>CM060734.1:5958355-6558355 GCA_030704615.1 Takakia lepidozioides
ACGTAGTTTTTGAATTCCGCTTTGGCTGCTTGGAAAAGGGGATGACACGTAAGATAACACATGCAGAATTGACTTGTGCAGGGAAACGGGGGAAACGGGGGAAACATGGATGTGCCGAATCCTCAACAGGACGTCGATGCACAAATAATACGCCCGCTTGTGGGTGGGGAAGGATTGGATGGGCAAATGGACATGATGAGGATGTCGCGGGAGACATTTTCGATTGCGGGCAATGTTGGACGCCAACAAGTGAATGCCGAGGAAGACATGGGGCAAGCCGGGGGAGATGAAGACTGTGCAGATGCTCATGTGGCATCCGAGTATGAATATGCGGCGAAGACCCCACTGTATCTTGGCTGCAAAAAGCAGACTGGCAGCCACCTTGCTCCTGTTGAACGTAAGTGCTACTCACGGTATTTCTAATGCAGCGATGGACGAGTTTCTCAAATTGATGCACGGACATCTACTGCCACAACCTAATTCCCTGCCTAAGTCGCACTATGAGGCAAAGAAGCTCATATCAAGACTAAGCCTTGCACACACAAACATCCATGCTTGCCCGGAAGGATGTGTGTTGTATAGGGGTGACTTGCGGAATGCTGTTAGTTGCCCAAAATGTCGGGCAAGCCGCTACATACCTAGCATGAAGACACTGGTTCCACAAAAGGTGGTGAAGCATTTTCCTCTCATTCCCAAGCTTACACGAATGTACAAGTGCAAGGACATATCCAAGCTGATGGTGTGGCACGCCGAGAATAGAAGTGAAGATGGGAAGATGAGGCACCCATGTGACAGTCTTGCATGGAAGCACATTGACAACAAGTGGCCTGCATTTGGTCAAGAGCCTCGGAATTTGAGATTGGGCTTTGCTTTTGATGGTGTCAATCCTTTCAGCGACAAAACAACATCATGGTCTGCTTGGCCCGTCCTTTGCATTAACTACAATCTCCCTCCCTGGCTAAGCACAAACCCTTCTTCCTGATGTTGACACTGCTGATTCCTAGAAAGGAATCCATGAAGAACCAAAATGTGGATGTGTACTTGCAACCTTTGGTGGATGAGTTGATTTTGTTGTGGGAAGAAGGTGTATGGGCTATTGATGCAGGTATGCAAGAAGAAGGACGTCAAAGGTTTCAAATGAGAGCCATTCTAATGTGGTCTGTACACGACTATCCCGCATATGGGTTGTTGGTGGGGTGTGCACATCAAGGTTACAAGGCATGTCCAGTATGTGGGCCGAATGTGGATGCTAGGTACTCCCCGGCCTGCAGGAAAATGTTGTACTTTGGGCATAGACGGTACTTGCCACGAACCCATCCATACAGGCGCAATCGCGCCCATTTCAATGGGGCCACAGAGCTGAGAGCAGCCCCCCCACCCGTAACTGCATTGGATCAGCTTCAGAACGGTGAAGAGTCCCATGCGTACAAAGGTAGGCCGGGGGGGGACTCAGACCCTGCAAAAAAGCATGGCATGAAGCGAAGATCATGTCTTTGGAGTCTACCGTACTGGAAGGTATGCTTGTTCAATCTGCCCCCATTTCTAGGACAATACATGGAGTGTATGTTGCAGCTCCTCTCAACTACATGTGCTTGTTTTATGGTCAATGTTCACTTTAGTTTCCTGCAATGCATTTTAAGATCAGGGCTGTGAAATTAGAGTCTGAACACTCTACAAATTTCACTGCCTTTCACAAATTTCACTTCTTATTGCCATCTCATCACTTGGTAGAAGGTTGTCATTATTGGGCTGAATTGGTTGCTTTGCTGAAAGTGGGAAGGGCCGTGTAATGCCAGGATTTGCTGATAAGGTACACTTTAGATGTTATGCATTGTGAAAAAAATGTTTGTGAAAACATTTTGAAGACCATTATGGGGTTGAAGGATACACCAAAGAGTAGGAAGGACATGGAGTTTGAAGGCATAAGACGCCACCTGTGGCTAAGTCCCCACCACAGCGATGGAAGGACGTTGGAGAAGCCCCATGCTCCATACGTGTTGAACCATGAAGAATCGGAATCCTTCATGGCCACTCTTGGTGCTTTGAAAACCCCCACGGGGTATGGCGGAGCATTCAAGAAGCATGTGGGCAACCAGAAGCTCTCAAGCATGAAGTCCCATGATTTTCATATCCTCATGCAACAGGTTCTTCCCCTTTGCATCCGGGGATTGTTGGGTAAAGGTACGAGGCAAGCCATCATGAGCATTTCAAGGGTTTTTTGTCATTTATGCATGAAGACCGTGGATCCCGAATGTTTGGGGGCCTTGAAGGATGATGTGGTTCTTACCCTTTGTTTGCTTGAGAAAGAATTCCCCCCCTCTTTCGTTGATGATTGTCAGAGGTGGGTCTTGATCCCACTGTGTGCATGAAATGCCAGGCTGAATCGTGGTTGGCTTTCTCAAGAATAGGCTTGTTTTCTTTGAAGAACATTAGATCACAATGAAAAGGCTGGGCACCAATGTGGTTAGTGAAAGTCAAGCCCTTTGTTTCTTCATGCACCATCATGAAGGATACTATGAAGAAGCCGGATGGGCCTTTGCCTCTGGATTGCAGGTAGAATTGACAGTAGGCCAATGTACAGGTCCAGGGCTGCCTCTGTTTTGTTGATTGCTTGAAGTTGGGTATGTCATGTTCACAATCAGCTTAAATGGTGGGCAGCCTTCTTGTTGAGAGCAAACTGGGGACAAGGAAAGGATACCTACTGCAGTGTCTGTAATTTCGTATAAGCTATCCCTTCTGGCATATCTTTCTTTCTAGTATGACATACGGGATTCCGGGACAGCCAACCCCTTGCTGAGGTCTTCCACTCTGAGGAGCAGAAATGTTAGGCATGGGGGATTCGGACAGTGCTCCACCGTAGAGAATCTATTGGTGTTCATAAGTTGTTTTTGGGGTACCTGTTTACTGACTGCATTCTTTCTTTATATCCTGCTTTGTTTTGTCCCATAAGCTCCTTGAGCTTTCCATGGATAGTAGCCAGTATGCTTTTTTCTTCTGTCCTATGGTAGCCTGTACAGTAATTCTATATTTCTTCCAGCACTGCCTTCTTCCAACTTTTTGTCATAGGGTCCTCCAGGCCTCTCAAAGTGAAAATGCTGTTCTTTCTTCCATAACCTCTGACAGCTTCATGTGGATGCTATAGAGTACCTTTTGTTTACCACTGTGTTGGCATGGTGCTGATGGTAAGTCAATTGTATGATGTGAAGGGATTCAGATTGCCCCATACAAAGAAATTCTGCACTACCTACCATGGTTTGTGTGGAAGGTTATGTGAAAAAATCAAGTGAGCCAATGTTGACCTTCAGAGGCTTGGAAGAAAGGAGATGCTCAAAGAAGAAGAAAATCCACTGCCATGAACCTTGAAGAAACTTATGTGGTACTCAATAGTCCATCGAGTATAGTCTCTAGTAGGAAATTACACTCCACTATCCTGTAACAGCTCTGCCATTCTAATTTGGTTTTATTCTCTGCACTTTTGGTTTGAAGACTTTGCATTGTTTCCTTTCTATTAGCCCATGATTGCTAAGATGAGGTGTTTTGACTGTTTGGCATGTATGCGCAGGATGCAGGGAAGAAAATGCCCAGACTGGGGCAGATGTCAGTGTTGCCAGTGCCAGGGCCTCCACCTCCTCCAAGCGCAGCCGCACTAGGCAGCTTCTATCCCCAGCCCTATCCTGAACACCTGCACCAGGGCTCATCTTCTGGACGGATCGCACTACAATGAAGGGCCACCATCGTATCCAAACTACCAGCCTCCCCCCAGCCCGACAGGTCAGTACTCATGTTATGCTGGACCAGCAGGGCAGCAGCCAGACAATGCAATGAATGGCCACTACCACGAAGGCGTGTGGTATCCTGCCATAAATCCGCTGAACCCTGCTTACCGTCCTCCTCCCTAATACTATCCCACAAGTCCCGCAATGCGGCCTGAGGTGCATGGCCAGTACCCTGGACAACCAAGTTCCACTCCCAACTCGTCAGCCCAAAGGCCCCTTCATTTCACGGTATCCCGGCTTGGCACGAGTGGCGGTGGACTGAAAGAGCCTCAGCAAGCGCCTGGGTGGCAAGGCATGTCACCTGTGCAGACGGGCCCTCGCAAAATGGAAGGGGCAGAGGGAAGGGAGGACTCCAATGTGACTCCGGATGTAACACCCATGACCACGAAGGAATGAGCTTCTCACCTGAGGAAGGTGAGAAGAGCTGCCAAGAAGGAGATGAAAGCGCAGGCAGCAGAAAATGCAGCAGCAGGGAGGAAAAAATTCTACATTGAGCTTGATCCCAAAGGCGCTCTAGTGGGCGATACATGCAACGACTGGTTGTGTGCCCTGCGTGGACAATGTCAGCGTCTTCTTGACTGGTCACTGCCAATTCTCCAAGTGCCAATGGAGAAGATTCTTGAGCTTGGGCAGATTTTGGATCTTGACTGGGAGTATAGCAGGCCAATGAGTGACAAGGCACTATGGAACCAGGTTGGTGGCATTCTGAAAAACCAGCGATTGAAGTTATACAGGAGGGTGTATAAGCTCGGGAAACCGAAACCCAACCATATTGCAGACAAAACTTGGGCACAATTGTGTTCTTTATGGTCTACACCGGAGTGGAAAGCCAGTTCGCAGAATGGTAAAAAAGCGAGGTCGCATGTAAAGCTACCCAAACAGGTCTGGACGCTCAGGCGTTAGCGGTGTGGAGACAAGGCTGATACATCCTGAACATTGTTTCCATGCGAATAATCATGTTCCATTGCCACGTTCTCATGACATGGAAGTCCCTTTTTCATGGTATAAGTTTCTTCGCAAAATCCCATTTAAACTTTGAAAGGTGAGCTTGTCAAGTAATTCCTTATGAAACATTGAATCTGTTGTTGAACTATGGTCTCTTCATTTGGACCTGAAATTTGGATGTGGTAAAGACACTTAAGAAGGAACAAGATTCTTAGGACTGTGAGGCAGTCACTTGCATAGGTGCAAGTACAATTCAAACGTGAATAATAATCCATGGTGGTATATTATAGTGTACATAGGTCTGGTACAAGTAGTGTACAAGCAAACAAATGCAGACTTTTGGTGGGAAGTTGCATTGCAAGTCTTGGGTACACTGATTTGCTGACTGGTATACTAAATTGGAATGCGTTCAAACCAGTGTTGGGCGGGTATATATGTTGACATATATACCCAGCCGGGTAATAGTCAGGGTATCATACTGGTCATGGCACCTTACTTTTCTGAAAACAGCCTGAGTTTTCAGCAAACAACTTACACCATAACCATCCATTAGGCTTTTTTGCCTTCCATACAACATCACTGCTATAAGATTCTAATCATGCTCATAGTTGTAAGGAAAAGGGTTAAGCATATAGCAATGTAGTCATGAAAGGCAGGGCTTGCTACAGTCATGGCTGGTCATGGCTGATGCGCTTGGCAGGCTCAACTGAATATTCAGATCGGGCATTCCAAATACTCCACATCTGTCGAGTCATGACCATTCACATTTGTCAATTCTTAGCCCTTAGAGATTACCAAGCACCTGTTTAGTGAAGAAGCATCTAATATGTTTCGAAATAGAAGCTCGGACATTGCCATCTAGTTACATATCACCTCAAATCTGATTATGTGGTAGCCTGTAAAACATCACAACCCATGAGAGTATATTACCCCCAACAAGGACCTACAAAACAACTTGACCCTGGGCCCTCTCTACATTTGTTTGATGCACCAAAAATCCTCACCGTATCACTGCACAACAACTTCTGATACAGGTAATTGTTTTTGTGGATCAAATTAGGACCGAGACGCCAATAACAGTACCCACAAAGAGACACAACAAGCATCATTACCAATGATACATTTCCATAGAAGCCCCTGACCTTTATTTGCTAGACTAACAAATTATGGACAGTGGTGGGGTATGTCCCCACAGGAGATGGTGGCACAAGAATTCAGCTGCACACGAACAAGAATATGGGAACTCTTGCAGGATGCACATGGTCTTGTAAATTTATACTCTAGTGCTACATAAGACTGCACCCTGCACTTTCCAGAAAGAACTGGATCGGTTTTAATGAAAGAAAAGCCAAAACTAGGTCTTCCTGGTAAAATATTGTCCAGAGTGCACCACCAGAGCACTCAATGATCTGTGACTACAATTTAGAACCATTATCAAGATGCACAAGATAAAATGTAGCATGGTTGAGTTGCAACTGGATCCTCTGGTTGCAATTCATATACTTGAAACCTGGTTTGAATAGTGTAAACGAAAAAGAACCCCACCTCCATGTAGTTTGATAAATTCGACGTAAGTATGGAAGGCATTCATGCATTTTGAAGACCACTCGGTGCGCATCCACCACACTCCCATCTGCAATACACACTGACAAGAGCAGTCCCCACTTGGACATCTGAGAGAGAGAGTTCATGACAACCACATATGAACCCACCCCACCCCACCTGTGAGCCTTGGACTTCCCCAATGGACAACACTTCTGTACATTGCATTCTTGGGTTATCTGTAAAATCCGAGTTCATTGAGAATCTGCAATCTCCAACAAACTGTCATAGAGAACTGAGAATCCTCCTCAAACCAAGAAAACAAGTCATTCTTACAAACTTATCTACTAAGGGTAGAATTTGTTCAGACTGAGGGCACAACTCTACATGTAAAACAATCAGTTTTACTCTTGAATGCCAAATTTCTTGTCCTGGTTTGTAGGTTTCTATAGCATAGAAGTGGGCCATGTGAGCTCTATCCTAATGTAAGTTCGGCTGTAGCACCCATTGCCAAAGGTCCCCCCCTCTCTAACAGAGCAATTGCAAGGTCCTGTTCATGCCAGAATCTGAGCCATTTGGCAAGCTTTCGGAGTGTCTCAATTTCAAGGTCCAAAATCCAATTAGGTGTGCAGGTTATCATCAATGCCAAAAAACCTACCACATATTCTCTCCATATAGTTTGCTCACACCCAACTGAAATTCCCCCCTCCAATCCACCAGCCAAGAAGTCCATGTGCGAACCTAACACATGCTGCCGCCGCAATTTAATAGGAACACCAGTACTACCATGCAATGACTGGGTGCCCTTGGATCCAGAAATGCCCCAGGCAAGCGCACCAGAGAGCAGGGCAAAGTGAGCTATGGCATAACCTTCCACTATAACAGCACCCCCACTTTGCGTGGATTTTGAACCACTAGTAGACAGGAACCAGGTCGGTAAACTTTCGGTGAAGAGTTTTGCCACTAATGTTGTGCCTCCTGATACATACAAGAGAGATGCTCCTAAGGATGATGCCTGTACTGCTCTGGACATAGACGTGGCCAAGGATGCCTGCACACATCGTAGTCGCGCTTCGTGTCCAGCTGTTACATGAGAATCCACATTGGCTTGCGCCCCTAAGTCCCTGGCTGCTTCATGCACCAGTGCCAGTGTTTCATCACTTAAAAACATGATGTCGTGGAGGGTTGGGTAGGAGCGTAGGTACAGAATCCCTAGGGCAATATGATCAGTTCTATTGAGAAAGGAGTGTGACCAAATGCCATGGCCCAGGAGGGCTCCCACACCCCCATTTACCTGCAACTTGTTACGTAGTGCAGAAGAAGTGAAAAGAGTGACAGAAAAGCAGCTGCGCAACAACTGCAAGACAACCAGTTTGTTCTGCTTGAAGACTGAGCATGATGTTGCGAACACAATGTACTCTTGCCACCTCCACACCTTTTGGGACCACAAAGCTGTAACCACTTGCATACTGGGCCAGGGGCCACCCATCCAGCTTTAATGATGCTTGCATGAATCTGCTTGCCCATTTCCAGGGTGGTTGGGCTGGCACACGCATTGAGGGCGCTGATGAAGGTGATCTTGTTTGGCTTCATGCCTTCTAGTTGCATTTGTTGAAAGAGGTCCAAAGCCTCTTCATTGTGCCCTTGGTGAGCATATCATGCCATCATCCCAGTCCATGAGACCACATCTTGTTCAGGCATTGTGTCAAATACGACGCGCACATCCCCCCACACACCCGCATTGGCAATACATACAAACAAGTGCAGTCCCACTTGGACATCTGATTCAAAACCAGCTCTGATTATGCCGGCGTGTAGCTGCTTGCCCTATTCGAGTGCTGCTGGGATGGCACATGCATTGAGAATGTCCACATATTCTGAAAAGTGATCTGCAATCATATCCATCAGAAATAGCCCTACCTTCAGGGACAATCCTGCCTCATGTGAAAACCTGTATTTAGTCTTTCTTGCATATGAGAGAGGTGGGCTTCAACTTCAAAATATGAGGTTCAGGGACTTGGCTTGGTCTTGCCTTTGGACCTCAAAATCCTCTGGGTGGCAGTTGGACTCCCTACCACCTAAAAGCAGCATTGTTTCAGCCCACCCTGGTACATGAGACTCACCCCAAAATTGCCATAGCTCCAATGACAATCTGGTGAAGGGCATGTGGATACAAGGTGGACTAACATCATCGTCGAAACACAATGCTGATTTCAGACTGCTGATGTTGCCATTTGCCCACAATTGCTGAAGAGAATGTACTTATAACATGTTTGCCACAACTGCTAGAGAGAAAGAGATAGAGAGAGGGAGAGGGAGAGAGAATGTACTACTCGTAAGACGGTGTTTGCCGTAGCCTTGTAGCCAATGACCACCATCATGAAGTGGTAACCAACAACAATATGTTGTGCCAAAAATCGATCCACGCTGCACTCATCTCCACCTACACCCTGCAACAAGAGAACAACTCCACAATTTGGGCAACAGACATGTAAAGACTTTAGCTTTAGTATCAGAGCATGGCCTGGTCATGTGGACTTTGTGACAGTGCTATAAGCTCTTGGTTGAGATAAATAGCGATGCAAGTGCCAAAGCTCCACCAACCACCTACACCCATAGAATCTGAAAATGTACTTGTGAGACTGTTTGCTGCAAGTTGCAACTTTGAGACCATAGACTCGGGAAATGAGAAAGCAGAAAAGAAATAAACCTACAACATCAAGGAAGCTCAAAGAGCTTATGGGACAAAAGAAAGCAGAATAATAAAAAGAAAGGTGGTTCCCCTAACAAGCTCTCGACAAACAGCCATTCATCAAGAGATTCAAACCTGGACCAGTCCAACTGTCGTGCAGGTTTGCATCTGTTTAAGATAACTAAAAGAAACCCACGTGCCCTCAACACGATAGTATAATCTGGCATGTTAATGAGAAAGTAATGCTCAATAGCTAGGGTAGAAATGTAGCCATAGAAACAATTTATGAAACAAACAAGTAGAGACATCAGAAGCATCTAGTTTTAAAACCTCAATTGATGTCACAGACCTTGAGGGTAGGGGAAGAAACAGAGAGAGAGAGAGAGAGAGAAAGAAACAAAGAGAGAGAAGAGAGAAAAAGAGAGTACTTATGCCATTCCAACACATGTAGTGTTCATGTGGACTTTATGATATCATAAAGATTTAGGCACCTTCAAACTGCCTCAATCCAACTCTTTCTACATACCTCCTTCTGTCATATCCGCACCAGAAAAGCAGATGTGGGGTGTTCCAAATACAATTGGCTAGTCCAACTAGCTAATCATGCGGCCATGACCTAAAAGGCTCAAATCCTCAAAAAAACCTGCTTCTTCTATGACATCATAGTTATCCTCGGCTAGGGTTGCCTCTCCAACCATGAAATCTTTCAGATCTCCTCTAGGTTTGCAATCATATCGAGGGTCCTCTGGCCAATTTTTGATCACCATAACCAGCCTGTCAAGATTCTCAACCTGCAAACGACAACAACGAAGTGCTGTGAGGACACCTGCAAGACTAAAAACTCGTTCGGTCTCAATTTGGGACCCCGGGATGCCAAAGATTTGTTTGGCAAGATATGCAACGTTGGGAAGTTGTTGCTCGTGATCACGCCACCATAACAAGGGATCGGTTGTTGCAGTTATAGGAACAATGAATCGCCGAAATAATGAAAGTTCAGCCTTCACTACTGCAGCACTTGCTTCTTCGTTTGATGCTCCCACACCAAACATATTGCTGTCCTCATATGTTTCAGGAGATGAAACAACTTCATACTCGCATGTAGCCGGGTTCAGCCGCTTAAAACAAACCATCAGCAAAGGCAATAGACATTTCTGGTCATAGTCCTGAACAAGTTGTATAGCAGCGTCACGGCCCACATAATTTGACACAAGTTTCAGCCCCTTGAAACGAGGATCCAACATAAGTGCAAACATGTTATGCGCCTTGCGTGCATCAAAATGCTGTAGAAATGCAAGGAAAGGTTTGAGAACATGTAACACCTCTTGCCGTATCCTGCTTTTCAGTAGGAACGCCACCATAACAAGGGATCGGTTGTTGCAGTTATAGGAACAATGAATCGCCGAAATAATGAAAGTTCAGCCTTCACTACTGCAGCACTTGCTTCTTCGTTTGATGCTCCCACACCAAACATATTGCTGTCCTCATATGTTTCAGGAGATGAAACAACTTCATACTCGCATGTAGCCGGGTTCAGCCGCTTAAAACAAACCATCAGCAAAGGCAATAGACATTTCTGGTCATAGTCCTGAACAAGTTGTATAGCAGCGTCACGGCCCACATAATTTGACACAAGTTTCAGCCCCTTGAAACGAGGATCCAACATAAGTGCAAACATGTTATGCGCCTTGCGTGCATCAAAATGCTGTAGAAATGCAAGGAAAGGTTTGAGAACATGTAACACCTCTTGCCGTATCCTGCTTTTCAGTAGGAGAAGCTCCAATTTGAACACATCTGGCGGTTGCATCTCCTCATCAAACTCCAACATCTCCCTTTGCATGATAACTGAGATGGATATGGATGCATTGAGTGTATCAGAAAATAACCATTGACCTCGAGATTGGTTTGCCAGATTTCAAAGAACTTGTAACAACCTCTGCAATAGCCTAGATTTGGGGCTTAGGAACTCTTTGCTGGAGCGTCAAACTTTGACGACCATAACAAGTGACAATGGCGTCTTTGAACTCCATGATTTCTTCAAACATTATCACCTTTGATGCAAATCTGGTTTTGACAGGAGTTTTTAGTTTCCGAGGCCGTAACCTCAGACACAGGCCTTGTTCCACTCAATTCTGCCCTTTCCACTTTTCTTGGTCCATGTGATTGTTTTTTGTAGTGACGCTTGAGCATCTGAAACTGAAACCTCTTTGAAATCTACACAAACTTTGGCCTCATTTGTTGCGTATTGGCATGCTTTAGACATCACATGTGCAAAGCATGTGCCTTCAAAAACTGTAAGGGATTCCAAAACATCGCATGATACGACAAATCTGAGAGCGGCAGCCATTGTGCTCAAATTACCTCCTTCATCCTTGACAAAGGCAATAATGCGTCTGGTCAAATCAAAATTGTCGAGTAAGGTTTTCAACTGAACTGCCATCGCTGCCCCTGATGTGTTAGACACTTCAAATAGACCCACAGTAACATGAACATGAACCCACTCAGAACTAATGAAATTGATTACCAAGGCAAAAGTGTCGACTCCACCCCTGCTCATCCATAAATCGAAGCTGGTAGATGCAGAGACACAACTTCCAAGGGAAGACAACACATGACGATCCATCGTCTTAGCAACCATTGACGGCAAAACCTCGTCCACAAATTGTCTCCGAGAAGGAAATACGACACGAGGACACCGCCTCAAAACCAATCTTCTAAGCCACAAATTTTCAACAGACGAGAGGGCCATGTAACCTTTAGCAATATAAAGTGTAAGGTCTTCCAAAAATTGCACTTGCTGCTCATCTGTTTGCTTGTAAGGATTTGTGGACCCAAAGTATGATGTAATGGCACAACCTGTAGGCGAAGTTCGTTTCTTACTTGCTTGACGACTATGCTCGAGCTTCGCAGATGCCTTCGCAGCCAAATGCGCTTTCATCGTAGCAAGCAATTCCGGATGAGCAACGTCAACATGCTTGCGCATGACAGTGATACCATGCAGCTTGTTGTATTTCACAAGACCTTTCCGGAGCACACTACGCTTACCAACAAGCTGATTGGAAGTCGTAGGCTGGGATCGACAGACAATACAACACAATATCTGAGGATTGACATGGTCCACCTCAGCTGCATCATTCAACGCAAAGAACGACCAACAGACAGAGCCTCTATTGTGTGGTTTCCAAAATTTGCCCTGTGCTTGCAAAACAAGGAGCTGCTATTGTGCAGGTTCGATTTGCGGATCTTCGACAACCTCATCCACGATAGCAAGATCATGCCCAATCTGCTCAACCTCAGTGTCATCATGTGATAAAATGTTGGAAGATGCAGGGATTTCATATGCTTGCAAGGCACAACTAGCTTGCTCATCCATGATTTCCCAGAGGGAGCCCAGAGGCTATAGACTCTAAGCTCGCAACAATGTTTTTAGTGTCTACCTAGCCCATGTTTTTGGGTACCACATGTCAATGGGGGCAGGTTTAGGTAATGAATTTTCTGCCACTGGCATGTTCCACGTTGGCAAGTTGTGACAAACGAAGGTACATCAACACATGTACATCAAAATGTAGAGTTTTACCTTTTAGTTTATATATAAGCTCTGGTGACCGGAAGAAGAGGCCAGTGAAAGAACCCTCAATTCCCAAGGTCATAAAGTAACAATCAGGAAACAATCTTATATCAAACTTTTAGTGTTTACCCACCCCTTGTTTTGGGTAAAACATGTGTACAAAACCAAAGGGGGCAGGTATTGGGACTTAGGTAATGAAGTCTGGCAGGGGTTTACCACCTGGTATTCAGACAAAACATCTACCAACAGCATATCAGAATTGGGTTTTTTTTATGGTGCCTATAAAGAGCAAAGCCATGACCAGGAGAAACAATTTGAGCCAAAGAAATGGAACTCATTCTTATCATGAGGTATCCAAATCTGACATAAGGCATCGGCTACAAGGGACCGGCAAACAAGAGTAATGTGCATTGACCGGATCATGTATAAGGTGTACACGTCTACTCCAGCAAGCTGTCTTACCAAGGCCTAGCTCAAAATTTCAGCATTCAGAAGCCCTATAGATGTTCTGTGCTTATCTCAGGTACCTTCAAGGATGCCTTACTCTCCATGCCCAACATATTTTAGCCAACATATTTTTGTTGGAGAAGATCTTACCTTATGAAGGACTTGTTTGCTCCACACCATGGTCATGGCGGGAGAGGAGGTCTCATGGCTTTGGCCTTCCCATTGCCTTGGGTTCATCACTTCAATCAGGAACATATTTGATAACCTTTTGTCATGCTCAGACCAAGGTGTTAGTAAATCAAACATAAAACTGAAAACAGAAGGGAGATTGGTTGATAATGTGTACAAGAACCACCAAGTACACTAGTCTAAATCAGAGAGGGAAGATACTTATGTCTTGTCGAGACATGGACAAAGACCTGACAAGGTCATTGTAAAATTAACGACAAATCAGCCTCATAACAAGGCATTGTCAACCATTCTTCATTCACAAGTCAGCTTTATGACAAATCCCAGACTTCAAAGTCAATGAAGTCTCTGGGTGGGGGGGTGGGAAAAATTAGAGACTCAATTACCACTGTTCATAGCAGGAAACCATTGTTCAGCATGCTAAAAAGTGTCATTCATGACATGCCATATCATTCAGTCTCTATTTTTTGGTCAGCTTACATACCAAGGCATAACCACATCCATATCAGTTTGGCACGGTATCGAGTGTCCTAAAGTAACCAGCTTCTAAAAGAGGCTAAGTTTCCAATGCTTGTACATTCAAGAACACTGTCTGGTCATGAAAACAGGTATGCCCTACATTGTAGCATGTTACCAGATCTCTTTAATATCATTGCTCCATTGTCACATCAGTATGCCATAGGGAACAAGAGATAGTCGCCCCAATGATTGATTGTCCACCATACTAGGTTAAACATAGGAGCCATCAAGATCAAAGGAAAGAACCAAGGCACCGCTCGGGGCTCTCCCAGCTCCTGCACAACTCCCCACCTCTGCCAACGCCCAAGTGCCAGGACTCTCTCCCACGAATGCCACCACGGTCCCTCTCTGTTAACTAGTTTTATAGAAATGTTGTATTAACTTCCATTTTTTCACGGCAAAATGGGTGTAATCCATCCTGGTTTCATCCTCAATTGCCCTTTATTCTCTGGTTTCATGACTCTATGATGGAATTCCAGCCTCGTTTCATCCTTTTTAAACCCGATTTCATCCTGTTTGAGCTAAATTCAGTAACTAACAACATGTCAGTAATGATAAATGATGACGCGATTAGATGTCATCCCTATACTGGATGACTGTCATGGCTTGACGAGAGCTCGTCGCTGCAAACCCTATCACCAAGACAACCAAGAGTTAGTCTGAGATGATGCACATTCTCACTATCTCCCGTTCTCTCATAATGCACATTCTCTCTATCTCACAATCACTCTACACCGAGATGCTTGGAATAGCAGGGCTTTACTTTAGAGTCCTCACATCATAGCACAAGTACACATCAAATCACTCTGATTCCACTGGATACACACTGATCTGTTCTAAGTTGCATGCAGTTCTTTTATACTACGCTTGAAAGAGAAGTTTACAGTTCTGCGGTCGTTAATGACCGTTGTCTAACTGCCTACGCAACCTAAAAGGTTTGCAAAAAAGTGGCCCGTGGCCGTGGTTGTGGCTCGTGGCTCGTGTGCCTCGTGGTACATGGCCCACAGCCCTTCACTACCCTTTCTACTAGTAAAGCCTATGCTACCGTTGACTGCTCCCGTGGTAGTGTACCCTTGTTCCGCTGTTGCTAAGTGCTGAGCACTTAGCCTTTTCTGCCCGGGGCCGGGTAGTGTCGGCTATGTCCCATCGTGACTCCCGCGGCCCATCCCTCGTAGCTGTGTCACTTAGCCGTTACCACACCGCTGCAAGACGATGACCCGTGCCTACATACATATTGGAAGTCATGAGCATCCACTGTCGAAAGGGGGATGTAGAGAAAGCATCGACGTTTCAAAGGCCCTTCTGAAGGAGGAATTCTACAACACTCCCTCTGCAAAACCATCTGCAATTGCGCTTGCCACCAGCAAAACATTTCTTGTCAAGCACATCATGGCGGGGGAAGATCAGTCCTATGTGAAACTGGAGGGGAGTTCGCTTGAAGCAGTGATGGACCACTTCTCCATTCGTAGCTCTCCAAATATCCAAAACTAGGCAAATGCGTTGAGAATGGGTCCGGGTAACAAGTTGCATGTACAACATTCTGGACCTGAAACGTCAAAGTCGGTACGACTTCATTCAGGATAGTGTCTTCCCAGGACAAGGATCGACCAAAGTGTATTTGTTGCGTTGTGTGATGGGGACTTGCCGGGATTCAGTCCTCAGCAAGCCTCAGATTCCAGCCGTGTGGCCAGTGAAGTTGGGAACATGTCTGTCGAAGTAAGAAATTGAGATGCTGGAGGATGTCGGGTTTCGTCTTCCAAGAGGCCCAGTAGTCATAACACCAGTTTCATGTCGGGGTTCGTAATCCGCATTCCCCCCACGTCCACCACATGGGAACGACTGGCCTATGAAACGAAATGGAAAACCGGTCCGTCGTGTTGAGGCAGGTCCTGAAAACGAGTGCAAAATTGAGTCAGCAAGAAACCTGCAGTGTCGGGTGACCCAAGTTGTCAATGTCCCCCCTCCAGGCTATGGGCTGGTGTACAGTATGGTGACATCTGTCTACAGTTGGTCAGGGGAGCGGTGTCACCCTTGTCGAGCGTATGCAGCCTGGTGGAGATTTGGCGAAGGCATGGTTGAAGTTTGACCACTGGAACGTAAAGAATTGGACGACCATGGCATGCCATGTCTACGATCCAGTTTATCAGCGCCTCATGTCCATTGCCATATGTGACATGCAGTCTGAGGACACAGAGTCTCAAATGATAATGTGGAACTGCTTGAAATCTGTCATGAGGGCCAATGGTGTTGCGGACACAAATTTCGTAGGGTTCATGGCTGATAGTGCGGAGGCAAACTGGAATGCGGTTAGGCGAGTTTTCGGTTCGGGATCCAAAGGTGGCAATGGCCAACAGGGAGCGCACTTGCCTTTTCCACTGGACTCAATCTCTGGAGAAGCACACAAAGAGGTGCATACGACCTGATCTGCAAGCGGAACATAGGAGGCTGTGTCATCTGTACAAGAACGCCAAAACTCTGGCTGAGGCTGATAGCAGGTACGCCGTGATCAGGGCTTGGTGGGTGTCATTTGGGGCTGCAAGTGAAGACTTCCAGAAAGAATTGGATGACTGGATTGTCTTCTGGCATTTCTGCTACAGACAATAGGGAGCTTTCATGACAACGGTGAGCTCTCTTCAACCACATTGAACGATTGTTGTTGTTGCAATTCTTCACCTTCTGCTTCTGTGCAGCAGTTCCACTTCCATACATTCATTGTTTGATGCTGTTTTGCAGGACATGTCACTTGAAGATATGGCGGACATGCCATCCTGTAATTTGGCGGAATCGGTACACAGTGTCTGGAAGGTGCAGTCCGGGAAAATAGAGATGGATTTGTATGCTGCCACAATGGACGATATGGTTCGAGCACTTTGCCAACAAACCAGATATCGAGATTTTCTAAGGGGACGGGCAGGAGGGAAAGGCCCAGACACCACTGAATTGATGTTGAGGGCCGCCAAGAGATCGGGTGATCCGAGTAAGATGGCACAAGCACTCAACAAGTGCACAGTGGGGTCTCCACTGCAATCAAGGGTTCCTCACTTGGAAGGGGAGGAGAGGTTTGGAACATGTAAACGTAAGCTTGACACCCCTCCAGGTGTAGATGGGACTTCCCATCGCCACGACATAATGAATTTCTCCGTGCCCCGGTTGTCTCCAATGCAGGGAGGTTCAAGCAGTGAGACATTTGGTGCAACGTCTTCTTCATGGAAGCCCTCCCAATCACCTGCCACCTTGCCGGTTCCAGGTGGTTCCTCGGACGTGGATCCGCTTGTGCAGGAGACTGACTGTGATGATAGCGACTGGCACATCAAGCGTGCTCCGAGCGGTTCAAAGGTGAAATGTACTGCAATCCGGGCAAAGACTTATGCAAAATGAAAAATCCAAATCAGCAAAGGCTCTCGTGGAACTCCTGCTCCTGCATTCACAGGTTTGATTAGACCTTATATGGCAAAAGAGTCCAAAGTTCATAAATTTTGGTTCTGCCCCGATGATATTGAGATCTGTGTGAAGGGAACCGTGCGGGAGTCCGTGATAATGAAGCCGCCCCCACCAGCTGTCTGGCCAGTGAAGACGGGAACCTCCCTCTCAACACTGGAGATTGCCATGTTGGAGGACCATGGATTCCGACTGGCACGCTGTCCAATTTTTCCTGCAACTGGCCCTGCATCCACTTTCACTTTATTTGCAGGGGTCCCACCTTCGGTTGATTCTCATCCCACCAAAATGAATGGGAAGACTGTGCGGCATGTGCAATCAGGTGCGGAACACGACTGCAAGGTTGAGTCAGCCAGAATCTTGCAGGCAAGGGTGACATCTACCATGGAAGCCCCCCCCCCCCCCCCCCCCCCCCGATTTGGTTGTGTCTACATAATGGTCACTTCGGGCTCGCTTCTTCAGGATAAGGCGTATCAGGTTACGATTGGCACCTGCCCGGAATGCACTTGTCCGGATTTTGTTTTCATGCGTGAGGGCAGCTTGGGAAGGAAGGGGAAGTGGGTTCCATGCAAGCACCTATACTACATTTTTGTGCGCAGGATGTGTTGTGACCCCAAAAGAGACCAATACATTCACCAGGCCACGCTATCACCTGGTGAAGTCCATACTCTTCTGCAACGTGACACGTCCGAGACCGGTTAAGTAGAATCATGTAGAGTGTTTGGTGCAATGCCCCTTGGTGCTTGTTTGCATGTCATACTTTTGCGTGGAAATTGAGTAACAATGAAACAAAAACATACTCGTAATTCAGTGCATGTCTTCATTCAATCACTCACTCCTGTGCCGGTCCTATGCAACTCATGTATTGCATGGTCATCTCCTTTCATTGCATATGCATGGATTGTGCTGTCGCTCCTGTCACAAAAGTGCTCCTGCATTCTTATATTGCGTTGTGCAGTGCAAGATGTTGTCTGTTCCAGCGGGGAAAGGCCCCTGTTCCACGGGAATAGGTGCTGTTTCTAATAGACCCTAAACCCTAGGCTCATGCTTACCAAGCGTGAGCCTAGGCTCACGCTTAGGGCCTGAAACGTGAGCCCAGCTCCCAGGCTCATGGGGCTGGGCTCATGACCTAACTGCCCTCAGTGACGAGTACCGCATGAGGACCGCATAGAGTACCATGCATGAGTCGTTGATGCATCACAGGCACCGCGCACATTGGAAGGTTGACACATTTCCTTACTTGTCATTTATACACTTGAAGTGTGATTTCTTTTCCAAGCCATGACTTGAAATTTGAAAATAGATTGACAAAATAGCCCTCTTGAAGAGGTGATGTTAACTATGAGTTTGCTATGATTTAAGTTCATATTTGATGTGGGAAAACCCCAAGACATGATTTGCAAAAAGCTTTGGCACCATTGGAAGTGGAAAGAAGCATTGGGTACTTGATTAAGTGAGGACCCTCACCTGGTCCCATCACATGCAATCAGAAACAGTTAAGTTAGAGACGATGTGGAACCCCGGGTGAATCGCAGGTCTCACGCTTGTTATCGCTGTACAACATGCAATACAAAGCAGGGGCAGAAAGGAAACAAAGCATATGCAAGCCAATACCTTGATGGCTTGTGGAAGAGAGGCCTGTGCCATAGCTCTCAAGACCAGCAAACAAGAATGCACAACAAAATGTACAAAGCATGCACAAAGAAAGTGAATCGCCCAAACTCAAAGAGTTCAGACACTTCCCTGAGGCCTTAAGATCGCCGCTTGTATCTTAATGATCAATGAAGGTCACAACAAGCAACCACAACACAGGTAGATCGCCCGCCAAGCATTAGAGACAACCACCACAGGGAAATTGCAGGTACTGCCGCCATTGCGCACCCCAAGAGGGGAAGAAGGTACTGAATCTTGCCAGAACACCTAAATGCCTTAATGGCGCAGCTCCATGGCATTCAAGGGCGCCTGAATCGAGCTCCATGCGGCCCCCGCCGCCATCTCTCAGCTCCAGCCATCCCTTAAGCACGATCGTCGTGGAGAGGGTTAGGGCAGGGAAGAGATGAAGCGCGATTTCCCGCGATTTCATCCACGTGATTTCCCACGATTTCATCCATTCGGGATGAAATCCATCACACGGGATGAACTCTACCGCATAGGATGAAATTGTCTCTCGATTTTTCATCTGTGTCATCCTCTGAGGATGACATCCATTTATGGATGAAAAAATTAAAGAATAGGATGGCTCCATTAGGATCCCGACCGTATACCAAAAATCCGGGTAATGTAAATAACCGAAATTAACCAAATTCCAAGAAGGTTAATTAGGGGTTAGGTAACATACCACTGGTCTTAAACTATCAAGTTTTAAAAGAACCAGCCAGATCCATGGAGGGAGGGAGAGAGAGGGAGAGAGAGGGAACCCACCAACCATCCCCTGGTATGGCAGCTCCTTATGGAGTGAGTGTGGTATGCACTCACCCCGTAAGGGAGTGCATACCAGACCCCATCACATAAATGACCTCCCTCTTCTTTGTAGCTTTTACTTCTGGTTACAAAGGAACCATAGAAATAAACATGCCTACAATCTCAACTCTCCAAGGTCAAAAAACAAAACAAGCCGTGACAAGCAAAGGTACATCAACACTTACATCATAATGTAGAGTTTTACTTTTAGCTACACATAAGCTCTGGTAATGGAAAGATGAGGCCAATGAAGGGACCTTAACTCCGAAATTCATGAAGCAACAAACAGGAAATAAACTTTTATCAACCCTTTAGTGTCTACCCAGCCCATGTTTTTGGGTACCACATGTCAATGGGGGCAGGTTTAGGTAATGAATTTTCTACCATTGGCATGTTCCACGTTGGCAAGTTGTGACAAACGAAGGTACATCAACACATGTACATCAAAATGTAGAGTTTTACCTTTTAGTTTATATATAAGCTCTGGTGACCGGAAGAAGAGGCCAGTGAAAGAACCCTCAATTCCCAAGGTCATAAAGTAACAATCAGGAAACAATCTTATATCAAACTTTTAGTGTTTACCCACCCCTTGTTTTGGGTAAAACATGTGTACAAAACCAAAGGGGGCAGGTATTGGGACTTAGGTAATGAAGTCTGGCAGGGGTTTACCACCTGGTATTCAGACAAAACATCTACCAACAGCATATCAGAATTGGGTTTTTTTTATGGTGCCTATAAAGAGCAAAGCCATGACCAGGAGAAACAATTTGAGCCAAAGAAATGGAACTCATTCTTATCATGAGGTATCCAAATCTGACATAAGGCATCGGCTACAGGGGACCGGCAAACAAGAGTAATGTGCATTGACCGGATCATGTATAAGGTGTACACGTCTACTTCAGCAAGCTGTCGTACCAAGGCCTAGCTCAAAATTTCAGCATTCAGAAGCCCTATAGATGTTCTGTGCTTATCTCAGGTACCTTCAAGGATGCCTTACTCTCCATGCCCAACATATTTTAGCCAACATATTTTTGTTGGAGAAGATCTTACCTTATGAAGGACTTGTTTGCTCCACACCATGGTCATGGCGGGAGAGGAGGTCTCATGGCTTTGGCCTTCCCATTGCCTTGGGTTCATCACTTCAATCAGGAACATATTTGATAACCTTTTGTCATGCTCAGACCAAAGGCTGTTGTCCACCAAAAGCCCCGACTGGGGTTGGGTAGCGTGTTGGGGGAAACGGCATTGAAATGTTGCCTGCGTACCATCTCGGAGTAGTCATAACAATCCATGAAGGAGGGTGTGTCGATGTAAGCTGTTGCATGATGATTCCTTGACTGATAGAGAAAGGGCAGGTGGTAGAGCTTCCACCGCCCCACTAGGTAGTGTCGATAAGCAAGAGTGAGGAACAACATGCTGACAACCAGCATGTAGCCCAGTGGTAATGGGCACATACCACGTTGGATGTGGTTGTGGGTTCAAACCATGGTCTGGTGTGTCATGAAGGTGTCCACCTTTCAGCTGGAAGGCAGTAGCCCTTGTGGTGAAGTGACACCATAAGTTACGCTCCCTTCGGGAGGCGTCATACTTGAGGAACAAGATGAGAGTTGCGCCTTGAAGAAACCATAGAACGTATGGTGGCTCGCGGAGCTGTTGGAGTGTTGTACGTCGCGCAGGCTTGCGGAGTAGCTTTCCGGGGACCAGATGCGCCTGGCCCGATGAGAAGGGAGTTGTAGAGTAATCGTGGTCCAAACATATCCAGAAAACACTAATGAGATGAACGAAAAAGAGCTAGAAAAAGACAAAGAAGAGCGCGGAGCTTAGCAGAGACGTCACGAGCAGGACGTGTAAAGCATAGAAACAACAGTTCGGAGCAAGGGCCCGGCGCTTCATCCACCTCACATTCTATTTGGTTTATGTTGTGAAGTGGGAAGTGTGCTACAACCTTGCCTGGTCCATATCTAATGCGCATAGTTTCAGTTTTGGTGTCTACCACAGCACCAAACTTCTTCAAGAAGTCTAACCCAAGCAACACGTTATATGTATCAGTATCCACGACGATGAAGGAAAGGCAATTGGTGAGCTCTCCAACATTAACCTTGAGATCCTCGAGTCTGCCCATAGCCGCTTCAATTGCCCCACATGCTACCCTATGCGTCATCTCTCTGTCACTAACAACAGATCCCGTCAGCCCTAAATCTCTGATAGTGCTGGCAAAGATTATTGAAAGCATGGCTCCCGTGTCCACCTGCCCCAGTACTTGGTACTCCGGGCAATCATTACCATAGTGTGTAGTGCCTTTACCTGACCAGTGTAAGCATAGGCAATGTTTGAACCCACTTATGAGGGATACATAGGCTTCCATTTTCTGCTTTTAACAGCTGATGGCCCATTTGACACTGTAGCAACTGCTTCCATTTGTTGATGCATAGTTCTTTCAACTGCTTTAGCCAAACCTTTCAATTTTTCAAGCTCCCCATGAACAAACATAATAAGATCCATGGGCCCGGATAAAGAGATACGTCCCTTGTAGAAGTGACTAAGAATTCTGGACTTTGGCCCTCCTTCCATCGTAGAGCGAAAAGAGGGACCTACACTTTCTACCTTAGTTTACCCATAGTTATCAGAGTGACACTTGTCATTCCACACCTGTGCTGTGCAGCGGAAGAGGAAAACACAGGTGCAGATACTACATCAGCTCTTGTTGTCAACGATTCTTTGGTGGTGGTTGCGTATGTAAGCAGCAGCCCTGAACACAAGCTCAACAATACATGAAGGGTGAAGCCCTTGGGGTGAATCCACCTACTAATATTTGAGTGGTGATTCAATCACCAAAACCCCAAACCAGGAGTTGTGACTGCTCATATGGCCAAGCAACTAACTCTTACATTCACTCTTCCCACTCTTTTCCCTCACTAATGGCTGGACATGGACTCTGGCCCTTGCTTGCAGTCCACCTTTTTTTGATAGTCATCATTACAGCTTACCAATGCCACATCCACTGCCCTAACACAGGGTACATGCTAACCAACCCAAATGCAGAGGAGCTCTATGCAGGAAAGATGCAAGGAAAATATACGATTCTACATGCTGTTTGCAGACAGTATCATGCTTACTATACCCAAACAAAGTAAACAAAGGGAATGAACAACAATGAATACGAACCCTAAGACATGCCAGCAATAATTATGAACTAGCCATGCAATGCACTATGCTGTGAATGTCCCCAGAACCCATATGCAACTATTCTGCATTCGTTCATGCTTCAATAACTCACTAGCTATGCAATTACCCGTCATGCATAATGGTGATGCACTAATGCAGGGAGATCACCCACCATGCTCCAATGACCCGCCAGTCTGGTTCCATTCCCCTTCTCTATGCCATCCCCACAGCTAGTATGGAGCCAACAAAGACATCCCAGTCCCTTAGAAAATGAAGCCTCTCATTCTATTCCTATTCCACTACAGCAGGTTAGTTCTACGAGCAGTTACCCTTCCAGATATGAACCCAACAGAGGCACACCCTGTAATGCCGTGCACACCCAAACTACAGCGCCTACATCCCTATTGATAAATGCCCCACAATACTGTAATAAAACGGAGGCAAATTAGTTGGCTTACCACGACTATAACAGTGATAGTCACTCCATGCTACGACCCTATCCACTACAGGCATGCAGTGATCAGAAAGACATAAATGCTAGACCCCAAATGCCACCTCAAATCCCATAAAACCTTGCAAATGCTCATCTGCTGCAACTGAGCTCAATCCCACACAAATGCGCATACCGATACCCCAAAATGGCTGCGTATTCCTTCATTAAAGCTTCATCACATCAATACATCCCCACTCTCCAAATGCCTCCACCTCAAGAGCTTCAAGGATTGTTCACAGCTCACGCTCTTCTCCACATCTTCCCTCCCTCTCTCCTCATACCACTCACACCTCTATGCCAAAGAAAAGAGAGCTACTACCAGGCCAGCCCGGCCTATATCCACCCAACCGCTTGTCTCTATCCCTCCGAAGCTTCCCGCGCTGCCTGACACTCCTTATCTCCATACTAAATCTCAAGCTGCCACAAAAAGTTGTGCAATAAAAACCCCACTACAACCAGCCACAATTGCACACCCCTAGAGCTACAGGGAATTCAACTGAGCAATTGGCTCATATCGAGCCTCGAGCTTGCTGCTTGTCAGCACTTGCATTACAATGCTGCTCCCGTCAGCTGCTCCACTGCCCGCAGCTCATACTCCTGTAATTCTAGGGTTCCACGACGAATGTACCCTCTATTCATCATTGAATGAAAAAAAAAACCAAAATCATCCATGTACTTAGCAAAATTTTCAAACCCCAGTGATTCATACCAAAAAATTTACCCCTGGAACTTAGCTTAAAATTCAAGCCGCAAACCAAAAGTAAAATGAACCATAAATTCGCCCTACATATGTAGAGCGTCTCCCCTTTTTTAAGTGCCAGCGTCCTGGCTGGCAATGGGCTCATCCCCCACCTTCTCCTTGTGATGATACAGCTTGAGATCTCATCTACTCTGAATCCAGATTTTGCCAGAGCCATCCTTCAACTGGCAGGCACGCTTCGCTTCTTTCTCCTTATCTTGAGCATGGTGATCTTTGTATCCCAAGAAAGAGTACAGCCCTTCCCATGGGCTGGTCATAGAACTCCGTTTACCTGGCCTGAGCATCATGACCAGGGCGTTGGCTGGAAGTTCCTTGTACTCATGCCCTGCCTTGTGTCTCCCCTCATAATCTCTGGCTTGTTGCCTTTGCCCCCGCCTGACATTCGTTTTCAGCTGTGACTTCAGTTTAGCCAAGAACATAGCCTTCTCATTGATGGCTGCAGACAGAGCCTCCACACTGTCATCCTCATTGACTGTTTCTAGTAGCTTGCCAAGTTTGTTGTCAATGCCCCCAGCCTGGGCACTCTGCCCATTAACACCTGATACGGAGAGAATTGGGTGGTTGCCTGCACCCCCATTCGATACCCCATTAGTGCCTTGTACAGGTGTACATCCCACTCCAACTCACCTAGGCTGCCTTGCGTGGTGAGACTCTGCTTAATGGACTTGATTACCCTTTCCACCATGCTGTTGCATTGGGGCTAGTATGGAGCACTATGCTCCCTCTTAATGCCAAGCTTGGCACAGGTGTCAGCAAATTCTCCTCCCCATTCAGACCCAGTGTCGGTAAGCACTATGGCAGGGCACCCATACATGCATACAATCTCCTCGTCCAAGAATCCGGCTGTCAAAGCTGAAGAATGATTGGTCACAGGAAGTGCTTCCACCCATTTAGAATAATGGTCTATGGCTACAAGGAGATACTTGTTACCTCTCTTGGTGACAGGCAGTGGACCAGTGGTGTCCAACGCCACCCGATAGAAGATGTCTACCACAGGTATGCTGTGAAGCCTTCATGAACCAGAGAGCATCACCCCTTTCACTTTGTTGAGCTGACATTGAGGGCATGCTGCCAAAATGCTGCGCACCATCCTTGTTCTGTCATGCCAGAAGTACCGTCTGTATATCTCTTCCTGCGTCCTCTTTTCACCAAAATGCCCCATTAACTCATGCACTTCCATTATTATGGATCGGCGGGATTGTGTTGGTGGCACGAGCCTACCCTCGTAGTAAACCTTTCCTTTGTCATATGAGCACTTACTGGCTCTCTTTACTGCTCTTCTCTTCTCTGCAAGAGTGAGGTAGTCATGAGCCTCACCAAAAGTTAATATATGCATGGCCTGAACATCTTCCAAGATATCAGGTTTCATTTCTTCACGTTGCTGCCTCTGCCAGCCTCCCTTGTCATGCAGCTTTTCTGGTACACCCTCCCCATTAGCCATCCTTACCAGATCTTCTTGTTCCTTACGTGTGGGGTTTATCCACACCCTAGAGCTTCCCACATGGCTCCATGGTGGTGTGGAACAAGGGCTGTGTAGGTAACCCTTACCATAGTTACAATGTCCACAATGTTTCTGGCTCTGCATTCCCGCTGATTTTGATTCCTCTGAGCTAGAGACAGGGCTATATCCAGATATGCTTGCACCAATTTCCAGGTTAGCATGACCAAATTCAAACCCTCTTACAGCCTCCAACTGCTCGTCCAGTGGAGCAGACCCTGCCGTTGAAGATGATGCCCTTGAATATTTAGGGATGCTGCTCCTCTGCTTCTCCTTTCCAGGGCGTTGTTGCTGCTCCACTTGAGATTGCCTTCCCTGCCTTGTTTGCACCACATTGAGGGTTGGCAGCTCTTCCATCCACCGAACCTTGCGCTTCCTTACGTCAGCCAACAGTCTCTGGTTGTTGGCTGTCACATCCTGCAGCTCGTGATCGTCCATGTTGCTCTGCTTGCTGAGTGTACCTGCACCTGTACCTCCCAGATGGCATTCCCCCAAGGCATTTTGCATCCTATCTACATCCTTTTTTGCACCACCATGTTAACCGATGGTTTATGACTTAGACAAAATAGGCTTTCAACTCTACAGCCCATTTCCCAAGACATGCAACAGAGGTTGTCCGATGGTATGCCTTCTGAAACGATTAAAAGTAATCGTTTGAAAGATAGCTAAACCCCGGTAGTCGTATGAATCACCGTCTCTGCAGGTTGCTTAATCCTATTAATTAAGTCCAACCCTTAGTCTCATCAGCAAAAAAGGTCTTAGTCGGAAAGGCTGGAGCCTTTTTGTTCATACAGTCATACAGTATTAAAGACAAACAAGATCTATTATGAGATGATACACATTCTCACCATCTCACGTTCTCTCATAATGCACATTCTCTCCATCTTACAATCACTCTACACAGAGATACTTGGAATAGCATGGCTTTAGTTCAGAGTTCATCTCATCATAGCATAAATACACATCGAATCACTCTGAGTCCACTGGATACACACCTCCAAAACCTGGAGTTTGGTGCTTTCTTTCGACTCTCATTGGAAAGCCTCGCCTGCTAGTACCCCATCTATTTTGCTTCTGAATTTTTCTCCGGGAACCTCGTGGTTGTTGTGCGCATACATATCGCTACACAACTACATCGCTGTCCAAACTACACCACACATATATGCACAATAAAGTAGTCTGCCACAATGATAGAAAACTAAGAACACAGTGTTCACACAAGAAACATGAAATCCAACACCATCACTCTTTAAAAATAGTAGTCAAGCCACAATCGCCCCCCTAGTTGGTGGATAGGTCCCTCTAACTCCAGATAGCTACAAGATGTAATAGCCACAGCCGTACTAAGTCCTCTATCACTGTCCCTATTGTACTCAAACTCTATAGATCAAGAGGTCGGGTACAAGAGTAGCCCCATCGTTAGTCGTCGTCTTGCAATCTATGAACTTGAGCCAAGATTTCGTGTGTTCAAGGTCTCATAGTAGCTTGGCCTTGCATTTCTTGTTGGCCTTCCATGGTTGTATCCACTCCCACTATCCAATGCAATGCGGACATAACCAATCCCCATCAGGAACCATCTCGAGAGGTGGAGTCAAGCATCCCATATGCCAACCTCTAGAGCATCGATCACACACCAGCATGGTGGCTGCCCCTTTAGCAGACCCACACAACATGCACCTCAAACTTGCAGATACCACTGCCAGGTTTGGGTCAATCCTGCCATCGGCATTCGGAAGGTGACATGGCGCACAATTACGCACATGGTCCTTCCAAGTTATGCCATCCCGACCCTCCAAGATCAAGACGCCTCAGGGCAAGACCTCTTGAACCCTCAAAATAACACGTCCTGCAGTCACATCCAAGGTCGTAGGAGCAGTCTGCTGCAGATAGACATAGTCACCAGGGTTGAATCTCCGAACCCCAGGACGATAACCCCCACCACGTATGGTAGCATACCTCAACGTATCACAATGTTGTGCAATGACAAGGTTCTCGAAAGCCATGTGCATGACTTTCTTGAACAACTCTGCACGCTGCTCACATGCACGTGCCCACACGTCCGGATCGTCAAGGTTAAGAATTGTAGCAGCTTCTCTACGAATGGATGTAGGCAAATCCGGCTCTCGGCCAAAAAGAAGAAAGTATGGTGAGAAAGAGGCAAGTGATGCTTGCTTGCTGAACCTGTAGCCCATGGCTAACCATGGTAACTGAAGGTCCCAATCTCCTAGGTGTCCCTTCTGCAAGCCATACTTGCGCAAACCCCTCTTTACTGTCTGAACAACTCTCTCTGCCAAGCCATCGGCCTCAGGATGATCCCGATAAGTGGTGCGGTGGTTTATCAAGGCCTTGTCACACAAAGCCTGAAACTCCCCCAAGAACTCTCTCCCTTGGTCCGTGAGTACCTCAGCTGGAGCACCGAATCGGCTAAGTACACAATCCAAGAATGCATACGCGGCTCCCTCACTAGCCTTATCAGGCAATGGAACCAACTCGATCCACTTGGAGAAGTGTTCCACCATCACCAACACGTACTTGTTGTGGCGCATGGTCAGTGGCAACGGCCCTGCGAAGTCAAGACTCCACCTGTAGCCCAATCCCATGATCGGAAGAGGGTGCAATTGTGGAGTAGGGGCGTTGAATGAAGCACGCACCCTGTCACACACCATGCACCTAGCCACAAATTGTTGCACCTCTGTGTGCATACCACGCCACCAATACTGCCCCTGCAGTAGACTATGAGTGCGTCGCACCCCAAAATACCCCAACTCCTCATGGGCATGCCGCACTAACCGTGCCCGCTGTGTTGGGTGAGGCACAATCCTCACTCGACCATCCTCCCACACTCGGAGCAGGTGTGTCCCCTCCCACTTGAACCTCTTGGCTCGTTGTAGGATCCAATCCCTCTCCTTGGCAGTCACAGTGGCTGCAGTGTCTCCAGTGCGGAGGTAGTCCAACACAACTGAATCCTCATGTATATCTTTGGCGCCACCTTGCTCATTGCTGGCCTTAGGGTCCTCAGACACTTGATCTACAGTCATCCCTGTTGCAGGTCCAACCTGGCCTTCCACTGCCAAGATACACAGAAACGCAGATGCATGCCATCCGGGCACCATCTCCTCGTCCGTCTCACCATGCCACCGAGCTCCAGTGTCATCTTGCTGGCTCGTGCATGGATTGCGACTCAACCCATCTGCATTACGATTGACCAAACCCGGTCGATGCACAACCTGAAAGTCATATTCTTGAAGGATGAGTGCCCACCGTGCAAGCTTCCCCGTAAGCTTCTCTGACTCCATCAACCACTTGAGTGGCTGGTGATCCGTGACAAGGGTGAAGAGATTGCCGTATAGATAGCACCTGAAGTGTGCCACGGCCCACACTGCAGCTAAGCATTCTCCCTCATATGAGCTATACTTAGTCTCGGCAGCATTGTTCGAGCGGCTAGCATAAGCCACTACGAACTCTCTTCCCTCATCATCCACCTGTGTGAGCACCGCTCCAAGCCCCAGCATGCTCCAATCCGTATGCAGCTGAAAAGGACGCCCCCTGATAGGTCGTCTCAAGATGGGCGCCGAGGTCAACCTTGCCTTGAGCTCTTGAAAAGCTTGTTCTTGCTCATCTTCCCACTGCCACTCATGGTCCACCTTGGTCAGTTTGGTTAGAGCCTTTGCAATGGCACTAAATCCCTTAACAAACCGTCTATAATAGTTTGCTAACCCCATGAAAGCTCGAACTCGGCTCACATCCGTGGGGCGTGGAATCTGTGCAATGGACTCTACCTTAGTCTGCTATACCCCCAATCCTCCAGGATATATCATGTGACCCAGATACTCAATCTGGTTGTGGAAAAACTTGCACTTTCCCGGATGTAACTTCAATCCGTGCACCCTCAAGCGCTCAAATACCCCCTGAAGGTGTCTCTCATGCTCCTCCACCATAGCACTAAAGATGATGATGTCATCTATGTAGCACCGAGCAAACTCCACCCCTGCTAGAATCCTGTCCATGACTCTTTGAAACTCTGCCGGAGCGTTCTTAAGCCCAAATGGTAAGAACCGCCACTGGTAAAGGCAATCCTTCCCGTACTCATTGATCCCCCAGAATGTTGTCTTCTGCTTATCCGCCTCCTTGATCGGCAACTGGTGATATCCGGATCGTAAATCCAAAGTGCTAAAGACCTTGGCATGCCCAATGGCATCAAAGATCTCCTCTGGTGTCGGCATAGCATACCTATCGGACTTGGTCTGACGATTTACAGGCCGGTAATCACCGCACATACGTCTCTCCGTCCAATTGCCATAGACATCCTTCTGGGCTGGCATCACTGTGGCTGAAGCATACTCTCTCCCAGATAGCTCCACCAAACCAACCTCCCAAAGGTCCTGAGTTCTCATCTGAATCAAGGACCTCTCCATGTCACTGTATCTATAGGGTCTCCGAAAGATTGGCGTGTCAGTAGCCAATTCAATGCGAATCTCTTGACCCTTCAGTGCTCCTAAGTCCTTCAAACTGAAGGGAAAGCAGTTCATGTAAGCCCTCAAGAACCGTCGTATATGTCGTCTCTCTCCTTCGGTGACTATAGGTCCAACATCAGGCTCCCAGTTGTCCTCCATGACTGCAACCTTGAGTCTAACAGACTTAGAGGTAAAAGACGCGTCCCGTGGTTGCTATGTTGCAACCTCTTGAGCAGTGACCACTGCCTCCTCTGTCAGTGACAATGTCTCATCCTGCCCCATCATCCCATCCTTGAGGACCTCCTCAACCCGAGAAAAATCCCCAACCTGATCCATCACCCCCGCCTTGGCTGCCAACTCCTTCTGAACCTCGAGCACCTCCCACGTGTGCCATGGATGCGGCCTGCACCTCGCAGTCCTCATCTGCTCGCCCCCACTCACTGCTTGTACCGTCTCGGTAGGTAGGGAGACCATGAAGGGAAGTGTACTCCGTACTCTGCGCTGCTCAGCCATAGCCAAGCTGATAATCCAGGTCAAACAATTGAGATCCATTGCTTGCCCCAACACCTGACGACGTGATGCCTCAGAAAAAGATGGCTCCGCCGTGGTACCAGTGGTAAAATCCATTGTCTACTCGCGCTCGTCAGCATTGGGCTCCACTAATTGTTGCAACTGGCTATTCCATAAGAGGCCAGGTCCACCATCCCGAAAAGCATGGGATCCTGGGAAGCTGAGCAATGTAGGTAATGCTGCTCGTGGTTGACCCACCCTGTTGACCACTGCCAAAGGCGAACGGTCATCGTGTCTCACACGTTGAGACTGCCTCCCTGTGTCCAAAATGCTATCCACTGTGAGGTGTGTTGGCCGCTGCACCCCATCAAATGCACGCTTGAGCAGTGCGGGTAGCATCAAGTTAGTCCACCATAGCCATGGACGATGAGCCTATGATCCCACTGCAGCTGCATCCAGCAACACTGCTGACCCAAGCCATGACCGGACTTGATGCACACTGGCCATCACCCTGGCCCGAGAATCACCCATCAGTGGCACATTCTCCAAGATGTATGCTGGAGATACAGCTTGATGAAGCTGCAAGTGGCGCAAAACCCGCACTATCTCCCAAAACAGACCCGTCCTTGAGTCTCGCAATCCATTGCCATGCCCGGCTGATGAATACCCTTGGCAGGGCCAACCTGCCACTACCAGATCAATGGAGCCAACCTGCTCCAAATCCTGCGCCCCCAGCAACGAAATGTCTGCTGGCAAGGCTTGTTGATATCCACGAACTGCAGACACTGGCAACAAATTAGGGTATTGCTGTATCAACTGAGCAACATGGCGTAGTGAGATGCGTCGTGCAGTCTCATCCCTCTCTACATACAGGTAACGTCGAACTCATATACCTGCCTGCAGCACTGCAGCCAATCCAGTGCTGATCCCGCCAAACAAGTCCAGAAGGCATATGCCTTCATCCGGGTACTGCCACACAAGAGGTGTGGTATCCAATGGCGACAACTGAGATGGCCCTGGTGCAATCACCGCACTCTCCTCTTCTCCTGACAGTATGAAGGCCTCTACCCAGGCTTGTTGCACCCGTCTATCAGCAGCCTGCTGCAAATCCTTGCTCGTACCCCACAATGGAGTGTGAGCAACCATGGCAGGCAACTCCGCCGTACCATGCATGTCATCCTGCTCTGCTGAAGGTGGCACATCCTCTGCATGGGCATTGCCTTCCAGCAACTCTCCAGGCCAACTAACTGCAGCTGTAAAGGCGGCTAGTGTTGGCATCTTGCCCCGCTGGGTAGCTGCAATACCCCCAATGAATGTCACAGGGAGCTGTGCACGACGACCATCCCCTAACTGCCATCCAGGCCTGTAGGATGCTGACTCCTCCCAAAAGTCCAGGGTGAAGCCCATGGGATATAACACTGCCCCACCAATGAGGATATCGTAAGAGACCGCGTCTGTCACAATGGCCTTGGCTCGCATCACTGAGCCATCTATAGGATGATCCGGCTGCAGTCTAATGGCCAACTCACGCCGTGTCATGCCCCGAGCCTGCTCTGATCCTCCCAGAGATGTCTGTATCTGGAAATGACAAGGCTCTATATCCGCCTCCATGAGGCCCAAACCTGCAATAGCAGCTCTGCCCAACATCAGTGGCTGAGCTCCCGAGTCCAACAAGACCCGCAGTGGCCGGTACTTCTTGCCTGCCGGTCCACTCAAAGAGAAAATGCCATCCTGGTTGTCTAACAAGACAACTCCAGGTGTCACCATAGTGCGCTCAAAGGCTGGCCTAGCTGGCAGCTCCGTCAACCTGGTAGCTGCAGCTTGCCAAGGCGCAGCCGTGGCAGTCTTGACCCTCAAATCTGAGGATCCCTATGCCGCTACACCTTCCAGTAACTCCGCAGAAGATGAAGTGACCTCCCCATTCTCACAGAGTGTTGCTGCTAGTCTGAACACTGCAGCTGGTCTTACCCCCGGCGTCACAATCATGGTTGCCGAGAACAGTGGGGCTTAACACACAGAGGTGGCTGCCCCCAATAACACACCGGCTGCACTAGCCTGCACTAGCCTTGGTAGCAGGTGTCAGTGATGCACGTGTAGCTCTTCCCAATGGCATAGTAACCTCTGCCTCGGTAACAATCGGGCGAGAACTAGGTGCCATGGATGGCGTCGACACTGTCTCCGCCAATGTGAATGACTGAGGAAGCCTCGCCTGATGGCTTGCCTCCCCACGTTGTGGATCCAACTCCACCTCTGCACCTCGTGGCTCAGGAACTCGTGCTGCTCCTCGAGTCACGGCTGCAGCAGACTCCACCTGCTCTAGTGGTAGTGCTACTCCGCACATGAATCCCATGCCTCCCATATCTCCACCCTCAGGAGCAGGAGGTGGACCATCCCGCCTGGGAGCCGGTACCACCTGAGCTGTAGCCATGACAGCGAGCCTCTGCTCTAGCTGCTGAAGCCGGTTGGCCATGCCTTGGTCAACACCCTGACCTCCGCGTCCTTAGCCATGTTGAGCTTGCCCTTGGCCTGCACCTCGTGCCCGGCCACCTCGTCCTCTCTTGGCTGGTCCAGCTCGCCCCGGCCACCATTGTTCCCTTGGAACTGGCCTGGGCGCAACTCAGGATGCAAGTCATAACATTGGGCATCTCCATGCCCATACTTGCCACAATGCCCACACTGCAACTGTGCAGGCTGTGATTGTGCTGGCCTTTTGCCACTCTCTGGGCAATCTCTCTTGACATGGGGTCCTCCACATGTCCAACATATCATCCCTGGTTGTTGTTGGCTTGCAAAAGATGCTACTGGCCTCTGCACCTGAGGTCCCCTGTAAGCTCCATGAAATTTGGGTTGGGAAACCTTGCCCCCCTGACCATGCTGTTGGGCAGTCCCTTGTGCCTGTGGGCTGGCAGCTGCGCCTGGTGCAGGCATGTCTTTGCCAAATCCAATGGTAATAACTCGCTCCTCTACCATGTTGAGCTCAATCCGCTCAGCCAGCAGAAACACATCTGCTAATGTGGGTTGGGCTGCTTGTAACAGGGTTGCATCCCATACCCTTCTCCTGAGCTCCTTGTCCAAAATTCCATACCATAACTGGATTGCCTGAGCTTCAGTAACCCCTTGGGTCACACTATCAAGCGCCTCATACGAGTGTACGCCTCTCGTAGGCTCTCACTGGGTTTGCGTTGGAAGTCTTGCAAACTTCGCAGCTTCTCTGTCCGTACACCTTGGTAGTTCCTCCGCAAATCCTGGAAGAACTCCACCACCGGGTTGAATCTAGGCACATGTGTTGTAGTCGTGGCGGGAGGAGTAGTAGCACATTTTGAACTGGTACCACCTGAAGAAGTACCGGCACTACTTGTTCCACTACTAGTGCTGGCAGTGAGAAATATTGGTGCTGATGCAGCTACTGGTCACGTCGTGCCTCGAGTAATGGAGACGTAGTCAGGTGACCAATACATCCTCCACTCCTCAATCTCTGCTTCATGTCCTCGCCTGAACTCGTGGTAATCGTCCATAGGCGGGCCTTCCAAATGCTGGAACAGTCCCTTCTACGCCATGAATGGGGTGAACAGCTGTGGATTGCGCATCTGCTATAAATCACACCAGCTGTCGAACTCCTGGATAAAGTCATCCAGCTCAATTGTGCCCACAGCTCCAGAGTACCTACGAGGCCCCTTGGTAGCTCCATACATCTCCTCCATGTCGTCCCACAACAATGGCAAATGAAACTGCACACCTGTTGATGAAGCCTCTGAGTCTGTGTCTGACTTTGCACTAGTTGAGGGTGGAGGTGAAGGTGGTCTGAACCGAATACCTCGTCTTGTGAACCCACTCTCACTATTACTACCTATAGCCGTACTCCCCTCAAAACCCTTGGGTAACTCCGTGATGACACTCACAATGTGCACCTCCCCCACGTGACACTATAAGGCTCTAATACTAATTCTAATAGCAAAAACGTCTCTACGTGCCGAAGGGAGAGATCAGAGATAGTCTCTTGAGAAAATGCCATGATGGCCCGCTTGCGGGCCACGGCGGAGCCAAGCGCACCGCGGCACTCTTGAAAAAAGAGTATTTCTGGCCCAAACTGAGGGAGGAGGCCGAGGAGTATGTCAAGACATGCACCACATGCCAACAAAACCGGAGCGAGTACAAAAAGCAAGCGGGACTGTTACAACCCTTGCTGATTCCAGAGGGGTCTTGGGAAAGTGTCTCGATGGATTTCATGACTGCTATGCTGCTGTCAAAAGGATTCGATGCAATCATGGTGGTGGTGGATAAGTTCAGTAAAATGGGCCATTTCATCCCCACCAAGGAGACGGCAACGGCGCAGGAGACGGGGCGACTTTATTTCGCCCACGTCTTCAACCATCATGGATTCCCGAAGGATATTGTCTCGGACCGCGATCCAAAGTTTACAAGTAAATTTTGGAGGGCACTTTGGAAGAAAATGGGGACAAGGCTCAAGATGAGCACCGCCTTCCGACCTACGACGGACGGCCAAACAGAAAGGGTGAATTCCGTGGTGAAGCAGATCCTGCGGAATTACGTGTCGGCAGACCAATCGGACTGGGTGGAGCACTTGGATGCGGCAGAGTTCTATTATAATAACACAAAACACTCCGCAACGGGAGTTTCCCCTTTTGTATTGGTCTATGGAAAAGCACCTCTGGTGCCGACATGTTAGGCCGCCCAAGACGTTGAGGAACCAGCAGCAGCAGCAGTGCCGGAAGAACGCGAGCGTTTGTTGAAACTCGCAAAGTACAACATTGTCAAAGCTAGAAAACGGTATGAAAAACAGGCGAATCAAAAGCAGATGGAAGTTAAGTTTGAGGTAGGCACGGAGGTCTGGTTGAACATCAAGAATTTCCGACTACCTCCGGAAGTGAGCCCGAAATTCGTACCTCCGTATGCGGGATCATTTCGCATCTGGAAGGTTATGAATGAGGATGTGTATGAATTGGAGCTGCCGGCAAACAGCAAGGTGCATCCGGTATTCCACGTCTCCTTTTTGAAGCCTTACTTCAAAGATAAAACGCGTCCGAATCGACATCAAGTGTTACGTCTGCCACCTGTGCTGTTGGATCATGAAAATGAACCTGAGTACGAGGTGGAGACAGTGCTTAAGTCGAGGAGGATCAAGAATCGAGAAACGGAGTATCTCGTGAAATGGAAGGGCTATCATCATGTGGAGGCATCATGGGTGCGTGCCTCAGAAATGGAAACGCATCTGAGGCGGTTGCAGCTTTTGAAGGGCGACCTCAAAAGCGGAAGAAGCGTTGATGGGGACATCAACCTTGGATCGTGGGGGAGGAAATGCATGCTTAGCCCGGCTTAGCTAGCTCAAGAATCCGATTGCAAAAACTTGTGTTGTACAAATTTTGTTATAAATGAAATGGTTTCCAAATGTTGCGCCTCCTATTTTATTTGGAATGGTGATGCATGGTATGGTTGGCTAGTGTGTAGAATGCATGCTAGCTTACAAAAGTGGGAGAGGTAAATTGGATTAATCGTGTGTTTGCGCAGAGCCAAAATCGGATGACTCCCATCTAATGGGCAAAGAAACTTGCGCCTTCTTGGGGAGTTCACGTGCTAGTGCGCACCTGACGCGTGCACGTACTATAATTGCGCTACCGAGGGGGTTGCCTTGTAGTGCGGGCTAACGCGGAAGCTACGTGCTTCCGTTCACGTACTATAATTGTGTAGCCTCGGGACGAAGTCGTAGTGCGGCTTCGGCGTGTTCCCGTACCTCAGGCCAGCATTCCAAGGCGGACCCAATTGTAGTGATTGGGGCGCACGGTTGGTTCAAGGTTATCTTCCTAGTAAAAAAGGGTTCAAGGTGAACCCTTGCTCAAGGTGACGCCAAAAGCGACATCATGAGCGGTCGCAAGCAATGTTGTTGCAGTAAGACGATTCGATCCTCGGGGATGATCGTTTCTTGGCCTTGAAGTAGGCCAAGAAGAGTGCACTGGGTGGAGCTTGAGAGGCTCCACCCTTGGCCGGGACTTGGAAAAAGTTGGCCGAACTAGCTAGTGGAGAGTAGAGTCAAGTGTGGGGTTTGGTTCTTTGCCATAGGACGCCGTGGTGCGGAAACAAACTCCTTGATGTAGGACGCCATAACTTGGATGTTCGTTTCTACAAAATGGACAAGTCGATGAGGACATTGACTCCCTGTTGGTAGGGGTGTGTGTCGCGGCCCTTTGCCTTGAGGGCAGGGGGTCGGGATGCAGGAGGGGCTACCCCTGTGGTGGGGGCAGTGGCAGCGATAGGTATGGGGGGCTGAAGCACCCTTGAGTGCCCAAAGCACTCAAGGAGGCGGAGACGATCACTAGATGGAGCCCCACACACCGGGTTGCGGTGGGGGTGGCTCCACAAGGGGTGGTGGTAGCTTAGCGAGACTTAGTGGGGGTGGCATATGACTCACCATGGGGCGGAGACCTTGTGGTGGGAGTCGTGGGGAGTCTTGGGACTCATCACGGTCCAATGGGACCGTGGTGGGTGGGCCAAGACTCACCGCAACTCATCACTGAGAATCGAGGGTCTTCGTGGTGGTTCGCCATAAAATGACATGGTTGTTTGTGAAACCCCTGCGGACAGTCACAGAAGTATATATATGGAGTAGTAACCCCGAGAACGGTGCAAGCCCGCTGGTGACCAAAAATTAGTGAGTAAGCGAGCGAGCCGGAAAGCGACCATGAAGTGAGGAGCTATTCCGGACTGCCAACTACCGAGGGAATTTCCACTAGGCCCAAAATGTTGGAGGGTCTGTTGGGGGAGAAAAAGGGGACCGTTATGTCCCAGTGAGCAGCCGAAGCTCCGAGTTGGCCCGGCGGCCAGGTTGGGAGTTAAGCGTGTGCATTAAAGCGAGTAACTATGACTTGAAGGGGAGCTTACCGAAGTGAGGTGCGCGACATATATATATATTTAGATTGCTTTTGTGATACATAGATGTAGCGTATGTGTGTTGGTTAGTTTGTAGTGTCTTAGAAATGTTATAACGTGGAGGTCTTAGGTTCAAGTATGCATTGCATGATATATGTAGAACAATGAACATATCGCCATTAGACAGAATCGGAGTCAATGGTCAACAAGTTTTTGAAATTCAAATTTTCCCGCCTAAATTCAAATGTACCCCGTTAAATTGTGACGTCCGGGCGTCGCACTTTGCGACCCCCGGACGGTGCTAATTCTGCATTGCAGAGTAGGTTTTTTTTTTTTTTTTTTTTTTTTTTTTTCGACGTCCGGGCGTCGCAAATCGCGGTTTCGCCTATTTGCGACCCCCATTCGTCGCAAATTTGCGACGTTTTTTTGGCGACGCCCTTGCGACGCCCGGGCGTCGCAAATTTGGTTCTTCCCCCCTTCCCAAAAAAGGCTGTTTTACGACGCCGCGGCGTCGAAACCCCCCCCTTTTTCCTATAGTGTCAACCCAGCCTCACCATAGAAAAACACTGGTGGTTTGCTGTTCATCACTCGGCTAGCCTCACTTTGTCCGCATACTCTAGGATTGACCAATGATCAAGTCCGGCCTAAATCCCTAGGAAAGCAAGCGTTCACACAAAACTAACATGATGCACAGTCAAGCATGCAGGTGTGAAGAGGATCCAAACACAAGAAAACCAAACAACAACACTCCCACACCAAAATTCTTTCGCAATATCCCCCGAGAACATCCCAACCCAAACCTGAGTAATTCTGTAGCCTCCGCCTATGTAGGGATAGGGGGCGGGGCGGACAGGTTCTGTTTTGCGGGGGAAGGTTGCTTGTGCGCTAGGGGGTGTGGAGGGATCTAGGTGTCTGGAACCTGCGAGGCAACGTTTAAAGCAGGTGTGACACCCACTTAATGAGCCTAATTCTCAGGCCGAATCGGCCACCCAGGGTCTACTGCCGATTCGTAGGGATGGCCGATTACGCACAGAAGACGCCACAGCTACCAGTGAGGCCCATGTCGTCAGCCATCTGCCATCAACCCGCCCGCATTCCCTCGGAGGCTCGCTCCGTTTTTATGTCCTCTCCAACCTGGGCAATCGATATGGGATAATGGAACCTCAATCACATTGCGCCAGGTGGTGGCGAGAATACCCCACAACCTGCTTTTAACGCCAATGAAGGGGCCGCGTTGGCCGACTCTGCCCTGTGCGCGGCCGTAGGGCTCGCCCAAAGGCCGCTTACAGGGCAGAATCGGCCAACGCAGCCCGTTCTCTAGAACGGGAAAGGCGGGTCCGCATAGCGGGATGCAAGCGAAAATCGGAGTCCGCGGACCGGGTAGGGACCGGCTACGTGGGACGGATTTGATTGTGCTTAGGTAGGCAGTGACACTGAACCGTCTGCCTGCACTTGCGTTGCTGCTTGCCCCTGTGCGGAGTCTCCGGACGTGCTGCCTGCGAGTCTCGGCGTTGCGCGCTTGTCTTGTGCAGGCAGCAGAGTCACGGTTGAATCATTGCCGTTGTACGCTCCAGGCGGCTTACTAAAGTTGCCAGTGATTTGTGACCTGCGCTGTGTTATTTGCGCAAGCTCTTAGGTCTGGCAGAAGCTTTGGGAGATGATGGTGAGTTGCTCTAGTGTTCTGGAGTGTTGTACGGCTGAGGAAGAGAACGTAAGTTCTTCGGACAGTGTTCCCCTTGTTCCACTCGCCGTTGGCTCCAGCGTCCAGGTATGGGGCGCTTAGGTTTTTCGTCTAACATGGTTGGAGCTTGAGACAGTGGTCTCTGTCAGCACGGGTGGTTCTATCTCCGGGTGGCATTGTTGAAGCTGTGATGTGTCTTGCAGGCTTTTCTTCGCTGGCAGTCTGATTGTCATGGTGTTGAAATCGTTGTGCTTGGTGGCACTTTCTTCGAGCTTCTAGGTGCGATTCGCACCATTCACTGAGATCAGTGTCCCCCTCTTTGCGACTCTGCACGTGTCTTCCATTATCTACCCTTCGCTAATATCCGTTACTGTTTGGGTGGGCCTTACTGTTCCTTTGAATGTGATGTACCCTAGAAACGTGCTATGTAATATTGGCTTCTATTTATGCCCTGCCATCCACCCCAAAGTCCTCATTTGAAGACAACAATCCTGACCGCAAATGTGGTCAGGGTAGGTGCTCTTTGTTGTGATAGGCAGTGTCTATCTCAAGTCTTGAAGCCTAGATCGCTGTTCAGTTTTTTGTGTTTTTTTGGTTTTTGTGTTTTTTGCTCCAGAGTGCATTGGCTAAGGTGCATGGAGGGTAAATATGGTTTTAGTCTGTTTGTTTGCTGTACTAATGTTTGGAACATTTGGCTTTGGGAAATTCCGTTTACAGGGTCAACTTGCAGGTAACAAACAGCCATTGGTATTCTAGGAGTCTTTCCAGTCAGGGAGACAGATGGAAGAGGACGACCCTGGCACAGGCCCAGTTGCCCATGCCGCAGAGGTTACAGAAGTGGAGGGGTTGAGGACCAATGGGCGGCATGTTGCTCTTGAGGACGGACTAGTGGATAGGGATGGGGCCTTGGGATTTGGAAACCCAACTGAGATGAGAAGTGTGTCCTTTGGTTCCATTTCAAGTCCACCCAGGGCTAGTAATGCTGGGGCATTGAACTCTCCAGACACCAAGAGAGAGAAGGTGAAGATATTGTTGAAGAGAAAATCTCGGGATGAGGGCTCTAGAGAACTGGAGACGGCATTGAAGAAGCAAAATGTGGTGATCACCTCTGTAGGAAATGCGGAGGCGGCTTTCACAACGTCCACCACAGCTGCGGCACAGGATATGGCTGCAGTAACATCAACACAAGCTGTGCTCCTGCACACCTCAGAGATGGACATGAAGGATAGGTATGTGACTGGACTGGCTGTCCTTGCAATCTTAGATGATTAATTCCATACAGGACTGTGCTTTAGTTTCTAGTTCTAGCTGAAGAATATTTCAGTACTGGAGCCTTACAAAGGTGCAGGAGGATTTTTCAATAATCAATCGCCCGAAAAAAACTATCATTTTGTATGTGGTATGGAAATAGAAAGTCAGCACGCTTTGAGCTCAAAGATTACCCCTGCTCCACAGGGAAGTCACAGGACCTGTAAGTTAAGAACAGTAGGTGTGTTGTGATAATCCTTCATAATTTGTATTTTCTTAATTCAAATTGGTTAATTCTGGTCTACAACACACAGCCAGGTGGCAACCTCTTCTGAGACACCTATTCCAACTGAAGGTCTATCAGGCTTGTCAACCTCTTCTCCCGCCATTGGTGAATCCACCCTGGAGGCAAGCAAGCCTACAATGAGTGGCCTTGCAAAGAGTTTGCCAAGCTCCCTCACCTTGAGCTCAAATGGTGGTTTGTTGGTTGAGACTGAGAGCTCTGGAATTGATTCACTCCTTGTCACTCCTGTGAGGATTCATGAAAGGTCAGCTACTGTTGAGCCCATGCAGTTGGAGAGGGAGGATGTTGATGCTGCTGTGGAGGCAAGCAAAACTGCCACGGATCCAGCAATTTGCTCAAATGTTGGCTCTGAGGTTGAGACACGAGGTGCTGGAGTTGATGAAGGCATCATCACTACCGTGGAAATTGAGGAATTATTGGCTACAGTTGAGCCCTTGCAGTCGGAAACCAAGGAAGGTGATTCCGCTGTGGAGGCAAATGGAGCTGTTGTAAGTGAGGCTTTAGACTTACAGGAGCCAGTAATTGGCTTCGATGCTGGCTTGAAGGTTGAGACTCTGAGCTCTGGAGTCTGCGAATTTCTTCTCACGGCTATGGACATTGCAGAAATATCAGCTATGGTCGAGCCTATGCAGTTGGAGGCGAAAGAAGTTGAGCTTATTTTGGCGGCCAACAACAATGGTGAGAGCGGGCTTTTAAACTCAAGGGAGCCTGCAGTTGTCTCAAGCGTGGGCACAAAGGTTGAGACTATCAGTTCTGGAGCTGATGAATGCATCATGCCTCCGGCCACAATTGATGAAAGATCAGCTATGGATGATCAGCCTATGCAGTTGGAGGTGAAGCAAGTTGATTCTAGGTTGGAGGCAAGCAGCGCTGTTGTAAGTGAGCTTCCAAAGGCAGGGGAGCCAGCAATCTCAAGTGTTAGCTCAAAGTTTGAGGGACCGAGTCCTAGAGTTGATGAGTGCATGATGGCCACAGTGAAAATTGAGGAGACGAAGCAAGTTGATTCTATCCACGAAATAAATGAAGCTGTTGTTGGTGAGCTTTTAGAGCAAGGGGAGCCAGCAGTTGACTCAAGTGTTGGCTTGAAGGTTGAGACTGTGAGTTCTGGAGGTGATTCCATCATTTCCACTGGGGAAACTGAGGGAAGATCAGCCGTAGTTGAGGGCATGCAGTTGGAGACGAAGGAAATTTATTCTACTCTGAAGAGAAACAATTCTCTTGCCAGTGAGCTTTTACGCCCAGGGGAGGGAGCAGTCAGGTCAAGTGCTGGCTCGAAGGTTGAGACTCAGAGTTCAGGACTTCATGAATGTGTCATCACTAATGTGAAACTAGAGGAAAGTTCAACTTCTTTTGAGCCTATGCTCTTGGAGAGAAATGAGCTAGTGCTGGGCACGTTCAACAGCACTGGTGAATTGCAACAGGGTGCTGAATTTGAAACAATGGTCAAGGTCGACACATTGCATGGTGCAGATTGGCGGAGTGAGAAGGATTTTGTAGAGCCAGCATTGGAAGTGGCTGCACCAAAGGCAAAAAGGACACCTCTTTCTTTCCGGCCGGTTGATGTGCTCCCCTCTATAGACGGTTTTGGGTCTGCTGGTGGACCTTCAAATTCTTCGCACCGTCGCCTGTCTGCTTCAATGCCATCAAATTCTTCTGCCACATTTGTTCCGGCAAAGCGGTCCCCACTTCCTTTTCCTGTGGTGAGGTCCCCGCTGCCTCTCTCTGGGCAAGGTCAGCGTTCGTCTGTTGGAAGCGCTGTTAAAGAAGAGAATGAGTTGTTTTCTCTCCTCCAGGTGGGGCAAACTGATCAATCAGGGGATGCTATTGGATTATCCTTGGGTCAAGTAAGTGTCTTGCAGCCTCCGCCTGTAGTGTTGCACTTGACTTCCATCAGAAACCCAAAGATGTGATTAGTTGAACTCCTTATGTAGGGATGGCTGCTGATACTGGTAGATCATTCTGCCAATAATGTCCTATGTCCTACCAGCGGGTAAAAGTGTGAGTAGAAGGCTGCTCAAGTTATACGTACTGTATTTGACATAGCCATCTCTTAGATGGTGATGCATCACTAGTTTTCTTGGCTCTGCTCAAAAGCATTTTTTTTTATCTACACTGTAAGAGCTTAGCATCAAGTATCACTGGAGATCACTGTAAGTTGAAACAACAGTGATTGTCCAATACACAATTTCTGTCATCTCAGAGATGAGCATTTAGTGCCAGTACTAGATAGTTCTTCCCCAGTTCGAGGAAGTAGCATTTTATATTGCAGGAGTCAATCGTCAACAGCAGGAAAGGACAGGAGATGGTTATGGACGTATTCTATTATAAAATAATCGAGTGTCTGCTTTCCAAGGTGTCTTGTTATGAAGAAAGGCTAGTCAGTCTGTGTCTGCTGGCCATAACTGCATCATTAATCTATAGACTACATGATGTCTGGCTACAAGGGAAGTCATCTGAAAGTATTGTAGCTCAGCTTGGTGTGACTGATGGACTTAGCATTTCATTTGGTGATATAAACCTTATGGGGAAAATTGGATGCGCAGGGTATGGGAGGGGATGGAGCGTGGCAACGAAAGGGGGAGCCTGATATTATTGCAGGTATTAGTCGTGAGGAGAGCAGCAGTGACGATGGTGGGGAAATCGAGGATAATGAAGGATTGAGCAGTGAGGAAGATAATGTGCAGTTTTCCGCGATGGCAACAGCCACAGAGGCAGATTTAGAAATACCCGGGGATAATGTGCAGTTTTCCGGGATGGTGTCAGTCCGGGAGACAGATCTAGAAATACCTGGGTTCTCATTCCAGAACTTAATGAATGGGGAAATAAGCGAAGACGATGATGATGACATGGATATGCTGTCTGGGGATGAAGAGGCAACGGAAATGCTGTTCCGGACACCACTGCCAGGGCAACTGTTCGATGGGGCAAGTGGTCTGCAATCCTCAGCAATGGATACTGAGGGGACCAGCAATAGTCAGTTCTCTGATGATGTGCATCCTGACCAAGAGGGAGTTTCCAGCAAGCCGAGATCAGCTCGGTGGGGCAAGAGTTATCACTGCAGCAAGTGTTTTGCCCTAAAGAGAGGCCATAAGTGCCCATTTGAAGGGAATGAAGATGGAGAGGAAGGTCTAGAAAAGCAGGAAGCTGCAATCGAGGTCATGGATCCACCTGCTCTGCCTCCATCCCCACCCCGAGCCCCATCCTCACCCCCACCTCCACCTCCACCTCCACCTCCACCTCCACCTCGGGCACAGTCACCTTCTATCAAGGTAAGTGTTTTGTTATCTCTCTTTTCTTCTAAAAGACTTCTCTGCTCACAGATGGTGGTCATGGCTCCCCCAGGAATCATTGTCACAGATCTTAATCATGTTCTGGTTACCTTTGACAATAGAATGGCTGTTGCATGAGTTAGGACATGTTCACAGCAGAAGATCTGTCTATCTTCTTATATTAGAGTAGCATGTCACGGATTTTTCTTTTGTACCACATCGAGACCCTCACAATTTCTTACCCTGTATGTTGTGCTGAAGTTTCGGTTAAAGGTGAAGCCCCCTGCAGAAAGTACACTGAAGGAAGTTCCAATGACTGCCAAAACACTCCTGGCAACAGGACTGCTAGAGGGCCATCATGTTCGTTACTTGGGTCGCGGAGGAGAAGTACGTCTGTAATTCTCTATTTCCAAAGTTGCTTCCTGGTATGTGCCTGCATGTCAGAAGGCTTGGAAATTGTAAGTGGGAAGGGAAAGCTCCTTCCAGTTTGAAGGGAGAATGTGAAAGAACAGCACAAAGAGTGTTTTCGTGGATGTCATTGGGAGAATTGCGGTATGCTCAATTTTTGCATACCACATTTTCTAACTGGCTTGTTTACCTGGCTAACAGCAGGTGTTGCTCACGGGGACCATACGGGAAGGGAGTGTATTATGTGACTGCAGCAGGTGCAAGGGTGTACAGGTTGGTCACTTTAATCCTCTGTGACTGCTTGTACGTGTTCTGCGCTTTTCTCTATGGAGTAGTCTATTGACCTGGCCCCTGGTTGGTGGTTTAGTTAGAAGGCCTGGGTGTTTTTCCAGGGTACTCATGTTCTGATGTGAACCGTCTGTGCTGTTTCATCATGTTCTCCATGGCTGATGTGCGTGCTGGTTTGGGTGTGTGTCATTGAAAGATGATAAATGTTTCTGCATTCGAGAAACATGCGGGTAGCTCAGCTCGGCATCCCAGTGATTTCATCTTCCTTGAGAATGGCAAAAATCTTCATGAGGTTTTGGAGGACGGCTGGAAAGCGGGTGACAGGAACCTGAATGTCATGTCTGTTCTCAAGGCTGCGATCGGTCCGATAGGAGGTGTTGGTGGCATCAACAACAGAGTTTGTTCAAAGTGTGGGTCGGGGGAGGGCCAAAAGTTGGTCCCCTGTGCTGTTGCGAAATGCTTGAATGTGTATCATCCAGGTAGAGCTGTTGCTATCATTTGATTGTATGGCACTTATTGTCTGCTACTTGGAAAGGGTCTCTGATCTGAAGGCCATGCCTAGCACGGGTAGCTTTCCGGCTCATTTATCAATCATCTCTTGCTAGTTTTAGAGCCACTGTTGGACACATGAAGTGGGTCGAAGGAGTTATGTGATAGTCTGTTCCTGAAATTAGGTCCTGGGTGCATGCTCAGGTTGGTGCTGTTGGGCCTAACTTAGTGCAGGCAGAAGAGGCCACCCTTTTGATAGTGTATTTTTGCAGAACCCGTAGTTTCTTGTTACAATTGGAATTTTTTCTGATTCGCTGTATATATGTAGGTTGTGTTGATTTGTCGCGTGCATCTGGTAGCGATGGGCTGTGCCCAAAGTGCCAGAGGGCAGAGAAGAAGCCCAAGTCAACAGTTGAGATAAAGCCTAAGAATGCTGAAGGAAGGACATGGCAAGCAACCACAAGGTACGGAACCAAATCCCTCAACAAAAATAATGGGTTCTGTGTGTGTGATAATATCAGGCTTTAAATAACCCAAAACTTAGGGTTTCATCTGCTTGAAAATGCATGTCAGCCAAATCACGCGGCAGCATTCTGCCCCTTGAACACCTCCTAAGACCTATGTTTATATATGGTGGCCTGCTAATGCTCACTCAGACCCCAGGCTTCACCAAAGAACTATTTTATTTGCTGCCGGGCTCTTTAACTTCTTGCTAGGAAGGCAGAGTTCTTTCTCTCACACTGCATTGTCCGCAACCAGGTATCTGTTTAGTAGCAGTAGAGGAGAATTTTTACTTACTTCTCTATGCCCTGTCACTATGGCATTTTCCCATACAAAATGAAAAACTTGATATGCCTATGAACCTTTGCCTGGAGGAAAGATTACATCATAATTGGTGGGGATGGAGAGAATTGAAGAGGAGAGTGAGATATGCTGTTGGCCTGGATATGCTAATGAAGTAGTAAACAGGTTTATCAGTTCTAGCTCTAACATTGTAGTAGTTGTTTGTCATTTCTTCATGGTACTTCATCTGCAAGAGCAATAATCTCCCTGGATCAATTGTCCTATTTCTTGTTACAGAGATGGGAGTGCAGGGAGAGAGAGAGAGCTGGTGGGCTTGACAAGCAACAGCAGGGATGCAAATACCAATCTGCACAAGGCCCTCTTCTTGCCAGGTGGTTTGCCAGATGATATTGCAGTCGGCTACTATGTGAAGGGCCAGGTTAGCAACTTTCTTGTTGTGCTTTCTGAAACGCATAATGAAGATGTTTTTCCACTGTAATCCAGAGGTCACCCTGGCAGGATTTTTTGTTTTTGTTTTTTTTTTTTGTACGACTGGTTTATCTGGACCTCTAGTCGGTTGCAGTTTTGTTGGGAGATCAGGCTGGTTTCAGGACTTTGAGATCATCTGTTCCTCATAACAGCAGTTCTAATGTCTGAAAGGGAAAGGAATTTTCTGGATAGAAACTCATGTCTTGGAATTCTGTGGCAGTGTTTTCAAACGGGGGTGAAGAAAGGTGCAGGGATCTGCTGTAGTTGCTGTCAGCAAGTGGTGAGTAGTAGTCTATTGCGTGGCTGTATGTCTCATTTAAAAGTGTGACAAAAACTTTACGATGTGCCCAGGGGCCCCCTAGGGCCCATAAGGGGGAACATATCACAACAAGAAACCACTCAGAAAACAGAGAATGAGCAGTAGGGAGCAGAGTACTGAGCAAGTGCAGCTTCATTTTCTGACCAGTATAATTATTTACTGTAGTGCACCAGTTAGAGTAAGGCTCTTGGATTTGTGACCACTCCACCTCCTCAACGGAGTTACTATGCAGTGTAACTTTAAACTAAGGCTCTCCGTCTCGAGATTTGTGCTGGTCAGAGGGTGTTGTTTACAAGTCTTGTGATTTGTCCATGGGATGCAATTTGTTCAAGTGGTTATATGGTTGTAATTTGTTAACATATATAGAAGAATTTGCAAATCTCCCTCATTTCTTACCAGTCATTCTGTGCCACCAAAGTATCTGTCTAGTTTTCAGTTACATGTGGAGGAATTTCTTTAAAAAGATCATTTTTACCCTAGGTGGATCTTTTTTGGTGAGCTTTTTGAGTTTGCACTAGTAGAGATGACTCTCAATTGGGATGATTTGATGTGTTTGCAGATCAGCTGCACCTTGTTTGAGCAGCATGCTGGCTGGGGTTCTCGTCGGAATCCGTAAGTTTTGCCCGAAGCCTATATGATGTGTGTGGTATATTTGGGGGAGGGTTATTTGGTCCAAAATGTTGGAATGTGAGGCATCATAAACCTGTTCTAGATGATAACTGGACACACTTCATTGGGAGGTTTTTCACTGTTTGACTGAACACCTGATTGAGATGAGTCTTGAATTCCTGGGAGATGATTTTCCTCTAGTGTATCAGCTTGACTCCTAGGCATGAATCCTATTTACGGACCGTGCAAATCTCTATTAAATCATTTGACAGGTATGGAAGCATCTATCTTCCGGATGGTCGGTCGCTCCATGTGGCGGCCCAATCGCTTGCTGGTCAGAACAAGGTTAAGAAAGTGGGGAGCACATCAACAGCAATTGAAAACGTGGACCACTGCACTGAATGTGGGGACGGTGGAGATCTTGTTCTGTGCGATAGTTGCCCAAGTGCCTATCATCAAGGTATAGATTTGCACGCACCCTTCCAACCTGTGTTTCGTTGCATTGTCCATCTGTGTGACTGAGGATACGTTCAATATTGTGTCACCCCTTCATACTTTCGTCTTGTACCGCATCTCTGTCTATGGTCCCCAGTTTCTTCTTGGTGTGGTCATCCTAAGTTTATCTGCAGGTGATATCTGCCTGCGTGGTGGTTTCCAGTCAAGGGATGTCACGTGCGAATCTCAGTTCCTTGAAAACATGCCAATTTTGAAGAATCTGATGTACAATTATGCTTCTGTTGTCCTCCCTTTGCAGAGTGTGCTGGTCTCACAGGTGTTCCAGATGGTGATTGGTTTTGCCCGCAATGCCAGGAGCAGCAGTTGGGGGTTACTGGGGGCCTTCGTAGAGCCAAGAAGCGGGCTAAGGGGGCTGCAAAGACCTGCCTCACAAAGGATCGCGTCACTGGACGCTGCACACGCTTGTTGAAAGTCCCAGAGAGTGTTGCCATTGGCGGATGTGTGTTCTGCAAGTGAGAATCTCTCTTTTTCTTACCTCGATTGATGACTCTATTTGGGCTTTCTGTCCCGTTCGCATCCCGTGGCTGGAGTTCTCTTTCAAATCCATACTATGTTGCAATTTGGTTGGTCTAACATCAGATTGACATGCCCTTTCAGATCCGGGGACTTTGCTAAATCCGGATTCGGTGCAATGACAATCTTGCTTTGTGACCAAGTGAGTAAACTGTCGCCTCTCTTTATTGAAAGATAGAATGATGTTGTGAGCTTTGGAGTGATGGTCCTTGATTTGGCATGACATCCCTCTTCAGCTATGAAGGGTAAGGTCGTAAGGGTTCATTTTGACACCCGATATTATCAAGCCTGCAGTTGTCCATGGATTCTCTTTTTTCAATCTCTTGAATGTGCCTCCTGAACCAGTTAGAGGCATGTGTTGGAATTATTTTATGCAAGGATGCTTGTGTCATCCTCGAAAAGTTCAATTTTGCAAAGGGGGGACAATTCTTGAGCAAGTCGCAGGTGCTGGGAGAATAAATTGTCTTAGTGATGTGCGTGGGATTGGAAAGTTAATGGCTTGACTGTGGGTTTGTCAGTGTGAAAGGGAGTATCATGTTGGCTGTCTGAAGGAACATGGATTAGCAGACCTCACGGTGGGTTCTGCTCTCTTGTATGATTCACATGTTATTATACTTGAGCAGGCAGGCCCAATGGTTCAGTGTTTGTGCCTTGCCTGTCCATAACTAGGTGATCCTGGATTCCTTAAAAATGTTCCTAACCGGCTCTGTAAATTTGCTGAACTTTAAACAAGCTTTATCTTTACCTTTATCTTTGGTTACCTCTGAAATGCGAGTTCAAAGTTTAGTTGGCTCTCATAAGCCAGCACGAAAGCCAATTATTATTTCTCAGGAAATTGTTGCCTTTTAGGGATATATATGTCATGAATCACATTTTTGGTTGAGTGGAAAAATGCTTTAGCTAGATAATTAGGTTATGTCAAATCTGGAGTACCTATCATCCGTTTATGGCTGACTGTTACTTCTCATCTTTGCAGGCGCTGCCAGAAGGCGAGTGGTTTTGTGGATGGGATTGTAAACATATCCACAGTATACTAAATCTATTGGTGGCCAATGGGCCAGAACCGTTGGCAGATAGCATCATCAGCAAAGTATTGGAAAGCAGGCAGAGGCAGGGCAGTTCTGACGAGCAGGCCGAGTCCAGCAGTCCAAGCTTTGAGTGGCAGCTGCTCCATGGCAGGCGTGGCGACCCTGCAAATGGCCGGACCCTTGCTGAAGCTGTGGACATTTTTTCAGTTTGTCTTTCATATGCCCCCAAACTCTCTCCCATTCATTTTGTTCTTTCAAGGAGTGTCCTGCTTCAGAGCCACAAGCTAGGTTAATGATATCTCTACCCCACCAACACAAGTAGGTTGATTAGCGGCCAAGGCCTAGGTTTTTTTCCCCAGTTGGATTCTCTATCGTTGATTTCATATAGGCCAGGGGAACGTCAATGGGTGATTTTGTGCTTTTGTTCCTTGCTTTTTCTAACTTGGATTTAAGAAAACCATGCTTTGTCGCGTTATTAGACCTGCCTTGGAGTACGGATCTGCTATATGGGTTGATAACTCCAACCAGGCTAAGTCTCTAGAATCCATTCAAGTGGGGGTGCTTAAGGAGTGTATGTCAGCATGCTCCAAAACAGCCAATGTGGCTGTTCGGGGTGAGTTTGGCATTCCGTCCTTAAGCTCCCGACGAGATGAATTCAAGATCAGATGGTGGGGTCAGCTGCAACATATGCCCAACACCAGATATCCTAAGTTAATCGACTCTATATCTTGGAAACAGGACCGCCCTGTCAAACAGGCTAAGTCCTGGCAGAAGAGAGTAGAAGAGATCCTCAAGGACCTGGACCTGGATCCGCAAGTCTTGACCCTGCTGGATAAATCTGACTTAGAGGCTGTAGTGTCCTCAGCCATGTCTGTTGCCATGAGATTGTCTGATGAAAATGAAGTTAGGCAGAAAACTTCCCTGAACTTGTTTCCAGTCTGTGACATGGGGGAGGACATCTTGGATGACCTCGAGGGTCTACCCACTCTCGGCACTAGACTGAAATTTAAACTCAGGGCAGGAAGCCTACCTTTGAACAGCAAACAGAAGCAGAGAGGAAAGGGAGAGTGCAATTGCCCGTTGTGTGGGCAATCTGAAGACAGTATTCATTTTCTGATACACTGTCCGGGGTTCTCTCACCAAAGAGACTCTCTCTTCAAATCTATTAAGGGAATTGTGCCTGTACCCCTGTTTACCAACTTTGAAAGTCTCGAGGCTGAGCCAAAAGCCCAGGCCCTCCTGAGGCCTAGTTTTTGGGCAAATCACACACAGCAGATTGATGCTTGTGTGAAGGGATTTCTAGAGGATATCTGGAAAACCCGGATTAATTCTTTATATGGAGGTAAGTCTTACTACCAACGTCAGCCCCTGACAGAGGTAGGTTCTGTCCCTTTTGTTCCCGCTCAAACTGGGCGCGGGGTCAATGGCCACAAGGCTACGGCAAACAACGTCTTATGAGTACAATCTAACTTGGATTTAAAATTTGCAGGAGTGTTTTGATCCAATTGTGGATGGAACATCAGGACGCGATTTGATTCCCCTCATGGTGTACAGGTGTGGTCTCTCTAGGATCTGATGTTTATGGCAGTGGAATGTGTGAAGAGGATGGCTTTACCTTTACCTGCCTGGTTACAGTCTGCTGCCTGAGATCTCCCTTGCTGGCTGGGGGGGTTTACTGGCCATGATGTCACATCCTGTAACCTTAGTGGATAATAGAGCATTGGCTGAGAATCTTAGAGTAATTGAATAGTGGGTTTTGACAATTGATCTGTATTTGTCTTGGGGCAGCCGAAGTATAAGAGATCAAGAGTTTGGAGGCATGTACTGTGTAGTGCTCAAGCGCAAGTAAGCTGTTTTCAAACCCCTTAAGAGTCCTGTTTTCGCTTGATGAAAGGAGGTCGGTCTTGTTTGCTCGATAGCTAATTTATGCGGCGTGATTATCAAGTAATCAACATGTAATTTTCTCCAGTAATGTGCCCATTGTGATAGTAGTTGGACTTCATCCAAGTTCTAACCAGGGAGCCTGAACTTCCCAAGTAGAGAAATTAAAAGTTTTTTATGTGCTGTGGTGTTGTCTACAGTGACAAGGTAGTGTCCACAGCCCTCATTCGAGTTTTTGGGAATCAGCTGGCAGAGGTGCCCCTTGTAGCAACTAGCCTTGGACACCAGGGCCAGGTCGGTCTCTCTTCTCTCTTTCTCCCTCTCTGGATAAATCTGACTTAGAGGCTGTAGTTTCCAAAGCCGTGTCTGTTGCCACGAAATTGTCGGATGAAAATGAAGTTAGGCAGAAAACTTCCCTGAACTTGTTTCCAGTCTGTGACATGGGGGAGGACATCATGGATGACCTCAAGGGTCTACCCACTCTCGGCCCTAGACTGAAATTTAAACTCAGGGCGGGAAGCCTACCTTTGAACAGCAAACAGAAGCAGAGAGGAAAGGGAGAGAGCAATTGCCCGTTGTGTGGGCAACCTGAAGACAAAATTCATTTTCTGATTCATTGTCCGGGGTTCTCTCACCAGAGAGACGCTCTCTTCAAATCTATCAAGGGAATTGTGCCTGTACCTCATTTACCAACTTTGAAAGTCTCGAGGCTGAGCCAAAATCCCAGGCCCCTTTTGGGCCTAGTTATCGGACAAACCACACACAGCAGGTTGATGCTTGTGTAAACGGATTTCTAGATGGTATCTGAAAAAACCGGATGAATTGTAAGTCTACTACCGGTGTCAGCCCCTGACAGTCCCTTTGTGTTCCCGCTCAAACTGGGCGCAGGGTCAATGGCCACAAGGCTATGGCAAACAAGGTCTTATGAGTACATTCTATTTTCTTCCAAACCCTGGTGGGTGTGGGTACCCCACAAAAGGGTTAGTCTGCCACGGGGTGAATGGCTCTAAGGCTATGGCAAGCCAATGTTCCCAGGGAACGGCATGATCACTTATTTTGTTCCAAACAATATCTTACGAGTACATTTTCTCTAGTTTTTTCTTTCTGGGCCTCTGCAAATCTTGAGGCTGAGCCAAAAGCCCAGGCCCTTTTGGGGTCTAGCTATTGGGCAAATCACACACATCAGATTGATGCTTGTGTGAAGGGATTTCTGGAGGATATCTGGAAATCTCGGATCAACTGTTTATTCCAAGGTAAATCATACTACCGGCGTCAGCCCCTGACAAAGGTAGTTTCTGTCCCTTTATGTTCCGTTCAAACTGGGCGCGGGGTCAATGGCCACAAGGCTACGGCAAACAATGTCTTATGAGTACAATTTCTGGGCCTCTGGATGGAAGAAATCTTTTTTTTTGTCTCACTCTCTTTAGCTTTTTAGTTTTATACACTTATTTTATCGGCTCTGTTGTCCCATTTGGAGAATGTTAGACTTTTTTTTCCAGGAAGAGTTCGAGTTCTTTTGAAGGTGTGTGTCAAGAGTTATCAGTAGGCTTGCCTGGTCAAAGGGGTTTTCGGGTTCTCTTATCAATCTCTCGGTGATGTATACAGGGGCACTGTAAAGCACTTTTGTTATCAATAGAGAGACTACTGGGTTTGTTGGGCGTTGAGAGTCTGGCACTCCCAGCAGCGGATGGTGCCGAGGACATTTGGGTAACAAAGTTTGACTTCAGCCAAATGACCGACGAGCAGGTTGGTGTTTTGTTCTAAAGGCATCTGCTGCAGACCTGCGTCATTTCTGTCCAAAATCGTCTTACCAATTTATTTCAGAAGCCTTTTTTCTAGTCACATGCAGTATGTTTCAAGTGTTGGAGTGTGTCTGGTGTTGCAGCTCCAGAAGTTTCGGTCGGAGGTGCAGATGATGATTTTCTCAGGGTCTTCTATGCTCCAGAAGCCGATCAACCCATTGGCTATCGAATAGTGTTTTGGTTAGGCACTTGATTGCGCTCATGGGTGGGTGGAGCTATGGATGGTGTCTGGCCATATTAATGGCGCAGTTCTCTGGGTTATTCTGCTGGAATTCACGCGACATGTTGTAGGAAAGAAGGCATTGAGTAAAAGCCAGAATGAACATAGTGGTCTCAGGTAGTAGTGGCTTCAAATTCATATGCACCGAAGTTGCCGTCGATGTCATTATTGGCCTCTTTGCCTTCATTCACATTCAGGACAAAATCTGTGATCTGTAGAGGTTGAGAAGAGAAGACCTTTATTTAGGATGGCTTACAGCTGCTGGTAAGAGCTGAGAAGGAAGTGAATGAGGAATTTCTGTTGAGGTCTGGCGTGTTTTAGGGCCAGAGTCAGTGTACCAGGTAATTTGAGTTTCATGCCAGTTGACCACTGGAGACAACTCCCTGTTACTATTGGTGAGCTATGATTCTGGGATACTAGACACAAAGCTCTTCTCTGGGAGGAGATTTCAAATTGAGATTACATATTTCTCTTGTTCTTCAGGCATATTTGAGCTCTCTCATTTGAGCTCAGGGTTTTTCTTGAGCACAGAGCCCAGTGAGTACTGCCACACCAAGCAATGTGTACAAACAGATATCTTGTTATGTGAATATTGACACTTTGTGGCATCTACATCTATGGGCAGATTCTGTTTCCTTTCCTCTCACATGATAAGCAAACTATTCTGACTTCCCTGGAACAAAAGTGCTGTTTATCTTGTGAGAAGCTCCTGCCCCAGTGACTGATGAGCAGCACACTGATGTGGTGGCAGTCCAGTGATCCCACATGATCCAGTTGAGACCAAAATGAAGGTCCTTTCACAATCATCAACCACCATAGTTGCCGTTGGTAAACACTATCAAGTGGTCATCTTGATGAGACATGTGACTGTCGGCACTAATTTTGCGTGCACTCTTTGAGGGCAGTGGTTTCCACTGTTGAAGATTGTGTCATCATCTTCTTCATCTTGTTGTGTTACATGGATCAACAGAAGTGCCCTCAGAGTCCAAGCTGCAGGAGAAAACTCAACAATTCTTGGAATGACTGTCTAGGGCCAAGTCAATTGTGTGCCCATCAAGGAATCCTTTGAAGCAAACTACAAACCACGCGTAATAGAACTACAAATCAGATTGTCCTGTGGACATTCCATGAGGTAAAGTTTGCAACAAGGGGTGGGGTTCATAAGTGAAAGCTCCATACCATGTTTCGTGGAAGATCCGTAACCGGCAGTTGTTCGTTTGTCAGGAGCTTTGCCATTAACCTAATGTTGGTATGTTGTCACTGTTTAGTAGGAAGGGTGAGCTCATATGGCATGCCAATGAGGCACCCATAGGTCCCGAAAATATATAGCTTTCGTGGGTTTCATCACCGTGGGATCCTTCAGGAAAGAGAAAGACGGAAGTGAGAAGGCCTTGCAAAGCAGCTTTGTGGCTTATATATGCCTTGCTTGTGGCAGAATGTGTTGGAATATTATCATCTTACCTACTCAGGCACAACTTTATGTTGAAGACATGATAAGATTAATATCAGGACACATTACATACTGTCAGAGCTCATGAGAGCTTCACTCTGTCTCTCATCTCTAGACAAGTACCTCTCGTGTGTGTGTAGACTACCACCGAGCTTCACACCCTTGGTATCCTGGACACGAAGAGTCAGATGTAACTACAACAACCAACTCACAGACTCCTAACAATATAATGACAGAGAATTTATCATTCATCTCTTCACTCCCACTGATGCTCTGTCATATATCCCTAGTATTATCAATCTTCTTCTGATCCTATCTTCAGCTCCTTGGTCCACACGAGTCCCAACTGCTTAAGACAGAAAAAATGTTTGTCTCTAGGAACGCTTTTGGTTAAGAAATCAGCAGCCATATCCGAAGTGGAAATATACATCAAAGTCACTTCTTTAGCTTGGATCTGTTCCCGTATGTAATGGTACTGAGTATCTATGTGCTTGCTCCTGGCATGATACCTAGGATTCTCTGAGAGAGCAATAGCACTTTGATTATCTCCATAAATGAGTGTAGGCTTCACTTGAGCAAACCCTAGATCCGCCAACAGTCTTCTCAACCATACAGCTTCAGAAGATGCCTTTGACAACGCCATGTATTCAGACTCGGTACTTGATAGAGCTACTGACCTTTGCTTCTTGCTGGACCAACTCACCGTTCCACCAGCTAGTTTGAAACAGTATCCTGAAGTTGATCGTCGTCAATCAACGTCCCAAGCCCAGTCATCATCTGAAAACCCTACCATCACATCTCCTTCCTTGGACTTAATGTACTGAATCCCAATGTGAATAGTTCCTTTGAGATACCTTAGAACTCGTTTTAGCGCTTGCCAATGTTTCTCCCTGGATTTGACAAAAACTGAGCAAAACTCCCCACTGCATATGCACAGTCAACTCTGGTGTTCACTATAGCATGCATTAGACACCCAACAGCTTGCGAGTAAGGTACTCCTCTCATCTGTACTTTATCTTCATCTATACTTTATCTGCTTCAGCTTGCGGGCAATCTTCTTTGGTAAGTTTATCTTTTGTCTCCATCGGCGTACTCACTGGCTTGCACTGCTCCATCTTAAATCGATGTAAGACTTCAATTAAGTACTTCTCTTGCACCATCCTTATCCATCCTTCTGCCATATTTCTCCTGATTTGTACTCCAAGACAAAAATGTATCTCACCAAGGTCTGTCATTTCAAACTTAGATTCAAGCAATTGATGCAGAAATGCCATATTATTACCAGCTAAGATAGTGTCATCCACATAGATGGCCACAATGACATATCTTCCATTTTCTCTTTTGGTGTACACATTAGAATCAGCAAAACAGTTCTAAAACCCAATCCATATTAGGTATGAATCAAACCTTTGATACCACGCTCTTGGTGATTGCTTGAGACCATAGAGTGCTTTGTTCAGCTGACATACCAGATTAGAATTTCGTCCCTTTTGTACTCCATGTAGATCTCTTCCTATATGATGTCGTTTAAGAAGGCCGTCTTCACATCTAACTGTTGTACTTCTAGGTCGAATTGAGCAGCCAATGCAAGGATAACTCGTATTGAGGCCAATTTTACTACAAGTGAGAAAGTCTCATTGTAGCCAACTCCTAAGATCTGTGAGAACCCTTTTGCTACAAGTCTCGCTTTGTATCTCTCCACCTCTCCATCAGATTCAAACTTCACCTTGAACAACCACTTGCACCCGACAGCTTTTCTGTTTGTTGGAAGTGTTGTGATCGTCCACGTCTCGTTTGTTTTCAAAGATTGTAGTTCAGACTCTAAGTTTGGGCGATTCACTTTCTTTGTGCATGCTTTGTACATTTTGTTGTGCATTCTTGTTTGCTGGTCTTGAGAGCTATGGCGCAGGCCTCTCTTCCACAAGCCATCGAGGTATTGGCTTGCATATGCTCTGTTTCCTTTCTGCCCCTGCTTTGTATTGCATGTTGTACAACGATAACAAGCGTGAGACCTGCGATTCACCCGGGGTTCCACATCCTCTCTAACTTAACTGTTTCTGATTGCATGTGATGGGACCAGGTGAGGGTCCTCACTTAACATGGATTTTAAAGCTTGAAGTTGATTGGAATCGAGTTGAAGAAGCGACGCCATCTGTATCTTTGGGGGAGAACAATCCTTTCTTCCTCTTTCCTTTCATCTTGATGGCTCCTATGTTTAACCTAGTATGGTGGACAATCAATCATTAGGGCGACTATCTCTTGTTTCCTATGGCATACTGATGTGACAATGGAGCAATGATATTAAAGAGATCTGGTAACATGCTACAATGTAGGGCATACCTGTTTTCATGACCAGACAGTGTTCTTGAATGTACAAGCATTGGAAACTTAGCCTCTTTTAGAAGCTGGTTACTTTAGGACACTCGATACCATGCCAAACTGATGTGGATGTGGTTATGCCTTGGTATGTAAGCTGACCAAAAAATAGAGACTTTTTAGCATGCTGAACGATGGTTTCCTGCTATGAACAGTGTTAATTGAGTCTCTAATTTTTCCCACCCCCCCCCACCCAGAGACTTCATTGACTTTGAAGTCTGGGATTTGTCATAAAGCTGACTTGTGAATGAAGAATGGTTGACAATGCCTTGTTGTGAGGCTGATTTGTCGTTAATTTTACAGTGACCTTGTCAGGTCTTTGTCCATGTCTCGACAAGACATAAGTATCTTCCCTCTCTGATTTAGACCAGTGTACTTGGTGGTTCTTGTACACATTATCAACCAATCTCCCTTCTGTTTTCAGTTTTATGTTTGATTTACTAACACCTTGGTCTGAGCATGACAAAAGGTTATCAAATATGTTCCTGATTGAAGTGATGAACCCAAGGCAATGGGAAGGCCAAAGCCATGAGATATCAGCCTCCTCTCCCGCCATGACCATGGTGTGGAGCAAGCAAGTCGTTCATAAGGTAAGATCTTCTCCAGCAAAAATATGTTGGCTAATTGGGCATGGAGAGCAAGGCATCCTTGAAGGTACCTGAGATAAGCACAGAACATCTATAGGGCTTCTGAATGCTGAAATTTTGAGCTAGGCCTTGGTAAGACAGCTTGCTGGAGTAGACGTGTACACCTTATACATGATCCGGTCAATGCACATTACTCTTGTTTGCCGGTCCCTTGTAGCCGATGCCTTATGTCAGATTTAGATACCTTATGATAAGAATGAGTTCCATTTCTTTGGCTCAAATCGTTTCTCCTGGTTATGGCTTTGCTCTTTATAGGCACCATAAAAAATACCCAATTCTGATATGTTGTTGGTAGATGTTTTGTCTGAATACCAGGTGGTAAACCCCTGCCAGACTTCATTACCTAAGTCCCAATACCTGCCCCCCTTTGGTTTTGTACACATGTTTTACCCAAAACAAGGGGTGGGTAAACACTAAAAGTTTGATATAAGATTCTTTCCCGATTGTTACTTTATGACCTTGGGAATTGAGGGTTCTTTCACTGGCCTCTTCTTCCGGTCACCAGAGCTTATATACAAACTAAAAGGTAAAACTCTACATTTTGATGTACATGTGTTGATGGACCTTCGTTTGTCACAACTTGCCAACGTGGGACATGCCAATGGCAGAAAATTCATTACATAAACCTGCCCCCATTGGTTTTGTACACATGTGGTACCCAAAAACATGGGCTAGGTAGACACTAAAGGGTTGATAAAAGTTTCTTTCCTGTTTGTTGCTTCATGAATTTCGGAGTTTAAGGTCCCTTCATTGGCCTCATCTTTCCATTACCAGAGCTTATGTGTAGCTAAAAGGTAAAACTCTACATTCTGATGTAAGTGTTGATGTACCTTTGCTTGTCACGGCTTGTTTTGTTTTTTGACCTTGGAGAGTTGAGATTGTAGGCATGTTTATTTCTATGGTTCCTTTGTAACCAGAAGTAAAAGCTACAAAGAAGAGGGAGGTCATTTATGTGATGGGGTCTGGTATGCACTCCCTTACGGGGTGAGTGCATACCACACTCACTCCATAAGGAGCTGCCATACCAGGGGATGGTTGGTGGGTTCCCTCTCTCTCCCTCTCTCTCCCTCCCTCCATGGATCTGGCTGGTTCTTTTAAAACTTGATAGTTTAAGACCAGTGGTACGTTACCTAACCCCTAATTAACCTTCTTGGAATTTGGTTAATTTCGGTTATTTACATTACCCGGATTTTTGGTATAAGGTCGGGATCCTAATGGAGCCATCCTATTCTTTAATTTTCTCATCCATAAATGGATGTCATCCTCAGAGGATGACACAGATGAAAAATCGAGAGACAATTTCATCCAACGCGGATGAAATCACGATAGATTTCATCCTGCGCGGTAGAGTTCATCCCGTGTGATGGATTTCATCCCGAATGGATGAAATCGCGGGAAATCGCGCTTCATCTCTTCCCTGCCCTAACCGTGCTTAAGGGATGGCTGGAGCTGAGAGATGGCAGCGGGGGGCGCATGGAGCTCGATTCAGGCGCCCTTGAATGCCATGGAGCTGCGCCATTAAGGCATTTAGGTGTTCTGGCAAGATTCAGTACCTTCTTCCCCTCTTGGGGTGCGCAATGGCGGCAGTACCTGCAATTTCCCTGTGGCGGTTGTCTCTAATGCTTGGCGGGCGATCTACCTACACTCCTTCAGTTCCATGTCACTCTCAAGAGAGGGTGGGGAAGATTTGACATGCCGGAAACCGGCGTACCATCCTGTCAGAGATTGCACGTATGCATTAAGTTCTTACATTATTCCTATTATCTTCCATTTTTTCCCCTCCAGAAGGGCCCGAGCCCACGTTTCCCTATTAAAAATATAAAATACCCTATAGGGCCTACACTTCCTGCCAGGAAGAATGTCCCGTTCTTTGCGAGCGCCGACTTCATGACGAGCCTGGTGAAGGACTACTCCCTTCCTAGTTATGCAGCTAAACTCGCAAATACAACGATTAGACGATGTGAGAATCCCAGTAAAGTAGAGCAGATTTTGGAGAGGGCTAGGGAGGACAGAAAGATAAGGAAAGAGTTGGCAACAGCTGAGACAGGTAGACGGGTGCGAAAGTTCATATGTGATTCAGCGGATGAGAGCGATGCAGACAGGGGGACGACGAGCCAACGGAGGTGAGATGGTCGGTTCCGCAAGGTGAAGATGGGATTTTTGAAAGCCTGGCCAACGAGCAGTCCGCTGGAGATGAGAAAGGCAATGACGGGGTGGAGGCGGAGCAGGATAGTCAAGGACAGGACGACGATAGTGATGATTTTCAAGATTAATAGAATTTTAATGAACTCTTTGTACATTTAAATTCTATTCCAAAGTATATAAAGGAAATTCTCCCCGTCCTTCATGTCCCCTCTCCCATGTGCTTCTCAGCGACAACATCGTCCAAACCTGGTCCCTCCCAAAATCTGAAATGCGGCACCGCATTTCAATGTCGGAACGGAAATGTGGCAACTGCAAAAACCTCCTTTGGAAATGCGGCACCGCATTTCCGAAACTGGGGCAAGAACAATTTTCCGTTTCATGGTTTGGACATCAGAAACTGTTCGGACAAACGGAAATGCGGTGCCGCATTTCCGTTTTCGACACGGCAGTTTTGCCGATTGCCAGCTCTTTCCATGGAGGTAAATGGAAATGCGGAGGTCGAACATGGATATGCGGTGCCGCATTTACCTTTTGGAGATGGACATTTTTCCAACTGCAGACCCATCGACGGAAATGCGGCTCCCCATTCCATGATGCTAGACGGGAATGCGGCACTGCATTCCATTGTCCAATAAGAAATTTCGATGACGTACATGGAAATACGGCGCCGCATTTCCAAAACGGACATCGTTGTTTGTCCAATTCCAGACCCTTCGACGGAAATGCGGCACCACATTCCATTGTGCTCTCCGGAAATGCGGTGCCGCATTTCATTGTCCGGTACGAAATTTCGATGACGGACATGGAAATGCGGTGGCGCATTTCAAGTATGGACATGGACAAGCATTAGCGATTGGACATGCTCGGACAATTCAAGGTCCAATATGGAAATACAACTTGTGTCTACAATGGGGTGCCACAGCCAATAGCTGCCCAACTGTAATCTCAACTTTGGTCTGACATATTACTTCAGCCAAAATCCCTTCATTACCCTGCATCTGTGAAGCCTCTTGCTTCACTTCATCTTCACCTCCTTCATCTTCTCTTTCAGAATCAGAAGAATTAAAGGGTTCCGTTACCTGCCCTCTGGATGCATTAATGGGCCTGTAATTAGTTTCGGCTGATGTACCGAGTAGATACTTTGACGGCCTTGTTTGTCTTTTTGCATGATGGCACCCGCTATTGCAGTACATGCAATGCAGAGTGCTTTGCTCCTTTGGCCACGTGCTTGAATTCAAACGCTCTACCGTCTCCCTCTGTCCACGTGGCACATTTTCCGAGTTTGACTTCCAAACTGCCTTTACACTCACCGGCCACTTTCCTGACGTTAACCCGTGTCCACTTGTCACTGACCCTATGGACTGTGCAACCTATGTGGGCTGTAGTTGGGCTGTGATAGGCTGTGTCAAGCTGTGGTGAGCTGTGATATGTTGTGTTAAACTATGGTGGGCTGTGATATGCTGTGTTAGACTATGGTGGGCTGTGATGATGAGGCATGGAGCGATGAGAAGGAACTGCACAGGGAAGTGGCTGATACTATAAGGGAAATGCAGATACTGATATCCCTATGAACACGTCCGGCAAAGGGGGACCTTTGCCACATGTGCAGTCCTAGTGGGCATTCCAAATTGGAATGTGAATAGATAAGGGTAAAATTGAGAAGTTACCCAATGAGGCAACGGCCAATCAAGATCTTGTTGAGGCTTTATGGCATGATGTCATCTCCGACAGTTCAAGAGTTCATGGAGGAGAATTACTGGAAGTGTGCAAATGTTCAGATGTTTGTCGATAGCCAGGAAGTCTCCCGTCCCTGCTGCGCACCATGAATCTAGAAAGTATACTGATTTGTCTCATGGATTGGTTTATTTGTTCCAGTCAAGGCCAAGCGTCGTATGAAGTCAACATCCGACAAGAAGAAGGATGGACGGCCAGGAGGGTCTCTGGAGGTATATGAGTATTTATGAGGAGGAGATCTGCTGGCGAGCACAACGCCCTCAAACAGATGTAGGGCAAAGGAATGTCTATCTGGGGAGATCTGGGATGAGAGTAGAATCCGCTACCCGTTCTTACTAGTCGGGTGATAGTCTTCCACCAGTTGGGATATTGTAAATAATGTACATTGACAATGACGCTATTCTCTAAGCGCAAATTATGAATCCAAATGGTTCATTGTTTTTTATTCATTTCATGTCCAGAGCGATGGATACAATGGTTGTGCTCTGTGTTCTCTGTGTACTCTTTGTTCGGTTTTGGAATTCATTACTCATGTCGATATGAGAGGTATCACCACGGGAGATCTCCCCTACCTGACTATGTGCATGTTTTGGTTTCGTCATCACACCTGTCAGACTCTTTTAGACTAGAGAGCGTGAGTAAGGACGGGAGACCTCCCGTCCTCTTTGCCTTTCTATTTGTGTTTGTTCCTGTCAAACCCCTCATTCTCTTATGGCTTTGGTGTTGTATCCTGTGCATGTTTACCCCTCAATTTAATTTGACTATGCCTGATGTGTATCGCTAATTGGGAGGGGAGACCTCCCGTCTATCCTGTCCGCATGTGTTTTGTGCGTGGAGCTATGACTTACATGAATGAAGAATAATCGGTTCACGGCCTTGCCTGTGACCTTGGAATCCGCTAGGTGGTTCTTATTTTATGGATGACGCTCTTGAGTAACCGGTCTGAGACTTGAGCACGATGATAGACAGAGATAAACAGTCATGTCGAAGGGCTGATGCATTAGAGCCGAACTATTTGAATGAATTGGCTTCTATAGAGACTATGTTCAGTATTGGTTTGCGTCGAAGACTATGGTTTTGGGTCCTATGGGATGGTGATGGTTGATTAGTGCCCATAGCCAGGGACCTCAATGGTTGTACAAATTTGGTTTGGTAATGCTCTAATAAATTACTCTGGACATTTTGGGACGTATCTCGACGGGATGTCTTTCTATCTTACTATGTTCTAATCATAGATCGGGAGATCTCCCTTGCCTCAGTGGAGATGTCGAACTTGGGACAACAATCATAATTCTCTTGTTTGGCATTTTTTTGTAGGCTAATATTAAAAAAATGAAGCAACTGTGATTGACAGGAGGTCTCCCGTGCTGCCCGTGAAATTGTAGAAAACTAGGATTTCAACTCATATTAGGGATGTGATCATGGTATGGATTCTCTGGGAACAACAATATTTACTAAACATCTACTACAATAAACTTAATAAAATCATTTAAATTTGTTTTTATATTGAATTTTTATTCAATTTAATAAATAAATAAATATGTTATTCCTAGACTTTGGAAAGTCTAGATTTACTTAAAATCCAGTTTACTACCAAGAGTGCATACATAGTAGAAATGGTGGGCTTTGAAGCACACCGTTTCTGCCCCACCCAAAAGGCTCTTTTTGAGGTATCTTCAGACAACAATAGAAAGCATGGAGGGTACTTGAAATGGATTAAATACATAGCAGAAACGGTGTGCTTTGAAGCATCTGGAAATGGGGTCAGGCAGGATGGTGTGCGGCGCCGCACACCGTTTTTCCAACCAACCACACCACACCACTTTCCTACATTGTTGTGAACCCCAAACAGCAGCCCCCATCACCTGCGTGACCTTGCTTTCGTAGTATGCATCCTCCACATCTTCCTCCATGTCCTCCGTCTGGACCTCCTCTGTCTCCACCAGGTGGGTTCTCGACAACCACTCTCTGCATCTTCCCCTGCAATGTTTTGACAGATGGGTCACTATCCGGACTGCAGAGATGGTATGCGGTGCCACACACCACTTCAAGTTACCTCGCGTGATCGCGCATGCTTATATGAGATGCCTCCGACAGAGGCATCTATGGGTTGCATCTAATACATGCATCTATGAGATGGTTAATTAGCAACCTTGCGCGATCTCGCGTTCTTCTAATAGATGATTCTATCAGATGCATCTGAGACATGCTTCCATGAGTTGCTTAATTAGCAACCTCGCGCGATCGCGTGTGCTTCTCTTTAGCTTCATTTAACTCTCCATGTTAATTCAACATTTTCCTCCTCAGGAACTCGTGGAAGAAATTACTGACCCGGAGTTGAGGGACTACTACGCCGAATGCCTTCAATTATCATCTGGTCAGATAACAATAATCGACTATTTAGTATTTCTAAATTCCTCAATGACCCAAATAAAGCCCAAAAATTCGACACAACATTCCCGGAGAAAGTTGCACAGGCACGGATGTACTATGAGTTGAAGGGGAATCCCAGGAAATTCAACAATAACGTTTCGAAATCTGAAATCGTTGAGTGGAAAATATTTAATTTGAGTTTCTATTTTCTTTTAATGTCATGTTCTTTGTCGCGCACCTCACTTCGATAAGCTCCCCTTCAAGTCATAGTTACTCGCTTTGATGCGCGCGCCTGACTCCCAACCTGGCCGCCCGGGCCACTTGGAGCTTCGCTGCTCACCGGGACATAATGGTCCCCCTTCGCTTCCCACTAAACCCTCCACCTATTTGGGACTAGGAGAATTCCCTTTGGTAGATGGTAGTCCGGAACAGCTCCCCACTCTTTGGTCGCTTTCCGGCTCGCTCGCTTACTCACTAGTTTTTGGTCACCAACGGGCTTGCACCGTTCTCGGGGTCGCTACTCCCCTTATATATACTTCTGTAGCTGTCCGCGGGGGTTTCACAACCAGCCATGCCATTTTATGGCGAACCACCACGAAAACCCTCGACTCCCGGTGATGAGTCGCGGTGAGTCTTGGCCCACTCACTACGGCCCCTATGGACCGTGATGAGTCCCAAGACTCCCCACGACTCCCACCACGAGGTCTCCGCCCCCATGGTGAGTCCTATGCCACCCCCCAAGAGTCCCGCTAAGCTACCACCACCCCTTGTGGAGCCACCCCCACCGCAACCCGGTGTGCGGGGCTCCACCTAGTGAGCGCCTCCGCCTCCTTGGGTGCCTTGGGCACTCAAGGGTGCTTCAGCCCCCCATACCTATCGCTGCCGCTGCCCCCACCACAGGGGCAACCCCTCATGTGTCCCGACCCCCTTGCCCTCAAGGCAAAGGGCCGCGACATTCTTCATTCACAAGAAAAAGCCTTTACCCGGTGTTTGTTGGTCTGACATGTTGTTCCGGCTGACCAGGAATTTTTGCAAGCCTCACAACTTAGATTGGAGATGCCTAGCGTTAAGGAGGCCATGACTTTGATCCTATGCGATGACGATGTTTGGGAGAAATAGGTTTTCAGTGAGTGGGAGAAGGGAAACCTCCTAGATATTAACGGAAAGAAGCACAAGGGTGAACAATCGCAGCTAACAAAGTCTACCGTCTACAAGCTCCAAGGATTGAACCCCCGGCAAATGAAGAAGGTTGCCCAGAAGATTTTGGACTTGCAGATCTGTGTTCGTGGTCCCTACAAGGGAAATGACCCCAAGATATTGTGCATGTCAGATTACATCGATCGAATAAAGGACCGGTGGTTTATCATCGACGATGTCATGGTGGTATTGGGGTTTGATGCCAGGAGCAAGCAACACCCAGAGCCATACACAAAAGCACAATGGCTCGCAGTGAAGAAGATATACAAGTTCAATAAGTCAGAGTTCGAGACATTCCGATCGAAACTGGGGGCCAAATATATGAAAAGCAAAGTAAATATGAACATGAAGACCGAGAAAGTGAATGACGCATTCATCAAGTACGAGCTTTCATGCAAGAAAAGGGTTGAGGACATGGAGAACAAAATGGGCAACCTCAACGAGACCTTCAAGTCACATTATCAGAGTTTAGGTGGCAAGCAGAGGTTCACGGACACCAAAACTCAGTTGAAAATTGTGAGAAAGAGGGATTTCGAAAACATTGCAATGGTATTCGTCAACACAGTCTGTGACGACGACTCAGTTGTTTTCATGCAAAGGAATTACAAGAATATTTTTGATGCGTTCTTCAAACATCAGCTAAACCCTAATGCATTTGTCTTCTTCTCGACACAGAGGTCATCTTCCAATCTGGTTTCCTACTTACGGTTTGGCGAGGGCCGGAACAACTATCTTCTACTTCAGGGTTTGTATCTTCCTGGAGAGTTTGACAATCCTTACCAAAGCAGGCCAAAGTCATTTTCAAGGCCAGTCATGTGCCTTGATTACGTATTTTCTGTAACAACTGCCTAGATTGAGAACCACGAGGGGCACCTCCAGGCTGTCTTGATGGTCAGCCCCATTAAACCAGTGATTGAGACTCCGGATACTAAGCTCACGGACCAAGAGAAGGAATGTGCCGCCTACAAACACAAGTTGTGGGCAGAGTCTTATGACTACATTGTGTCCTTGTTATGTGGCGAAGGAATGTCGGCTGTCAATCTCTTCGGAGGAGTAATGTTGTCGTCAGCTCTTCACGTAAGCATTTCCAATTCTATTCCACAACCCAACTTTCGAACCTCGCACGATCACTCGTGCATCCTTTTTACTCACTTGTTATCATGTTTTGTAGGCTAGGAATGTCCGAGTCCTTGATATAAACCACCATCAAAAAAAGAAATTATGCGGAAATAAGGTGGCCGCAAACTTCACACTCCTCCACGCGGAGAATGACGACGCAACCAAGGGTGGTGATGACACAAGGGGGATGCAGGAGACTCGAAGGCACAATGGCGATGGCAATGAAAATGACAATGACGATGACGAACAAAGAGATTCAGAGAAAGATGAAAACCAGGGAGAAGATGACGGAAATGAAGAACATGAGGAAGGGGAGGAAGAGAAAGGCGATGATGATGACGGCCAAAATGACGATGCCGTCAATAATTTCTTGCAAGAGGAGACCGAACAAGTAGAGTATGGGAGAGATCCACCAGCTGAACAAGCAGGGAGGTGATACCGCGATTAAGCCCACCATCCACCGGTCGTACAAAATACCAATGAAGGAAACAATCCCGGGACAACAGTACTATCTTCCTCCGCTAAAGAAGTGGGCGGCGGCAATGTCCAGGATGACGCTGATTCAACAGACTACTTCGCTAAGGAGATTGCAGATATAGACTCAAGGGTGGGTTTCAGGCCAGTCGAGGGAGATATGCCATTACGGATGTCACCATATCAAGGTTTAAGTCAACGGATTAGAGATATCGTTGATGGTCAGGCAACTAGGGCACTGAACCGCGATAAAGTTACTGTTGACAGAAATCGTATATAAATGGAACTAATAACTTTGTGTTTTATGATTGTCTCATGAATCAATCGAAACTCTTACGCAAGTCTAATCACAAGCATTTTTTGTAGATCCGTGAATCAAATACAGAGGAAGTGACACATACAAGAACAAACGACACACAACAGCGTACAATGAAGAAACAATCCGACTTGATTGTGAGGATTACGTCCCCCACAGTGGAAGTTTCAAGAACCGCAGGCGATCGCGCTATTTCACTTTTGGGAGGATCGAGAAAAACATGGCGGATGGCGAAAGACCCATCTCCGGGGGAGATGGCGGCGAAACCTCATCCGACTTGCAGCAAGTGCAGCCAAAGCTGGTACTGCATTTTCCGCCTCCTCATTTCCTTCCAGATCTCCATTACAAAATTTCTAATATATTAATAATTATTTCCTAATGGGCAGGATGATATGATCTGTCCACCACACGATTTTTCCCAAGCTGTCAATCCTGGGGATTTCTTTGTTCTTCCAATGGGTCCAAATGGATGTCAGCCCGGATATTATGTCCTGGTTCTGGATGTCGGGTTCCTTTGTGAGGTCTACCTTGAGAAGGGGCCAAAAACCCCTCCCGCAACGCAGCCTTGTATCTCCACGGGAAGATTTAAGCTAGCAATGCGACATGAGGTGGGAGACTTCATCAAATGGGTCGTGAAGAAGTTCTTCGTCATCCTAAAAGAAGAGACTGTCGTGGATTTGAAAGCAACCTTGTTCGGGAGGAATGCCCACAAAGTCATGCATTACAGTTCCGACCAATGTGTGGAACATAGACTTACGTTCAACCAGTATTGGCCTACGCTTCCTACGTCCTCCATTTACTTCAAACGACTTTATGACTTGTTTGTTGACCCGGACTCTAAAGCCTACAGGTCTAATACCCTGCTTATAGACGTCGTAGGAAACATGTTCAAGTCTTACCTCAATCCTTTGAGCCTGGTCGTCTTCCTCCATAAATACGAAGCACTTATAGATCCATACAAGGAAAAAAAAAAAAAAAAAAAAAAAATGGACGCGTTGCCGAAGCAAGCGTAACTTATGGTGTCACTTGACCCCATAGGGCTACTGCCTTCTGGTGGGAAGGTGGACACCGCAATGACTTCCAACAGGTGGATTGAACCCACAACCACTCGTGAGAGGGTATGTGTCCTTGCCACTGGGCTACATGCAAGTTGTCTCCCTACAAGGATGATTTTTTGATGGGTCATCTGAAGCCCCACCTGGACAAGTTGAGGCATTAAAAAATGGACACTTGGGCCTTCAATGAGCATAACCCTTTTGGTATACCTAAGGATATCTACTTTAATGATGCAAGAGTGAAATTCATTCAACGCTGGGACTTTCCATGGCCTAAGAACAAGGAGGAATGGGATGCACATCTAGTGTACCTAGAGGCCCGTGCCTTGGAACTTGGAATACTAAAGTGACTCTATTTTGAGAATGAACCGAGAGTGGGAGGTCAATGAGATCCTTATGTGTTACACAAGCATTTCATTTTAGGTATCTGGAGCTGCATGATGCTTAAGAACTTAAAATGTCGTTCTGGACTTGCTCCTACGTGGTCTTCCACGGCCCGAGTTCATCATGTTGCAGGAAGATTGTATCATTTGCCCAAGCAATCTGCACCCAAATTACCGACAAGAACAACCTCCCATGTTCCTGGAACCACTCATAAAAGTATGGCAGAGTTTTGAAGGTTATTACAATTAGAGTATCACTCTGCTGATTGATGATACGGCTTTGAATGCTGAACCCTCCTGAATCATGGGGGGCTGCTATTTCCGACCATGAGCCATGAGTAGCATGAGACCATGAGCAAAGTCGTAAGTGGTCAAAAAAACATGAGCAAGACTATTTTCCAGAATAAGTGTCCGCGGAATAGGGTTGAGGGTGTCACGGTCATAGGGGAGAAAGACCTCTCGATAGGAGGTTCGGCAATGTTTTTTTTAGAATTAAATATTGAAAGGCATGTTTCGCGAATGGAGAGGGTGTTACTGGCTCTGTACAATGGGGGCCCATTTCAGCCTACCGGCCATTGCAAATCCACCCCCACTCCCCAATCCCAAACAAAATGAGGAATGATGCATTCTGGGAACGATGGATACAGAATAGAACAAAAAAGAGGGCACAATGGGGTTTTTATTGATCCACATGAATTGCATTTGAAGCACGTCTATTGTGCTGATGGTGCAAACAAATCTATAGCCATGTGCCTTCTGAATACAAGTCACGTTGTCAACGGGACTTTGACTGCTCTGAAAACTAGCTCATGAGTCATCGGGCTCCTCTAGGTAAACTGGATTGCAGCCGTTGTACCGCCCTTATTGATGTTCACCACAATGTCGTGCCCTTCAATCATACCACCATCGAATATGGAAAGCTTCACGTTTTCGTCGTCCACACCAATGCGAATGTCCCCATCAATGGAGAAGAGGAGCGCACTCCTTCAGGAGTATACGTCTCTCCGATGGAGTCCACCCACGTCCACTTGCAGCAGTTCCACCACAACAACATAGCAGTGCGCATTCTTCTACATGGGTGCCCATCGTAGCTGGAACAATCGGAATCAAGGATGCGCAGGAGCCACAGACTCCTCAGACCAAGATCGTCACCCCGCTCAAAGGCGTATAGTGATCCCTATCCGTTTACTTAGTGGTACCTATCCATCTGGGAATGCGGTGGCCTTGGGTGTCTTTAATCCATTACAATACCAAGGCTCCTAGTGGAAAATGTGCTATAGTTTTGAGTGCACCTTTTTTGGGTAAAGGTTTCTTATATATCATTTAAAACCATCAAGGGACCCAGTGGCTTTTTGACATATATGACAATGTTGAATCATAGAAGCCAAATGTGACTAAAGGAAAAAAAAAAAAAAAAAAAAAAAAAAAACAAACAAACAGACAGACAGAAAAAACCCTAACATAAAAGCCTTCTTTGCTGGCCTTGCTCAGCGTTCATGTGGTTATGGGTTCGTCATTCGCCTTCGGGTGTGTAGTTTCTCATGGTTATATTGGGTTTTATTTCATCCCCTATTTATAAAAATCTTGGTTTTTCTTTAACTTTTATTAAACCTACCTAATCATAATGCCGTAAAGACATATAATTGAGTCATATCCAGAGCTACCTATTCCTCACATGGAAATAATAAATATCTCATGCAATTATTCTTAAATAAACACTCCGCGTATCACATGCCAAATAGCAAACTTACCCTTGCAAATGGGAATAATTTGTAATCTGCCATCGAAGTCCATCCCCCGGATGGAAATTTGGCACCCCATTTACATCAAAGGGGGGATGGACTTCATCGTCTCGAGTGGCTATAGGCCCACCTGGCACTTACGGCCCATAGTTTGCATGGCACGGAAGGAAACTGAAACGGCTACATTCATGGAGCAACCAATCTTCATCCGTGCAGGTTCCTGTAGGGGGGAAATTTAAATATGCCCTGGAGTGTTAGTGAGGAATTGCAGCGTTTGCAAACACATTGTCATGTCCTTGAACTACTTCCAGCCACCGCGCTGCTGTCTCCTCCATCCGGGAGCTGCTGTCATTGAGCGTACTCCGCTAATCTTTTGCAAGGATGCCGTGCCACCGCAATCCTGCTGACTGCCTTTATCATGGCCACGATTATGCGATGTTCAAACCAAAATGAGGAGACATCATTGTGTGGCTCTTTGTTTTCACTGGAATCAAGCGGGAGTCTTTGCGCGCAATGGAGTATTTGGAGGGCTATTACCTCTTTGAGCGAGGTGAGGGCGAGGGTCAATGCGGTCCATGGGTCCTGAAAATTGTTGACCTCGATATACCAATCTAGAATGGGATGCCGGACAGATCACGCACGGCCTTGCTTTGGCGCTGGAACTGCTGCCAGTGGACCAGGGAGGACGGCACCGGGGAAAACTATATTCGTGGAGTTCACTCCGCTCTTCCAGTGTATGGAGACATTCGGCTGAGTTGCGAAGACAAATTGCACAGGCACATGAGGCCCACAATGACCTTGTCAATGTATGATGGTGGTATCATTGATGGGCATGACATTGTCGTCAGCTCCACCAAGGGCACCAGAACGACCGCATTGCAGTTTACCTGGAGGTGCCGCGTCAATAATGAGCTTGTTTTGAGGGCTATCGAAGTTCCGTCGACTTGGTGACGCCCATGTAGAAGGCGGAAGGGTTTAGATGTGTTTGGAGTTGCTAAATGTGACACACCGTGTTTGATCAATAAAACAACCCATCATCCCTCACTTCTGTGTGCTGAGTTTCATTGTATTCAAGAACTGCTGTAATTGGCCCACTGTTTACAATTTGTCGTCTCATTTCTACAATATGTCTGTCCACATCAATATATCAGAGTCAGCGATATCAGAGTCATGAGGTGTAGGAAATCCATCTATGAGTAAAAGGAAACATGTACATGCCCAAGCTCGGAAATGCGGCACCGCATTTCATTTTTTTCCATGCAGCGATTTTCGGCAGCTCCCACTCCTCCGTTCTGGTCGTAACGGAAATGCGGTACCGCATTTCCTTTCTTGACATGGCATTTCCATACTTCGAATTCCAAATGCGGCACCGCATTTCCATATTCGACCTTGAATTGTCCAAGCATGTCCAATCGCCAATGCATGTCCATGTCCGTTTTGGAAATGCGGCACCGCATTTCCGTGTCCGTCATCGAAATTTTGTATTGGACAATGGAATGCGGCACCGCATTTCCATCCAGCACAATGGAATGCGGTGCCGCATTTCTGTCGAAGGGTCTGGAATTGGACAAACAACGATGTCCGTTTTGGAAATGCGGCACCGCATTTCCATGTCCGTCATCGAAATTTCGTATTGAACAATGGAATGCGCACCGCATTTCCGTCCACCACGATGGAATGCGGTCCCGCATTTCCGTCGAAGGGTCTGGAATTGGACAAACATCCATCTCCAAAATGGAAATGCGGCACCGCATTTCCATGTCCGCCATGGGAATAACGTGTTCGACCTCCGAATGCGGCATCGCATTTCCATTTACCTCAATGGAAGGAGCTGACAATCGGCAAAACTTCCATGTCGAAAACGGAAATGCGGCTCCCCTTCCACCCCCTCATTGCCTTTCTCATGTCCAGCGGACTGCTCGTTGGCCAGGCTTTCGAAAATCCCATCTTCCCCTTGCGGAACTGACCATCTCACCTCCGTTGGGTCGTCCTCCTCCCTGTATGCATCGCTCTCTTCCGCTGAATCACATATATACTTTCGCACCCGTCTACCTATCTCAGCTGCTGCTAACTCTTTCCTTATCCTTTTGTCCTCCCTAGCCCTCTCCAAAATCAGCTCTACTTTACTGGGATTCTCACATCGTCTAATCGCTGTATTTGCAAGTTTAGCTGCATAACTAGGAAGGGAGTAGTCCTTCACCGGGCTCTTCATGAAGTCGGTCCTTGCAAAAAACGGGACATTCTCCCTGGCAAGAAATGTAGGCGCCACTGGTTTCGACCCAGATCTTGGAATCCTGCACATAACAATCACCCACGAGACCAATGAGAACCACAGTCTGGAAATGCGTGTGATAAAAAATCACCCAGAAGGCTTTGCAAACTTACAATGTTTGCACTCACTCGTATTCCGGGTTCTCCTCGGCATCAATGTCCACTGTCTCTTCCTCCGAGTCCGACAAATCATCCGAGGAATCTTTGGCTTCGATGGGAGCCTTCACATTCCGTTTAAGCCCTCTCAGATGGGATCCCCAGACGGATGTGTCCTCCTCGTAGGCAAAGAGGTGCCGGTCGGAAAACCGCCCAACCCACATTGAGGCACCTGTTAGAATGGCATCCACTCATGAAAACATGACCCTTCAAATATGGCAAATTTGAACATAATGAGAATTTGCAGAACAGCATAGTACAAGAATCTGCATACCTGTTCCACAGATGAGGTCCAGCACTCTACCCTCCAGGTCAGTGCATGCCTCCATAATTGTGTGGATGAAGGCAGGGCTCCGAGTCCATGAATACCGCAGGGGATCCGTTGAAGTGAGGCTATATTGAGGGAGGAGTTCCGTGGGAATGTTGTTGAACAGGACGTCGTAATCGATGGGGTTGCAGTTCGGGTTAACCAACAATCCATCCTTCCGGAAAGCAAAGGTCGAGTTCTCCTTCACAAAGCAGTATGCATCGAACTGCTTTGTCTGCATACACAGTGGGGAACGATTAGAAATCGAATGCAGCACCGCATTTCAAAACAGCTTACAAGATGAAAGGACGATTGCCAATGTCGTAATTACCTTCTTCCCTTCCGACCGAAGGCCCAATATGTTGATGCATGTCCACTTCTTCTTCAAAATTGGGACAGCGCTCTTGCGGGTCCACTTCGCAATTCCTGCCTCCGTGTTTTTGCCTCTGCTCGCCAGGACAACCACACAGCCTTTGTCGTCCAACAACATGCGGGCGAGTCCGAATCTTTTCTTCCAAAAGTCCTCGGAGTACCTGTTCCAAGATGACAAAGCTTGCAATCCTTCCATAGGCTCTCCATCCAGAATATCCAAGATGATCATATCGCAAGACCACTCGGTGGCTTTTCCGCCCCTCCTGCAATCCTTCCCTGCACACGCCTTCTCAAAGAACGAGACCATCTTCAGAAACCCAGGGGTGTCGGAAGGCTCTTCGTCAGCCGCCTTCTTCAGTGCTCTGCCCTTCAGACCCTCCATGGTCTTGATGTATGCCAACTTGGCTGCCCGTCCATCCAAAGCCGCCAAGAAACTCTCATTGACACACTGAACTATTGTTTCTGGCTCCACTTTCGGCCTCTTCATTTCCACCGGCTCGAAAGGGTGCCCCCCTGGGGAGTTGAAGAGTGCCTTCTTTGCTGAGCCTATTCTCGTCCCTTCCGTGACAACAATGGGCACAGGGGATTTTGGCTACGTTTTGGGGGGTGGGCTAGTTGCAAAGTCTCCATCGGAGTCCTCTTCGTCAACCTCTTCATGTTCTTTCTGTTTCTGCTTCTTTGTCTTCTTGGGTGTCACAACTGCTACTCCTTGCTGGCGAGTCCTCTTCAATGACCCCTTCTATTGAGCCTACACAGCTGCATCCACCATCTTCCATGCCATCTCAGCTACCTTTCTGGATTGTTCCAGAGTAGCAGCGTCCTTTGCCGACTCAGGCCCAGCAGGGACACGTCTTTCCTCTCTCTTCTCCTCCGCTTTCTGTGCAGATCTTTCTCCAATTCGTCAACAAGTCCGCCAGACATGTCCAGGTACCACGGGCATCCAACGAGATGCGCGGCAAACCAGCCAATGCCAGCCAATATGTCACGCACCTCACTTCGGTAAGCTCCCCTTCAAGTCATAGTTACTTGCTTGATGCGCGCGCCTAACTCCCAAACTGGCCACCGGGCCAACTCGGAGCTTCGGCTGCTCACCGGGGCATAACGGTCCCCCATTACTCCTCCACTAGACCCTCTCCCAATTTGGGCCTAGTGGAAATTCCCTTTGGTCGATGGCAGTCTGGAATAGCTCCCCACACCTTGGTCGCTTTCCGGCTCGCATGTTTACTCACTAGTTTTTGGACACCAACGGGCTTGCACCGTTCTCGGGGTTACTACTCCCTATATATACTTCTGTGACTGTCCGCGGGGGTTTCACAAACAACACCACCATTTTATGGCAAACCACCACGAAAACCCTCGATTCCCGGTGATGAGTCACGGTGAGTCTTGGCCCACCCACCACGGTCCCCTTGGACCGTGCTGAGTCCCAAGACTCCCCACGACTCCCACCACAAGGTCTCCGCCCCCATGGTGAGTCCTATGCCACCCCCACTAAGTCCCACTAAGCTACCACCACCCCTTGTGGAGCCACCCCCACCGCAACCCGGTGTGCGGGGCTCCACCTAGTGAGTGCCTCCGCCTCCTCGAGTGCTTTGGGCACTCGAGGTTGCTTCAGCCCCCCGTACCTATTGCTGCCACCGCCCCTACCACAGGGGCAGCCCCTCTGCGACCCGACCCCCCTGCCCTCAAGGCAAAGGGCCGTGACACACACCCCTACCAACATGGAGTCGATGTCCTCATCGACTTGTCCATTTTGTAGAAACGAACATCCAAGTTGTGGCGTCCCACATCAAGGAGTTTGTTTTGGCACCATGGCGTCCCATGGCTAAGAACCAAACCCCCACTTGACTCTTCTCTCCACTAGCTAGTTCGGCCGACTTCCTCCAAGTCCTGGCCAAGGGTGGAGCTTCTCAAGCTCCTCCCAGTGCACTCTTCTTGACCCACTTCAGGGCCAAGGATCGATCCTCCCCGAGGATCGAATCGCCTTACTGCAACAACATTTGCTTGCGACCGCTCGTGATGTCGCTTTTGGCATCACCTTGAGCAAGGGTTCTCCTTGAACCCTTTTTTACTAGGAAGATAACCTTGAACCAACCGTGCGCCTCAATCACTACAATTGGGTCCGCTTTGGGGGGGCTGCTATTTCATGAGCGGCATGAGCATGAGCGGGAAAAAAAAAACATGAGCGGGCCATTGTCTGTCCACGGAAATAGGGTTAGGAGGCACGGAAATAGGGTCATGTGGACTCGTCATAGCAATGAAATGCAACATTTTATTGCAAATTTGGTGGCAAGCCACGTCTATACAAGTGTGTCCTAAGTGTCATAGCAGGAATGGGAACTACTCTCCTACACCTTCCGAGGAACTTGGCCCTCCTTCTTCCTCATCCCCCTCATCCCCCCCATCCTCCGAGCTCTGTGATGCATCGGTTGCAGTATGCCTGTCAAAAATGCCGTCCTCTCCTTGGGGGACTGTCCACCTCACCTCATGGGAATCTTCTGCCTCTTCTCCCCCACTTTCCTCAGTAGAATCCAAGACAAATCTACGAGCCCGACGGGCTCTAATAGCTGTTGCCTCCTCCCTCATCTTTATTTTCTTGAGGCTTGCCTCGTCTAAAATCTGCTGTACACGACTAGGTTCGGAACACCTCCTAATGGACACCGAAGCAAGCCGGGCAGCATAAGTAGGAAGGATGTAGTCCCTTTCTGGACTAGGCATGAAATCCCCCCTGGCAAAAAAAGGCACGTTCCTCCTGCCCATGAACTCCGGTGTAGACTTCCCTCCTGCCGTACTTGGCATCCTAAAGTAAGAACAAATCCACTTCAAGAATGTCAATACCAGCAGAAGTAGAAAGGGTTTTCAATGAAATAAGAGAGCGAAGGGAGGTGCCTCACGAAATCTGGAGGCAACTTACAATGCGACCACTCACTCGTACACCGGGGGCTCCTCGGCCTCGATCCCAACTTGTTCCTCCCCCTGCTCCTTCTCGGATTTTTCCTCATCCTCCGAGGATGCCTCTTCCTCTTTCGGCAGACGTTCAGCCGCTGCAAGTTCCGAGTTGTGGAGGGCAGTATCTGGCTTGAAGGCGAACACATGCCTGTCGGACAACGTCCCTGCCCACATTGAAGCACCTGAGGAACAAAGCGGGCGGTTAATAGCTTACGGCATGCAATTGCAATCGGGCCAGGGGACAAACTGAGCACGTGAAGGCTTACCCGTGCCGCATGTGAGGTCCAGAATCCGCCCTTGGACATCCGAGCACGTCTCCATGAGGGTTTGGATGAAAGCAGGGCTCCGGGTCCGGCTGTACCGCCACGGTTTGCCTGTGTTTGTGTCCTTCGGCATACTGGAGTAGGGCACATAGTTGTAGAGGACATCGTAGGTAACAGGGTCCACAACGGCATCAATAAGACGACCGTCGTTGCGGAATTTGAACGTAGACCCTCTCTTCACAAAGCAATATGCCTCAAACACCAATGTCTACACATCCAACAAAAGAGGGATCAACTCCGGGATCTTGTTTAGATACACCACAATATGAGGTGAATGCAATAGATTGATAACTTACACTTTGGCCCTCTGTTCGCAACCCCTGTGTATTGATGCAAAACCATTTTCTGAGGAGGACCGGGGTGACACTTTTCGGTGTCCACCTTGCCACCGCATTCTCTGTGGTCTTCCCTCTTGTGGCAAGGACAACCACACATCCACCGTCATCCAGAAGCATCCCCGCCAGCCCAAACCCGGCTTTCCAGTAGTCCTCAGTAAACCTGTTCCAGGTGGGCACACCATCCAGGCCCTCTAGCAGCTCCCCATCTGGAATGTCGAGGAGAATCATGTCGCAAGCTCTCTCCACCTCAACCCCCCCCCCCGAGTGCTCTTGCAATCCGTGCTCACAGCCGTGAAGAATTCCATCATGGCTTCAAAACCAGGGGTGTCTTTAGGCTCTGTACCGGCAGCCCTCTTCTTGGCTTTCCCCTTCTGCTCCGCCAGAGACTTGCTGTGTGCCACCTTCTTTGCCCTGGCAGCGAGAGCGTCAAGGAAGCTGTCATTGACGCATTGTGATGGTTGGAGGTTCTAGCTTTGGCATGTGCGTAAACGTCACCGCCGAATACCGTTGTGTAGGCTCGCCCTCAAATGCCAACTTCTTGGCAGAGCCAGTCCCACTCCGAACTGACTTGGGAACCCGGACGACCGGTGACTGGGTAGCAACAACAGCAGTCACAGGACCTTGAACAAAGTCGTCATCCGAGTCACTCTCTTGGGTCCCCTCCTGCACCTCCTCCGATGCCCCGATGGTTTTCTGTTTTTTGGGTGTTACTGCACTCACCTGTTTCCTTGTCCTTTTCCTTTGGCCTTTACTCTTCTCATTCAATTTCTCCTGAATTCCTGCCTTAGCAAGCTCTGCCGCTTTCTTGGAGTTCGCAAGCGCTTTTGCCTCTTTTGCATCCAGCGGAGGCAGCGGAGCCCGATTTCGTCGGGCCTCCGCATCCAGCTTCAATTGAAACTCGGATGGGTCAAGCGAGCCGGGCGGAAGGTCCACATACCAAGGGCAATCAGGCAAATGTTCCAGATGCCACTCCTTCACAATATCGTCAGTGTACATGGAGTCAGCCCCAGGGTTCCTCCATGCCAGGAAGAATGGTGGCTCGAAAGACAGATGACCTTTCTCCAAAAGGGAGAACTTGCAGTACCTGCATTCATGAAAAACACAATGAGGTCCCTGAACTGCAAATTCGGCACCATTTTCCCAGGTTGGGGCGGATCTGAGTGGGCCTAGAAATGGAAAAATGGCGCCGAATTTCGGTTTTCGGTGATTGCCACCCTAGGGACTTAGCCATCTTGGGAGCCCTGAACTAGAAATTCGGCGCCATTTTTCCCGGTTTGGCCCGAAGATGGCTAAGTCCCAGAACGGCAATAGGGCCTAGAACTGGAAAAATTGTGCCGAATTTCCAGTTCAGGGCCAGCCATCCTAGGGACTTAGCCATTTTCGGAGCCCTGACTGGAAATTCGGCGCCATTTTCCCAGGTCCGGCCCGAAAATGGCTAAGTCCCACAAGGGCAATAGGGCCCAGAACTGGAAAAATGGCGCCGAATCTCCAGTTCAGGGCCAGCCACCCTAGGGACTTAGCCATTTTCGGAGCCCTGACTGGAAATTCGGCTCCATTTTCCCTAGTCCGGCCCGAAAATGGCTAAGTCCCACAAGGGCAATAGGGCCCAGAACTGGAAAAATGGCGCCGAATTTCCAGTTTAGGGCCAGCCACCCTAGGGACTTAGCCATTTTCAGAGCCCTGACTGGAAATTCGGCGCCATTTTCCCAGGTCCGGCCCGAAAATGGCTAAGTCTTAGAACGGCAATAGGGCCCAGAACTGGAAAATGGCGCCGAATTTCCAGTTTAGGGCCAGCCACCCTAGGGACTTAGCCATTTTCGGAGCCCTGACTGAAAATTCGGCGCCATTTTCCCAGGTCCGGCCCGAAAATGGCTAAGTCCCATATGGCCTTGACCTGGAAAAATGGCGCCGAATTTCCAGTTCAGGGTCGGCCACCCTAGGGACTTAGCCATTTTCGGAGCCGTGATCTGGAAATTCGGCAAAAAATGCAAGGACTGAAAGGAAGGCATCGCGTATGTACCTGTACAGAAGGCGCATTGTTGCTTTGTCCGCGTTCGGCTGGTCGGTGAACTCGTGGCTCCGGCGGGCATGTGGTATCTCCCGAAAGAATAGGTCGGTTTTGTAGAGCAGAAAGTACCTCGTCACATAGTCGTGTAGGCTCTCTGCTGCAGGAGAAATCTCCATCTTGAACTGATGTGCTTGTGTGTCCAGCTGCTCTTGCGCATTTGTCGTCACCTATGGAGATTCTCCATCAGATCGCATTGCTGAAAAAATACAATGAATCCACCCCCTACAAGAGTAGAAGCGCCAAACGAAGCGTGGGGAAGTACCTGAAACCACCATGTCATGCGGTTCATCCACATGTCGAATGTGGGGTCAGACAGTTTGTCCGGTTTGGGGAAGCTCCACATGTCCCTTGTACTTTGGGAACCATTCCAGATTTGGAGCCACCGGGTCTGTCCAACCACCCAGCATATTCGTAAGCGCCAAACACCACAAAAACGAGTTGTTGCCACCACAATTTGGTTAAGAATGTATCACCTTTTCTGCACCATCCACACAGGATGTGGCTAGACGATGGAGCTTCTCCAATGTCATCGTGGGCTTCAGAGCGCGGGAGTAGTGCTTCCCCACCTCCACCAGAAAGTCGGCACCAAGGGCGGGATCAGCTATGGCCACGTACTTTACCATCTGCGACTTGTACTTTATGCGGGCCCTCACCTCCGCAGCTTTGAGATACGATTCGAGTGCCTGGAGGGTTAGATTCTTCTCCTCTAACTCCATGTAGAACCTCCGCGCATGTGCCAAATCCTGCTGAATTTTCTTCTATTGGGGGAGGAGAGACAGATTAGCTCAACAAAACAGTCAGGATCTTTACCCGAAATATGTAGTCCACCATGGCGTCCATGCTCAGCCTATACCAGGTTCTGTCTGCCTTTGCCTCCGACTTGCGCAGGAGGTCGGCACTGAGCGAATTGGCAAACTCTTGCACCCCCTGCTTCCCGACATCCTTCACTCGGAAGAGCATATGGGACAAGTTGGTGGCAATGAAGGCATTCTCAGTCACCCTGCAATGCCACATTTCCATCAAACAATTCTGAAATGGGAATTTACAACAAATATGAGGATTCGCAATGAAGGCCCCGCAACCTTCAGCACAACACACTCCACGGCAAAATGCCAATCGAGGTCGTTGGGGTGGGCTTCGGCTATGTGCTCCATCCATGCCAGGAAGCGATGATTGTCGTCCCACACGTAAAACATCTTTCCGGACAAGTGCTGGAAAAGAGGATCAGTAACAATCGATCTCTCGAACTCCTCATTTCGCCTTTGCCAATGGGGACCCCATTTGTCCACCTCATCGGAAGTGTGGGCACGGGAAGCTCCGTGGTCGTTCTCAATGGAAACGTAAAACGCGGCAGACCCCATTCGATATCCATCCCGGAAAGAGAATTTCAGCTTGTCGATATCGCCTGGGAGGGCAGGTCTCACCACCTGCAAAGACACCAAGCGGCAAAGGGGAATTCAAAGCTTGGCCGGGTACACCATGCCCCCCAGCACCCTGCCAATGTTGCTGTGGGTTGCCTCCAACATCTTGGCAGCGGCCAACTTCATATCCGCCTCCGACATGACGTCTGCTGCAGAGGGGTTCTCCGGCAGCCCACCAGGACCGCCAAATCCAGCCTGTATGCTGCGGGTTTGGGGCCTGGGGATGTCCGGGAGGATGTCATCCTAGTCAGAAAGCTCAGTGTCGTCCTCCTCAACATGGTGAACCACCGGCGAAACCACCTCGAGCACTCTCCCTGTCTCTACTGCCATCTCCCCGGCTTCACCTTGAACTTGCACAATCCGTGCTCTTTGTGGTGTTCTTTCCTCTCCTCCACTCTCCACCGTATGGGTAATTGCGGGGCTGCTCTTGTCCGCAATGGTGTAACCGGTGTGTTACTGCCTCTTTGTGGTGTCTTGGAGGGATCCACCGTCTCTGTGCGTCCCTCGCTTACATTGGCATCTGTCATTTGGGCACCCCTGGCCTCTTCAGTGGCCTTTTCTCTTTCCTCCTGGCTAGCCTTCTGTCTCGCCTGTTCTTTTGCCCTCTCTTTTGCCCTCTCACTGGCTTTCTGTTTCTTACTAGGGCTAGCAGCAGGGGAGCCCGGATGGACGACCACCTTTGATTGAGGCGAACTGACACCCTCGCGCGCACTGCTCACTCCCCCCTCCGCAGCCCGTGACGGCTCTCTCGCCGGGGATTGCATGTGCTTAGCTTTCTTCTTCTTCTTTGCGTGGGCGGGCCCTACTGCATGTGCATCAACAACCTCCATTGCCGGATCTGCTGTCCTCACGTCCTCACGCCCTTCACCTGCCATGCCGCCTGCACCAACCTCCCCAATGCCTATTCTGTCGTACCCTCGCTGCAGGTCCTCCCGTCCACCAACAAAAGGTTGAAGTTTGCCCTCTCGCCCCAAGTTGGGCGATTCAAACATGCGATGAGTTGGAGCGGTCGATGATACCATCAGCGTGCCGGGCTCGTCGTCACTTTTCCCAAAATCGTCAGAACCAACATCGGTGCCAAAACCAGCATCGCAACGAGCAGCGCAACCACCATAGCAACAATCGTGGAACAACAATGAAAACAAAACAAGTTTAGGAAGTATGGAGTGCCATGGAACAACAATGAAAACAAATCCAACCAATGCCTAAGAATGACATGCACAAGCAGCCTTCTCCAGAGCTGCCGGCTTTGCACAAGCATTGCAAACTATCTAAGGTTCACTCAACCGGTAATATGAAACACGATGAACAAATGATTAGGAATTCCATAAGACAGGAAAACAGGGTGAAATGTTTTGAAGGCACTTCATCTTCTCAGCTCAGCATGGATTTCCTTAATTTTTAACCACTCAGACCTTGATCATTCTTCGCAACAGCTGCTGCTTTTGCGATGTAGCCATACGCTTCCAGCAATGCCAGGATGAAGATGCAAAAACAAAGCGAAAGCGAAAGCAAAAGCAAAAGCGAACAAAGCGAAAGCAGAAGTGGCTTGCCTGAGAGTACTCGGCTTCAGTTGGCGCGGGTTGTGAGCAAGACACTGGAATCTCCTGCTGGAGCTTAAGTTTGGCCATGCGAGAGATTGGTCGTCGTCCGTAGTACAAAGCTTTCAACTTCCGCGCGGCCTGGATGTGAGGTCTCTCTCAGGAGAGCTACGCCCTTCAGGCGGCATAAGTCCCAGCCAAAATGGAAAAAGATCTCAGTTTTTTGGGGTACATGCCACGAATAGAAGTTAATCCAAGATTAGCATCAGATTTAGGGTACGTATCGAGGAAGCCATGTGTCGCCAGCCCGAATAAAAACGGACGGCGGTGGACATTTAATGCCCAACTACGCAATTAAATGTCGGATGAAGCCCTCCCTGTTGGATGAAATATGATGCAACTCGGCCCGGAATTTCCAACGTAGAGGTAATTCGGAGCGCAGATGGATGGAAATCCGGCGCCAGATTTCCATCCGCCAGGTACGGCGGCGCGCAAAATTTCCGTCATGCAGGTAATTCGGAGAGCAGCAGGATGGAAATATAGCGCCGAATTTCCATCCTGCCAGGTAGGGCGTCGCGCGAAATTTCCGTCTCGCAGGTAATTCGGAGCCGGATGGATGGAAATCCAACGCCGGATTTCATCCTGCCAGGTAGGGCGGCGCGCGAAATTTCCGCCACACAGGTAATTCGGAGCCGGATGGATGGAAATCCGGCGCCGGATTTCCATCCGCCAGGTTGGTCGGAGTGCGGATGGATGGAAATTCGGCGCCGGATTTCCATCCTGCCAAGTAGGGCAACGTGCGAAATTTCCGCCACGCAGGTAATTCGGAGCCGGATGGATGGAAATCCGGCGCCGGATTTCCATCCTGCCAGGTAGGGCGGCACGCGAAATTTCCGCCACGCAGGTAATTCGGAGCGGATGGATGGAAATCCGGCGCCGGATTTCCATCCGCCAGGTTGGTTGGAGAGCGGATGGATGGAAATTCGGCGCCGGATTTCCATCCTGCCAGGTAGGGCGGCGGGCGAAATGTCCGCCACGCAGGTAATTCGGAGCCGGATGGATGGAAATCCGGCGCCGGATTTCCATCCTGCCAGGTAGGGCGGCGCACGAAATTTCCGCCACGTAGGTAATTCGGAGCGGATGGATGGATTTCCATCCGCCAGGTTGGTCGGAGAGCGGATGGATGGAAATTCGGCGCCGAATTTCCATCCTGCAGGTAGGGCGGCGCGCAAAATTTCCGTCATGCAGGTAATTCGGAGCGGATCGGGATGGAAATTCGGCGCCGAATTTCCATTTGCCAGGTAAATCGAATCGCCGAATTACCTTCCTGCGGGTAATTCTGAGCATGGCCGCTTGGTTTTTCGGAGAAAAACAAACTAAACTGTTAGTTTTGTGGCTGAATTCCACTTTTAGACACGTTTTTCATGGAATCCTTGACTGCTAGAGGGAAATCCGAACGGCCTCGGACGGAAATTCGGCGCCGTTTTTCCATCCTGGGAGGTTTTTAAATCGTCCAGTTTTGGGCCTCACCACCCGACCGGACTTCCTTTGAGGGGGCCCGGATGGAAATTCGGCGGCGAATTTCCATCCGGGGGATGGTCTCTGTCGGACAGGTGCCGGCCTCTACGCCCGAGGCGACTTCGTCCGGGCGTCCTCTGTTGGATATTCGGTGCTGAATTTCCATCCGGGGGTTGAAATGTGACGGCCAGGTGCCGGCCACTCCCCCCTCCCCGACTGCATCCGAACCACCCCGCACGGAAATTCAGCGCCGTTTTTCCATCCTGGGAGGTTTTTATATCGTCCAGTTTTGGGCCTCACCACCCGACCGGACTTCCTTTGAGGGGGCCCGGATGGTCTCTGTCGGACAGGTGCCGGCCTCTACGCCCGAGGCGACTTCGTCCGGGCGTCCCCTGTTGGATATCCGGTGCCGAATTTCCGTCCGGGGGTTGAAATGTGACGGCCAGGTGCCGGCCTCTCCCCCTCCCCGACTGCATCCGAACCGCTCCGCACGGAAATTCGGCGCCGTTTTTCCATCCTGGGTTATATCGTCCAGTTTTGGGCCTCACCACCCGACCGGACTTCCTTTGAGGGGGCTCGGATGGAAATTCGGCGGCGAATTTCCATCCGGGGGATGCTCTCTGTCGGACAGGTGCCGGCCTCTACGCCCGAGGTGACTTCATCCGGGCGTCCTCTGTTGGATATTCAATGCCGAATTTCCGTCCGGGGGTTGAAATGTGACGGCCAGGTGCCGGCCTCTCCCCCCTCCCCGACTGCATCCGAACCGCCCCGCACGGAAATTCAGCGCCGTTTTTCCATCCTGGGCGGTTTTTATATCGTCCAGTTTTGGGCCTCACCACCCGACCGGATTTCCTTTGAAGGGGGCTGGATGGAAATTCGGCGGCGAATTTCCATCCGGGGGATGGTCTCTGTCGGACAGGTGCCGGCCTCTACGCCCGAGGCGACTTCGTCCGGGCGTCCCCTGTTGGATATTCGGTGCCGAATTTCCGTCCGGGGGTTGAAATGTGACGGCCAGGTGCCGGCCTCTCCCCTCTCCCCGACTACATCCGAACGGCCCTGGATGGAAATTCAATGCCGTTTTCCCATCTGGGGAGGTTTTTATGTCGGCCAGTTTTCGGCCTGCCCCCCCGACATGACTTCGTTTGGGGGGGCCTGGATGGAAATTCGGCGCCGAATCTCCATCCAGGGGATGCTCTCTGTCGAACACGCGCCGGCCTCTACGCCCGAGGCGACTTCATCCGGGCTTCCCATGTTGGATATTCGGTGCCGAATTTCTGTCCGGGGGTTGTAATGTGAGGGCCAGGTGGCGGCCTTTCCCCCGAGCCGACTGCATCCGAACGGCCTCGGATGGAAATTCGGCACCGTTTTTCCATCCGGGGAGGTTTTTATGTCGGCCAGTTTTCGGCCTGACCCCCCGACACGACTTCCTTAGGGGGGATCCGAATGGAAATTCGGCGCTGAATTTCCATCCGGGGGTTGTTCTCTGTCGGGCAGGTTCCGGCCTCTCTGCCCGAGGCGACTTCATAGGTGCGGCCCCTGCTGGATATTCGGTGCCGAATTTTCATCCGGGGGTAGTAATGCGACGGCACGGTGCCGGCTTCTCCCCTTCAGCCGACATCATCCGGACGGCCCCCCACTTTCTGACTGCATACCGTTGGCAGTTATTGCGCAAAGACCAGGGGCCGCATTCCTGAGACAAGGTTCATTAACACTTTGACTGTGGATTTTTGAGATAGTTGGCTCCCTGGATTTGGATCAGGCTTCGTCGCTCGGACAAATCGGCACCACATTCCTTCCCATCGCTGCATCCCCCTTCTACCAGGGAGCTTGCCCGCACGCCATCCTGGGAGTCTTGTGTGCACATCTCCCATGGTGGAAAACCCGAGCGCTACAGTGTACTGCCCTCCTCACGAGCATAGAGCTTCATTTCCGTGCAGAGGGGACATCTGCCGGGTGATGGAGAAATATCTGTGCGTTCGATACCACCTGAAACCGGGGTCGGTTTTTTTGGAGGAGGAAAGGAAGGACTCAAACGGCGTTGTTGTCGAGAGTATTGTTGTGCTCCACGATGATTTTGGCGATGGCAGGGAATGACGAGTTCCACCATCAGACAGCGTCATATACAGGGCTGTTGGGGACTTCATTTGCCCGCCAAATGCACCTTCTATCCTGGCGCCTTCCACGAAACAATCCGCGAATCAAAGAGTGTCTACCTCAAAGAGAGAAGTCCGCAACGAAGTAAATCCAGAGCCGAACCCATCCATGAAGACGAGCGAGAACCGGGTTGTTCACAACCTGTCCGACTCAGACGAGGTCATGGAAGTTTCGAGGTCGTCCTGGAGATCAGGCAAGTCCTCAATGGACGTCAATGGACGAGGGAGTCATATTCCCAGCACGAGCACCGCAGTTCGATCTATTCTTGAAATTCTGCGAGGGCTTCACATGGAGGGACACCACTCGGAGCTGGCCGGGCTGGACTACAGCAAGTTTGCAATTAAATCGGTTACATGCCTTCCCGCAGACGTCGACGGTAATATCTTCTTTGAGTTCCCTCCTCGGACGGACTACTCGAGGGCGTCCGGAATGTTGACAGATATGGATAGAAAACATGATGGTCATCCTTGGTGCGTCACCAAAACCACCAGCATGAAGATGCTCGATGGTGTGCGGGTGCGCTACGTTGTTTGTGCGGGTGCGTTGCGGTGTTTCTCCCCAACTTGCTTCCACTTTAAATCCAGAGGTCACAGGAATGAGACCGATTGGACAGGCACAGCTCATCAACCATTTCGTGATCAGGTGAAGGTTCCGAACTCCACATTTAAGTGTGCGCATTGCCAAGAACCACCACACTGCATGTCTGTTTGTAATGCCAAGCAGTTCTATGTGTTGCACCGTTTCCCTGACCTCACCCGAGCTTGCATACACGTTGGTTCCCATTGTTACAAATTGGCGAGGGGGAACTCGCGGGAGGCTGCCCACGAGGCAGAGCAGCTCGTTCAGGAAGAGGTTAAGTTGAGACCGGGTGCCAAACTCAAACAGATACAGCTCCAAGCCGCCCATAAGATGGCCTTGGCCAGAATTATGTCGGAAGACAGCTCCGATAGAGTTCCTCTCGATGAGAAGGAAATGGAGGCATTGCTGGAGTCGGTGTCCCACGTATGTTCACCGAATGTCCGAAACCACATTGTCTCATGCAAACAGAAAATTGGGCGTGGCTCGGATATGCACTCCATTCTGGAGATGAAGCGACGATGTGGATATGACTACATTCATGGAAGTAGGTTTCCAGGACAAGGGACTGAGGCAGATCGTTGTTTCGTATTCAAAATGTCCACGTGTGGACCTGGCAGTGGCGTTGAACTGGTCGACAGGATGACGAGTGGGGACTTGTCAAACAGTTGGGTCATGTTCGACCATATCAAGCAAATTACAAATCACCAGTGGGTGACAATGGGTGCACATGTCTACGACACCCACTGCAGGATGCTAATAACAATTGCTATTTGTGAGATAAAACGAGAGGACACACAATCGGAGATGCTTCTTTGGCAGGGAATAAACGAACAGATGGCCAAGGCGGGATTGCCCCCTCCCAATTTCCGTGGTTTCATGGCGGACAACGCACAAGCAAATTGGGCTGCCATTCGAAGGGTGTACGGGCAAGACCGCAATGTTCCCATGGAAGGCAAGGAGAGATCTTGTGGGTTCCATTTTCTGCAGAGCCTTTCACAGTACACAACCAGGCTTGTGGCGCCAGATTTCAGAGAGGAGCACCGTTCCATGTGTCTTGCGTGGAAGCGCCCTCCCACCTTGGATGATGCAGAGACACAGTTTGCATGTATACGGGCTTGGTGGACATCGTCAGGTGCTGTAAGGAAATCAGACGAGGGAGCAATGGTCAGTTGGCTTGCATGGTGGCATTATCGTTTCCTCTAGTTCGGTGACTATATGCGGGAGGTGAGTTGCACGAATTCGCGTCCCGTTGAATATTATTCTTGGCATTATTTGTAACTTGCTTGTAACCTCAACATGTGCTTGTGCAGGAAATGTGTCTCGACTCCGACACCAACATGCCCACGACAAACATGGCCGAATCAGTGCATTCTTCCTGGCGTGCCTTCTCTGCGGCGCATCTGCTGGACATCCTCACTGCCACAACGGAGGACATTGTGAGGTCAATTATGCAGCAATGCAGGTACAACGAGTTCTTGAAAGGGAAACAGTGGGGCTTGGGGCCGGACACGCAGGAAATGCTGATGCGGACTGCCTCCAGATCGAAGAATCCTCGGAAGTGGGCGGCGGCCTTGCGAGAGGGCCTTCGGGACACGCCATTGCTTCGAAGATGCCAACATTTGGAATGAGATGTTCATACCCGTCCAGTGAGACAAAGACTTGACGAGGCACCTGGCGGGGAAGAGGATTCATGGCGAGCTAACAAGAATATTCGCACGCTCCCTCGTGGTCCCGTGATGTTGCCCGAGGAGGTCTCGTCGAGCACCGCAAGTCCTGCACGTTCAAGATTGTCATCTCCTTTGAGCACAGGGCACGTGCCCGAGGAACATAACAAGCCATCTGTAATAACGCAGTACAACATACCCATTGTGGAGACAAGAGTGTCGGAGTCACACTGGAGAATTGCAAGGACATTGCCGGCATTTCGAGGGAAGTGTTGCGCCATTTGGGTGGATACGAGAGCACGCTGTGGTGAGATGATTCGGAGGAACCCACACGGTGCTGTACCTGTACCTTGTTTCAGCGGCAGATTTTTTACTCCCACATTTGCTCACGCCACAACGCAGACGTTTTGGTTCTGTAGGCACGACATAATGACCTGTGTATTTGACAAGCCCAAGTACGGGATTCAGGGAATGCCGAAGCCTCCGGGCGTCTGGCCTGTTGCACCGGGTTGCAGCCTCTCTCAGAATGAGGCGGATGCTCTATCTGCAGCAGGATTTCGAATGGTGCAACGCACAGACGTCCCAGCCCACGCATTTCCAGTTCCTCAGACCCAGCCATTGCAGACTGGTCGGTCCAGTAGAGACGGATTGGACAATTCTGCACATCCCACAATGCGATTCGGAAGAGTGAAGAGACGACACCTTCCCAACAAGTTGAATGAGACTCGGATTGCCAATGCTCTTGGGATGGCTTGCACTATTCAGAGCTCCGTGGACGTACCTCCACCCGGCCTTGGGCGTGTTTATCGGATGGCAACGGCCGGCTCGGCTGTACGCGACGATGTATACACAATTAAGATTGGAGTGGAGCCGACTTGCAATTGTACGGACTTCTCGTTGATGGAAGCAAAGAAGGGTTCAAAGTATTATCCGTGCAAGCATCTGTATTACATTTACCTGAAGAGGTTGAGGATGAACGTGACTATTGATGACTTTATTTATGCACCGGCGTTGAGCGTGAACGAGCTGCACAAACTCCTCCTTAGGGATTCCAGAAATCATTGATGGGGCAAAGGGAATCCTCCATATGGATATTTTCAATTGCATTTTCATGTATCAGACTTTTTTTTGCAGTGTAATGAAATGCACCCCAAAACTCTTGGAATGAGGCAATATTCCATTCAAACTGAGATCCAACAGAAGCAGTTGTGGGGCCATTTCTGGAAAAATGGCGCCAAATTTCTCTATTTTGGGCCGAAAACTGGCTAAGTCCCAACATGCACTGGTACCCCTGTGTCTGGAAAAATGGCGCCAAATTTCCCTATTTTGGGCCGAAAACTGGCTAAGTCCGAACATGCTCGGGAACGGTGTCTGGAAAAATGGCGCCGAATTTCCAGTTACATGGCCCAGAACTGCCCAACATCTGTGCAATCCCCGGCACCATGTACCGAAATTCGGCGTCACATTTCCAAATTTTGGGCTTACACACCTGTCATGAGGGGACCTATAGCCGCGGAATTCGGCACCATTTTTCGCTAGAGAGACCTATTACCGTGAAATACGTCGCGATTCTTTCCGGTTACGGACCCTATTACCGCAAAATTCGGCGCCATTTTTGCACATGTCGTTGGGAATTGGCATGAGCGGAAGACGAAATATCATGAGCACAACTCTCAAAACTACAATTTCCCCTTCAAGGTGCCGAATAATATATATTTTTTCTGACACATTCCATTAAATTAATGTTTTATAATGTTTTTTATTTTCGAAATTTGTACTTCTGCTCATGAAAACCGATTGTCTTGCTGCTCCGCTCATGCCGCTCATGCTCATGAAATAGCTAACCTCCGCTTTGGAATGCTGGCCTGAGGTACGGGAACACGCCGAAACCGCACTATGACTTTGTCCCGAGGCTACACAATTATAGTACGTGAACGGAAGCACGTAGCTTCCGCATTAGCCCGCACTACAAGGCAACCCCCTCGGTAGCGCACTTATAGTACGCGCACGCGCCAGGTGCGCACTAGCACGTGAACTCCCAACGAAGGTGCAAGTTTCCTTGCCCCTTGGGTGGGAGTCACCCGATTTCGGCACTACACAAACACACGATTAATCCAATTTACCTCTCCCACTTTGTAAGCTTAGCATGCATTCTACACACTAGCCAACCATACCATGCATCACCATTCCAAACAAAATAGGACGCACAACATTTGGAAACCATTTCTTTTATAACAAAATTTGTACAATACAAGTTTTTGCAATTGGATTCCTGAGCTAGCTAAACCGGGCTAAGCATGCATTTCCTCCCCCACGCTCTAAGGTTGATGTCCCCATCAACGCTTTTTCCGCTTTTGAGGTCGCCCTTCGAAAGCTGCAACCGCCTCGAATGCATTTCCCATTTCTGAGGCACGCAACCAAGATGCCTCCACATGATGATAGCCCTTCCATTTCACGAGATACTCCGTTTCTCGATTCTTGAACCTCCTCGACTTAAGCACTGCCTCCACCTCGTACTCAAGTTCATTTTCATGATCCAACAACACAGGTGGCGGACGCAACACTTGAGGCCGATTCGGACGCGCTTCATCTTTCAAGTAAGGCTTCAAAAGGGAGACGTGGAATACCGGATGCACCTTGCTGTTTGCCGGCAGCTCCAATTCATACACATCCTCATTCATAACCTTCCGGATGCGAAAGGGTCCCGCATACGGAGGTACGAACTTTGGACTCACTTCCGGAGGTAGTCGAAATTTTTTGATGTTCAACCAGACCTCCGTGCCTGCCTCAAACTTAACCTCCCTCCGCTTCGATTTGCTTGCCGTTCATACCATTTCCTAGTTTTGGCAATGTTGTACTTTGCGAGCTTCAACAAACGCTCGCGTTCTTCCAGCACTGCCGCTGCTGCCGGTTCCTCAACGTCTTGGGCGGCCCAACTTGTCGGCACCAGAGGTGCTTTTCCATAGACCAATACGAAAGGGGAAACTCCTGTTGCAGATTGTTTTGTGTTATTATAACAGAACTCTGCCGCATCCAAATGCTCCACCCAGTCCGATTGGTCTGCCGACACGTAATTCCGCAAGATCTACTTCACCACGGAATTCGCCCTTTCCGTTTGGCCGTCCGTCGTAGGTCGGAAGGCGGTGCTCATTTTGAGCCTCGTCCCCATTTTCTTCCAAAGTACCCTCCAAAATTTACTAGTAAACTTTGGATCGCGGTCCGAGACAATATCCTTCGGGAGTCCATGATGCTTGAAGACGTGGGCGAAGTAAAGTCGCCCCGTCTCCTGCGCCGTTGCTGCCTCCTTGGTGGGGATGAAATGACCCATTTTACTGAACCTATCCACCACCACCATGATTGCGTCGAATCCTTTTGACAGCGGCATAGCAGTCATGAAGTCCATCGAGAGACTTTCCCAAGACCCCTCTGGAATCGGCAAGGGTTGTAACAGCCCCGCTTGCTTTATGTACTCGCTCCGGTTTTGTTGGCATGTGGTGCATGTCTTGACATACTCCTCGGCCTCCTCCCTCAGTTTGGGCCAGAAATACTTTTTCTTCAGGAGTGCCGCGGTGCGCTTGGCTCCGCCGTGGCCCGCAAGCGGGCCATCATGGCATTCTCTTGACTATCTCTGATCCCTCCCATCGGCACATAGAGACGTTTTTGCTTATACCGGAGCAGTCCATTTTGCAAGTGGAACTGTGATTTAATCCCCATCCTCAAGTCCCGCGTCACGGACTTCGCCATCTCATCCTTCCGGTAAGCCTTTCGAATCTTCTTTTGGAGCGCCGTCTCGCCCCTGTACACCATCATGAGCTGCTGCTTTCTACTTAAAGCATCGGCCACCACATTGTCCCGTCCCGGTTTGTACTGGATATCCACGTCGAACAGTGCCAAAGTGTCTTGCCACCTAATTTGTTTTGGGGACAACTTAGGCTGCGTGGCAAAATACTTCACCGTGACATTGTCCGTGAACACCTTCACCGGGTTGGAGCCAATATAGTGGCACCAAAGCTCAAGGCAATGCACCACCGCCTTCATTTCTTTCTCGTGCGTTGGCCACCGCCGCTCCACTTCATTCAATTTCTTACTTTCGTAAGCCACTGGACGTCCCTCCTGCATGAGTACACCTCCAATCGCGAAGTCCGACGCATCCGTATGAATCTCAAATGGGCGGTCGAACTCCGGGATTTTCAGGACTGGAGCTTCCGCCATCCGCTGCTTCAACTCGGCAAAAGCTTGGCCACAAAAGGTGTTCCATACCCAGACTTTGGATTTACACAGGAGGTCTGACAGCGGCCCCGCAATCTTGGCAAAATTTCTCACATACTTTCGGTAATAGGAGGCGAGTCCTAAGAAGGATTGCACTCCTGGGATCGAAGTCGGAGGCTCCCAGTCCAAGATTGCTCTCACCTTTCTGTCATCCATTTTGATCCCATCTAGTGTAATCACATGCCCCAAGAACTCCACTTTTGTGACCCCGAATTCGCACTTTGAAGCTTTGGCATATAGCTTCTCTTCCCGTAATTTCTGGAATACCCTTTTGAGGTGCTCCAGGTGCTCTTCCTTTGTTTTCGAGTACACCGAGATGTCGTCGATGTACAAAGTTGTCCAACCACTCCTGGAAAAGGCTGTTCATTAGCGTGCTAAAGGTTGCGGGTGCGTTGGTGAGCCCAAAGGGCATCACTAAGAACTCATAGGAACCATACCTTGTCCTGCACGCGGTCTTTTCTTCATCTCCTTCCGCCACTCGAATTTGATGATATCCGGAGCGCAAATCGATCCGGCTGAAATACTTCGCTCCTGCCAACCGATCGAAGAGGTCATCGATCCTTGGCAAAGGGTATCGGTTTTTGATAGTCACCTTATTTAGAGCCCTGTAATCGACACACATCCGCAGCGTCCCATCCTTCTTGTCTGCGAATAGCACCGGGGCTCCGTAAGGTGACTTACTCAGCCGAATGTACCCCTTTGACATTAGATCCTTGAGTTGAGTCTTCAGCTCGACCAACTCTCTGTGGCTCAACCGGTAGGGTGCCTTGGCAGGCGGCTCCGATCCCGGTATTACCTCAATTTTGTGGTCAACTCCTCTTCGCGGTGGCAAGCCGCTTGGTAAATCCTCCGGTTGTCTTACGTAAAGCAAAAACTGGGGCTCGTGTGGCTCCTCCACGGCCCACTCCCTTGCTGACAAAAGGTTTATTCGCCCTCCCACGGGGTTGGGCGTTTCCGACACTCGTAAAACTTCGCCACCATTCCCACACGGTAGCGTGACTACTCTTTTGCGGCCATCTATGACCGCTCCGAATCTGCTCAAAAAGGTCATTCCCAAAATGAGATCCACTCCATCGATCTCGCAAATGGTGAAGTTCTCACGTCCCTCCCAACTCCCGAACTGAAGAGGAACATCGAACGCCAACCTCGTCGCCAATTGTGGTTCTCCTTTAGAAGAGCGCACCTCAATCGAGGCCCCCACATCACTTGTCGGGAGTCCCAGCTTCCGTGCCGTTGCCGGTGTCATGAAGGAGTGCGACGCTCCTGTGTCCACCAACAACGATACGTTAGTTCCGGAGTTTATCCCACTCACAAACATTAACTGACTCCCTTTACGCAAGGCGTCAGTTTCCTGATACAACTCACAAGAGTAGTTGCCTACCTTGCAAGTCTTGGCGACCACCGCCTCCACCAAGCGGCTGATGGAGGCTTCGGATAACTCCGTGGTTGCCCGAGTCATGTTCAATTATCGGGGATTTGTACACTTCTTGGCCATGTGCCCGGGCTTCCCGCAATTAAAGCACACTCCATCGAAGGTCGCCTTCTGTCCGCCATAAGCCGCCGCACCTGGTTTCCCTTTCGGGGCACCGGGTGTCGTCTTGATGTGTGAGGGCCCTCCCTTCGATTTCCATGTGCCATTGTTGCCGCGTGGCCTATCCCACTTCTTTTCCGGTCGGAAGGAGTCACCTTCCCGCTGGACCTTCTTGTGGTTCAGCTCCGTACGGCCTTGTCTTTCGCCCCTAGGGACATCCGAAAAACATTCAGCCCTTTCAATTGCCTTGTTCAAAGTCTTAGGTGGCTTCTTCTCCAACTTCCGTCTGGCCATGGGGCCAGTCCCGCCACAAAGTTGAAGACCATTTCTGGTTCTACCATGTCCGCAATTTTGAGCAACAGCACATTGAAAGCCTGAACATATCCCCGAATGTCATCCGTTTGCTTCAAATTCCTCATCTTGTCTCGGGCAAGCCAAGACGCGTTGAGGGGCACAAACTGTTTCTTCATGAGTTCCTTGAACCCACTCCAGTTCAAGGTCTCCGGGTTTGGACCTCGGTCGTGAAGGCGTTTCTGCCACCATTGTTGAGCATAGCCCCTCAAATAGGTGGGAGCCAATTCCACCCGATCCTCGTCATCCAACTTGGCCGCCCGGAAGTACTGCTCTAGCTCCAAGAGCTAGGTGTTGAGTGCCTTCCGATTTTGGACGCCCTCGAAGGTGTCGGGTTCCTTAGGCTTCACCTTAAACTTTGCCTTAGTGGAAGTGGCATTAGTCGCCTTTAACACGTCTTTCAACGTCCCACCAAACTGCGCCAACAACCCTTCCCAAAAGGCTGCTGGCATGGGAGGCATCTGTTGGTCTGTCGGAGCTCTCAGAGATTCCTCGGGCTCCGACTCCTCAGATTCCTCCCGTCCTTGAGCGGCCTCGTTTCCAAAGGCATGCATCGCTTCCTCAAATGGCCGCTTCGGTGACACGTCGCCCCCATCGGGCTCACCAGGATCATCATCTTTTGGGCCGTTCCGCTTTCGCTTTGGCTTGCTCGACCCCATGATGAGGCCGATCCCAAGGACGATCGCGTACTGAACTCTAAGCTCTGATACCAAGTGTCGCGCACCTCACTTCGGTAAGCTCCCCTTCAAGTCATAGTTACTCGCTTGATGCGCGCACCTAACTCCCAAACTGGCCACCGGGCCAACTCGGAGCTTCGACTGCTCACCGGGGCATAACGGTCCCCCTTTACTCCTCCACTAGACCCTCTCCCAATTTGGGCCTAGTGGAAATTCCTTTTGGTTGATGGCAGTCCGGAATAGCTCCCCACACCTTGGTCACTTTCCGGCTCGCACGCTTACTCACTAGTTTTTGGACACCAACGGGCTTGCACCGTTCTCGGGGTTACTACTCCCTATATATACTTCTGTGACTGTCCGCGGGTGTTTCACAAACAACACCACCATTTTATGGCGAACCACCACGAAAACCCTCGATTCCCGGTGATGAGTCGCGGTGAGTCTTGGCCCACCCACCACGGTCCCCTTGGACCGTGCTGAGTCCCAAGACTCCCCACGACTCCCACCACAAGGTCTCCGCCCCCATGGTGAGTCCTATGCCATCCCCACTAAGTCCCACTAAGCTACCACCACCCCTTGTGGAGCCACCCCCACCGCAACCCGGTGTGCGGGGCTCCACCTAGTGAGTGCCTCCACCTCCTCGAGTGCTTTGGGCACTCGAGGTTGCTTCAGCCCCCCGTACCTATTGCTGCCACTGCCCCTACCACAGGGGCAGCCCCTCTGCGACCCGACCCCCCCTGCCCTCAAGGCAAATGGCCGCGACCCAATATGCTTGGCATGGTTTTGCTTGATGTACTCCCACCAGGCAAGAAGTCGGTGATTCCCGTCCCACACAAAAAACATTTTGCCCGACATATGGCCGAAGTCTGGATCACCCTTCAGCATTGTCTCGAATTCGTCGTTGCGAGTGTGCCAGTGGGTATCCCATGTTAACAATTCATCCGCAGTGGGTCCACGAGTTTCGCCGTCCTCATTCTCAATGGAAACGTAGAAGGCTAGCAAACCTAGATGATACCCTTCTCGAAATGCGAACTTGAGCTTATCCACATCTCCTGGAAGAGTCTGCCTGACGATGGGAAGGGAGACCATGCGACAGAGTGGAATTCGAAGAGTCCGCTGGAATACCTTGCTACCCAGAACTCTGCCAATGCTACTGTGTGTCTCCTCCAACATTGTATCCGCTGCACTTTGGAATTCCTCCGGAGACATTTCTGCAGGTGGCGGTAGGGGCTGAGCAGCTGGAGCATCCCCAACTGCAGCTGTACTCTGGGGAATCTTTGCGGGCAGTTCTCGCATTGCAGAGGCCTCCTCCGGGCCTGTAGTATTCTGAAAATCTTCCTCAACGGTGGTGAAGTCCTGCTGCGAACGTTGAGCAGTAGCACCCTCCTCCGCTGACAGATCGACAAAATCGGTCGATCCTGTTGTCTTCGCTGCAGCAGAGACGCCCCCAACATCGCCTGGCTGGAAATCAAGCAGGAACTGGGCTTCAAGTCGTGGAATCGGTTTTGCGGGAGACTGCTCCGCCCTCCCCCTGATTGCCTTATGTTTCTTGATTCTTGCAGGTAAAGGTGTCTGTTGCATTTGAATCTACACTACACCCTTTTGCTTCATTCTCTTGGGGGGGGGGGGGGGTTTGGCGAAAACGGCCTGGTCCAGTTCAAAAACCAGTTCAAAGACGGGCTGCTTCTTCTTCGTCTTTGCTGGAGAAGGGCCCGACCCCTGTTGGCGATTCTCCATGACCTTCAAACGCAAGTATTTCTCTGGGGTTTTGAACTGCAAAGACTTGCCTTTCCAAGCCGCGTCCTTGAAACGCACAGGGCTAGGCCCGGCAGGAAGACCCGTGCTCGTGGATCGGCTGGGTGTGCGTACTGCAGCTAGCTCCACGGATTCTTCCTGCGGCTCTTCGGATTCCTGCGATCCCTCCACCACCTCCACCTTTCGAGTTAGGCATGCAAACATCTTTTGCATTCAAGTGTCCTATCATACAGTCTAAGAATTGCACAACAAAAATGAGGGAGGGTTTCGGTGCTCGATCAGCTGCACACATCCCGATAGCACGGAGCTCTCACTGGGGGCTGGGTTGCCTGCGTTGCCTGCTGCTGCGAGATGACCATCTCCTCCTGAAGACGCATTTGCTTCCTCCCCTTCGGCATTGGCCTACGTCCAAAGTACAACTTGCAGAGCTTGCGACGATGTCTCTTCTCAAGTGCACGAACTTCCTCCCTCTCGGGTTGGAGCATAAAAAGAACGCAGACACGGAAAAGAGTGCAGATGGAAAGGGCGCGAGAGGGGTGACTGAGTAGACACGACAAAAAAAGATGAAACGGCGGTGATGCACCACTTGGCTTCGAAAGGCTCGGATGGAAGTGTCTCCTCATGGACTATGCGTCATTACAAAATTCGAATCGTCAAAGGTACGCCTGCCATCCGCCAAACAAACATCATTAACCCACGGTCAGGCCGTGCCGTCTCCTACCACTTCAGCCAGCATGAGTGCAGACATCAAAATGCGGTGCCGCATTTCCGTTGGTCTACGTGTTCACATATTCATGGCATTTGCGTCCCAGCGTCTCATGAGTTAGAGTGAAAACGGAAATGCGGTGCCGCATTTCCGTTAAGGCAGCTTTGAGTTGCATCTTGAACGGAAATGCGGTTTCATGCTTGACATGCAAACCGGAAATGCGGCGACGCATTTCCATTCCACTATTGCATGGATGATGTAGACTAATAGGAATTTCTGACTTAATGACAATTTTCAAAACTTTTTAATATCTTTCTCATCGATATAGCCTGCGATACCTTCGATATTGCTGCGATAGGGCAATGTTCTTCGATATCTTGTATACAGTCGATAGTCTATCTTGGACTGAATGATAGAAGAGATGGATGAATAATTGTAAAGGATGGATGAAGGAGTTTGAGCGGTTATTACAATTATTGAAGCGCCCTGCTATATAATGCGTTCCTGAGAAGCAGAAAGTGTCAATTGAGCCAGAGAGCCGTGACCGGGAGTAGGGAGAGCAGAGTGAGTAGAAGATAAACTATAGAGTTATTCTGCAATGGTAGATTTAGTACTGCGTTCTTGCAGTGTTGTGATTTATGAATGAGAGGAAAAGAAAAAAGAAGTGCAATTCACTTTGTGTATGTGTGAAGAATGGAGTGATGGAATGAGAAGGTGTTTCTGTGTGTAAGAACTGAAGAACCATAACTATATGAGATGGTGAGAATGAGCATAAATGAAACAGATAAGAATTTGATGTGAGAATTAGTTTATGGTCTATCAAGAGAAATATCGATAGAGAGATATTCAAAGCTCAAGAAGGAGCAGATTAAGGAAACAAAGATAGAAAGAGTTCAATTGGATTCAGGGTAGGAGTATAACAGTGAATTAAAATCATTTGCATGGCAGAGAGCCATGGTGAGGGAATAAAGGAAGTGTCGGAGTTGATCACTAGATTACCAGACCATTTATCGATAACAATCTTTCAGAAGCTTTGTTGTAGTGATAAAGAAGTATTCTTATTGCAATTGGTCAATAAAGGATGGTGTAGGGAAATATCCATCCTATACTGGAGTTGTTATTGGAAGCATAGTTGGTTGCAGAAGTGGTATAGACCATTTAAAGGCTATCCTGAACTTATGAGAGAATGGAATCATAATTTTGGTGAGGGAAAATCCCTGGAGCGACTGGAGAAACAGAATTGGTGGTGAAGAATAATCACTAGCGATGTGTGAAGGAGAACAGATAGCATATCCTGTAGAACTAATTACCGGACTGCCTAATAGTTTGTCTCTAGATATCTTTAAAAGATTACAATGTAGTGACAAAGAGATAATCAATCTATGGTTAGTTAATAAAGAATGGTATCGAGAGCTGTTGACTTTGTATCAAAGAGAATATTGGAGGAAAAACATAGTGGAGCAATGGTATTTGGTTTCAGCCGATGGAGCAGAGTTAATAGAAGATGGAGAGAATATTTATGAATCTGGAAGAATGATGATCGTGTTAGATGAAGATGACTGTTGGTAGAAGTTATTTCAAAGAAGGGATAGAGAGAGATAGAATAGTCTGGCATCATTATGTATTAGTCGTATAGTGCTTTCCCCAGCGAAAGAACTCTAGACTAATTGATCTTTTCTTTTAGGATTGATCTTAGTTTTATTCTACATCTTTTTGGCGCCGCTACCGGGGAAAGGCCAATCGAGTGGGCTATTTTAGAACATTATATTATTGGTAAAAGAAACGTTGGATCAAAAGAGAAACTGAATTATGAAGCTTGTGAGGTTAGGGTTTTGAAAAAAACATTGTCGGGGATTTTGTTTTCTTATACTTTTGTTTTTCTTTGGTTTCAATTTTTCAATTTTCTTGGATGTGAAACAATTACATAACAATTCGAGATGGAGCAATTTGTTTCTACAACCCCTAGGGAAGCATATCTTTATAATTATTATGTGAACTTTCAGAGTGTGATTCAGCAACTTCAAAGAGAGAATTGTGGTCTTCATAGTGAAGTAAATAGGTTGCAGGAGGAAAACTTAAATCTTTCACGGTCTGTAGAGGCAAATTCCTGGATGACACCTATTGAGACAGATCTTGTACTTCAAATTGGTGATTTAGGCATGGATATTTTGAACTTGGAGGCCAAACTCAAAGAGTTGGAGGGAAGGAATCATGATCTGACTATTCAATTGAATTTGGCTCAAACGACAAATTTGGAAGAGATCCGGGCAAAAGATCTTGAAGCCGAAGCTTTGCTGCAAAGAAATGAGGAGCATTTTCAAAGTGAGATTTCGACCTTGAAGGCAAAGTTAGATACAATCTCAATTAAGAAAGAGAAATCATTACTGGATAATGAAATTTTGCAAGAAGAAAATCAACTCTTATACATGAAGATGCAATTTCTTGATGATCAAGTTGCCACTCTCTTATCTGAGAAAGTAAGTTTTGAGCAAGATAATGCAATGACTATTGAACAATGTAAAGAAATTGCTTTGGAGGTCGTGCAAATAAGGGACCAATTCATTCAATTGAGGAATTCGCAAGAAAACACAATTTTTGAGGCAAAGCTAAATTCTTGCAATTATCAAAAATCGCAAATTTCTTTGGAGGAGATCAATTTGGATGTGTGTTCAAATTTTGATACATTGAAGGCCATTGAGGAAAACTCAAGTTGGAATGGTGATTGTGACAATTTGCTTCAATTGTGCTTACAAACAACAATGCAAGTGTATTACCATGGAGGTGATGATATTTTCCTTTCTTTTGAAATTGATACAATTGTGAAAGTCATGACCACAAAGAAGACCAAGAAAATGGTTAATAATTATCGAGATGTTGGAGTTTAATGGGAAGAATTTTGTGTGAAAGAAAAAGATGAGGATTATTTGATGAAGTGTGCAGATCAATACGAGAGGAATTTAATTGAGATGAATATTAAGACATTTATTGTTGGGAGACAATTAGAAGTAGATATAGTGTTCTAATCACGACATAGCAATTCAATTGTGTGCTTTCCCTGCGAACGAACCTCGAAACTGATTGATCCTCATTTTAGGATTGATTCTAGTTTTTATTCTACATATTTTTTGGCGCCGCTGCCGGGGAAAGACGATGCGGTTTGCTATAGTGATGCTTTACTAAAATTTCAAGATAATTACTTTCTGTTGAGGAATTACGAGATGATGGGGGAAGTCATTCGTAATAGTAAGGTTTCCCCACCTGGTTTCAAACTATGTCCTTATTGTAGTTTATGTAAGCAGCATAAAAAGGCAGAGATTCCGGAATGTTTTTGGACTCAGAAGAAGGCGTGGGAGACGGATGAGCCTCCTTGTTCTCAGTTAACAAAAAGTGGAGATGCTAGCTCTGGCGATAGCGCAGGAGGAGCAGATTCAACTATTGCCTGAACAAGAAGAAACGTCAAGAACACTTGAATTGACTGTTGCAAGAAATCGAGGAGATCATCTTGTATTGTCAATCAAGAAGAAGGGGTTATGGGGTATGAGGGAATCTCCCGTAACCGCCGAACATAAGGCTAAAGCCAGATCTGATCGATTGGCAGTCAGGATAGCACGACGAGCATTATTAGCCGCACAGGCAGCTGCATCGGCACCACCTATCGCGTCCCCTGCACCACCTATTGTACCACCTATTGTACTAGTACCAATGGCGGCAGTACCAATGGCGGCTGCTCTCCAATCAATTCCAGTGGTGGTAAATGTGGGAACACCCAACGATAGAACTGTCAATGAATCGCCCCTGCCACAGTTTACGGGGCTGCAAGGGTCAGATCCTGACTGCCATTTGGCTCAATTTATGACAGCTTGTATTGCTAATAATGCCAGGACGGAATTCTGTTGGTTGACAATGTTCCCTGCCACTTTGCGAGACTTAGCATTTCAGTGGTATGATCGACAACAGCATGGAGCATTTCCTGATTGGAACACATTAAAAACAGCTTTCTTAACTCAGTTTTGACCCTTGGGATTTACCGATCGTCTACGGGAGCAATTGACAAAACTCCATATGGTGAAAGGCGAGTCGGTCGATTCATTTGCAGGCCGTCTCGAGGATATTCTTCGGCGATGGAATAATCATAATATTTCTAACCATATGCAGATGGGCCTATTTGTAGAAGGGTTGGTTCCAGCAGAACTGAAACGTTTTGTTAAAGAAGGTATTCCGGCCGATTTACAGGCAGCAATTAATCGGGCTAAGTTATGGGAGACTATTAATATCACTACTTATTCAGTTGGGCCCACGACAATGTTTGATACTGATTCCTGGGCCCCACAAGCATCGTCAGCTCCACTGACTATGTCTCCTTCTTCAAATCAGTCTACTTGGGAATGTATGCCCTTGTATCCTTGCAAAATCAACTACCAGCTGGTGTAGTAGTTGACCCGCAAGAAGGGCAGATTGCTGCATTAACTAAGAAAATGGAGGAACTCTCCGTCCAATTGGCTTCTAGATGAGAAGGGAGACCCAAGCCAAGTAATCAGCGATCCAATATGTGGTGTTCTAATTGTCAGGTTCATGGACATCTTGCTAAGGAGTGCCCAGTGGGCCCAGTGACCAATCCCATTAATGGAGCTGCTGCTAAATGTGGTAAAACAGGACATGTGATATTACAATGTTGGCATTTACAATCGGCTATGGGTCTAACTCCAATAAAGAATAAATCAAGGACGGGTTGGGATGTCAATCAAATCAGGTTGGCCCCACCATCTGCTAACCAACATGTGGCTGCTCAATGGTCTGACCAACCTCCCCAGACTCAGCAACCCTGGAGACCAACTCGAGGACCCCAGAGCTGGTACCAGTCGGCTAATCAGCCTACTCGACAGCAAGTGCGGGGGATACCACCTCAGGGAGCTTATGGTCAAACCTATGGGGGCGGAGGAGGCCAACAACAGCAGATGTATCCACAACAGACCAATACTCCTTATCGGCCACCGGCTCGACGATTGAGGATTGGCCAATATCTGATTTGCTATCGTTGTCATGAGATGGGACATATTGCCAGCGAATGCCCTAATCCGAAAGCCCCGGTTGATTATATCCCGCTTTGTGGGCATTGTGGAGGTCAGGGACATACTGCCAAACAATGTGAGAGTCCATACCCCCAAAATCCCATCCATCAGCAAACTTCATCAACCCCTACACTTCCTGGTTCAGGACCAGTACCACCAATTGCAGGGCCGTCACATTCTTTTGGAAACACTAATACCAATCGAGTTGTGAACCGAGTAAAGTGCAAGAATGTGTGAGTGATATGAATTTGGCTGATAAGATAGCCACCTTGAAAGGCAAAGGCAAGATGGAAGCAGCCGATACCCCTTTGCAATCTTATTATTTTAATGCTGAGACAGATAAGCCCATGGTTAAAGGGGTTACCACCAGAGCTCGTAAGTTATTGCCGATGGATCCTATCGTGGAAAATTCTGCCTTAAAAACCCCCGATAGCATGAAGTCCAAGCCAATTGAGGAGGTACAACGATCTTTGCCCATTATGCCCAATATTCATCCGATACCAATGATGATATCGCCTAGTTTGGTTGTTCATCCACCTTCCACTATCGTGGACTCTATCGATCCGGATCCTATCATCTCAGTTGCGATACCCCAATCCAGAACGGAGCAACGACGCAATGGCGTGAGCGTTGCACGTGAGCGCGCGAGCGTACGCTCACGCCAGCTGACGTGGCGTGAGCCTGCACACATGCTGACGTGGCGTGAGCGTCATGTCAGCATGCTGATGTGGCGGTAAATGATGACGTGGCACTGTCCGTCAACTGCCACGTCAGCATTAACATGCGCCGCCTATAACCGTGGATGGTCCTATGACCGTGGAATTAATGCAGGGAATCTTGCCTAAATAGAATCAAGACGAGCGTTGAGGCCTACAATTGCAGCATCCAACATTGTGCAATTACAAATGTTTGTTTCACTTTTACAATTACGAAGACGACAAAATATCCTCACAAAGTGTGCGCCATAAAGGCTGCCACGAGAAGACTTCCTCCCTCCTCAAATAACAATGAGAGTTATGATCATCTTCAAAAGATGATTGTAGTGCATAGCGACAGCAAGACATGTAGACTTCGAACGGTGCAATGACAAATGTGCACTACCTAAAAGTTGTCACTCAGACCTCACTCCGTATAGTTGGAGGCCATATCATTGCACAGCCGACGAATTGATGTGAATTACACATTTCAAATCATGGTCATCCACATACCACATTACATAGTTCATGCTACCCATGTGTTGTATCCCGCTGCAAAAGAGTATCGACCTCGTTGAAACTCATAGTGGCCTGGTGAATGAAGTTGTCACGTTTGGGATCGCAAACCATCCTCCTCAAAAATATGAAATACAAATGTTTGCAGGGTATGAATTTACCTCTCTTGCCCAAACTGGTTGATAGCATATTCACAAAATCAGGACATGTGCAATTGGGGAAATTGGAAACCGTGATGTCGTAGGTCCTGTCATGAACAGCAGATGTGGAAGTGATGATTGTGAATACCCGACCATATCCTGGATCGGGTACTTCCGTGGTGCTTCCGACACGAGCTTGGAGCATTCTTGCGGACTCCACTTTGCCAAAGTGTTCAGCGGTTGGAGGGAAACGCCGAACGAGCTTTCCATCTCGTTTGGTTGGCCACAAGTCAGGATTTGCCGGGGGGACCCGGGAGGACGCAGGAGTAGTAGCACATGCATGGAGTTGGGGTTGTCTCGCAAGGGAAAAACCTGCCTCCTCCAGCATTTCAATCTCCTGAAAGCTGAGATGTGTTCCCACCTTCACGGGCCAAACGGTTGGAGGAGATGGCTTCATCACTACGGAAGGACGCACAGTTCCATGCACACATCTGGCACAATCATCTGCGCAGAACCAGAACTTGTGGTTCTTGGCTTCTGGTTGACCGTATGGACGCATCAAGCCCGTGAAAGTCGGAGCAGGAGTTCGGGCACCACCTCTGGATATAGATGAAGTGCACTTCTCGAAATTAGTTGCCCTGATCGCTGTACATTTCACACGAGACCCGACACTTGTGCGTTCTATGTGCCAAACGTGGTCGGGGCATGCGGACTCAAGCACATCAAGGGGGTTGTTTCTCTCCTGCACCATTTCAGTGGCACGGTTTGATGCTGGAGCTTGCCGTCGTGTTGGAGGTTCCTCCACAATGGAGGTTCCGGACACGGAGCTGTCATGCAGGGGAACACGAGGCTTCGAGAAGTTATCACGGTCTGCCCTGTGGGAATCTGAATCCGAACCAGGTGGAGTGTTCAATTTCCTCTTACAGGAGCCGAATCTCTCCTCCCCTTCAAGATGTGGAACTCTAGAAACAAGTGGCGTTCCCTGGGCATACATGCTCACCGCCCGTGCTATCTTGATTGGATCCCCAGATCTGTTTGCAGCACGCAACATCAACTCCGATTTGTCCGGACCCTTGCCACCAACCCCACCTCGTAAGAAATCACGGTATCGGGTTTGTTGTTGCAAGGCACGTATCAAATCATCTGTTGTTGCCACATACAAATCCCGACCTCGTTTCCCAGACTGCTGCAACCATGCATTGTGCACAGTTTCTGCCAAATTGCAAGATGGCATGTCTGCCATTTCCTCAATGGACATGTTCTGCAAAGAGGATAACCACACTTCAGAATAGTGCACAGGAAACAACATAAAGAAAGCAATGAGTCAAAAATATGGAAAGCAAATGTATGAATAAAGCATGAAATAGAAGCCTCGTACCATTGTCATGGCTGCTCCCCACTGTCTATACCGGAAGTGCCAAAACGCCAGCCAATCTTCCAATGCTCTCATACTCTCAAGTGATGCAGCTCCAGAAGAGAACCACCAGGCACGAATTGTCTGGAACAAAGTGTCCGCCTCCTTCATTGTTCTAGCATCTTTGTACTCTTTGCACAATTTACGGTGCTGAGTCTGCATCTCTGGTTTGATGTCCGACTTTGTATGTTTTTCCAGAGATTGTGTCCAATGGAATAGACATGTACGCTCTCTTCCTGGCATAGGCACTTTTGGGTCGCCCGATCCGAAGACAATACGAATAGCATTGAAATTTGCTTGAGCACTATCCGCCATGAAACCTGCGAAATTTGGAGATGGCAGCCCATGGCAGCCCATGACACGTATCAGGGAATTCCACATGAGCTTCTGGGATTCCGTATCCTCGGATTGCATGTCACAAACTGCAATTGTCATAACTCGTTGGTACACTGGATCGTAGACATGACAAGCCATTGTCGTCCAATCCTTCACTCGTTTCACATGATCAAACATAAGAAAACAGTTCTGCAAGTCCCCAGTCTTTGCATCCGCTTCACGAGGCTAACCCCACTGCCCTCCCCAACAGTCGACATTTTGAAAAGAAAAACTTTGATGGCACCTTGACCTGGGAATACATTGTCCTGGATGTAATCGTACTTGCTCAGTCGTTTCAATTCCAAAATATTGTCTATGTAGCCTCTGATCCCAGAGCCCATTCTCAATGCATTGATCTGATGCCGAATGTTAGGTGAACTTAAAGTGGAGAAATGATCCATGACCAGGTCCAATGCTGCACCGTCAAGTTTAGTCCCCACAGAATCTCCTTCACTCAAAATATGGCTTTCCAAGAAGGACTTGCTTGCGCCAAGAGCAATTGCAGATGTTGTTGCGGATGGGTTTCTCCCGAACTCCTGTTTGATCAACCTCGATACTGTCTCAACACTCTCCCTGTAATCCCCCTTCGAGACAGGATGGTTATGGAATCCAAAATGCACACAAGCTCTCGTCATTGTATTCAAACGGTGGACAACATAGTACATTCTTGCTCCGCAGAGCGCCAAGCAGGATGGCACAAGTTTGCAGAATTTGCAGACGAAAGTGTTTGCCGGTGGAGGGGCAGTCCCAGGCTGAAATGGATTCTCCGCCAGACCCTCCCATTCGCTTTGATTATGAACTCCAGACTGAAGAAAGTGTCTGCAATTCAAATTATCACACCTAAGGTGTCCATTGCAAACTGTCCTCCTGAAAACAAGCTTGTCATCATTCTGAATATTGGATGTTTTTGTTCTGCACCACGGGTGCCCGTCGTGTTTCTTGTCCATTCCATGCATCATGATTGTTACACCTCCAACTCGCGGAGGAGGAGGCAGCTCGAATAGGATATCGCCATCAAAAGTCTCCGGCAAGAACTTCACAGGCACCTGCTTCAAAGATTCCCAATCAATTCCCCGCAACTCACTTTTGAATCCAGCCATTCCTCCCATCGCCCGCAATTTTGGAATGACACTACAAATCTCTTCTTCATCAGCTTCTGCAACCACAGTAGGAAGGACTGGATTTGGAATTTCACTTATGTCATCATCGGAAGAATCCGAAAGCTCAACGATTGGAGTGGAGGAAGTCTGTTCTTTTTTCACCACCACCTCCCTCTTGTCTTCAACGACCGAAGCAGCAGTCCCGGGCGTCACATATGACCCAAGGGACTTTCGCCGAGGCTCTCCAAGTACTCTGTATCGACCAGGACGCACTCTCCACTGGCTGATATGAGCCGTCTCATCACGGTTTTGGAAAGAATATTTCACCAACTTCCCTTTCAGATCGTAAACCTCTTTCTCCAAAAAGATGGAGCCATTCTGCAGCTGAAAACGGGTAGCCAAGACATGTTCCAGAACAATTGCAAATCCATTGTCAAGGACTTCCTGGGAGAACGGCACTGGTTTGTCGTCTGAGAAGAACTCCGCTTCAGAGGAAGCCATCTTCCTTCCTCGAGTATGTTTGTACCTTGCTATCGCAGATCTAGTGTAAATCGGTTTACTGCTGTCTCCAGAACACAGTTGAAGAATGAGCAGAGCATATGGCGGAGGAAGCTCAGATAACGACTGTGCATATTCTGTTATTCATTCCAGATATGCAGCCGTCCATTTTAATTACTTTTCTTGTGGGCCCAGTGGTCAGAGAATCCATAGGGGCAGTGTCGGCAACTGTTAAACCGTTAATCAGAACCTCATCAATAAACCCAATAACAAAGCCGACTTCCTGGAAGCATGCCACAGGATCCGAGAATGGGATTGCAGATTAAGTAAATGTATCTATATACTACTACCAATGATCATGCGCACCTGGAAAGTTCCAAATGTGCAACGAATGTGGGGTTTGGATAACAAGGATGACCGTGTATGATATTCCAAAATTTGTCATCAAACTCTCGTTCATTTATATTTATTTGTTTAAGACTGCGCATCAATTTCTGGGATTCGCTGTTCTTTTTAAATATTGAACCAGTTATAATTTAGAACACGCCGTTTTGTTTTGGGCGGCACACGTCAGACATCCATAACTGAATACGAACAGCTGTACACCAATTGCTGGCATGTGCACTAATAACGAAACGACTATGTGTAACGGTCACGCGGGAGGGAATCCGATGCTTCTAGAGACACGCAAGAACACAGGCAATCCCGCAAGAAATCGAGAGTCACTGCGTTTTTCTACTTTTCGCGCTTAGAGGGAGAGTGGTAGTCAAGCTGGAGAGGGTTCCTTCTAGAATACGAAAGAGAAGAAAGTCTCTTTATTTTACTTCCCTTAGAGAGAGACGCAGAGCAAGAGAGAAAATGACGAGGCGTCGTTTGTTGGAGAACACAGGGCCAAGGCAGCAGGTGAACGCGGAGACTGATTCACAAGAGCAGACGGAGACTGAGGCAGCGGCTGCGACACAGTCGGCGATAAGAGTGCGCCAGCCTGTGGAGGCAGAGATGAATCGCAGGGACACTGAAGAAGGTGGAAGCACGCGGAACGCCGAACCTGAAGAAGGTCAAGAAACCCTTGCGCAGACAGAAACTCCAGCAGATGTGAGAGGGAAGAGGAAAGCTGCAGAAGGGGATCAAATTTCAAAACCTAAGAAGGTGCCAGTAAGTTTTATCATATAGTCTGTGTGATTGCCTTTCAAGGAGTCCTTCCTCTTCCATTCTTTAGCAGGAACTACTGAATCGCGAGCGTCGTTAACGCCATTCGATTCTGCTCATGAGATTTATGTACCTATGTGTTTGAAGAGAGAGTCTGCACTTACTATTCTCCCTAAACTACACTGAATGTCGTTGCCGCCAATCAGTTGCACATATATGTCATTACACAACACCGATCCGGCAGGTTGTTATCTTTTGTGATTGTCGTTAACGCCGTTCGCTATCGCTCTCACTTTTGTTTTGAATACGGCAGTCTCGGCTTTGCATGTGTAGATTGTGCTGAATTCTTTCACACCATTCATGGTGAGTTTCCTTGATACAGAGTGATTGTCGTTACCGCCATTCACTATTTGCAAATCACTTAGTCAGAACTGAATGGCATCGTGCAGAAAACTGTGAGGTCGAAGCCTACAGGATCAGAGGGGAAAGGATCTGGAGATGGGGACGAGTCCGCAAAAAGCTCAGAGAATACAGATGAAGCAGATGAATCCGAAGTGCACTACCTTGACAAGGTGAAAGAACTCATGTCATTCCAGAAGGTAAACTCTCAGGAGGTTATAAGGGACATGCTCGTATCTGGAGGGCGTCTGGACATACCTCTGTGCCGGATGATATCAATGCCTGTTGTGCGTCCACCTCTTTCCCATGACATAACAAAATTGGAGAGTGATTTTGTGCATGGATATAGACTTGGTGCACAAGTTTTTTATGTGTCACTGACGGATATAAATGGGAAAAGCACATTAGTTTCTCCAGAGATCAGTGATAACTGGGATGAGTGCTGGAAAGATGCCAATGAGGAGTTCGAGCTGGGCCTCATGATGGGAAAGAACACCCAGCAATTTTGCAACCACATGTTCTACGTCTGGGACGGCAACCACCGATTGCTGGCATGGATGGGATACATTCAGAAACACCATTCGAAAGACAAAGACAAGCATGTTGCTGTGGAGGCAATGGTTTTGGATCCAGGAAACGACATCGCTAGGCTTCTTACAGCTATGCACGACGTGAACAAGTAAGTCATCCAGGAGATTTCATTCCCTCTGTAGTGTCTTGTTGATCCTCAAAAAACAGTGTTAAGGAATGCAATGTTTTCAATGTTTTTGCAGATCGACAGAGAAATCGCATGTGACAACAAGCTTGGTTCACACACTATTCCGAATTCAGAGGATTGGTCTGATGAAGCTGGATGATTTTCGGACAGTACTACCACCCAATATCATCAAGAAGTGCGAAACAGGAAGAGCTGCAGGCACTTGGTATTCTTTGACACGAGAGGCGTTTCTGGAGTACATGTATGCGGTAAGCCCGAGTCTGTAATCTGTTTACTTTTCGAATACATGTTTAGAGTCCCTTCGGAGCTAATCACTACTTGAATGAATGCAGCAAGAACTGGCAGAGGCAGCTGAGAAGGGAAAATCCGAATATTACCGCACTACACCAGAGGAACTAAGGACATCAAAGGGTGTGGAAGCTGCAATAAAGAAGGAGTTTGAGATGCGAAGAACCAAATTGATGTCAGCCTTCGGAAAGCAGCTTAGAATAGTAGATCCTGGACTTGGTCCTGAGTTCCTTCAGCAGATCAAAACACACTATGACAAGCATGTGCATCCGGAGATGCAGCAGGAGAAATTGCACCGGCTGGCCATATCGATGGTCGACCCACAAACAAAAATAAGGTGGCTGGAGATATGGAACTCAGATCAAACAGTAAAGGACTTGAATCAGTTCCCAAAGAGCACCATACAGCCTGGCACAAAGGTGGAAGGAATCAGTGATTTGGTGTTTGATAACTGGCTCCACAAGGCTACATTTTGGAGTCAGGTGTGTATTCGAACATGCTGTTTCTTCTCTTCAAGTATGTGATGTGTTTCTTTTTTGCAATTCTGACAAATATACTATTTGCAGCTCGAAAAGCGCGCCGTCATTGTGCTGGATCAGACTTTGAAGGACCTGAACATTGCGATTGTTTCCCCTCCCCAAATGTCATTGGAGGCATACATAAGGAAGTGGAGAGGTCTCACCTGGAGATACTGTTTTTTCCGGGAGTTCTCCAAAGATGGTAACATTTTACGGTCCAACGACTTTGACAGTCAGGTTGGAGGAGAGTGGGCCATGATGCGAGTTGTGTACAGGTGAAATGTCATACTTGAAACTCTACTGTTTTTTTGGGAAAAATTGTGGCTTCATATGGATTGCAATCTTAGATCCAGATTGAATGTCGTTGACGACATTCACTTCTTTGTCTGAGTCATTCTAAGCGAGTATATGAATTCACCTGGTTAGGATCTAAGGGTGCAATTATATTGTCCCTGATTAGAATTGATAATGTCCTTGAATGGCGTTGACGACATTCACATACGGAGTTGTTGTGTGGTCCTCAAGGTTATTTAAATTTTTGTAATGTCCATAGAGGTTACAATGAGGGTTGATCACTTCATTTTGCTGAATGTCAATGCAGACATTCAGTTGTTCTGCATTGTTTTTCCTCTTGCGATGAATATGGAGGCTTGATAAGCTCTGTTTTAAGAAATCCAAAGTGAATGTCGTTGACGACATTCACAGCTGTGTCTGTATTATTCAAAAACGACAAATTCAATTTTCATGGATTGGGGAGCTAAGTAATTGGTTTCTTTTTTGTATTTTTGTGAATGGCGTTGACGCCATTCACATACAGTGATGTTGTGAGGTCCTCAGTGATAGGTTCGTTATGAATGTGCATTGAGTTTTCCTGGATGGTTCCTTACTCAATTTTTTTATTTCCATCCTGTGATTTTGCTTCATTTCAGTAATAATTTGGCTTCATTCTTGAATGTCGTTGACGACATTCACTTCTATTCTGTGTCATTTCTAATCGCTTATTTGCATTCACCTGGATTAGGATGTATTTACAGTGTCATGGAATGGAATGTTCTGAATGGCGTTGACGACATTCATATCTGGAGCAGTAGTGTGGTCCTGAAAGGTCCTTGGAGCAGTTGTCAGAGCCATTTCAATCCATGTTTTATTCTTTCTGTTCTACTTGCATCTTACTCACTGAGCGCTTTTGTGGGTTGGGATTCATCTCCTTTTTTCAGGTACACGAAATATGTGCTTATGGAAGGAAATCACCTGAGCGGAATTCCCGACTATCTTGACATGTGGTCGGACCCTGCAAACGATCCAACCATGTATACTGCAGGGATATTGAAGGACTGGAGTCCTTCTCACTTCAGAGACTGTGGGTGGTACCTTGACTGCCCACCTGAGCACACGACCTTTCAAGAACAGCATATGAAATACTTGAACAATAACGCTGAGATGCTGGCGCCTTTGACTGACGAAGAGTATCAACGAAACATAGCAACCTTGGCTGCCAAGGAGCCTGATGCTCAGGGAACGCCGCAGAAGGGAAAGAAGGCGGGCCGCAAACCAAAAGACAAGGCTGTTGATGTCATAGCCATCTCACCAGCAAAGCCAAAGGACAAAGACAAGTCCAAAGAGAAGGAAAAGGACAAGGGGAAGGAGAATGAAAAGGAGATGGAGAGTGGGCAGGACTTTAGTGCTGGAAGATATACCCGCACTCTTCAGTGCGTGTTCGATGCCAAGCCACACCCTTCCCGTTCTGATTCAGCAGGAGAGATGAAAATTGTTAATGAGGGTTGGCTTTCGATGATGCAGAGTCGAAAGAGAGGATACACTGGGGTGCCATCCCCTACCTGGGACAATATAATCTCATTCCTCAATCTGGTGAGAATTCCACTTTCTTTCCTTTTTCTCTGAATGTTTCGTTGGCAGTATTTCAGTCTCGTTCTTTGAAAACATTCTTGCCATCGTTCTTATAAAAAACATGTCTGTTGCAGGTGAGCACAGGTCCCACCTTCGTGTGCGGTGTGCAGAAAACTTATGCGGCCGACATTGTCATTCTCGACATTCCGGATGGCCAGGCTGTGCCAGAAGTTCTTCCAAAGGGCAAGACGCCAGGGTGGAACAAATTCGAGGACAACTACTGGAGTTGGGTATTCGGGTTCTGTAACAATTTCCTCTCTGATGCAGGGACACTTCTGCTTTTTCAGTCATGTGACAATGATAGTCGTCGGGCATTGGCATCATACCTCAAGTCTTCAGGGTTTGAAGTTTTGCGCACATGGAATTATGTGAACAGCCTCTACCTTGTGAAAGGGGGTTTCCCTGGTCAGCTGGTATGCCGTCTGCCTTCTGCTTATGCTTGATCATGAGTTTTAATTTTCTCTGCAGCTCCACTCTAGTAGAATGTTTTATGATCGACACCGATCATCAACGATTCATGGTTTTTTGGTGTCAGAGTTCTGAATAGCCGATGTACACACTTCCACTTTAGATTGTGTTTACCACACTAACCTGCTATCTTTGGCAGACGAGGATGTTCGAGGCGATCTGCCTGCGGAGGATTCGCACATCAAAGACACCATCCTCCATCCGCAGCTTTGAGATTTCTGACCAGGGTTGTTTCGTCAACCCCCCCTATGAGCCCCATGTCGATGACATTTTGTACAACTTCATGCAGTCCAGTCAGACTCTGAAGAGACCAGATGGCACTCCCTGGAGAGGTGTAAAGGAAAAGTCACCAGCATTCATGCAAATACTGCTGGAGTCATGCAGCCACCGCTCTGCACGGGTGGTCGATCTTTCTGTGTCCACAGGTTCGTTTTCTCCCTTCCGAATTGGTTTCCTTTCAACAGTTTCATCTGCTTAAATCCCCTCCTCCAAACTGCTTATGTTCTCCTGTCTGGTGCAGGAGCAACTTACCACGCATGCAAGGCAGGCGGAAGAAGCCTTTTTGGTATGGAGGGTGATTCTGACCTCTACAACACAGTGCTCCTCCCCCTTTTGTCTGGCTCCACTTCAGGCACACAGACTGATCGGATTCATATTCAAATGATGACGATCCCGAAGATAAGCAGGTCGACAACGACTTTTCATGTGAGTAAGTACTAAACCCTCTTTGGGAGTCATACTCAATTTCTCGATAACATCAAAGTTACAGTAATAACTTTTTCAGGCTGTCTTTCAGGAAAGCCAGCGGTGGATCTTCAGGAGATACAGTCATTTCTGGCGAGTCTGTTTTCGACAGCCCCCTTTCCAATTTTTTGCTCCCTGTTTATGCCGAAGCAATGACACTTCACGCGTCCGAGTCCCTATCCCCTGACTTTTTAGTGGCCAGCCGTAGGTGTATCCAGCGTGGATCCGGTGTTCTAAAATACTTAGACTTAGATGCAGAGGAAGAGGGGATACATTGTACTGACTCTGAGTCAGACTGAACTGTATTCTTTTAATATTCATTTTCATATTATCTGGAAAACGTTGAATCCCCTTACTCTACCGTAGTTGTTCCTTTAGAACAAATAATAATCACAGAATCAACTTTCGTTTAAATTGCTATATGTATGAATCCATCTCACAAACCTTCCTGACTCTTCTCATATCCATTGTGCATTCATCTACACTGTATTCATGCGTGCTCCATTCATGAAAGCTTCCTTTGTACAACATCCATTGTACATTCATCCTCTGTACTCTTTAATCCACCCCACAAACCTTCCACACTCATTTCATATACTTTGTGCATTCGTCAAAAGATTTGGTCATGCATCTTCCTGTCATGAATTTTTGTCATTGCTCAACATCCATTATACATTCATCCATTTTACTCTTATCCATCCGTCATTCATCCATCTACATAGATTTTTCAAACTCATCCATCTGTTTATCATCCAACTGTACATTCATCCATCATTTATTCAATGCCTTTTATTATGTCGTCCAGCTTGTTTCCGCGGTAAAGGGTGCCAATCCGCGGGAATACACTCCACTTCTTTCTGGGTGCGTGGTGACTCGGCCTCCACGTGTGATGACGTGGACTGAGCCCCGTGACGTGGCATTTGCGCAAGGTGACGTGGCGTGAGCGCAGTCGCGCTCACGCGCTCACGTGACCAGGCTCACGCCGAGGCATCCCTGCAGAACGGAGCCAGTCCAGCGGAGAAATAGAGGGAAGTATACTGGTCCGAAAATGGGCAATGGCAAGATAGGACACCCCAAGGGGTCTCGACGGAGAAGGGTCATGGCACTGACTAAGGGCTTGGTTCATTATGATATACTTAAGGACCTGGACACGTTGCAACCTATTATTTCTTTGCGGCAGCTGTTGGCTATCGCACCTCAATGCTGGGCTTCTTTGTAGTCATCTCTAGTGCGGAAACAGACAACAAATAACGACGTCCATGAAGTGAGTATATCCACACTCAATCTGGATCCAGGTGCCCCCGTCCTTGATGTGACAATAGATGGCGTTGTTATTACTGGAGTTCAAATTGACGGTGGTTCTAGAGTCAATTTAATGAGTTCCGACACAATGAAAGAGCTAGGACTTGGTGGTTTACAGAACACTTGATTGGTGTTACGGATGGCCGATCAAAGCCGTGTCAAACCAATGGGCGTCCTGACTGCCGTTCCAACTATAATTGCTGCTATTGAGTATTCCATTGATTATGTTGTCTTCCGACTAAATGTCTCGGCCTATTCTTACCTCATCTTATTAGGACGACCATGGTTGTTCCAATCTAAAGCTAAAAATGATTGGGGGAAAGGCACTTTGACTCTGGGAAAAGGAGAACAAAAGATGGTGTTGCAAATGTACCCAGTAGCATATCATGGGGAGACACAGGAGATAGAATCTGAGTTTACCTCTGAAGCTGACGAGAGGACCAATGACACCGATAGTGATCTTCAAGTCCTACCATTGTCACCTAAACATACACGGAGCCGGCGGATCTACCGCTGTGCTAATCTAGGAGAGTACCCCTGGCATGGTGATTTTGATAGTGACTCTGATGATGCTATCTTGCGATGGGAGGGAGCCCGATCTTCTTATATGGTGCAGCATGAATCTGAGTAGGAAGAGGCCACCACGTCGGAAGATATCACGTGGTATGATTCGGCTGATGATAACCGTGCTTCATTGATAAAGAAGGACCCTTATCAAACCTTGAATTTGAATACAGCTGCTGAGCCCAATGACATTATAATTTCTGCAGCAATCCCATCAAATGAATTGTCTATGTGGAAGGAGTTTTTCCAGAAACATCGTACGGCTTTTGCATGGACCTATACTGATCTTCAGGGTGTGCCCCCAGAAATTTGCCAGTATCGCATTATTCTGGAGGAAAGAGCAATATCAGTACAGCAACGCCAACATTGATTGAATCCTAAATATTCTCTGTTGGTTAAAGAAGAGTTGGACAAATTGTTAGTTGTTGGATTCATTTCTCATGTACCTTATAGCGATTGGGTATCGCCTATAGTGGTCGTGCCCAAGAAACAATTGGGCAAAGTACAAATCTGTCAAGATTTCCGGAAACTTAATGTTGTGACTCGAAAGGATTATTTTCCATTACATTTCACTGATACTATTCTGGATGCAGTAGCGGGCCATGAGTGTTATTCTTTCCTCGATGGTTTTTCTGGTTATAATCAGATCACAATCGCAGAAGAGGATCGGCCTAAGACTACTTTTACCACTGATTGGGGCACTTATGCCTATAAAAGTCATGCCCTTCGGACTTTGCAATGCTCCTGCTACGTTTCAACAAGTAATAACTGCCGCTTTTCAGGATTACTTGCGCCTATTTATGGAGATCTTCTTGGATGATTTTTGTGTCTATAGCAACAAAGCAACACATGCTGAGATGTTGGAGCTGTGTTTTCAAAAATGTAAGGAGTATGGAATCTCTCTGAATGCCGGAAAATGTCAATTTCTGGTTACCAAGGGGAAGCTTTTAGGCCATATTGTATCAATTCGAGGGATATCGACTGACCCCACTAAGATTGAGATTATTGTCCAATTACCTATCCCCATGACGGTGACAGAGGTGCGCGCCTTCCTGGGCCATGTGGGGTACTATCGCCGTTTTATCCGTCGATATGCTGAGATTGCCCTACCATTGACGCAATTATTGAAACACGATGCCGAGCAACAGTGGACAAGGGAGTGTCAACATTCTTTTCAAGAATTAAAAGGATGATTGATAAAGGCACCTATCTTGATTTCCCCCGATTGGACTAAGGAGTTTCAGGTCTATGTGGATGCTTCAAACTATGCTATTGGTAGCGTTTTGAGTCAGAAGGATGAAAAGTTGTTTGATCATCCGATATATTTTGTGAGTCGTCAATTGGCTGCGGCGGAGAAAAATTATACTACCGCTGAACGAGAAGGTTTGGGCATGATTTATTCGGTTTAGAAGTATCGCCATTATTTATTGGGTTATCCATTTGTTTTTCATGTTGATCATGATGCACTAAAATATCTCATTAATAAACCTCAGCTGAGTGGCAGAGTGGCCCGGTGGGTTATTTTATTGCAAGAGTTTACTTTTAAAATTGTGGTTCGCCCTGGGCGCAAGCATGCCATTGCTGATCATTTAAGTCGTCTATCGAAGGAAGTCGGCGAAGAGCCGATAGATGATTCTCTCCCAGATGCTGCCATTTTTGTGGTTGATGTGCTGACAGGAGAGTATGCTCTTATTTTTAATTACCTATCGTTACAACAATTTCCGGAGGGTTATACTGAGAAGCAGAAGCGTCGGCTGGTAGAGAAGACTGCGCCTTATACAATTATTGGCGACACATTATACAAGCTAGGGAATGATGGTATATTGCGCCGTTGCATCTTGGAAGCTGAGGTTCCAACGATACTTGAGGGGTGTCATGCCGATTCTTGTGGTGGTCATTTTGCAGGGGATGCCACCGGACGGAAGGTATTATTGGCATGTTATTGGTGACATACCCTATTTAAAGATGTTTTTGCTTATGTGCGTCGTTGTGATGTCTGCCAACGTATTGGTAGACCTGCGCGATCGAGTTCTATGCCCCTGGTTCCCATCCTTGCACAGGCACCTTTCGAGAAGTGGGGTATTGATTTTGTTGGACCTATCGCCCCTGTTTCTCGCAATGGTCAGAAACGATATATTCTTGTTGCACTGAATATGTCACTAAGTGGGCTGAAGCTATGGCCTCTCGCACCGATACGGCCAAGGTTGTGGCGCAGTTTCTTTATGAGAATATCATTACTCGATTTGGTTGTCCTCGAGAGCTTGTGAGCGACCGTGGTACCCATTTTTTAAATTCTATTATTGAACAGATGACTGCCAAATATGTCATTAAACATAGAAAGACTACTCCTTATCACCCACGGGCTAATGGTCAGACGGAGAAGACCAATGGGTTGCTCTGTGGTATTCTAACAAAGACAATTTCTGGTACTGGCAACGATTGGGATACTAAATTATTTTCTGCATTATGGGCCTATCGGACTGCATTTAAAGTTACTACCGGATTTACTCCCTTCCAGTTGGTTTATGGACAAGAGGCAATATTGCCTATCGGGCTTGAAATTCCTTCCCTACGCATAGCTATCGAGGAACAGTTGGGCGATGTTCCATCCCTACCGGCTCGTCTGTTGCAATTGGTTAAGATGGATGAACTTCGTCGGCAGACGTTACAGAACATTGAAGTCACCCAACTGCGGCGGAAGGATTATTATGATAGCCGCCTTAAGCCCAAGATCTTTAAAGCTCAAGATTTGATCCTTCTTTATGATAGCCGTTTTCAAAAATTTCCTAGTAAATTGAAGATGAGGTGGCTCGGGCCCTATCGGGTGGTGGAAGCTTTTCCAAATGGCTCTATTCAATTGGCTACCATAATGGCGACCCATTGCTGACCCGCATCAACGGCGATCATCTTAAGTTGTACTTGACCTAATGTTTATGTGGGCAAAATTTAGGTTAAGTGGGAGGGGGTGTCAATACGTATGTGTCTGTCAGCATTGTCATTATGAGTATATTTGCGCCGTCGGCCGTACAATCTGTTACAATGTTGGGGTGGCGGTTAGGTTTTAATCATTGACTCCATATTTGCCAGTTGTTAAGACAGGTTACCCTGAGCGATAGATAGGAGTGGGGCTCTTCTTGCCATTCTTCTGGTTATCCTTCTTGTTCTCTGCCAGTGTTCTTGCAATTCGCAAAGTATGTCACAGTGAGAAGTGAGAGTACTAAGCGACAGAGAGTATTGAGTGTAGTGAGTGTTGGGGAGCAAATTAGTGTTCCAAGTCAATCCGTCACGATGGTGAAGAAAGCTGTGCAGCAACCATTGCCACCGCCGGTTTCTATGATGGCAGAAGAATTAAGGAGTTGTGACATTTCTATGATTTTGGGTGAACGAGAGCAGAAAGCATTGTGGAGACAGGCGCAGATGATGGAGTTTTTGATTCTTTGTTTGAAGGGGCTGCCGAAGCCTAGCATGTCATTAGTGATGCAGTTTTACAATTCTTATGATCCTAGCTCAAAGAGTGGAATAGTGAAGGGCTCGCCGATAGTTGTTGATGCCCGCACTGTAACAGAGGTCTTGCTATTACCCTCAGCAGGGATTGAAGTTGATGGCTTTAAAGATGAATCTTTTGTTCCTGCAAGCCATTTTAAGGAGAGTGCTTTCAATCGAACGGGGGGTTGGGCAGTTGCTAAAGCAGCGAATCCTGAAATGATGGAGTGGATGAAATTTGCAGTGAGCTGGTTAGCCCTGAAGAAGGCTGCTACTTATGTCGCGTCATCGCAACTCAATGCAGTGGTAGCGACATTCATGGGTCTGCAAATTGATTGGGCAGGATTTGTGTGTGGAAAGATCCATGAGGAGAGAATAGCAAAGAGGAAGGCTGGTAAGACCGATACTTTGTTTTGTGCAACTTATTTGTCTATGATTTTGCAGCATCGATTGAAGGTGCCACCTTCTGTCAATACAAATGTTACGGAGACTATTGACAGACCGGAGCAGGGCGAATGAAAAGGCCTCAATATTGGTGACTGATACTACCACTGTTGCATTGATAGAGCCGGGAGGCAAAAATGTAGGCAGTCAATCGTCTTTTGCGACGAAGCTCCGTGATTTGGTTGAGGGATTGCAATTGGTAGCAGCAGAAGCCCTAGATCACGTGGATTTGCAGAAATAATTGGCTGATTTGAGGAGTGTGCATACTGCTATCTTATCGCGGAATCAACAGTTGCAACTTGCGTGGGATGATGCGAAGAAGAGAATAGAAGCAGATGTAAAGGAACTCCACAAATTCCAGGATCAGTGGAAGATGAAAGAGGCTCGTCAGCAACAGGCTATTGTTGAAAATGATGCAGTCATTGCTACACAGGCAGAGCAGATAAGGTCAAAAGAGGCTCGTGTTAGTGAATTGGAGAGGCAGTTGGCAGAGATTACCAAACAAGTAGCAGAGATGGGGAAACAACCTGCCACCATAGTCAATCTTGAGGAACAATATGTAGCTTTGCAGCAGGAATTTGTTTCTTATCGCGCTGAGAAGCAAGGGGAGATGGATGTGATGGAACAAACCATGAAGGCACAAATGTCTGAGTTACAACAGTTCAGAGAGACGATAAGACCTGCAGAAATTGTTGGACTCAGTGTTTTGCAGGGATGGCATGAGGTGTGCTATGCTCAGAGCCTTAGTCAAGGATACTTGTATGATAGTACTATTTTGCAATTGCTTCTCAATGGCGGAGAGGAGCCGATTGATTTGGAGGCAGAGTGGGAAGACCTGTGTAACTATCGCATGGAGAATCTGGCCGTGGAGATGGTGGTTAGGGGAGACGTGGCAGTCGCCCACCTAGATCAGTTTTTGTTTACTGTTGGAGATCCTGCCAGTCGCTATTTTTTGTATTATAAACAGTTGGAAGATAGACTGGAGGCGTTTCGACAATATCTCCGGGATAGGCACTGGAATCGAGTACATGCTTGTGGTTTTCTCTCTGCTATTCCAAGGCTAGATGACAAACTGTTGCCGAGGTACTTGGATATGGTGCAACCTCTGGTGGCTCAAGTGTTGGATGAGGCCCAATTCCATACGATGTTGGAGAGAGCTTATCGCAGGTATCGGCTGGTCCCGGAGTGTTTACATGGATCTGCCTATGTCTGGACGCAGACTGCAATTCAGCAAAGGGTAAGCAAGTGGATGGAAGCAAAAACTTGGCCAGAGTTATTGACGGCCAGATGGATGGAGGACTTGTACATCAATCAACCCAGTGCTACACAAGTCACACAGGTGGGGTTTGCGATATTCGAATGATGTCACTTTCCTACTAACTGGGAGTACTTAGAGTTTTTGGGCAGGACAGAGAAGGTCTATGCGGATTCTAACGATAAGGTGCTGCCATATTGGGAAGTGTTGTTATGGATGGGGCAGGACTATGGCCACACTGCAACGGGATAATCGATTTTGAAGATGGGCACTCGATTAATACCAATCAGTGGACCGTGGCCACGGAATATTACAGGCCGATTTGGTGTATGTATGTGTGCGCGTCATGGTCAATGGCACGAGAATGAGCACTTGACGTCCTTACCTTACAATTGGCCGTTAATTCCGGGAGAGTTCAGCAGTGCGGACTATTGTGAGACAACGTACAAAGCCTTTCAGGGGCTGCATGCGAATCATTTTGATCCTTTGTGTTTTATGGCAACCATCTTTTGCGGGGTTTTGGCTAAGTGGTGTCACTACTACCATGTTGTTGTTGATGTTAACAGGCCTATGTTGGGAGGACATGAATTCGGGATAGTAGCCAAGTTATTGCATCATCCGGCAAGGGAAATGAGGGTGCTAGAATTGATGTGCTTGACTGGATTTCTTCAATGTGCAGATTCTGCTATGTATGATGATTGGGGGCCTTCGCGATACCACCCCTATATGGCGTTCAAGCAGTTCCAGAAGGAAGGTGATGAGCGTGACCATCGTCGATCGCATGAGTCAGAGGAAAAGCGGAAGAAGCGGCCAAGAAATTAGTTGCAGAAGATATAGTGTTTGCGAGGGCACTACACAATTAGAAGTGGGGCTATGTAGAATAATAGGAATTTCTGACTTATTGACAATTTTCAGAACTTTTTAATATATTTCTCATCGATATAGCCTGCGATACCTTCGATATTGCTGCGATAGGGCAATGTTCTTCGATATCTTGTATACAGTCGATAGTCTATCTTGGACTGAATGATAGAAGAGATGGATGAATAATTGTAAAGGATAGATGAAGGAGTTTGAGCGGTTATTACAGTTATTGAAGCGCCCTGCTATATAATGCGTTCCTGAGAAGCAGAAAGTGTCAATTGAGCCAGAGAGCCATGACCGGGAGTAGGGAGAGTAGAGTGAGTAGAAGATAGACTATAGAGTTATTCTGCAATGGTAGATTTCGTACTGTGTTCTTGCAGTGTTGTGATTTATGAATGAGAAGAAAAAGAAAAAGGAAGTGCAATTCACTTTGTATATGTGTGAAGAATGGAGTGATGGAATGAGAAGGTGTTTCTGTGTGTAAGAACTGAAGAACCATAACTATATGAGATGGTGAGAATGAGCATAAATGAAACAGATAAGAATTCGATGTGAGAATTAGTTTATGGTCTATCAAGAGAAATATCGATAGAGAGATATTCAAAGCTCAAGAAGGAGCAGATTAAGGAAACAAATATAGAAAGAGTCTTCAATTGGATTCAGGGTAGGAGTATAACAGTGAATTAAAATCATTTGCATGGCAGAGAGCCATGGTGAGGGAATAAAGGAAGTGTCGGAGTTGATCACTGGATTACCAGACCATTTATCGATAACAATCTTTCAGAAGCTTTGTTGTAGTGATAAAGAAGTAATCTTATTGCAATTGGTCAATAAAGGATGGTGTAAGGAGATATCCATCCTATACCGGAGTTGTTATTGGAAGCATAGTTGGTTGCAGAAGTGGTATAGACCATTTAAAGGCTATCATGAACTTATGAGAGAATGGAATCATAATTTTGGTGAGGGAAAATCCCTGGAGCGATTGGAGAAACAGAATTGGTGGTGAAGAATAATCACTAGCAAAATGTGAAGGAGAACAGATAGCATATCCTGTAGAACTAATTACCGGACTGCCTAATAGTTTGTCTCTAGATATCTTTAAAAGATTACAATGTAGCGACAAAGAGATAATCAATCTATGGTTAGTTAATAAAGAATGGTATCGAGAGCTGTTGACTTTGTATCAGAGAGATTATTGGAGGAAAAACATAGTGGAGCAATGGTATGGAGCAATGGTATTTCCGTTCTGGAGAGTATAAAGGTTTCCCCCGGATGGAAATGCGGTGCCGCATTTCTGTCTTACTGCTGTATGCCTGAGATGCAAAACGGAAATGCGGCGCCACATTTCCGTTCTGGAAAGTCAGAAGGTACGAGTCGAACGGAAATGCGGTCCCGCATTTCAGTTGCAGTGTTTCATGATTTACAATCAGAACGGAATGCGACACCGCATTTCCGTTCCACTGTTACATACTTTACTTGTTGGACAGAAATGCGGCACCGCATTTCCGTTCTGGAGAGTATAAAGGTTTCCCCCAGACGGAAATGCAGTGTCGCATTTCCGTCTTACTGCTGCATGCCTGAGACGCAAAACGGAAATGCGGCGCCGCATTTCCGTTCTGGAAAGTCAAAAGGTACGACTCGGACGGAAATGCGGTGCCGCATTTCATTTGCAGTGTTTCATGATTTACAATTAGAACGGAAATGCAGCACCGCATTTTCGTTCTGGAGAGTATAAAGGTTTCCCCCGGACGGAAATGCGATGCCGCATTTCCGTCGCACTGCTGCATGCCTGAGATGCAAAATGCGGCGCCGCATTTCCGTTCTGGAAAGCCGGATGGTACGACCCAGATGGAAATGTGGTGCCGCATTTCCGTTCTGGAAAGCCGGAAGGTACGACTCGAACGGAAATGCGGTGCCGCATTTCAGTTGCAGTGTTTCATGATTTACAATCAGAACGAAAATGCGGCACGCATTTCCGTTCTGGAGAGTATAAAGGTTTCACTTGGATGGAATTGCGGTGCCGCATTTCCGTTGCAGTGCTGCATGCCTGAGATGAAAAACGGAAATGTGGCGCCGTATTTCCGTTCTGGAAAGTCGGAAGGTACGACTCGGACAGAAATGCGGTGCCGCATTTCAGTTGTACTGTTTCATGATTTAGAATCAAAATGGAAATGCGGCGCCGCATTTCCATCTCGTACATACCTTAAATGTTGGACGGAAATGCGGTGCCGCATTTCCCATTGCACTGTTACAGGCGTTGCATGTTGGACGGAAATGAGTAGCCACATTCCCGTTCTTGAAAATACAAAGGTTCACCTCGGACGGAAATGCGGTGCCGCATTTTCGTCCGACAACAATCGAAAGTAGCAAACCGGACGAAAATGCGGAACCGCATTTCTGGATTCCATTGAAAGAGCCCGGACGGAAATGCGGCATCACATTTCTGTTCCTGCCTATCCAAGGTGTCCCAGTCGATGAAAATGCGTTGTCGCTATTCTTTTCTACCGTGTCTTAATAGTCCCAGTCGACCGAAATGCGATACCGCATTTCCATTCCACCATATGCCTGCTTGTACAGTGGATTGAAATGTGGTACCGCATTTCCGTTGCACCAATGGTTTGGTTTCCCCGTTGACGGAAATGCGGTGCCGCATTTCCGATCACAATCACCGAGAGGATGATGTCGATTTGGAATGTGGGACCGCATTCCCGTTCAGCCTTGTGCAATGGGATACATTGTTCTGAAACAACACAATTGCGGCCTGTCTTAATGAGCACAACTTGGTTGTCTAACCGTTTTAACTAACAGTCCTGGCACTTGTCAGTGCGAACGTTCATGTCTGCACCGAGAATACTGCTGGATCCACCCTCAGGAGAAACTGTCAGCAGATGTTATTTCGTCGCCGAATCGGCCATGATTGTCATACTTACTGGATATGGAATCACACCTCCCACCTTCATGCATGTAGCTTGAAACATTATTTTCCACTTCAATGTACGACTTCCAATCGTCGATGGCCTCCGCAGTTCCAATTACGTGGTGCCTATGAGCCTTGGTCTGTCGCTATAGTGAACCTCGCACTTGCCAACTTCGTGCGGTGTTCGATGGCTCCAAATTCCTACGCTATAGTTTGCTGTCCTCCGCAACTTGGGAGAGCCTGGATCCCAAAGGAGGGAGGACTTTGCAGAGTGACTGAAACTTACCTTTGTTCCAAATTCAAGCTCAAACCGAGCACAGTTTATTTGGAAGAAGAAAGGAATGATGTTCCTGGACAGGTTGACGAGACCATTGTCGTGCTAGGTAACGACGGAGGTTGCGGAATTGAGTGGCACGTACCCCCATCAGACACCATCTTGTACCGAGTTGTGGGAATGCCCATTCCCTTTCCGAATCAGTCGCTTCGACACCATCCACAAAGGAGTCGGGAAACCGACAGGCGGCCACTGCCAATAGAGAGGTATGCAATGATAATCATTCCCGACCTGGACTGTCAAGACCCTCCATAGCTTCTCGTGTGGAGGTATTCGACATTTCCGACGAGGAAGATGAGTGCATTGAGGTCCCCATGTCCTCCACACGGTCATTCAAATCCGACATGGACGTCTCTGCAGGTGCTACGCATGTACCCTCGAGCATAACTCCAACCCGGTCCATTGTGCAGCTCCTACGGCAACATCACCTTGATGGTTCTCGCTCCGAGCTGGCTGCTCTCGACTATGCCAAATTTCCAGTCAGGAAGGTAACGGATCTGCCTCCCGAAGTCGATGACAATGTCATCTTCGAGTTTCCACCTGTGACTTCGTCAAACAAAGCCTCAGGGATGTTAACAGACATGGATCGAAAGCATGACGGACACCCCTGGTGTGTGACAAAGACCAGTAGCACAAAAATTGTTGATGGTGTTCGTGTACGATACGTCCTTTGTGCGGGGAAGCTGAGGTGCCTCAATCCCGCCTGCTTCCACTTTCTCTCCAAAGGACGGCGGAGAAACGAGACGGATTGGACTGGCACAACCCATCATCCATTCATTGTCTCCAGTCAAGCTCCGGCGGGTACTTCCAAGTGCGCACATTGCAAAGAACCACCTACGTGCATGTCCATGTGCAGAGCCAAGCAATATTATGTAATCCATTTGCTTCCGGACTTGACACGAGCTTGCATACACGTTGGGGTCCACTGCCACCCCTTGGCGAGAGGCAACATCCGGGAGGCTGTGCAGGAAGCACACGACATCATAAAAGAGGAGGTGAAATTGAGCCCCGGAGCCAGACCAAAGCAGATTCAGCTCAGGATAGCCCACAAGATTGCTCTTGGCAAAATCATGTCTGAAGATGGTTCAGACCGAGTGCCTTTGAACGAAGAGGAGATGCTTGACCTGTTGGAGTCCGTCTCGCACTTTCACCTCCAGGATTGAGTGCATGTCCGACCCCGGCCGAACTCGCAGTTTCTATATGAGAATATCATTACTCGATTTGGTTGTCCTCGAGAGCTTGTGAGCGACCGTGGTACTCATTTTTTAAATTCTATTATTGAGCATATGACGGCCAAATATGTCATTAAACATCGGAAGACCACTCCTTATCACCCACGGGCTGATGGTCAGACGGAGAAGACCAATGGGTTATTTTGTGGTATCCTAACAAAGACAATTTCTGGTACTGGCAGCGATTGGGATACTAAATTATTTTCTGCATTATGGGCCTATTGGACTGCATTTAAAGTTACTACCGGATTTACTCCCTTCCAGTTGGTTTATGGACAAGAGGCAATATTGCCTATTGAGCTTGAAATTCCTTCCCTACGCATAGCTATCGAGGAACGTTTGGTCGATGTGATTGAAATGGATGAACTTCGTCGGCAGGCGTTACAGAACATTGAAGTCACCCAACTGCGGCGGAAGGATTATTATGATAGCCGCCTTAAGCCCAAGATCTTTAAAGCTCAAGATTTGGTTCTCCTTTATGATAGCCGTTTTCAAAAATTTCCTGGTAAATTGAAGATGAGGTGGCTCGAGCCCTATCGGGTGGTGGAAGCTTTTCCAAATGGCTCTATACAATTGGCTACCATAACTGGTGACCCATTGCTGACCCGCATTAACGGCGATCATCTTAAGTTGTACTTGACCTAATGTTTCTGTAGGCAAAATTTAGGTTAAGTAGGAGGGGGTGTCAATATGTATGTGTCTGTCAGCATTGTCATTATGAGTATATTTACGCCGTTACGCCGTTGGCTGTACAATCTGTTACAATGTTGGGGTGGCGGTTAGGTTTTAATGATTGACTCTGTATTTGCCAGTTGTTAAGACATGTTACCCTGAGTGATAGATAGGAGTGGGGCTCTTCTTGCCATTCTTCTGGTTATCCTTCTTGTTCTCTGCCAGTGTTCTTACAATTCGCAAAGTATGTCACATTGAGAAGTGAGAGTACTGAGCGATAGAGAGTGTTGGGGAGCAAATCAGTGTTCCATGTCAATCATTGTTTATCTTATGGTGAGGCTGGGTTGACGACCAGTAGACCATATGAGTGCTCGCAGTGGATGCAGGTTTATGCTGGGAACCTAGTATTCCAAACCATAAGCTACAACAGGTTCTCTACCTGGTTACCTTGTGGAAAGGGGGATTAGAGACAGGTTGACAGCCAGTTGAATGTGAGTTTTCATCTTGGAGGTGCCACCTGTTGCTGAGGAGAGTGCCGATACGAGCACCAGCGATACTAGTAGGTATACAAGACGATGTGTGCGGTTCAGGCCATCTTCACCTTCAGTGTCTTCTTAGGAAGATTCAAACTCGGAGTTAGGAGGATTCTTGCCGAGGGTGCAAGCCATTTCCGTGCCATTGTTGTGGGGTACGAAGGAGGAAATGTATAGAGCTACCAAGGGGCCACGCTCTAGGGTTGGCCGGCCACAATTGTTCCGGACCAACCACTTATGAAGACAAGCGCCCAAACCAAACTAGCATGACACACAGTCAAGCATGCATGTGTGGGAAGAGGATCTAATCACAAGAAACTCAAAGAACAACACCTCCCACACCTTAAATCAATCGATCTCCTTGCAGCTCCAACAGACCTGCAAGATGATCAAGTCCCTGTCCAAACTAGCTCTGCCTCCGCTTATGAAAAAGTTTTGGCCTACAGTGATGGTGGAAGACCATGGAGGAGAAAAGCTAAAGCAATCTCTAAGCCCAACATGCTCTCATCCCCATTACTCCCCTTATCTTCACACACACTCTTGCTTGAGCAATAGACAAGACTATCCTTAAAGGACCTCTCAAATAACTCTCAAGGAGCCCTCAAATTATTCCCACAAACCTATGTAATCTGCCCTCACAGACCCTCAAATAGTCCCACCAAGGCTCAAGAAGTCCGCAAACTTGGACTCCAAACAATCAACCAAAAGTTATAAGCGTCTGCCAAGTGACCTCCAAGGTCGCCAAACAGTTCTCCAAACAGCCCTCACAAGGCTCCACAGCCTACCCAATATGGGCCTCTAAGGACCTCCAATAGTCCTCCAAAGAGCTCTTAAAAAGCTCCATAAATTTGCCAAATATTGGCCTCAAAGGACCCCAAATAGTCCTTCAAATAGCCCCAAAAAAACTCCACATGCCTGCAAAATATTGGCCTCAAAAGACCCCAAATAGTCCTTCAAACAATGCTCCAAAAATATCCAGAAGCAGTCGATTTTTCATCCTCACAGACCAAATTTCATCCAGAACCACAATTTTTCATCTGCTGGCTCGATTTCATCTGCCGCTGTGAGTTTTCATCCACTTCCACGATTTCATCCGTTGGCGCAGTTTTATCCGCCGTCGTGTCCACTAGCTTAGTTTTTCATCCACTGCCACGATTTCATCCGCTGGCGCAGTTTCGTCCGCCGTCGCGATTCTTCATCCGGCATGATTTTTCATCCACTACCACGTTTCATCCTCTGGCGTGAATTCATTCGACGCCACGATTTTTCATCCACTGGTGCAATTTATCATCCGCAACCACGATTTCATCTTTCATCCAATGGCTCAATAGTGGTGCTCCCAACCTGTGGGCACTGTCCCCACGCATTCTCACGCGTTCTCACGTGTTCCCAGATAGTTCCCAAATGTTCCCAAACTAGGGTTTGCGCCGCTTTGGCTCTACATTTACTGCCAACGGAGCTATGACTTTTGTGAAGCAATCAGAGGTGTTGTCCTTCATTTCTTGGGCATCAATGGACCACCAAGTTGCCCCTAACTCCCAGAGCAAGCTATCTGCCACACAACAAGCTTTCTTTTGGAACTCATTGAAACAAGCATAGAACAAGCTATTGAGCTTTTTATGACATGTCATCTTCTAACCATTGTATGCACTCATAATGCTTCATTCCATGGCCATAGTGCACCCCTTCGAGCTCATAATCCAGACCTGCTCTTCCCAAGCTTGAGATTCAAACCCCAACTCAAAGCATGCTCTACAAATGCACTATCTTACACAAAAGAGAAATCAGATCTCTTTCTTCACTCCTAGCTCTCCTAAGCTTGAAGTTGAAGGCCCCCACAAGCTGAAAGCATGCTCCACACATGCACCACTTGCTTGGTTGTCACCCGAGCTCTTCTTGAACTCCTCAAACCCTACAACAACTTGCAGAATAAGAACTATCTTCACAAGCTCTCAAACAAGGAATTTCTTTGCAAAACATGCAAATACCTTATACCACAGAAGCTCTCTACCAAACTCTCTTTAGCACATGAGTGCTAACTATGCTAACACCTTACACTCATACATGTAAGCAGGTCTTCTTCTAGTGATAAGAAAGGTGAAAAGAGATGAATCCACTCTATCACTTTATATAAGTCAAGCCAATGGTACCTTTGCTAAAGGACTCCACCATACAAACCTCACCCATACTTTATTTTAAGTACTAGCGTTATGGCGGCGAGAGAGGCCTCTAGAAGAAGACGAGCTTTCCTGAGCTTCACGTAGAGATAAACCTCTCGACGTGCCAAATGAGGTTCGCTACCTCACTTGGCACATGGAACCAAATGAAGTCCTAATGCCCACAAAATACAAATATAAATGTATAAAGTCCCAATTAGTTAGAAATAACTATTTCTAACTAATCATGACTAAAACCATGATACCACCTTGCAAGAATTGTCGGTATCTTGTCTGTTGTTGAAGTGCTCGTGTCAAGTTATCAGCTGTCGCAACATACAATTCTTGTCCACATTTTTCAGATTGCTGCAACCATGCATTGTGCACAGTCTCTGCAAAATTGCAAGATAACATGTTTGTCATATCCTCAAAGGACATATGCTACAACAAGCAAACATAAAACATCATCACTTGCCAAAACTTACCCAACAAGAACAACCGCAATGATACAAGGATAATGTGAAACCACATACAATGTCTTGAACAGAATATGCATCATAAGAGTATAACGTACTGTTGTCATGTATGCTTCCCATCGTCTATAGCGAAAGTACAAAATGCAAACCAATCATCCAACGCTCTCATACAAGCCTCGATGACAATCACCAAGCTCGGATTGTTTGTTACGTGGTATCCGTCTCTCCCATAGTTGTTGCATTCTTATACTTTTTGCATAGCTTTTGATGTTTGTTTGGAAGCTCAGGCTTTATACATGTATGTTTTTCGAGAGACTGTGTCCAACGAAAAAGACATGTATGCTCTTTTCCAAACATATCCCAATAGCCAAAAACACGACGAACAACATTAGAATTTACTTAGGCACTGTCGGCCATAAAAGCTGCGAAGTTTCGAGAGGAAACACCATGACATCTCATAACAACAATCAACAAATTCCACAGTAGCACGAATCAGTCTTCTCAGATTGCATGTCACAGACCGCAATAGTCATGACTTGTTGGTAGACAGGGTCGTATACATGGCAAGCCATTTTGTCCAGTTCTTCACACATTTGCAGTGGGCAAACATCAACCAACAATTCTCTAGATCACCACCCGCATGCATACGCTTTGCAAGGTTGACCGGCTACCCTCCCCAACTGTCGACATTTTGAAAAGGTAAATCTTGTTCGATCCTTGATCAAGAAACACATTGTCCTAGATGTAGTCATACAGGCTTCTACGTTCCAGCTCCAAAATGTTGTCCATATAGCCTCTGTTTGCATAACCCACTCCCAAAGCATTGACTTGATTCGAAATGTTCGGGGAACTCAATGACAAAAAATGATCCATAACAACGTCCAGTGCTGGCCCCTCAAATTTTCGGCCCACTACTTGCTGCAAGCGCAATTGAAGATGTCGTCGCGAGGTGATTGCTCTCATACTCATATTTTATCAATCCAATATTGTCTCTGTAATCGCCCTTTGAGACATGATGGTTATGAAACCCAAAACGAATACATGCTCTTGTCATTGTTTTACAATGATGGGTAACATAGTACATTCTAGCATTACACATTGCAACACACTTGAGACTGAACAATTTTACAGAACTTGCAGAGAAAAGTGTTGTTGAAAGGAAGAGCTTTCCCAGGCTTGAAAGGATTTTCGGTGGCAAAGAGCTATGGTGGATACCCGTCAGTCATTCCTCTTACTGCCCTTGGTCTAGTGCCCTCAAAATCCAAGAACGCCCTCCCCTTGAGGCCTTCCCCTACTATACACAAGACCCCATTGTCTGGGTTCGATGTGCATCTGTTCACTCTCAAGATGATTCAGCCACTTGCTCGAGCCGGACGGTAGCATCTAGTTGTCTCTCCTGTAATTACCAAAAATCAAAATCCAATGCAATTTGCCAAAATTCATTGCAAATCAATCACTATACAACAAGTCTGATAGATATGTTGTTGAGGGAAACAAAAATCACCTCATCCATCTAAAAAGCTCTGGCTCTCGAGTGAATCAAAACCCTAATCTAATAAGAGCTAACATCCATCCGCACACTTTGCATTCCGTTCATTCGTTCATCCACATCCACGACTTTCATCCGTTCTGCACGGCGTGGGATATGGTTGCAAGCCGGATGTCCACTGATGTGGATGATGCTTCGGTTTCTCGTCCAGGGTGGCTGTGATGGATGAACACGCCTGGTCACGTGAGCACCGCAGCGAACACCCATACCGGCATGTGCTACTTACATCCCAGGTACATTGGCCGTACATGTACGTACTATTTACCCCCCCTCTCTGTCTCCAGGCTCCATGCCCTCCTGCAGCCTGTCGTCCTCCTTACTCACTGACTGCAGCACCCACCATGTCTGGCTTGCCAGGCAGGGAGGCCTGGCGCACGACAGAAAGAAGCAAGCTGTCCAACATGACGACTTCGTGCAGGGATGTTGAGGGTCTCGCAGAAAGTTGGGCTGTCTCCCAATCAAGCTTTTTTATGTTTGAGATGGTCAGCTTAACGTACCTGGAAGAGCCTTCATGGGTGTCAGTGTAAAGATGGAAGGACAATTTGTGCATATGTTGAGGCACTTACTGTTATGGGAAAACAGATTCAGGAAATTGCTTGAAAGCCATGAAAGGAGGACCTATCATACACAAACAAGCAATGCAGTGAGTTGCTATACAATTCGCATTGAATAATGCTAGATAAACTTGAAAGGACATTTGCAACAAAACAGTTAAATACTACTGTCCAGCCATGGATAAAGCATTGCAGACCAAGATTGTCAGGCCACCACATTTCGTAAAGCACCTGTCGAAAAATCTCTTTGTAGTTTCAGGGCGCTTATTCCCGTGAATGGCACCCGCGGGCCCTGCCAAGGCGCCTTACATTGTGTAAGCGCCCTGTACAGCGTGGCGGGGGTGCTTACACAGTGCAACCGCCCTAGGGCGCTTAGGGTAGACAGGCCTATGACCGTTCATTTAGCGATGGCGGAAGATCTAACGGTGAATTTTTCTCAATTTTACTCCGGATAAAATTGATAAGATGCCCCACATCCAGGGCATCCCAACATACTTGGAAGTGCGTGATTTCATGAAGTCCACACAAGGTTGTGGGGTTTCAAAGTTGAACCAATCAGAAAGCTTGTGTGAACCTTGGGCCCTATGACCAATCACATTTTTTGGGGGGTTATATCAAACAACTGTTTGCCAAGTGGCAAAACTGGGCAGTCTTGGGCCCAGCGTTATGAGGTGACCGGTCATAGGTGCTATTACGGTCATAGGATGTTTTACCCTACACAAACCAAGCTATAGAAAAACGACACGTGCTATTTTCTCCCTGTGCAGCTTCACGCACGGTAAGGCCCTTGCACAAGGGCGTTCCACGATTTAATAAGGGTTGGCTGCCGAGGGCGTTACACTAAATAATAAGAGTGCAATGCATTGCAGTAAATTATTAAATAAATCAGGCTAGTACTTGCGCCAGCATTGGAGGAAAAGCTGAAAGGACCACCACTGTCTCATACCCACTTCCTCTGGTGGGCAAACTGCCCTTGTCCATTCCTCAACTAGTCAAGCAAGAGAGGGGTCTAAGGTTGCAATCAGTGCTGGCAACATGGAGTTGCTTGCAACTGAAATGATCTGCAAATATTGGTGGTTGCTTCTTTCCTCGTACTGTCAACATTGCCAAATATGGCCAGGGAAAGCCGCGACCTTCCAGAGAGCACAGCCCCTGACTAGGCTTTGGAACAGCAGACCCTGCACCTTCAACCTATTCAAGTCTCCCTGCCCACGGAAATAGAGCCACGTCTTCCATTGCTCTGTTGCAATCAGAATCTACATGTCATTTTCCATTGCATCTTATGAATCTTTAGCACAAGACCAGTGCTACATGAAGACATATTTGACTGTGGCCATTTGTTTTGCTCCGTAGGTTAACTCATAAGCTGTTCTCTGTCAGTGTATCAAGCTCAATTGCATGCACAAAGAGAGGCTTGCCAATAGCTGCAGGAGGTCCAGTGGTCAGTTCTGGAGTGATGCTCAAAACCGATGTCTCACCATTAAAGACTCAAGAATTTCCATGATACATGATTCACCACTTCATAGCACACAGAGATCTTGCACTAAAATTTGGCACGGTTAGATTATCTGATGCAGCATGTGTAACCTCCAACAGGAAGCAGAAAAGCCATAGCAACAACCATGCTTACCATCCAACATGGTAGTAGTAGGTTTGACCCTTTCCTAAGGGTACCAAGCACCCCTACAGCAACAAATATTGCATTTGTTTTCTCTCCCCTTACCTTTCTTTCTCATTCCAGTGCTACTCCAATGTAGGAGAAGAATCTATGCCCTTGACCTCTACTGCACACAATGCTTGATGCTCTCTGTCTCTCTCTCTCTTGACATCCCTCCTGGTGGATGAGATGGCCAACTTCATCACGTACTCCTACAAAACTAGTACACGGCTAGTTGGATTTGAGTACTCACCTTCCTTCTACTTACTTGGGGTTCAAGGTCTATAGAGTAAAGAAGTATGCAAAACTGGAACACTGAGAACGACAAAAAAAAAAAAACTGATGCAGTCAATGCCCTTGCACCATTTGTGGGGATAAAAGCATTGACTCGCATGCAACATTGGACCTGCTGCGACGTGTAACATGCCACACTTCAGCCTTTGGCCCTACACTCACCAAGCATCTAAACCACCTGTATTGATTTTTACATCACATTCTATATTGACCTTGAAGGTCTGCCAAAAGCAGCTCATACTCCTGCCAACTGCTTTTAAGGCTCAGCTTGTCAGACTGCACACAGTAGCTTTGCAGATATGGGCAGGGAAAGCATGCTCTCAGAATCAGGAGAGAAAAATCCCACTATGAGTAATAGCTCAGCAACTGTAAACATCAGACAGCCAGCAAATCATAGAGAATTTGTACAATCAGATACCATTAAACTTAGGGATAGATGGGAGAAGGAAGGAAGGTGCAACTGACCTGCAGTAGACAATAAAGAAGGTGACACCAAAGGTCTCGGAACATTGCTGTCAGCGATTCTGCCTGGCCTGTCGTTTGGTGGGGCGGGTCCACTCAGCTGACTGCTTTGGTAGGAAACAGTCTTCATCAGGCTGCTGACTCATCCAAGCACAAACAACAGAGCCCACATAAGCAAGCAGCAGTGGTCCTGTGAGAGAGGAGAAGCGCCCCCTAGAGAAGAAGAAACACACAGGGAGACAGACCACTCTGGCAATTTTGACCTCGCCCAGCTCCAGCTTGACTCTATATATCAATGTGAGAGCCTAACTCACATTGGACAGGTAACTAAAGATAAAATGAGATAGCCACATCCAAGGTAAAGAAAAGCTTTTAAAGATGAAGACAAAGGCACTCTGATAAACCATCAGGGAAAGTCACACGGAAGAAGAACAACAACAAGAGGAAGGAAACCAGGAAGGATGCCGTCTCATAACTAAAAGTAAAGGACAAATCAAACCTACACTATATAACAGTGACCAGCTGTTATAACTTCCCACTCACTTCACAGTTCCTGACAGAGGGTGCAGACATACAGAGTCTCTGTGTCAACATGGAAAGATTAGTATTAAAAAATCGAAGAATACACCAGATGCATCAAGAGAAAGAGAGCGAGGGACGGAAAGAGAGAGAAGGAGACGACAGAGAGAGGGAGCACGAAGCTAACTAACAAAAGTGGGTTGAGGGAAAAGAACTACCCAAACCAGAAAGCCCAAATACACACAAATGCTAACATTCAACACAGTGGTCAATCTCAGCCCAGAGGGTTAAAGGCACTCCAGATATTCTGCATGCACCAGTCCATCGATATAGAAACTCAGCAATCATCAAAGATCTGGACACTCTGACCATTCAGGCAACTAAGTCACAAAACCATAAGAATTGCTTCCCTATGGTTGGCACTAAAATGTCCAGCATTGCTCTCTTGCGAGAATCACATGATTGTTACACAGTCTCACCTTGTTGGAAGTCACGGCCTCCATATTCACCCTTTGGACAGAGTGGAGGTGTCTTCTTGATAAACCTCCACGACACACCTCAGGAACAACTTGTGCGGGTGTGCATGGTTGCGAACCACCTGAGACACCTTGCAACCAGACTGGGACAGCCACGCTGCCACTCTTGGCATACTGTTCTCCCACTCCCGATGCAGATTCAGCTGTTGAGTCTAAATCAGTACCTGGCACAACATGCCAACCCACGTGAGACTGCTGTTCTAGCCCCTGGGTGCAGTATTCAAGTACACTTGCAGGGTGGACCCCAGATATGCCACCTGAAGATGGAGGAGTAGGTAGGGAGACTGGGGAGATTGTGGCTTCCTCAGCATCGTGTACAACAGAGGGACTCTGATGGAGGATGGCTGCAGCAGCCTGCAGCTGAGATTCTGTAGGCATGCTTGGCACTAGCTGGTCTCGAAGAAAACTTCCTGATGGTATCTTCTGCCTGACAATGACCTTATGTACATCTATCCTTCCATGAAAAGGCCCCCCTGTGCCTGACACTTCAATGGTGTCCACCAATGCCTCCTCCCCACTGGCCAAGACAGCTTTTAAAGCTGCCTCTCTTTCCCACATCTCTACAAGTGCTGCTTGCAGCCGCTCTTTGGCCGCCTCTAAGTCCACCATAGGCTTGGGATAATTTCCTCCTAGCTCAATCCCTGCAGCCCGAAGCACAATGGGAGGAGCATCCCATGGGTGATGAATCCACTCAGTAGGTAATCTCGACAGCTCTGGCAACCACCGCCGCACATACTCTCCCTCTGGATCATACTTATTTCCTTCTATCTGCGGGAGACACATATCAACTTACTTATCAATTCTCAACATATAGAGAAGTGGCACCTGCATTCCAAAACAAACAAAGCGGCCGATCAAGAAGACTGATACATTAATTTGCTTGGACTGCCATGGAGGATCCCACTGGAGCCGTGTCCATGGCATACTTCAAAACTTTGCTGCACAATCTCAGCAAATAGATCTGTGATAAAGTCTGAAGGGTCACACTTCGCAGTCCCATCCTAGTAACTGGTAGCTGGCTCACTCTTTCGTGAGAGTGACCTTTGTAGAGCATGACCAAAACAACTGGGACTTCACAGTATGGAAACAGATAAGCTCGAAATTCCAGTCGTAAAGGTGTGGTTCTCTAAGCAAGCTTATCATACCTGAGGAAACCACATTCGATCCAGCTCATGACCATCTGGCAAACTGCCTGAAATATATTGCCAACCAAGGACATCGCATTCCAGATCAGCGTCGAGAAGAGTATCCCAGAAGTACTTCATTCCCCATCTCCAAGGCAGCTGCAGAAACTTCACAAAGAAACTTGAAACCACCACGCGTATCCGATTGTGCAACCAACCTGTGGCCCAAAGTTCCCGCATTCCCGCATCCACCAACGGATATCCTGTGCGCCCTTGTCTCCATGCCTTGAAATAGCCCTCATCAATCCGCCAGGGGAAAAATCTCAAGTTTGCAAGAAGTGACCTCTCATGTGTGAAAGGGAAGTTGAAACAGAGATATCTAGAATACTCACGAAAACCAATTGCCCTCAGAAACAAGTTGACACTCTCCACATCACCATCCATGCCCTCCCCGGCCAAGGTTACTTGCTTCATACGAAGCTGGTGGAACAGTTTCCGCACGCTCACCTCCCCAAAATGCAGATGGGGAGACAGATATGACGTCGATGCACTATCTGCTTTTCCCCGGTCAGTTGCATACTCTAGCAAGGGACCCTGGAAAAACGCCTCCAGAGACTTCGCCCCATTTCTCCACCCAGGAGACCATGCACGTGCTAGAAGAGCATTACTGTCTCTCTCTGAGGCATCTTCAAGGCCTAGTTCGTCAGCTGAACAGCTCCAATGTTTGCCTGGCACATGACAATTGAGATCAGATGCCCACCTCCTTGAAAAGTAGCAGTCCCGTGCTGAAAAAGAGTTCGACAAATAAGCAACTTATCAGAGGAATAAACAAACATTAGGATGAATAGGAGATCAGAGAGGGCTTAACCCACCCCCTCCCCACAATGATGTTATAATGTTCGAGCACATGCATGCCGCAACATCGTACATGAACAGCCCAAGAGATGAGAAAGAGGCCACAGTTACATGTTCAGAACTAGACTATTTCTAAATGTGTGTAATGGACTCCGAATGACTCAAACCGATGCTTCCAGCTGGAGACTCTCAGAGAGAAGTAACATCCGCTGTGTGCGACCAGAAAGACTATTTCGAAAAGCCCAGCTGCAGTATTTGACTCCCACCTGCTCAATCTTACACATGCCGTAGAACAAGAGTCTCACCGAGGTGGTGGGATCTACAACCTTACCTTTGGGTCCTGTCAAGCGCTTGGGGGGTAAAAGTGGCGCTTCGGGCTCAAAAGGCATGTTGAGACACTTCTCCCAGTAAGCATCGTAAGTGGTAAACGCCTCTCCGTTGTCATTATACACCTCCCACGGCTCGTACAGCAGATCTCCATTGAAAGTTTCGACGACAATCCCATGCGCCAACAACCCTTGTTTCACTCGATGATCCCTAACAAGTGACACCGGGTCTGTCCCACCAAGCACATGATCCTTTCCTTGCTTAGCTCATTCAGAAGCTTGCATGACCATACCACGCATGCAACAAACTAACACAGAAGAAGCTAAAGATTCTCTAACGTGCAACACGCTTAAGCCTTTACAGGCAGAACACTCCTAGCCTGAGTGCGATGTTTGGATTGTCTTGAACCCACGACTGACAACCAACACCTCAGTGTGTGTGATTAGCTAACCCTCACATGACGATGGAGATGAAAGTCATTACGAGATATAGCTAAAGCCTGAAGGCTCACCGTAGAGATGATTGTAAAACACCTGAGTAGCTCCGGTTGATCCAACAATATCTAATAGAACGCTCAATGTTCTATGTGCTTTCCTCATTATTAGAGGGGAGCCGAGATTCCTCAACGACGTATCTAAATGGCTCAAACTTTGCTTTAACCACCATCTTGAGACACGACCTGGACGGAATTGCCCCTCCTCAGCCGGAGACCAAATAAAGACAGGAATCACAGGCCCTGCTCTTGCAGCGGCAGCAAGTGCCGGATTGTCCTCCACCCGAAGATCCCTTCTGAACCACACTATGGTACATGATGCCGCCATTCTAAACTCTCTCCACACTTTCTTCCTACTTTCTGCAACGCCGCGAAAGCTTTCACTTCTCAACGAATAGCATTAGTGCACGTGACGCACTGTCATGTAACAATTTTACGAAAACACGAGCCTCTCAATGTCCAAGAAAATAGCAATAATGCATACAATTGCCGAAACCCTTTCGTCACAAAGGAGTCTTCAACGCATGCCTTGGAAGTCACAATTTCCATCCTACTGTCTTGCAGGCGAACAACCGGAATCTCTTGCACAAAGGTACTCCCACCGCCTCTTGGAGACTGCAGACTCGAGGAGCAGTGACCATACTCCAGCGCATATGAACATACAATGTTTACCGAAGAGGTGCAAACAGTTTCGCTTTTCACACTCTTCTACCCTCCAATAGAGTATACCCCATTTTCAGCTGAAACAACAAGCTGAGATAGATTTATGTCATGTCATTCGCCTTCCTTTCCACATCCCAACACTTGGATAAGGCAGCCTGTTCTGCAGCAAGTAAGTCAAGCCAAGTTCCATCTTCCCTCCTGCAGCTATCCATCTGTAAGGCAGTTTGACGCAGGCCAATCTCAAGATCGCCTGCTGGCCAGGTCACTGGCTTATAAGCTCTTTGCAGAGGCACTGCAAGAAAACGCACTCAAGCACGGAAGAATCATTCACAATGGTCACCGTGAGATGGTTGGAAGATAACACACTGCAGAGAAGTGATGTGCTCTAGCAAGGGCATACATAACACAGCTTGCTCCAAATCCACTCAAGAGAAGACAAATCACAGCGCCCCGAAGTCCAGAGAACTGTTCCTTGTGCCTCTCTTCCTCCTTCTCACTTGTGTATACGCACGCAGGGAGAAGCGGTCGGACAGAAGAAACATGAGCGAGGTGCGAGAAGAGCATCACCCTGACCCGACTGCGGTTAGACCTGACTTGTATAGTGGCCCGTTTGCACCTGCGTAAAAACCGTCCATTTTGCACCACCCACACGTGCCAAGTTAGTGAAAGAGTGCAAAGGGTGCATGAGCAATTGCTGGTGGCCCGTTTGCACCTAGTTCAACTAATGACATCACCCGACCATTCACAGGTTGTCCCCCTGAGTCTGGCCCACCTACCGTGACATATTCCTTCGCCTGTTTCCAGTAATATCAAGGGAAATGACTATGTTTACATCCATTTCTGGAGGGCAGCACACATGCATGGCCCGCATGCATGATGTGCATTGCATGCATAATATGTTACCACATGCATGTGATGACAATGTGTGTAGAGATGGTCCATACTATGACAATGGTCCATCTCCTGTTATGGCATCTTTTCTCGTGATACTATACCAGGCTTGCTATGATACACTTTATGCCAATGTTTCATTCATGACCCGATATTGACCTAAAAATATTTGGGGGGCTTAATTTCAAGTACTTAAATAGTATATATATGATTGAAATTAAAATATTTTGAAATTCCAAAATGACCTAAAAATATTTGGGAGGCTTAATTTTCTTTTAAAAAAGAATCATTACTGGAAAGATTGTTAGTCCTTAAAGGACATCTCTTATTGTCATATCACAATACCACGGGGCTTTCAAGAATAGTATAGTATATAATTTAAATTTAAATATTTTTGAAATACCAAAATAACCTCAAAATATTTGGGGAAGCGTAATTTTGTTTTTAATATTTACTGGAAAAATTGTTAGTCCTTAAAGGACATCTCTTATTGTCATTTCACATTTACCATGGGCCTTTCAAAAATAGTATAGTATATAGTTGAGATTAAAATGTTTTCCAGGCCGGGTTGTTCTCTTCTGCGTACGTAGTAACTAACGTCTGCATTTCCCCTTTCTTCGTAGAGCCAGGAGAGTGGGGGAGAAGAAATACCAAAATGACTTTAATATATTTGGGAGGCTTAATAAATTGTCTCTCATTTTAGATTAATTGGGTATTGAAGGCTCAAGTGTGAGCCAGGCAGCGGGCCCCATGCATGGACGCGGGGTCGCCCCGCCCCCTACCGGCAAGCCGCGCAACACGGGGCCCTCTCCAAGGCACTCCATTTGACCTGGCCCGTCTCCAAGACACCATGAATTTTCGAACTTCTAGTTCACAGAGGCAGGACTAGTGGATGGAGGGTGTACCTGAGGAGACAAATGGCCTAAAAAAGAGTCCGGGTCCGTGAGAAACAAGACATGAATTAGAGACGACATGAATGAGATTTCACAAAGCACAAAAGAAAGATTAAGACTCACATGCAGTCAGATAATTGACATCATTTGGCCTGGATAATCTCCCTTCGTCAAGTACAAGATGGTCACACTATTCTAGGTCTTGATAATGATCCTCATCCTTGAAGCTTTCAAATAGATTGTCATCTCCCGACGACATCGCACATTTATGGACTGAATGAGGAGAATTAGAACCCCTGCATCCGACAGAAAGAATTTGCAGAAAGAGAATACCCAACGCCAATACCGGTCGTCAAAACATTCCACGTTGGACATGCATATGTGGGAACGATGTCTGGAACTCGTAGCCCGTCCGGAATATTGTCGAGGATAACCATCTCCGCAGCAAATGGTTTCTGCCCATGACTGCCTGGCCGATGCCTGCACGGAAGCAGCAATGAAGTTTGTAAGAAGGGAAAACGTCCCAAAGCGACATGCCCCAGCAGAATTAATAGACATTCGATGCAGAACAATAGCATACCGATCCGAGAAAAGCACAGAGCTTGTCCCACGTTGGCGAAGGAATCGAACTTTAGTGTAAGTTGATTTTTGGGACTCCATCATGGCAAGGAATCCGTCAATCAAAAGTTCAAACTTGCAGGGGAGATTGACTCGGGATGGGTGCTCAACAGCGTCATATGGTCCCCTTAGCACCTTTTTCTTTGGATTCGGGGATGGGGGATGCACTCGGTCACCTCCTGCCAGATCGGGAGAAGCCCCGCTCTCCTTCTCCTTCGCCTTCGCCTTCTCCTTTGCCTTGCCTTTCCTTTTGTCATTTCCCGCCTTCAGAGGAGTATTTTGGGCTGGGGCCTCTTTCTCAGCCAGAATCCACATGTTTCTATCATGGATCTCAAGGTCGGTCAGTGGAGCTATAGCAGCCGCATTGTCGTTCAGATTTTTGGTGACCAACTCCACCCAGGGGAAATCCAAGCGTGAAATGTCAAGATATCACCCACGGGCAGCAAGGTGAGCATGCCCTAAACTGCAAGAATGCCGGCAGTAAATATTGTTTGGTTGGAAGCTAAATCTGACCACATGTACAAGTCGCTGAAGTCAGGGTGCTGACTAAGGAACTTCCCGGGGATGAGCGCATTCTTGATGTACCTACAGAGAGGATGGAAACCAGGATCAGTGTAGAGGAACGTGACTAGTAGCAGACAAAGCAAGGTACAAGCTGGATTTCTGGCCCTCCAAAACTGAGTGCGTCAACGTACTCAGATTTGGAGGTGTCCATCCCACAGATCTGGAAAACCAGAAGACAACCCCGTTCTCCACTTCCTTATTGATTCTCATAGGAAAGTGGGAGAGGGTTTGTGGCCCTCCAAAACTGAGTGCGTCAACACACTCAGATCTGGAGGGGTCCATCCCCCATACTATGAAAAGTACAAGACAGCCCCATCCTCCACTTCCTTTCTCAATTTCGTGGAAAATGGGAGAGGGTTTTGGCCCTCCAGATCTAAATGCGTCAACGCACTCAAATCTGGAGGGGTCCATCCCCCATACTAGGGGCCAAAACCAAGACCAATATGAAGGATAGAAAGACTGAAGAAAACATCAGCGGAGGAAAGTGTAAAGGGAGGACCTGTATAAAATTCTCTTCATTGTCGGCTCTGCACCGTGCACAGCTGGCATGTTCCAAGGAGGATGATGTATCAGAATGGCTAGTTGAGTTTAGTAACTTGGATTGGTGACCTTCACCCTCAGATGGCTGGTATGATGGTTTCACTCTTGCCAATGTATCTGCTGACACATCCATATTTGCTTTTTCTTACTTTCATGGCGGCTATGTTACTTGGATGTCAGAGAGCAGCCAAGGACAGCAGCCAAGGAACTAATTTTAATTCTTGCACACAAAAAAGAATTGAAGGACAGATAGATCATTAATTGCAGTCTTTGGTTCGTTCATAAAGCCAGCAGTCCTAAATCGATAAGGAAAACTAAATGACCCTGCAACTACTGAGCAAAATGTTGTCATTAAAACCCCTTAACCTCACTAAGCCAATTGTCCCAGACCCTAGGCTAAATGACCCTGGGTCCAACATGTAGTAGCCTTAGGCCATATGAGCTGGCACATGTGGTGGAGATACATGTATTTAGTATAATTATACGTACTTTTGGAGATGTATGTATGTATGTGGACTTAGTGTTAGATGCTAAGCCCATACATTGCATCCCATGATATAAAGCATTTTGGCTTGGGGATAAAAGAATCTTTTTCTAGTGCTATGTTAGAATATTATATGGTTTTGGAATCTTTCCCTAGGATGGGAATCTTTTCCAGTATAGCTCTTTTGGTATTCCGTAGCTGGTGCGCTTTTGCTGGTAACCTTGCCAGTGGAAAGTCAACATTTACATCCTCTCTAGTGGCATACATGCACATGCCTTACATGCACTACATGATAAGATGATGTTGCATATATATGTATGTGTGGATAATGTATATAGAGATGGTCCATGTTATGATAAGTCCATATCCTCTTATGGCATCATCCCGATCACTGATGAGATGATGGTATTGGTGTAGCATATATTTTAGTTCTTCTAAACTTGCTATTTATCAATTTGTTGCATTTGCTCTGACTCATGTCACCTTCATTAAAAACTTTTGAGAAATGGAGGTTTTTTTTTAAAAGGAGCAAAGTCGCTGTAAGTAATATCCATATTTTCACAAATAATTAAATTTTCCTCCTGAAGATATTAGTATATGTATATATAACAAAATAATGGATGGTATCATGCTTATTATTTATTGACAGACCCATAGCTAGTATTGTAGAAAGGTCCATAAGAAATGTGCTTTAAGGACTGACTATTTTTCTAGTAAATCAACAATATTTATGTTTACATTGTTTTGAGCTGCTGAAAACATTGCTTTGAGTGAATACATGAACTAGATATTAACCCTTAACTTCCTACAGATAGAGTTTTTTTGCCCTTAAAATTTCCTACCCTTGGACAGTATAACCAAGCTACCCACCATAGTCCATCCAATAATATGAACCTTATAAATCAGTTGTTATCTACCACATACATCCATATACCAAATTTCAAAGAATTCCACCACGAGAATTTTAAGATTATAGTGCTTTGGTGGGGGGTGTTTTTTTGGGGGAAATTTGATATACCTGCAATGTCATGTTTGACCAACAAATGGCACTATGGGGTTGATTTTTGCTGGGCCCGCCGCACCCATGGCCATATCCTATTCCAAGGTATGCAAGCATGCATAAAATTTCATGCCAAATTGCCAAAGGATGTCACATGCTCCTTTGTATGTGTTCTTTGAGGGGTTCAGATATGGGCCGGAGCATGGAGTTTCTAACATTGTGAGAAAGTGTGCAAAAATCCAAGATTTTTTTTCTATCTGAGTTGAGAGAATGAGCTCCCATGATCCTCATCATAATGTCAAATCTTTTTGGAAATCCAATGGTGAATTTTCCAAAATTTGAGGCCTAAGTGGGGCAAGTGTTTTGAAATTGGCTGTTGCATGCACCTATTGGAGGTTGTCACGCAGGTGGTCAACCGTGCCTGACCCCTCTCCTTACCTAACCCAAGCATTTTTGCAAAATTCTACAGATGGGGATTTTACTCCAAATGCTTTCAATTCAATTTGTAGGTGGGGACCATGTTGTCAGCAAATTTATTGCTTCAGCAATCATTTAATTTCAATGAAATCTCAGCAAGATATCCCTATTTTTCTTACAGGTCGCGACCCAAATCGGGTCGTGTAGAAAGTTAAGGGTTAACACGGGTTTATTAGGTGTATTAGTATTGAAGGGCAATTATATTTGTACAAGGGTGGATTGGGAATCTAGGACAAGTTTGTGTGAGGAGAAAGGTACATGAATAATACAACCAGTATATATATATATAAGGAAAGGGATCAACCATTCACTGAAAAGATTGTTAGTCCTAAAAAGACCTCTCTTATTGTCATTTCACAATACCATGGGCCTTTCAAGTACTTCAATAGTGTATATATGAACATTTTTTAAATACCAAAATAACCTAAAAAATATTTTTGGTAGGCTTAATTTTCTTTTTTAAAAGATATTTACAAGAAAGATTGTTAGTCCTTAAAGGACACTAGGGTAGCCTGTGCCGTTGGCCCAAGTGTCCAAGTGTAAGATCTTCTATGTATCCGAGTGCGTCTCCTATGTTGAGGCCCAAGTGCGACCTCTAGGGTAGCATGTGCCTTTGGCCCATGTATGAAGAGTTGAAATCTAAGACCAAGTGCAATTTCCTATGTATCCCGATGCGTCTCCTATGTCGAGGCTCAAGTGCGACCTCTAGTGTAGCCTATGCCGTTGGCCCATGTGTGACGAATTGAATTCTAAGTCTATGTGCAATTTCCTTCTTATCCAAGTGCGTCTTTTATGTCGAGGCCCATCTAAGCTTCTATTTATGTATCCAAGTGCATCTCCCATATAGAGGCCCAAGTGTCCAGTGTCATGTAATTGCCCAAGTGCAATCTCCTATGTATCCAAGTACGTCTCCCATGTCAAGGCCCAATTTATTTTTTTACATTAATTTATTGAGTAATAATATATCCATTCATTATTGATATATCTCCCGTCGAGGCTCCCGGGAAAGCCCACTTTGCTATTTTTCACGAATTTCCAGCGACCAATAGTACTCCCACACCTCAGGTCCGAAAATCATGAGATCAAGCCGGTGCACCCCTCCTTGTCGAGGTCATGGTCGGAGGTCCAGTGACGTAGTACATTTTCGCAGGACACCTCTCCATGCATGTTGGTGGATGCTTGCAGATTGCACACTGAAATGTGTTGTTGGGCAGAATGTATGTGATTGCGGGTTTCTGCCACTCAATGATATTGTTTCTGGGTCAATTTTGTTGTGTGTATTCAACCCTCACACCTGTGCATCCTTGCAAAAAATTGGACCAAAGAAAAATGGAAAAAATAAAAATAAAAATTGTTCATTCTACACATTTCTAGAACTCTCTATGAAGAGTGATAGAAGTTGAAGACAAATCCACTTTGGAATGCAAATGGGTTGCGAAAATCGTGGTTTTGGGTCCAAATGACTTTTGATCGCTCCCAAATTTTGCACGCATATTGCACATGGTGTCCCTACGTTAGAATGGAGCAAAACAAAAATCATGAGTAGGCGAAACGCAGTCAAACAGGTCCCGCAGTCATACGAGATGAAAGGAAATCCATTCGATGGGGCAACGGATGGTTGCCCATGCAAATGATTTTTGTTTGCTTTCAAACTTTGCCAGTATATTTGGTACCCCGTCTCGCACGTCGCGGATGAGTACGACATCAATTGAAATTCGTTCAATGGCCCAACGGACGGTTGCCCATCCAGAAGAGTTGAGTTTTCTTTTAAAATTTGCCAGTATGTTCAACATACCATAACATGGGTCCCAGTGTAATATGAGATGAAACGAAATTCGTTCAATGGGCCAACATATGGATTCCCATACAAATGATTTTCGTTCACTTTGAAACTTCCGCAGCGTCTTCAGTATACCGTCTCACATATCCCTGAGTAATATGAGATGAAACGAAATTCGTTCAATGGGCCAATGGTGCATTTACCTATCATGGAGATAGAGAGTTCTGCAATAGTGAGCGAAGACAACATTTTGTTTTTTTCATTTTTGTTTGAGTGCATGAAGTTGACGACAAATCCACTTTAGACTGCAAATGAGGCACGAAATCGTGGTTTAGTATCCAAATGACTTTTGATTCTTCCCAAAGTTTGCATGCACATTACATATGTTGTCGTTAAGCCAGTGGTTCAAGAATAGAGCAAAAAACAAATCATGAGCAGGCGAAACGCAACCCAACAGGTCCAGGAGTCATACGAGATGAAACGAAATTCATTCGATTGGACAACGGATGGTTGGCCATCTGAATGATTTTTATTTCTTTTCAAACTTCGCTAGTATGTTTGGTACGCCGTCTCACAGGTCTTGTACGAGTATGATATCAATCGAAATTCGTTCAATGGCCCAACGGACGGTTGCCCATCCAGATGAGTTTGGTTTGCTTTCAAACTTTGCCAATATGTTCAACATACCATAAGACGAGTCCCAGTGTAATATGAGATGAAACAAAATTTGTTTGATGGGCCAACGGATGGATGCCCATCCAAATGATTTTCGTTCGCTTCGAAACTTCCGCAACGTCTTTAGTATACCGTCTCACAGGTCCCTGAGTAATATAAGATAAAACGAAATTCGTTCAATGGGCTGACGGCTGAACAGATGGTTGCCCAACCAAATGATTTTGGTTTGCTTTCAGACTTTGCCAGTGTGCTCAATGTACCATCTAAGAGGTCCCAAAGTAATATGAGATGAAACGAAATTCGTCCAATGGGCATACGGAGGGTTGTCCATCCAAATGATTTTCGCTCGTTTCGAGACTTGGCCAGTATGTCCAATGTACCATATGACAGGTCCCAGAGTAATGTGAGATCAATCGAAATTTGTTCAATGGGCCAAGGCGTCCACGTGTCATCCAATTTTGTTCATTGCGATAAAGAAATCCTGTCATGGGTGAACGGGCAATGCACCCATTGAACAGATGAGGTTGAGGCTCATCTTTTGTTCGCATATGCTTGAATATGTGTACAACACATGTGCGGAGAAACAAGAAAAGCAACAAACATTTGTCTCCCCAACCATGCCCTCGCCCTTCCACCAATTTGCAATTAAATTGAGTTTAAATAAATTTCAAGTAAATAAATAGGTTTACATTGTCTTTGATTGGGGTTTTCTGCTACATTACAATTTTATTTTTTGCCCAATCTTGTACTTTGGCTTCAACCCTCCCACCGCTACATCCCTGCAAAAATTTGGACCAAACAAACTATTGCAGAACTCTCTATAAAGAGTGCATGAAGTAGAAGACAAATCAAGTTTGGAGTGCAAAATAGAGAAGAAATTGTGGTTTTGGGTCTTAATGACTTTTGTTCGCTATGAAATTTGGCAGGCACGTTGCATATGCCGTCATTAGACATATGGCTAAAAAACGAAATGACAAAGCACCCAAAACGCCGTCCAACAGGTCTTAGAATAATAGCACATCAAACGGAATTCATCCAACGGTTGAACGGATGGTTGCCCATCCAAATCATTTTTGTTTGTTTTCAAACTTTGCCAGTATGTTTGGTATATCCTCTCACAGGTCTCGGACTAATATGAGATCAATCCAAAATTCATTTGATGGCTGAACGGATGGTTGCCCATCCAAACGATTTTGGTTCGCTTTCAGACTTTGCCAGTGTGCTCAATGTACCATCTAAAAGGTCCCAGAGTAATATGAGATGAAACAAAATTCGTCCAATGGGCCAACAGATGGTTGTTTATCCAAATGATTTCGTTCGCTTCGAGACTTGGCCAGTATGTCCAATGTACCATCTGACAAGTCCCAGAGTAATATGAGATCAATCGAAATTCGTTCAATGGGCCAATGAGGCGTTCACGTGTGGGTGAACGGCCAATACACCCATTGAACAGATGAGGTTGAGGCCCATCTTTTGCCCGCATGTGCTTGAATATGTGTGCAACACATGTGCGGAGAAACAAGAAAAGCAACAAACATTTGCCTCCCCAACCACGCCCTCGCCCTTCCACCTACTACGTAACGGTTTTATATTTTGCTCAATCTTGTTCTCTGGCTTCAACCTTCCCACCGCTACATCCCTACAAAATTTTGGACCAAACAAAAATGGATTGTTTAAAAAGTGTTCACTTTGTTCACTATTGCAGAACTCTCTATGAAGAGTGCATGAAGTAGAAGACAAATCAAATTTGGAGTGCAAATTAGGGAAGAAACTGTGGTTTTGGGTCCTAAGGACTTTTGTTCGCTATTAAATTTGGCAGGCACGTTGCATATGCCGTCATTAGACATATGGCTAAAAAATGGAATGAAAAAAAAATCATGTGCACCCGAAACGCCGTCCAACAGGTCCCAGAATAATAGCACATCAAACGGAATTCATCCAACGGTTGAACGGATGGTTGCCCATCCAAATCATTTTTTGTTTGTTTTCAAACTTTGCCAGTACGTTTAGTACACCCTCTCACAGGTCCTGAAATTTGCAGGTGCCGTACATGTGTATTAACAAAATTGGTGCATATACAAAATTGGTGGAGTGCTATCAGTGTGTTCTAGAATTTCAAGGTACAACAAAAATCCACATTGTCTATGTACTACGTTGCTACTCATTCGAATCCTCGTCGTCACTGTCCGGGGACAAGGGATGTGATGTTGTGGCCTAATTTGCACTGGCAATACGGAGAGCCTGGGACCGTGATCTCGTGGTCAATGAGGGGCCCAATGACATGTGATCAATTCTGACCAGCATCCGCTTACTTTGCGACGAAGGTTGAATTTATTGCAGAATCTCACGACGTGGCGAGGGTCAAATACGTCTGTAATTCCGGCAATGATGCGGTCAATACTGCGATCTGACATTGTAAATTCCGCGGACATGTCAACGTCGTTCGTTCGAACGTCATTATGGACAGTGCCTTCATTGTTTTGAGGCGCGTTTTGTAATGTACCCTACAACTCGGCTATGCGTAGTCTTTGTCATTCCACAAGGTCTTGCAGGGTTCGGACTCGCTATTTTGTTTCCACCAGTTCATCCTCTAACGTTCCAGATATTGTTGTATCGGTGCCTCGGGCACGCCCAGTATCATAGCCTGGGGTGTTCCAAACGTGTCCGGGATGTCGACGAAATGATATTGCATCGTTGCGTTCCTCCTACTAGCTATTTGCCAATTTACTGGACGCAACAGTATCACCTCCACGTACAACATGACTGCCAAGGTGTACGAGATTTAGCCCTTTAAGAGTGGTTCACCCCACACGTGCAATGCACCTCAGTCGCCCTATGCTGGAAATACAAGTTCATGCAAGACATGGAGTCCGCGCAATTGTTTCTGGTTTGCACCACATGCCACAATCTAGGCCACAATCGATTGATGTGACACCATTTCACGAATTTTTTGCATCTCGTGCTCGGCCACCTGAACTCTTCCGGAAAATCCTCCCATCCCTCTTCTGCTAGTATGTTAGGGTCATCATATACTTCCCAATTCAAGTCATGCCTTGACCATTTGATTTTTTTAGGGGGCAGTCCATGTTCATAGGGGTCATCTCTTCCATGACGCTCATCGTCCCGGCCCTCTGCCATTTTGTAACAATCGGAGCAATCCTAAATGACGTTTACTAATACGTAACGAAAAGTTAAACACTACTGAAGCAAACGTGGAAATGGTTAAGAATTAAGGAACTGCGATCTCGATCAAAAAATTACAATTGACCCTAAACCCTTAACACGAAACGGGTTTGAATAAGTGTCATAATAGTTATTAAAAGCTAATTTTGTAGAATGAAATGTTCCCGAAAGCTAGAGGAGGGGCTATAGGAGCATTCTGCAACAACTTCACAGAAATCGCGACAAAAAAATCCCCCCCAGCCAATGGCCTCCTTCTCCACGTGACTACGTGTCGTGAAATAGTTACATGCTACGCACACATATGTTAAGGAGAGGAAGTGAGGGGAGAATGAGCCTCCCTTGGCTTATCCCCCCCCCCCTCTCATTCATCGGTCCACGCATAAGGCACACCTTCTAGAAGCGACCACCACCATGGCGGTCGCTACATTTAAAAAAAACAACAAAAAAACGACCGCCATTACGCTCGCTCTATTTAAAAAATCAAACAATGAAAGCGACCGCCAGTAACGACGGTCGCTCTATTGAAAATAAAAATAAAAATAAAAAACGACCGTCATTATTGGCAGTCGCAACATTTTCAAAAATTAAAAATATACAAGCGACCACCAGTAATGGCGGTCGCTCTGTTTTAAGAAAATGAAAAATAAAAGCGAGCGCCATAACTGGCGAACGCAACATTTTCAGAAATTAAAAATATACAAGCGACCGCCAGTAATGGCCGCGCTCTATTTAAAAAAATAAAAAACAAAAGCGACCGTCAATAATGGCGGTTGCTCTATTTGATTTTTTTTTATAAAAATGCAACCGCCATTACTGGCCGTCGCTGCATTTTCAGAAATTAAAAATATACAAGCGACCGCCAGTAATGGCGGTCAGTCTATTTTTTTAATTTTTAAAAGTGATCACCAATAATGGCGGTTGCTCTATTTTAAAAAATAAAAAATAAAAGCGATCGTCATTACTGGCGGTCGCTGCATTTTCAGAAATTAAAAATATACAAGCGACCGCCAGTAATGGCGGTCGCTCTATTTAAAAAAAAACAAAAACAAAAGTGACCGCCAACAATGGTGGTCGCTCTATTTAAAAATGTCGCTGCATTTTCTGAAATTAAAAATATTAAAAATAAAGCGACTGCCATATTATGGTAGTCGCTGTTTTTTATTTTTATTTTTATTTTTATAAATGTATAAATAAATATTTTTGAATTAAAGCGACCACTATATTAATGGCGGTCGCTGGTTTTTGTAAAATATATTTTAAAAATAAAACGACCGCCATATTTATGGTGGTCGCTGGTTTTTTTTATATATTTGTAAAATAAAGCGACCGCCATATTATGGCGGTCGCTTGCTTTTTATATATTATTGAAAACAAGCGACTGCCAATTCTTATTATTCACTTCTATCATGGCTCAAGAGAAAGGAAGGCAAGCCAAACACGTGAGCAACAACCTATACCACTCAAAAAAAGAAGAAAAAATGGATTAAAATTAGGACCGCTTAATCATCAAACAAAATCAGACCTTCCAACAATCTGCAAAACCCCCTATACATGCAACCAATGCCTGCATTGCATAGCAGATATCAAAACATCTCACGAATTTGAAGTTAGATAAAAAAAGCTTTGAAAGCCTTGTCTTCTTTCTTCTAAGGGTGCCTTTGCACTCACCCAGCAGCTTGACAGGCCCTCCATTTCCGGTTCTTGAGGAAAGTTGCTTCTCACCCTCAAACTCTGCTCCATGGACAAAAAAATAATGAAAAATTAGAGGCAAAAGGAGGTAGACCGATTTGTTTAGGTCAACACACAAAAATGACCTACTGGTAGCATCAAAGGTCATTGTTTTTTATATATTTTCAAAATCATGCAACCGCCAATACGGAGGTCGCTATTTTTTTTTTTATAAATTAGACGATCGCCAATGCGACCGCCAATTTTGATTTTTTTATAAAAAAAAATTAAGCAAACGCCATGTTGGCGATCGCTCTTATTTCTAAAATCCCGAAATATAAAGCGACTGCTAGAATTGGCGGTCGCTTTCATTTTATTATTTTCCAAAATGTATTTGCCACCGCCACCGTGTCGGCGACGTGGCTGCTTAAGTGGCAATATTTTACCTGATCCTTTTTTTACTAGAATATTCCCGGAACCTGACGTGATGGAGGTCCCGTCAGCGTCAGGTCTGACGTGACCTGACGCTGACTGACGGACGTGACGTTGATAACCGGACATTTGTCCACCCAGATTTTATAGCAGTCGCAGTGAGAGTGAGAGTGAGGCAGCACTAATCATCAAATTGATCACCAACGGGCAGTTGGACGTGGCGCCCACCATACACGACATCACTTGGATTGAAGGACGTCCTTTAGCGGCTTCCAAAGGCGTCATTGCGGATCCAGAACGACCGCCGCCATTTTACTTTGCATGGGAAATTCCCACAAGTTTCCTTCCTCTCATTCCATTGAAGTTAGTGCATGCTATTTCCTCGGTTAGCATCTCTCCTTGTACCTCAGTACCAGAGTCACTAGTGGAAATAGACGAGGAACAGGCAGCAACAGTCTAGGTAACCTGCCTTCGAAGATCGGTAGAGATCTTGCAACTGCAAAATATGCTTTCATTTTTTCATGTCTGCCAATCGGCCCAAGCAATGTAATGCTTTGAAATTTACCAGTGTCATCCACCTCGTGTCCTGCAGTGATCAAAATCTTTTCTACATGAACTTCTAAGGTGGGTATGATTTTTGAAGCTAGGGTCAAAAGGATTCGCAGCAAATTTTGGCAACATGAGCCAGAGATTCGACTTATCATAGAAGCTTACATCGAGCGATTAGCTGAACGGAAATCCATCAAGAAGGGGTGGATTAACGAAAGGGTTTGGTGTGAGCGACTCTCGGAAGCAAATGCACCGGAGCATTTCTACTGGTGTAAGGACAGGCTCAACTGGCCGTATTGTTCATGCCTTGGAATTTATCTAGGAGCATTGTACCCCAGATCTTCTTTTGTGGCACATCTACGGTGGCAGGTAGACTTCTTCACTCATTGCCACGTATGTCAGCTCCTGGCATCCCATTATGTGCGCAGGTTGGATGAGTGTAGATATTGCAACGTGCCCCGACCACCTGAAGATTGGGTAATTCACGGGAAGTTGCACACTAACATGCTTCCATCGCCAAGGTTCCATGGAAGGTATTTAAATCTGACCTCGTTTATTCTTGACATGGTTGTTCAAGGTAATATAGGTCCTTTAGTACAGGCTGAGGTAGGAGAATCCTCATCAGCACAGCAGTGAGTGTATGTCTAGCTCAGGATCAAGAGCCACACTCCCAAGCTTGGATAGCATATCCTTTGATACTAGGTTGCAAAGGAGACTAGCTCGAGAAGCCGTCAGAGATCAACTGCAAGGGAAATGCCCAGCATTGAGTCCACAATCAGACTCAGAAACTAGAAGTTTGGGTAGGATAGAGTGGGAAGGAGAGAACACTGACAGCTCTTCAGAGATCGAGTGTTCACGAATGGTTTCCCCTGTATCTAGTCCCCCTTATACACCACCGGCCAGGTCGAGGAGCCCTTCGCCGTCGTTAGTGTCAGTTATGGCACATGTTCCAGGACCTCCTGAGGTACCTATTGTGGTCCCAGCAGGCCTGCCCCCGTTAACGTTACCCAGGCATTTGCCTTGGTTTTCCGGGGAAGCACATGAAAACCCAGTGTATCACGTGAAAAGCTTTATTCAGTGTTGCTATTCTAACCAAGCGTTAAATGATGCCTATTGGTTGATATGGTTTCCTTGTAGGCGGCTCGGGGGCCTAGGCGGTAGGAATTAGACAATAAAACACAACGACTTGGAAGACAGTTACTGAGTAGATTGTAGGATACCGTAGGACTTAGAAACGCAAACTCGCCCTGTGAAGATGAGTACGTGATTTCTCTTTGCCGGTAGGACTTAGATAGTGATCATAGCCACCATGTACGACCACGGACCCCTTGCACTAACCGCAGTCGGGTAGGCGGTTCAGTGAGCCCAACCTACACCGCAACTTACCACGACTCCCCTAGACTAATATGCCGTCACACTGACCGCGCGCGCTCAGGGCTCGTCACCCACCATTGTGCAAATTCCAGGTGCCAGAGCTATGGCGGTGTACTCATAATCTGGAAATGTAAACCCCCACAATTCACCCACTTTCTTTATCCCCTTGGTACCCCATCTACGTACCTCCCAAAAAATATCTTATAACCCATTGCCCACATGGTCGGTACCATCAACACCCCCCTACCTCAAAACATTCTCAACATCACCCTCCGTCGCATCATAAAGTATTCCAACTTGCATGTACAGCACTCATACTCATGCATTGTGGTAACATCCATCCAAACCTAGGTCCTACCACTATTAAGGATATCATTGGCGAACTCCCCGTTGACCCCCAAGAAAGGTATGCATTGTACTTTCAAACAAACACCATCTCGCCAGCGTACCAACATCTATATGACCACTTCTCTCCCTTCCTTCTCAACCCATCAACCACTAACCATACACCCACGCAGCCTATTGCCACATTTGGACTTCCCCCTTGCCAATACCCAGCGCTCGCTAAAGCTACCCGTAAGCTCAGAACATATCCAATTCAGCACCTTCTTTTCTCCCTAATCATCATCATCTCACCACTACCAACAATTTGTAACGACTTCTTTGCTACCCATACAGATTCACATGTCCGCGCACTTTTACACAAACTACAAAAACTACCCGCACAATCTCACCAATACCTAGCCCCTCCACAGAGAGAGAGAGAGATGACTCCGGCCGAGGCCGGTGTAACTAAGAGCCACTTCACCTTGCGGCTACTGCCCCCTTTCGGGGGTGGGACCCTATTACTAGCCCCTCCACACTATCTATCTGACCTACATGCGTCGCTGCACCTCTTACAATCCAAACCCGGGAAAGTTCACAAAATATTAGGTGAATATCTAGCAAACCCCGCACTAGACTCTCATACTATCACCAGCAAATTCCCATTCTTATCCAACAACATCCTTACCGCCACTCTCCAAGCCAACTCCACCATCGCAAGTTATCAGCCCTCACGTGCGCCACCCCCACCCCCACCATCCACACCTACCCACAACAGGGACCCTCCTGCACCCGCTTCATCCAATCACTCCCCAACCATGCCCCCCCATCACACCAACTCACTGAACATAACTACCTGGAATGTCGGCTCAATGGCCACTAGCATCCAAAGTTTAATACATCTTCTCACGGACTCTACGCCTCCACATATTATCCTTTTACAAGAAACCAAGCTCAATACAAATAACCTCAATAGCTCCTATATCAACAAACTCCTCCCATCTTACTACTTACTATACGGAAACCCTCTCTCTGCGACAGTACAATGCCTCACACGGCGCTCCGCTCCGTACCACCCTACCCGTGGTGGAGTCGTGCTAGGCATCCTACGTACCCAGTACCCCCCCCCCCCCCCCCCCTGGCACCACCACTAAGATCCCTATCCCTATCCCTCTTCGCTCTCACCTTCAAATCACCCAACTACATCCACCAGCACTCCATCCCATTACCCTTATACATTTATACATGCCCTCCCACGCTAATGACCTCACACTAATCCCCGACATCCTACACACAATGTCAGACGTCATCACCCAGCCTACAAACCAACATCACCACTTCATATTAGCAGGTGACTTTAATAGAGATATTGCTCTACTCGGCCATACATACAATGGCATACACAAACCCCCGTCCCCACTCGACCATGAATGGGAAAAATTTACTAAGCTATATAAATTCTGATATATACCCGCTGACCACCACTACTCAAGACAAGGCGGACTTAACTACTCCTCGCGTTGTCTTCTTGATGGTTTCTACCTCAGAATACAAACGAGATTCCAGCTTACCTCCAAAGCCACATACACATCGACAGCATATGCAACTCTGACCACTATCCTGTCTCAATATCCCTCCCGCCATCTCTCATCCCCTTCCGACCCATACCAGCAGTACATACCCCACCACCACAATCTAGAATTCTCTCTCCACTTCCTCAGCGCAACATCGCCGCTTTCCAAAGTCACTTTTACCCAGCAGCCTCACTCCTTATATTAAAAATATCCTACATCCTCTCTAACACAAACCTAACACAGTTCCCTGACAGGACTTGGCTTGAAGCAGAGGTCGCGCTCCCATCCATAATGCAAGCAATGACCAAAAGCGTCCTCGCCACATGTTCTGCCTCCCCGAGATCCCGCAAACCACCCGCTCAAAACAAATTGGAGGCTACCTTACCCGCACACAGAAACGTGCATGGACCTCTCACCTCAACACCTATCACCTAATTTGACGCGCCCTCACACTTCCCCCACGTCTCACCCATGCAATAACTGGAAGTCTGACCCCCGCATTACCTGTTTAAGTACCTTGACAACCTGTCAAGCTCTTATGCCCCCACCTAATGACCCATTCGCTATACCCAATTGGACTGCTGCTCTCTCCAAACTTGGTAGGGAAACAAAAAAAACTGCCTATTTTATTACCAAACAAAAGGCTACTGACAACCACCAAAAAATTGTCTCCTCTTTTAACCAGTTATTGCATGACCACCCCAAGAAAGCCCACAAAGCCATCTTCAATCCTGCACTTAACCCACCCATTGAATGCCTTAAGCACCAAATGGGCCACCTCCTAACCGACCCAAAAGACATAAACAATGAAATATGGACCCAGGCGTCATCATCATACACACCCACGACTGTAAATTGCCGACACCCCAACCTTCACACTCGTCGAAGCTGGTTTTATTCCAGATATCATGTTGGAGACTGCTCTTACTGATGTGTATGCAGAACGCAATAACATAAAGGATGCACGCCGTCTGTTTAGGCTATATATTGGGGGGGTGGTAATGTGGGTGATAGTAGAACTGGTCGTTGATGAGTGTAAGTGGGGGTCCTCTATTGGGAAATATTTATGAAAGCCCTTATTTTGGGATTGGTGGAGGCGTAGTATGGGGTGAGTACTCATGTTATGAGCTTGATATAGGTGTATTATGGATTGTGGGTAGGTGGGAGTTATGGTTTTTAGTGCTGGGGCTATAAGGTGAGTAGGCGAGTAGCGTGGGCGGATGGCTGTGGGCAGGAACCTGGATGAACGCATCTGTGGATGAATGAGATGACAGTTGGTGGGGGTTCTGGTTTTTAGTGTGGGGGCTATAAGGTGAGTAGGCGAGTAGCGTGGATGGATGGCTCTGGGCAGGGACGTGGATGTTCACGCATCCACGGATGAATGAGATGAAGGTTGCGTGTTACGGGTGTATGAGTGCGGGAGGGTTCGATTTTATTTGGTGCAGGCACGTGGCGCCTTCTATCTTGGGCCATATGGTGAGTGCGGGATGGATGGTAATCACTTTAAAGAGAACTGGAGAATGATGGATAATAATCATTTGAAAAAGAGCTGCAGAGTGATGGATGATATTACTTGAAATAGAGCTGGAAGATGATGGATGATAATCACTTGAAAGAGAGCTGGAGAATGATGGATGATAATCACTTGAAAGAGAGCTGGAAACTGATGGATGATAATCACTTGAAAGAGCTTATAAAAGAGAGTGGTAATGTTCTGAGTAATAGTAAATGAGTGAATCCAGGAGTGATAGTAAATGATGCGAGTAGCAATAATATGAGGTAGCATTTTTCCAAGGTAGCATTTTTTCAAGGTAACATTTTCCCAAGGTAACATTTTCGCAAGCTAGCCAGTAGCTCCGAATATCTTGTAAAAGAGAGTGATAGTGTATTGAGTGGCAGTTGTTCGAAATAACATATATGAGTATCGAGTAGGAACATGGAGTAAAAATCACCGTGTGATATTGTGTGGAAATAGCAACAAGTGTGTAAAACAGTTTGAAATAGAGAGAGCCAGTGTGCCCAAGTAGCTTGGGGAGAGGAGACCCGAGAGTGCTGAGCGATCCACACTTGGAAAATAGCCTGTAAGAAAGAGATGAGGGATAGAGCGATGAACAAATAATGGTGAGTACAGATTAGGGATAATACCAAGGAGCAAGGCCTTGTCACATAACTATAAAGAGAGGTACATGCTGAACAGACATTGTTTGGTATTGGTATGACAGCAGATACGGGTATGGAAACAGATGATTTTTATGTGGGGAGGCCAGGTAAAGAGAGCATGGAGGGATGGTGGCAACAGAGTAGTGTCCATAAGAGTATCTACATTCATAAGATGTGTGATAAGTCCATCGTAATGTGACATGAGAGTGAGCACATACCAGGCAGAAGCGTGACTGAAGGATTGAAAAAGAAATGGTGAGGTTGTGGTTGGAGACATTACCAATTGGTCTTCACATAGGGCAGCAGGTGCCCTTACTAGTACTGATGATTATGAATATTGGATTCTTGGTGGCACTACCGCTAGTGTGTGCTGATAGTGTGCTGCCCAGATAGTGGAGTTACCGTAGTTGGGGGTGAGCTGAAACCTGGCCCAGCCTAGAGAAAGCCACCCAGCAACAATAGGCCTGGCATAGGACCTGTTAATTACGGTGCCATGAATTGCATTTTTGCATTGGACTGACTTTCTTTTAAAGAGAGGGGGGGGAGGTGGGATTTGGGAGTAAAAAGCAGTACATTGTTGAGAGATTTGAGAGGGGTGAGGACAGGTATTACCTGGTAGCAGGCCATGTTGGAGGTTAGGAGAATTATACCAGCGCCCTATGGGGAGTCTTCCGAGAAGTTGGCCAACGTATGTAGCCATACTCCAGAGACCAGTCCACTGGCTGATGGTGCTACTCCCCGCAGCGGAAATTGCCAGCCACCAGTTAGAGCTGGTTGAAGGGGTCTAGTGCCCTAGATCAGCTACCCAGTAATTTGTTGAAGTATTTGGTGCATCAGTAGCTCCACAAATCTTCCAAAATTGATCGATATCCCACATCCCTGACCCTCATTCCAGTAGTGTCAAACACTCCCTTTGCATCCTTGATGCACCCACATTTTGCATACATGTCCACCAAGGTATTGTTCAGAATGACAGTTGGTACAATTCCAGCTCTGACGATGTAGTCATGGACCTCTTTGCCCTTTTCTAGTGCTGTCAGGGCAGTGTTCAGAATGACATTTGGTACAACTCCAGCTTCGATGATGTCAACATGCACATCTTTGCGCTTTTTCAGGGCTGCCAGGCTTGCACATGGTCTTTTTATCAAGAAGAGGGGAGGGAGCAGCCTAGGTTGGGGAGGGGGATGAGTGTTCTCCCTGAAAAAAAGAGGGCACTGAGATGGCTTGGGACGGAGATGGGGGCATCGCTGCTGCCAGTGCGAGGGCGCCATGGGGACATCATTGGCAGCTGCACCACATATCACAAGGTCGCCATCCAAATTATGGCACCAGCTGGGAGCAACAGGCCAGATCAATTGCCCCCGCTAGCTGAGGGCTGCAGTTCCATGAAGTCTTGCCATCCAACAGAGTGGTGTGGGTGGGTCTTTGGGAGCGTACGCCGGAGGGTGTAACAGCCAAGCAACATGGTGGTGCAAACTGTCGTGAGGTAGCAGCCGCCTAGCATTGACCATAGCGGGACCTGACTTGATACCATTCTTCCGCTTGAATTATAACCTTCGTTTACTAAGATCACAGGCAGTTGCCCAGTGCGGAGCTCAACTGCTGTGATATACTGAGCCCTGCCTTTGAAGGTCTGCAGTCTCGTGAGATCTTGCCAGTCATTCAGGGTGAGTAGGTCCCGAGGGATAAACGCCAGGGGGCAAATCATTCTAGCAATCTTGGAGGTCGTATTGCCAAGGAGCAACAACCGCTTGGCATTATGCATGCTGGAGCCTAGCTAGCTCAGACAAAACTGGTCGAATCGTATGGGAGGGAAGGGTTTGGTAGAGGCAGAACTGGCAAGATAACTGATGCTTCCCGGGAGGTTGAGAATTCCCCATAAAAGAGGTCGAACTGGGGGTATTGCCATCTCAAAGCCTGTGGCATGCAGGCAGAGTAAGCAGACAAGCATAAGGCCTGATCCAAGCAGGGCCTGGCTCATTTTCAATGGAGCATTGATTTCTCTGAAAGTTGAAACTGGGCTTGCCTGCATCAACATTGAACACCAAGGGGCCTTTAGGCTGCCAAAGGGTGGCCTCCACTGAGTGTGCAACGTCTGGAGCTATGTTACTTCATACCCTTGAACCAAATATTGGGGCTTGTACGCCATGACCGTGGTGTAGTCAAGACACGTATACTGCTCGAGGGGGGCACCTTGTGCTCTAACCTAGGCCACCAGGGGGTTTCCATGTTGTAGATGCGCCTCCCTGCCGGTGACAAGGTGCGAGACCATGACCTTGTGAGTGCCGTTTGTGGGGCAGTTGCAGCCTACGGTGGACCAAAAATGCTGTCACAACACTGTTTTTTTGGGACCTTGATAAGTTGTAAATTATCATACTCCTAAATGGCAATGCTGATAGTAAAAAGGGACTAAGCTATGAAGGCTCAACTACATATATTTCCCCTATTCCAAGTCTCATAACCAAAAAAGCAAATGGTTAGAAATTATGGAAGTCCTTTTAAACAAGTCCATAAGGATTTGTTATAGTCCATATAAAAGGCACATTATGGACTTTTTTTAAAACATGATTCATAAAAAATTAGAAAAAGGGACTTGACCAAATGTGCTTTAAGGGATAAAGAATCTAGAATGAACCTCAAAAATATTAAGTAAAATAAACTTTATGTACTATTTTGAGCATTCAAAATAACTATTTTCATAAAGTCCTTTACATATAGAATTCTTTGAAATATCAACACTACCTCATTAAATACATAGACCAAGGGTAGACCCCGGGGTGGATCAAGGTCAAATTTGAAAAAAACTATCGTGATCTGAAACTATCGTGATTTGAAAATAAAATCTTTAATGGTCAATAATAGACGGTTGAGATCGTAAATTGAAGCGAATCCAATGGTTGAGGATTCGCCACATCCCCCTTTATGTACTTTTAGGGACTCATGGTGTGTCTCATTTTGGTCCACCGTAGGCTGCAACTACCCTGTGGATCAGCACATAGAAAACTCGGCTCGCGTGGGTTAGAGAAACTGGTACTTCGGGGGGCCGGGGGGGTTGGTGGTGTGCGGGAGAGTGCCACCACGCTTCTTGCAAAACAAAGTAGCTTGGTAGATGATATGAGTAACAATGTTGAACTTGGGGGTGAAAAACTTCACTGAATCCAGCAAGACGGAGCTTAAAAGAAGCGCGAGGATCATGCAATACATAGCCAAGCATCGACTATCTTGGGCGTGGCAACAGCGCTGCGCAGTAGCGTAAGGAGTGCGCGACTTGGCCATGGCGGCGATCAGAGCTAAACTAGGAGATAGCTAAAACAGCGGGAGCACCAAATAAGGTCGCAAGACTCAAAGAGGAAAATGAAAATACCCTAGAGGAGATGGCTAAAAGTAGCGAGAAACAAAGCGGGAGGGCGGAGCTCCGCCCCCCCCCCCCCTTGACCATGGTGACGAATTGACTTTTATGATTGTGACTTATGACAATTTATATTCCGAACATTCGGTTAAGAAAAGCCGCAAACTATTAATTTGATGTTTAAACACGATCGGATTTCAACTAAAGATTTCGGCGACAAGGGCAATCAGTTACCCGATGAAATATCCAGACCATCAATTTGCATATTTGCCGTGGTATAGTTTATCTGCATGGATTCGTGAACAAGAACAATCTCGATCGAACGAAAATGAAAACAATGATTTGAACAGCACACATGACGATAACGACAACGACAACATGTCTAAATAACAAAGGAGTATTAATGGGGCACCAACTTTTAAGAGTGGAATTAAACTGCAGGGCCTTTTGTATGATCAGTTAAGAATGATATTTCACGATATTTCTCCTACTTCAGCTTTTATAACCAACACGTTAGATCATGTCCTCTTTTATGATCATACAGTTCAGTGCACACCTTTAGAACAAGACAAATGAAATGTACCCAACGCTATGACATTACCTATGGGATAAAAATTCAGGGGCACCTTCACAGCGACATGTTGGTTCAGCGGACGATTTGTTGGAGCCTAAACCATCACCCCACTCCAGAACTAGCAGTTTCCACTCATGACATGTTCATCATCAAATGGAAGAACTAACAACACGGGAGAAAATGTACTCATAAGACGTTGTTTGCTTGTGGCCATTGAAAACTTGAGCGAAAAACAAAGGAACAGAAACCACAAACAGTTGCACCATGTGGGAACAGTCATTTGGTTTGGTGTATGATTTACCTTGATCTTACTTTGGAGTTTGCTCCACATTTGCTAATGTCTTATTGAGGTCAACAATTGATGCACACAAAGACTCCATTTTTTGGGGTTTCATCTTTTACGAGTTTTTTTTGTCTTCTTCCGACATCTGCAAGATTACAGATATTGACCTGGCTGCCTGGATTGCCACAGAAAGAAGAAGCAGACGCGCTAGAGCAATGTGTCTGAGACCCACCCCAACTCAAATTAACAATAAGAGGATTTCATCAAACACTCACTACATCAAATGGGGGGGTTTGTGACGCCAGCCGCGCCCCCGCGCGGTGCTGAGCCTGCGATGCCAACCCCGCGGCGCCTTTTTGCGACGCCGGGGCATCGCAAACACACCCCGCGCGTCGCAACCTAGTGCCGGGGCCAGGCGGCGACGCCCGGACGTCGCAAGGTTGCATGAAGGGGAAAAGGCGGCCCTTCCTTGCGACGCCGAAGCGTCGCCCCCAGCGCCGGGGCCAGTCTTCGACGCAAGGTGGCATGAAGGGCAATAAGGCAGCCCTTTCTTGCGACGCCACGACGTCGCAAGCGGAACAACTCCTCCGTGCAACGCCCGGCCGTCACACAGTGGCATGAAGGGCAAAAAGGCCACTGCGACGGTAGGGGCGTCGCAAGGGGGGTTTTGCGACGGGTTTTTTCTGCTTGCGACGGATGGGGGTCGCAAATAGGGGCTGCATTTTTCTTTCCATTAAGGGGCAGGGAGAGGAGGTGGGGACGGGGGATGGGGACTCTGGGGGGGGGGGGGGGGGGGGGGGGGGGGGGCGCACCTCTCTGTTTCTCTTTCTTTGCCCCCCTCTCTCTCTCTCCCTCTCTCCCTCTCCCTCCCTCTCTTTTGTGCTGCTCATCAAAAACAAAAAAAACCAGATCTTGTAGATTGTGAACTTCATCGAGACCGCGATGGACATGTAATGGGAGTAATTTTCTGGATACCCCATTAACATTTCCACCTCCATGTGATTTACATAGCGCAAAGTCTTGGTTGCATCACTTGTTCCAGCCCGGTTGCAGGTATGGACGTGACGCCGCAGTAACACGTCAGCGTCGGCATCACGTCAAGACGTGACGGTTGTCACGTCGCGTCCATAAGAAGACATTCATCGCGGTAATTTTTTATTATTTTTTACTTTTTACCTTCTTTTGCCACGTTGGTGATAGCGAGGACGAAGGTGACCGGCCAAGTGACGGCTTGCCGAGGCGACCATGCAGGCGCCGGTCGCCGGGCGGGATGGGGCGCCAGCCCGGGCGACCGCCACATCAGCGGTTGCCGGCAGCGGTCGCTACGTCGGCGGCCCCCGGCACGGGCGACCGCCACGTCAGCAGTCACCTGGCGGGATGGGCCGCCGGCCCGAGTGACCGCCACATTGCGCTGGTGGCCGCCACGTGGCGGACATCTTCCGGAAGGCGCTTGGGTGACCGCTTTTGAGCGGTCGCCCATATAAGGGGAAGGAGACCATTCTTGGCTCTCACTTTCACTCTTCCCCTTTAGCTCTGTGGGTGTGGGATGCTTTGCATTCTGCCGAGCGAAGTTAGAGGAAGAGGGAAGCCATTGACACGGAGGGGGAGGTTTTGTCTCCGATTTTTATAAAATTGTGGGTTTTTTCCTACCCCCGCATCCCATCTTTGGCTTCCAAACCCATTTTCTCAATTCATTAGGTGGGGACTAAATAGATCTTTGTGTATCTTGGATTTGGCCCCCCCTTGTGGTGTGTTACATTTTACTGTGATTTTGCTGAAATTGGTGAGTTTCGGTCAAACGAGGTGACTGGAGCAGGTACACTAGGCCTTTACATCATATAGAAATAAATGAGAGTTGTGTAAAGGCTATATAATATTACGAACTTTATAAAAATGACGGAGGAGGGGGGCAACGGCGTAGGCACCGAGAGGATGCGGTCGAACCAGGCCCCACAGGGAAGAAACATGACCTCAATTGGGACGTTTACGATAGGCCGGAAATTCAAGCGGCCGACGGATGGGATGCTATTCCGGAGGACAAACTGTGCACTATGGGGATGTGTAAAAAATTTGTGAAAATGTGTCACATAAACCGTTTGTGGCCCAGGCCAAGGCATCAGATACACACTCGGAACAATTGCTGCGACGCCCCAACTTGCACAAATGCACATTTTTGCCAGAGGGCCGAAGATGTATACAAGACATTGTGGGGAAAACCAAAGTTGTACCGAAACTCCATACCATATACATTGGCAGCCATGGTGTATGTTGAGGTTGTTTTGCATAGGCGTATGGATTGGCAGACAGCCACAAAACGAAAAATGAGTGAAGCAGTACACCCTTAGCAACATCCTCGACACATATGAGCCCCAGCCCCAAAGCCAATTGAATGCAGCTGCAACAACAGTAGCACTACCATCACCCCAACGCGAGTTGAATGCACTTGCAGCAACAGTAGCACTGCCATCGTCCCAACCCGTATTGAATGCACCCGAAGCAACTGCAGCACAGCCTTTGTTGGAAAACGAATTGCAAGCCAAAGACCGACGTATCGCGGAGTTGGAGGACATGGTGAATAGGCAAAGGCGTCAAATAGAGGAATTGGAGAGACAGTCCTCAATATTGGTCGACGATGTCATTGCACAAATAACTTATGATATTCCTAGCCCGCCCCGGTCGTCATTTGCTGTTGCACAGGATGCAAGGCTTGAGCAGAGAACAAAAGGCAAGGAGCCCGTGGTGGTGAGGGGTGAGTGTTCGGGAACAACTATTCAATCCGACACAACAATTGTTGTGGAAAATCTCATTAAGGAACGTGATACCGCAAGGGTGCCTGCAAATCGGCTGGCCAGGGTAGTAGACCTTAAAAGGTTTGTGCCACGTGAAGAGAGGTGGACGGAGTGGGTCATGTGGGCGAGAACTTTGCATCAGAAGAGGTTCAGAAAGAACATGCACTATATTGACTACAACAAGCTGCACGGATGTCAGATCGTGTTGTGCAGAACATTTATGCAAGCATGCAGCGCTATGAGGCATTTGCCACTAACCGAGAAAAATAAAAGGATGAAGAAAGAAAAAAACGTGCAGGCCAAGACGTGACCACCGCACTTGCCACCCATACATCCGAGTTTGACTCATTCACGGTGTGGGGTGATTTACATGGTATGTTTGACCGTTGTGAACATAGAGTTGGTGGAGGCATTGAGAGCATAATTTGGGAATTTGAAATGGAGGAGTGGGATCATCTCACTTGTTCGACAACAAGCGGGTGGAGTACTCACGTCCTCTAATACCATCATGGATCAAAGATGGCTCGTGTTGTCTAGTTTGCCTTAATACATATGGTCCGGAGGGTGCATACTTGTTGGGAAGTTGTGGAAATGTATCACGTAACTTGTTTGAAGTCGGCGGCTCTGATAAGCAACACATGTCCGTCATGTCGTGCGCCAATCCACCGATGTTACTATGAGCTATTTGGGTTGGAGGATGTGATGCCCATAGGTTATGAGCTCAATCGACACAATTTCCCTTTGGACCAGGAACCTCACAATTTTCTGAACGGCAAACACTGGGGGAAGACGTTGGCATGGAATGCCGATACAAGGATGCATGGCATGATATCTGATTGAACGTTCGATATCAATGAGTTTTGGATGACATCTAATTGGGAAATCACAAAACGTGCTCGTTGCATAGAAGATCCAGATCAACAGGAGTTGTTTTGTCGAAACCTTGGAGGACATTGGGGAATAAGAAGCGAGAGGTTTTTTCGGTTGCCCGAGAACCCACCAAACGGAGTGAACCTTTCCTCATACAATGGTAATCTGATTAGCCGGTATCTGCTGCATAGCCTTGAGCGTGTTGCCAAATCATGGATCCGAATGAACGACGCAATGACGGAACGCAAAGAGCGGCAGCTGCGTCGCAATCCCGCATATGAGGATGCGGATGAAAAGAAAATCAACAGATATGCCAAGGCCATTAGGCAAGTCGTTAGAACGTGGCAAATGAGTCTAGCAAGCACGTTAGTGGGTGTGAAATCCATTGATCTACCAAATGTCCAGGACCTTGTAGCTACCTTGGAGGCCGCTGAAACTGTCGCCAACAATGTTAATTCGTCGCCTCGTCGCCTCCAAAATGATAGTTAGCAGTGTGGCAATCAATACTCCCCGGAGTCATTCCGCATGATGGCAAGGGTGGACGAGGAACGTGTTAGGCTCGGGCCACCACTTCGCACTCAATACCAGATCCGAGCTCGCTTGCCCATTCATCTGGATGCCGCTTCTACACACTCAGCGTTGTCATCAACCCCACGTCCGGCGGTGCCATCTGCAACTTCAGGGAGTGAAACACAAGAGACTATAGATTTATCAGAATAGCCTCGCTCTTACATATTACAACTATGACTAGATCTTTTTGTCGATGATAGTATTCCTATAACTTCTAATAGGTTTGTAAAATTTCAACATAGCATTTCATGCCCGAATTTCGAAGCATTGCCTATGAGGCATGTCTTTCGTGATTTGACTATGGCGCCCAATGCTTGTGGACGACCTTTATATTTGAAGCATTCTTTCTCATTATTCTGGAATTTTCAATTTGAATTTTGCATGGACCACGGTTGTACGTCATATTTGTTGAGCTGAATAACTGTTAACCAGAATAATTTTGATTGACCTGATAGGGATTTAATGTAGAACTTCATAGTGTCGATGAGTAAGTTATAACTTATTAACAAGTCCACCGTTGTTGTCAAGTTGCGGGTTTGGAATTTTAATCAAGTCCACCAGCATACATGAATATTTCATAGGGATACTCAATTTCAGAGTGAATAGTTCTCAATACATTGCATGCCAAAATGTGAATATTGCGCGGTCTGCTCTACTGGACAACCGCGGTTGTTGTATATCCCATCTTGTTTGTCATTGACCCAACATCATTTGGCATTATTGATATTATTTTGTATCAACATCATGGTGCATGCACATTCCACTTTGCATACATTCATAGTTTCATAATTATATAAATGCAAGTTCCGAACCAATTTCATATTTCATACGAAAACAAACCGGGCTACATGTATTCCAATAGTTTAGTGGACCGCGACACATTCACCGCGGACCGTCTTGCAAGTTCTTGCCTACGAAGATGTCCGTCTTCTTAATTGTTTCTATTTCTACGACGGGATGACAATCTTGCCGGCCCCACCAGCGTGAAGTCCGAGTCCCCCTGCACTTCACCGCCAGCACCATGGTCGGTGTTGTCATCGTCCTCAGTGGCCGTTGTGTTTGCATCAGGCATTCTTAGGCGCATCCGACCCCATTTGATCTTCATTTTCCGCATTGGCCTATTCCCATCGCGATCAGTAATTCCATCGATAGTATCTGGCCCATGTATGTTGCGATCACCAATGACACTTTGTACAATTTTTTGCCTTTTCGCCGCTTGTGGGGGATTTTGTATTCTCGTACCAGAATGGGGGCCACGGTGATGCACTGCTGAGGGTCCGCCGACATGATATGAGAGTCGATTGACATGGGTGGACTGTCGGTTCAGATGGACCTGCAATGGCAAATGATCGTCATCCGATGGATCACAGAGACATTTCCATCTGCGTTTGGGATGACCGAAGTGCTTGTCCTCGCGTCATAGGAGCGCTTGCCATGTTTTTTGTCACATTCTCGTGCGACTTGGGCTCTTCAATTTCCTCTGTTGTTTGCGGTGTTGTGGTGGACGGGAGGGTAACAATTGCCGCCATGTGTACTTCCACATTTTCATTGGTCTCATTCCCATTTGGAATACTACCTGAGCCCCGTTCCTCATCCACGCTTGGGTGAAGGCCGAAGTTGACTGCACTGCTTGGCAATGTCGGAAGAGGATGCACATGCGGGTGGTGGTCCGTATCATGCACTGTAGTGCGGGTGACTCTAATATGAGCCACATGATGCACCACATCATCCGCGAGTAAGTCATCGAAGGCATTGTATCATCGTCCTCGTTGAAACCATGTGCATCATATCCATTGTCCTCTGCATCATTGCCCTCTGCATCATCTCCCGCTTGGGAGCTATCCGAACTAGTAGAATTACCGGCATCATCACTTACTGTATAGGCCTCAAAAGCTGAGTCTTCATATTGCAAATTCCTCTCGTACCATGCTGCAGTATCATCCCCCGCTTGAGCCCGTAATAGCCGTGAATTGGTATACACATATACCAATTTCTCGGCCCTATCCGGATGCAACCTGTTCCAAATCTTGCTATGCATGAATGAATAACTACTCCAATTACGTTCACAGGAAGACGCGGAGCACACTTGAGCAAGAACGCGCTTTGCGATAGGGGCCAATGTCCTTGCTCCGGCGCCAATCAAATCCCACCATTCATGCGGCTGCATGTTAAGTTTTTTTGGATCCGGAAGGTTGTGGAAATGGTCACGACGATCCGAGAAACTTTGATACTCCGATATAGCTCTCTCCCCTTGATTTGGAGGGACCAATTTCATGAGTGTCCGTATCAATCCCGCTTTCGCATCGACATCATCTCTCAACATGTTGTTGTCAAGTAGAAATGGATTCAACAATATCCCAGCACCATGCAAGTCTGTAGTGGCCATTTTCCATCGTTTCACAAAAGCCGCCTTGGCCCTTCTTGCCAACTCTGCATCTAGTGAGAATGGAGGGTCTTTCAATGAAAATACATGTTGCTGAAGGTTCCTCAATAGCAACCATGCCTTTCCCATAACTGGTTTCTTTCCATCGAACTCCCGTAACACAACAAGGGCTGGCTCCACCATGTGCACAAAATTCTCACACTTGGACCAGAAATCATGTGATCGAATAGTCTTTCTGCTCTTTTGACTTTTGCACAGTGACTTGTTCTTCCGAGAGTCCCGCAACGTCCGTACGTGGACTTCCCACTGTGGGTCAATAACAGTGTGCTCGAGCACGGACCTCAAAGTCACCAACCTGTCCACCATCAGGAAGTTGGTGGCAAACCGAGTTTCCCCTGGATTCTTTAGGCTGTATTTTGGTTCGTGCCTCATGTATATTGCCAAAGGCATGTGGTGGTTTCGGATGAACTTCACAACAGACTTGGCCTGCTTCACAAGGTCTTTCACCCATTGCTCTTTTTCCCAATCTTCTAACAGTAGGTCGAGGATATGAGCATAACATCCCTGATAATACATGTGAGGGTACTAAGCCAAAAGTAACTGGGCCATATTTCTCATGTTTGAGGTATTGTCCGTACAAATTTGCACAATTTTCTCCGGTCCAACAGAGTCAATGGCTTTCGATAGCACCAGAAACTAGTAACGTGCATCCTTCCGTTCCCCGGTTGTATCAATAGCTCATATAAATTGTTCCCCCGCAAGACATACGAGCATGATGTTGAATAATGGTTGGTTTGTGACAGAGCTCCAACCATCGGCACATAATGTACTTCCATATTTTTGCAATGAATCCCTGGTTCGATTTGTTACTCATTTTGAAAGGTCGGTCATGGTCTCTTCCAACAATCCCGTACGTAGAGCATTGTAAGGAGGTGGCGTGTACGTGCATTTTGGCTCCGAAGTTGTCGCGGCCCTTTGCCTTGAGGGCAGGGGGTCGGGACACATGAGGGGCTGCCCCTGTGGTGGGGGCAGTGGCAGCGATGGGTACGGGGGGCTGAAGCACCCTTGAGTGCCCAAGGCACTCAAGGAGGCGGAGGTGCTCATTAGGTGGAGCCCCGCACACCGGGATGCGGTGGGGGTGGCTTCACAAAGGGGTGGTGGTAGCTTAGCGGGACTTAGTGGGGGTGGCATAGTACTCACCTTGGGGCAAAGACCTCGTGGTGGGAGTCGTGGGGAGTCTTGGGACTCATCACGGTCCATAGGGGCCATGGTGGGTGGGCCAAGACTCACCGCAACTCATCACCGGGAGTCGAGGGTTTTCGTGGTGGTTCACCATAAAATGGCATGGTTGTTTGTGAAACCCCCGCGGACAACTACAAAAGTATATATAGGGAGTAGTAACCCCGAGAACGGTGCAAGCCCGTTGGTGACCAAAAACTAGTGAGTAAGCGAGCGAGCCGGAAAGCGACCAAAGAGTGGGGAGCTGTTCCGGACTGCCAAATACCAAAGGGAATTCCCGCTGGGCCCAAATCGGTGGAGGGTTCTTTGGGAGATCAAAGGGGGACCATTATGCCCTGGTGAGCAGCCGAAGCTCCAAGTTGGCCCGGCGGCCAGGTTGGGAGTTAGGCGCGTGCATCAAAGCGAGTAACTATGACTTGAAGGGGAGCTTACCGAAGTGAGGTGCGCGACACTTGGTATCAGAGCTTAGAGTTCAGTACGCGATCGTCCTTGGGATTGGCCTCATCATGGGGTCGGGCAAGCCAAAGCGAAAGCGGAACGGCCCAAAAGATGATGATCCTGGTGAGCCCGATGGGGGCGACGTGTCACCGAGGCGGCCGTTTGAGGAAGCGATGCATGTTTCCGAAAACGAGGCCGCTCAAGAGCGGGAGGAATCTGAGGAGTCGGAGCCTGAGGAATCCTTGAGAGCTTCGACCGACCAACAGATGCCTCCCATGCCGGCAGCCTTTTTGGAAGGGTTGTTGGCGCAATTTGGCGGGACGTTGAAAGACGTGTTGAAGGCGGCTAATACCACTTCCACTAAGGCAAAGTTTAAGGTGAAGCCAAAGGAACCTGGCACCTTCGAGGGCGTCCAAAATCGGAAGGCATTCAACACCTGGCTCTTGGAGCTGGAGCAGTACTTCCGGGCGGCCAAGTTGAGTGACAAGGATCGGGTGGAAGTGGCTCCCACCTATTTGAGGGGCTATGCTCAACAATGGTGGCAGAAACGCCTTCACGACCAAGGTCCAAGCCTGGAAACCTTGAACTGGAGTGGGTTCAAGGAATGTCTCTTTGTGCCCCTCAACGCGTCCTGGCTTGCCCAGGACAAGATGAGGAATTTGAAGCAAACAGATGACATTCGGGGATATGTCCAGGCTTTCAATGTGCTTTTGCTCGAAGTCGCGGACATGGCAGAACCAGAAATGGTCTTCAACTTTGTGGCGAGACTGGCCCCATGGGCCAGGCGGAAGTTGGAGGAGAAGCCACCTAAGACTTTGAACGAGGCAATTGAGAGGGCTAAATGTTTCTCGGATGTCCCTAGGGGTGAAAGACAAGGCCGTACGGAGCTAAACCACAAGAAGACCCGGCGGGAAGGTGACCCCTTCTGACCGGAAAAGAAGTAGGATAGGCCACGCGGCAACAATGGCACGTGGAAATCGAAGGGAGGGCCTTCACACGTCAAGGCGGTACCCGGTGCTTCGAAAGGAAAAGCGGGTGGAGCGGCTTATGGCGGACAGAAGACCACCTTTGATGGAGTGTGTTTCAATTGCGGGGAGCCCGGGCACATGGCCAAGAAGTGCACAAAACCTCGACAATTGAACATGACTCGGGCAACCACGGAGCTGTCGGAAGATACCATCAGTCGTTTGGTGGAAGCGGTGGTCGCCAGGACTTGCAAGGTAGGCAACTATTCTTGTGAGTTGTATCAGGAAACTGGCGCCCTACGTAAAAGGAGTTAATTATTGTTTGTGGATGGGATAATATCCGGAACTAATGTGTCATTGTTGGTGGACACAGGAGCGTCACACTCCTTCATGACGCCGCCGCCGGCGCAAAAGTTGGGACTCCCGACAAGTGACGTGGGGGCCTCTATTGAGGTGCGTTCTGCCAAAGGAGAACCACAACTGGCGACAAGGTTGGCATTTGATGTTCCTCTTCAACTGGGGAGTTGGGAGGGACGTGAGAACTTCACCATCTGCGAGATCGATGGAGTGGATCTCATTTTGGGGATGACCTTTTTGAGCAAATCCGGAGCGGTCATAGATGGCCGCAAGAGAGTAGTCACGCTCCCATGTGGGAATGGTGGCGAGGTCTTACGAGTGTCGGAAACGCCCAAACCCGTGGGAGGGCGAATAAACCTCCTGTCAGCAAAGGAGTGGGCCGTGGAGGAGGCACACGAGCCCCAGTTTTTGCTCTATATTAGAGAAGTGAAGGGAGAAGGCGATGGGGAGCCGAGCCCAGATTGGATCAAGGGGATTTTGGAGAAATACCAGGATGTGATGCCGGAGGATTTACCAAGCGGCTTGCCACCACGAAGAGGAGTTGACCACAAGATTGAGGTGATACCGGGATCGGAACCGCTTGCCAAGGCACCCTACCGGTTGAGCCACAGAGAGTTGGTCGAGCTGAAGACTCAGCTCAAATATCTAATGTCAAAGGGGTACATCCGGCCGAGTAAGCCACCTTACGGAGCCCCGGTGCTATTTGCAGACAAGAAGGATGGGACGCTGCGTGTCGATTACAGGGCTTTGAATAAGGTGACTATAAAAAACCGGTACCCATTGCCAAGGATCGACGACCTTTTCGATCGGTTGGCAGGAGCGAAGTATTTCAGCCGGATCGATCTGCGCTCCGGCTATCATCAAATTCGAGTGGCGGGAGGAGATGAGGAGAAGACCGCGTGCAGGACAAGGCATGGTTCATATGAGTTCTTGGTGATGCCTTTTGGACTCACCAATGCTCCCGTGACCTTTAGCACGCTGATGAACAGCCTTTTCCAGGAGTGGTTGGATGACTTTGTGATCGTGTACATCGACGACATCTTGGTGTATTCGAAAACAAAGGAGGAGCACCTGGAGCACCTCAAAAGGGTGTTCCAGAAATTGCGGGAAGGGAAGCTGTATGCCAAAGCTTCAAAGTGCGAATTCGGGGTCACAAAAGTGGAGTTCCTGGGGCATGTGATTACACAGGATGGGATCAGAATGGATGACAGGAAGGTGAGGGCAATCTTGGATTGGGAGCCTCCGACTTCGGTCCCGGGAGTGCGATCCTTCCTAGGACTCGCCTCCTACTACCGGAAGTATGTGAGAAATTTCGCCAAGATCGCGGGGCCGCTGTCAGACCTTCTGTGTAAATCCAAAGTCTGGGCATGGAACACCTTTTGTGGCCAAGCTTTTGCTGAATTGAAGCAGCGGATGGCGGAAGCTCCAGTCTTGAAAATCCCGGAGTTCGATCGTCCGTTCGAGATTCATACAGATGCGTCGGACTTCGCGATTGGGGGTGTACTGATGCAAGATGGACGCCCAGTGGCTTACGAAAGTAAGAAACTGAATGAAGTGGAGTGACGGTGGCCGACGCACGAGAAAGAGATGAAGGCGGTGGTGCACTGTCTTGAGCTTTGGCGCCACTATGTTGGTTCCAACCCAGTGAAGGTGTTCACGGACAATGTCACGGTGAAGTATTTTGCCACGCAGCCCAAGTTGTCCCCAAAACAACTTAGGTGGCAAGATACTTTGGTGGTGTTCGACGTGGATATCCAGTACAAACCGGGACGGGACAACGTGGTGGCCGATGCCTTAAGTAGAAAGCAGCAGCTTTTGTTGGTGTACAGGGGCGAGACGGCGCTCCAAAGGAAGATCCGGAAGGCTTGCCGGAAGGATGAGCTGGCGAAGTCCGTGATGCAGGACTTGAGGAGGGGGGTTAAATCGCAGTTCCACTTGCAAAATGGATTGCTCCGGTATAAGCAAAAGCGTCTCTACGTGCCGAAGGGAGGGATCAGAGATAGTCTCTTGAGAGAATGCCATGATAGCCCGTTTGCAGGCCACGGTGGAGCCAAGCGCACTGCGGCACTCTTGAAGAAAGAGTATTTCTGGCCCAAACTGAGGGAGGAGGCAGAGGAGTATGTCAAGACATGCACCACATGCCAACAAAACCGGAGCAAGTACAAAAAGCAAGCGGGGCTGTTACAACCCTTGCCGATTCTAGAGGGGACTTGGGAAAGCGTTTCAATGGATTTCATGACTGCTATGCCACTGTCAAAAGGATTCGATGCAATCATGGTGGTGGTGGATAGGTTCAGTAAAATGGGCCATTTCATCCCCACCAAGGAGACGGCAACGACGCAGGAGACAGGGCGACTTTACTTCGCCCACGTCTTAAAGCATCATGGAGTCCCGAAGGATATTGTCTCGAACCGCGATCCAAAGTTTACGAGTAAATTTTGGAGGACACTTTGGAAGAAGATGGGGACGAGGCTGAAGATGAGCACCGCCTTCCGACCTACGACCGACGGCCAAACGGAAAGAGTGAATTCCGTAGTGAAGCAGATCTTGCGGAATTACGTGTCGGCAAACCAATCAGACTGGGTGGAACACTTAGACGCGGTAGAGTTCTGTTATAATAACACAGAACACTCCGCAACGGGAGTTTCCCCTTTCGTATTGGTCTATGGAAAAGCACCTCTGGTGCCGACAAGTTGGGCCGCCCAGGACATTGAGGAACCGGCAGTAGCGGCGGTACTGGAAGAACGTGAGCATTTGTTGAAGCTCGCAAAGTACAACATTGCCAAAGCTAGGAAACGGTATGAAAGGCAGGCGAATTGGAAGCGGAGGGAAGTGAAGTTTGAGGCAGGCACGGAGGTTTGGTTGAACATCAAGAATTTCCGACTACCTCCGGAAGTGAATCCAAAGTTCGTACCTCCGTATGCGGGACCCTTTCACATCCGGAAGGTTATGAATGAGGATGTGTATGAATTGGAGATGCCGACAAACAGCAAGGTGCATCCAGTATTCCACGTCTCCCTTTTGAAGCCTTACTTCAAAGATGAAGCGCGTCCGAATCGGCATCAAGTGTTGCGTCCGCCACTTGTGCTGTTGGATCATGAAAATGAACCTGAGTACGAGGTGGAGGCAGTACTTAAGTCGAGGAGGTTCTTGAACCGAGAAACGGAGTATCTCGTCAAATGGAAGGGCTATCATCATGTGGAGGCATCTTGGGTGCGTGCCTCAGAAATGGGAAACGCATCCGAGGCGGTTGCAATTTTTGAAGGGCGACCTCAAAAGCGGAAGAAGCGTTGATGGGGACATCAACCTTGGAGCGTGGGGGAGGAAATGCATGCTTAGCCCGGCTTAGCTAGCTCATGAATCCCATTGCAAAAACTTGTATTGTACAAAAATTTGTTAAAAAGGAAATGGGTTCCAAATGTTGTGCGTCCTATTTTGTTTGGAATGGTGATGCATGGTGTGGTTGGCTAGTGTGTAGAATGCATGCTAGCTTACAAAAGTGGGAGAGGTAAACTGGGTTAATCGTGTGTTTGCGCAGTGCCGAAATCAGGTGACTCCCATCCAAGGGGCAAGGAAACATGCGCCTTCTTTGGGAGTTCACGTGCTAGTGCGCACCTGGCGCGTGCGTGTACTATAACTGCGCTACCGAGGTGGTTGCCTTGTAGTGCGGGCTAATGCGGAAGCTACGTGCTTTCGTTCACGTACTATAATCGTGTAGCCTCGGGACGAAGTCGTAGTGCGGCTTCGACGTGTTCCCGTACCTCAGGCCAGCATTCCAAGACGGACCCAATTGTAGTGATTGGGCGCACGGTTGGTTCAAGGTTATCTTCCTAGTCAAAGGGGGTTCGAGGTGAACCCTTGCGCAAGGTGATGCCAAAAGCGGCATCATGAGTGATCGCAAGCAATGTTGTTGCAATAAGGCGATTCGATCCTCAGGGAGGATCGTTCCTTGGCCTTGAAGCCAAGAAGAGTGCACTAGGAAGAGCTTGAGAGGCTCCACCCCTGGCCGGGACTTGGAGGAAGTCGGCTGAACTAGCTAGTGGAGAGTAGAGTCAAGTGTGGGGTTTGGTTTTTTGCCATGGGACACCATGGTACGGAAACAAACTCCTTGATGTGGGACGCCACAACTTGGATGTTCGTTTTTACAAAATGGACAAGTCGATGAGGACATCGACTCCCTGTTGGTAGGGGTGTGTGTCGCGGCCCTTTGCCTTGAGGGCAGGGGGTCGGGACACATGAGGGGCTGCCCCTGTGGTGGGGGTAGTGGCAGCGATGGGTACGGGGGGCTGAAGCACCCTTGAGTGCCCAAGGCACTCAAGGAGGCGGAGGTGCTCACTAGGTGGAGCCCCGCACACCGGGATGCGGTGGGGGTGGCTTCACAAAGGGGTGGTGGTAGCTTAGCGGGACTTAGTGGGGGTGGCATAGGACTCACCTTGGGGCAGAGACCTCGTGGTGGGAGTCGTGGGGAGTCTTGGGACTCATCACGGTCCATAGGGGCCGTGGTGGGTGGGCCAAGACTCACCGCGACTCATCACCGAGAGTCGAGGGTTTTCGTGGTGGTTCGCCATAAAATGGCATGGTTGTTTGTGAAACCCCCGCGGACAGCTACAGAAGTATATATAGGGAGTAGTAACCCCGAGAACGGTACAAGCCCGTTGGTGACCAAAAACTAGTGAGTAAGCGAGCGAGCCGGAAAGCGACCAAAGAGTGGGGAGCTGTTCCGAACTGCCAACTACCAAAGGGAATTCCCGCTGGGCCCAAATCGGTGGAGGGTTCTTTGGGAGATCAAAGGGGGACCGTTATGCCCCGGTGAGCAGCCAAAGCTCCAAGTTGGCCCGGCGGCCAGGTTGGGAGTTAGGCGCGCGCATCAAAGCGAGTCACTATGACTTGAAAATGAGCTTACCGAAGTGAGGTGCGCGACAGAAGTTGTTCTCACAGCTGAAACAAACAATGGGAGTCGTGCCACGTTGAATGGTATCTTGGCCTCATAGAAGAACGTTGCCCACTTCTTATCTAACGCCCTCTTCGCTGTCACGTTCAATCCCTCCGAAATGGATTGTTGTCGCAGGATTTGTACTTCTTTGAGATCCTCTTGTATCTTGTGGTGTGATTGCATCTCGACCCCCTTGTCCCAATGTACCAGATACCTCGCAAGAGTCCCCTTCCGTACAACTGAATGGTACTTCCGGACGCAAATGTGCTGCTTCTGCATGAGGGGGATTACTCTCCTGACCGCAATTTGGTGTGTTGCCTTCTGCGAGGTTCCCTTCCTCCAATGGCTCCGGAACAACCCTTCCACAGATTGAAAGCAATGAAAAATCATTTCACCAGGGAACGATGACTTCACCCTCCGAACCAATTTTGATTGACCTGATACTCAACAGGTACCTTTGACAAGGTATGTCCAACATACTCGCAAAGATTGAAAGCAATCAAAAATCATTTGAACAGCGAATGATGGGTTCACCCTTTCAATCAATTTTGATTGACCTGACACTCGACAGGTCCCTCTGATAAGGTATGTCGAACACACTCGCAATGTTTAAAAGCAATCCAAAATCATTTCACCAGGGAACGATGAGCTCACCCTCTGAACCAATTTTGGTTGACCTGATACTCGGGAGGAGCCTGTGACAAGGTATGTCCAACACACTCTCAAAGATTGGAAGCAATCAAAAATCATTTGAACAGTGAACGATGGGTTCGCCCTTTGAATCAATTTTGATTGACTTGATACTCGACACGTACCTCTGACAAGGTATGTCCAACACACTCGCAATGTTTGAAAGCAATTAAAAATCATTTGATCAGCGAACGATGGGTTCACCCTTTCAATCAATTTTGATTGACCTGATACTCGACACGTACCTCTCACAAGGTATGTCCAACACACTCGCAATGTTTGAAAGCAATAAAAAATCATTTGAATAGCGAACGATGGGTTCACCCTTTCCATCAATTTTGATTTACTTCAAACTTGAGAGGAGCATGTGACAAGGTATGTCCAACACACTCGCAAAGATTGAAAGCAATCAAAATTTCATTTGAACATCGAACGATGGGTTCACCCTTTCAATCAATTTCGATTGACCTGATACTCGACACGTACCTCTGACAAGGTATGTCCAACACACTCGCAATGTTTGAAAGCAATCAAAAATCATTTGATCATTGAATGATGGGTTCCCCCTTTCAATCAATTTCGATTGACCTGATACTCGACACGTACCTCTGACAAGGTATGTCCAACACACTTGCAAAGATTGGAAGCAATCAAAAATCATTTGAACAGCAAACAATGGGTTCACCCTTTGAATCAATTTCAACTGACCTGATACTCGACACGTACCTCTGACAAGGTATGTCCAACACACTCGCAAAGATTGGAAGCATTAAAAAATCATTTGAACAGCGAACGATGGGTTCACCCTTTGAATCAAATTTGAATGACCTGATACTCGACACCTACCTCTGACAAGGTATGTCCAACACACTCGCAATGTTTGAAAGCAATCAAAAATCATTTGAACAACAAACGATGGGTTCACTCTTTCCATCAATTTTTATTGACTTCATACTTGAGAGGAGCATGTGACAAGGTATGTCCAACACACTTGCAAAGATTGAAAGCAATCAAAAATTCATTTGAACATTGAACGATGGGTTCACCCTTTCAATCAATTTCAATTGACATGATACTCGACACGTACCTCTAACAAGGTATGTCCAACACACTTGCAATGTTTGAAAGCAATCAAAAATCATTTGAACAGCGAACGATGGGTTCACCCTTTCCATCAATTTTTATTGACTTCAAACTTGAGAGGAGCATGTGACAAGGTATGTCCAACACACTCACAAAGATTGAAAGCAATCAAAAATTCATTTGAACATCGAACGATGGGTTCACACTTTCAATCAATTTCGATTGACCTGATACTCGACACGTACCTCTAACAAGGTATGTCCAACACACTCGCAATGTTTGAAAGCAATCAAAAATCATTTGAACAGCGAATGATGGGTTCACCCTTTCCATCAATTTTTATTGACTTCATACTTGAGAGGAGCACGTGACAAGGTATGTCCAACACACTCGCAAAGATTGAAAGCAATCAAAATTTCATTTGAACATCGAATGATGGGTTCACCCTTTGAATCAATTTGAATGACCTGATACTCGACACGTACCTCTGACAAGGTATGTCCAACACACTCGCAATGTTTGAAAGCAATCAAAAATCATTTGATCATTGAATGATGGATTCCCCCTTTCAATTAGTTTTGATTGACCTGATACTCGACATGTACCTTTGACAAGGTATGTCCAACACACTCGCAAAGATTGGAAGCATTAAAAAATCATTTGAACAGCGAACGATGGGTTCACCCTTTGAATCAATTCGAATGACCTGATACTCGACACGTACTTCTGACAAGGTATGTCCAACACACTCGTAAAGATTGGAAGCAATTCAAATGGACCTATTTATTGGCTTAAAATTAATTTAAATTCAATTACATTATGGAATGGCTTGGTGTCGATGTGGAGGCAAACGATTTATTCGTCTGTTGTGTCTCCGCACATGTTCAAGCACATGCGGGCAAAAGAGGGGCTTCAACCACATCCGTTCAATGGGTGCAATAGCCGTGCACGCATTGCATGATTTCTTTTTCGCAATGAACAAAAACCAGATGACAACTAAATGCCTCATCGGCCCATCGAACGAATTTCGATTGATCTCATATTACATCGGGACCTATCAGAGGGTACATTGAAGACATTGGCCAAGTCTCAAAGCGAACGAAAATCATTTGGATGGGCAACCAACCGTCGGCCCATTGAATGAATTTCGGTTGATCTCATATTACTTTGGGACCTCTTCCATGGCACATTGAAGATACTGGCCAAGTCTCAAAGCAAACCAAAATCATCTCGATGGCCAACCATCCGTTGAGCCATTGAATGAATTTCGATTGATCTGATATTAGTTTGGGACTTGTGAGAGGGTGTCTCAAACGTACTGGCAAAGTTTGGAAGCAAACAAAAATGATTTGGATGGGCAACCATCCGTTCACCCGTTGAATGTATTTTGCTGGATCTGCTATTGCTTTGGGACCTGTTGGACTGTGTTTCGCGTGCTCACGATTTTTTTCCATTCGGTTTTTGAATGGGGCGTGTAATGTAGCCATATGCAATGTGCGTGCCAAATTTGGGAGCGAACATAATTCATTTGGACCCAAAACCACAGTTTCTTCTCTGTTTTGCACTCCAAACTTGATTTGTGTTCAACTTCATGCACTCTTCATAGAGAGTTCTGCAATAGTGAGCGAAGAGAACACTTTTTTTTTGGGGGCATTTTTGATTGGTCCAAATTTTGGCGGGGGAGTAGTGGTGGGATGTTGGAAGCTGCAGAACAAAATTGAGCCAAAACAAAAATCAATACGTGCCAGAAACCCCCAATGAAAGGCAGTGCAAACCTATTTATTGGTTTAAAATTATTTTAAATTCAATTACATTATGGAATGGCTCGTGTCGATGGGGAGGCTAACGATTTATTTGTCTGTTGTGTCTCCGCACATGTGTTGCACACATGTTCAAGCACATGCGGGCAAAAGAGGGGCTTCAACCACATCCGTTCAATGGGTGCAATAGCCGTGCACGCATTGCAGGATTTTTTTTTCGCAATGAACAAAAACCAGATGACAACTGAACGCCTCATTGGCCCATCGAACGAATTTCGATTGATCTCATATTACACCGGGACCTATCAGAGGGTACATTGAAGACATTGGCCAAGTCTCAAAGCGAACGAAAATCATTTGGATGGGCAACCATCCGTCGGCCCATTGAACGAATTTCGGTTGATCTCATATTACTCTGGGGCCTCTTCCATGGCACATTGAAGATATTGGCCAAGTCTCAAAGCGAACCAAAATCATTTGGGGGCAAATGATTTATGCATCTGTTCATTTATTTGTGATTAATCGTTAATGGTGAAAAGGATAAACCAAAGGTTCATTGATAAAAAAAAAAATTGAATGATTTGAAATTTTGCTAGTATGTTCTACATGCCTCTTACATGGACCGGACAAGTATGAGATCAATAAAAAATGGTTCACAGGAGAAACCAATGGTTACTTGATGTGCCGATTTATGAATGCTTTCAAACTTTGCCATTGCATTGTACATGCCCTCTTAAAGGTACCGGACAAGTATGAGTTCAATTTAAAATATTGCAATGGGTGAACCAATGGTATCTTCATTCATCAATTTTTGATTGTTTTTAAACTTTGCCAGTATATTGTACGTGCTGTCAAACAGGTACCGAACAAGTATGAGGTCATTCAAAAATGGTTCAAAGGATGAACCTCGTATTTCCAAAAATTACGTAGACTATACAGTGGGTTGCACATTTAAGTTTTCGCAACTTGAGACCTTTGGCCTACTCCTTACGTTTCTAGCCTTTATAGTCATCTTCATCTAGATTTATTACTTCGTTGTCGTCATCTCCAGATGTTGATGAAGATGCTCCGGGTGTAGAGGACGTGCCTCCACCAGTACGGAGAGCTTGAGCCTGGGCTCAAGTGGTCAAAGAGGGACCCAGTGTTGTGTGGTCCACCCTTGCCATCATGCGTAGCGTTTTAGGTGAGTGCTGGCTCTCTTCCACATTTGCCAGAGCCGGGTGTGTCGCTCTTGCTACGGCGGCATGCAATTTTTCAATTAAATCCGATATGTTTGGAAGTGGCAAGAACACCCCTGGAATAGGGGCAATTTGGTCACGTCATGTGTTCTGCCAATACTTTAGAACACTCGTGATGGTAGCCTTGAAATTGTCCAACACCTTCTCTTGCTGGGGGTCTCTGCGCAACTCTGGAAGAAATGGCCCATCATCCCGACGAGGCACCCAGTACGTCTCATTCATATCCTCCCAACGGATGCTAGCGGCCTCCAACTCCCTTAGAAATAGGTCTCTCCCAATCGGTTCGCGATTATATGGGTCGTTTCCAGCTGACACCCACGGATTCTCAGGCAGTCGGAAGAATCTTTGTGTGGTACAGCTGCATGCCCTCCCAAGTTCCGACAAAAAATCTCCCTTTGGATTGGGTCCCGTATGCCTCTAGTACGCACGGTTATTTCCCAGTTGGATGTCACCCAAAAGGTCACCGGATCTTTAACCCTGGTTAACGTCTTTGCATCCAAGGCATGCATCTCTCTTGGAGCATCCCATGTCATTGTCTCCCCCCAGTGCTGCCAATTTAAAAAATCGTAAGGCGATACATCCAATGGCATGTTGTACCGGTTGTACTCGTATCGCGTGGGCATATTGTCTTACAACCCAAACAACTCGTAGAAACGTCGATGGATTGGTCCACGGCAGTCAGGGCATTGGCTGGCTCACATGGCTGCCGATATGAGACATGTGGGATAGAACAAATGGCCACATGAACCAAGTATATAGCCTCCCTTCGGTCCATAAGGGTTTAGGCACATTGTGCACACCGTACCATCTGTTACCCATGACGCTGGATTGCTCTGTGGTATCCATGTCCGTTTATCCTCATTAATGTAGGATGACAGCCTCGGCCTGGTGTCCCACTCCTCATCTACTTCCAAATCCCAGTTTATGCTGTTATTGGTATCGGAAATTGTATGCACACAGTGCTCAAACATGGCATGCACATCACCCCATGTGGTGAATCCAGTGTACTTCGACGTGAATATATCACGCATAATGTCGTGCCTTTGCAAATTAGCATAGATGCTATCTACGCTTCGATTCGACAAACGTGCTGCACGTTGGAGGGAGGACAACACTTCTTCTATCCGTGTTTCCCGCGATGCTAGATGGCCCACCCATGTCACCCAATTCCGCCAATTCCCCTTCAACCATGGCCACGATCGGATTTGCATGACATTTGAGTACCGATATGCAACAGCCCTAGCTTGCTCGCGTTCCCCCACAAGCTGCTCTAATTCCTGTTCTTGGGCCGATGTAATTTGCACGGCTGAACATTCCCCAGTTTCCACTATGGGGTCCTTCCCTTTTCTTGCCCTCTCCGCCACAAGTCTTTCTTCCTCAACCCTCGCCGGGTCCAGTTCAGACGTTTACACTTCATTCCCATGCCCGATTGAGTCAACCCTGTCGATGACGCGGTCAATGTCCATTGGTGGCATATTCAAACGCGCCAATATGTCTTGCTCGTTGGTGATTGGCCTCGGGTCCTGAAGCACACCGCGTACGCTGTCGAGAGTCCCCAACCCCATTCTTTCCAGCAACTTCGCTATTTGCCACCGTTGCAAATGAACAATGTCCTACAGGTCTTTGATGTGCTGTTCATGTGCGGCCAACTGTTCCTCCAACGGAGAGCGTACCTCGCCCCCCTCCACCTCAGACGTTGAAGGTCCGGCTGCGGAGACTTGTTGCGGCGTATAATCTGGAGGTTGGTCTGCATTTCCTCCTTCTTCCACATCGTCGTTTCCATCCGCCTTTCCTTCTTCTTCCACCTCGTCGTTTCCATCGAACCGTATGATGTCCTACCCCTGACATATATACAAGTCTGGGATATCAGAGAACATGTATAGTCTAGTACGTTGTCTCGCAGTGGCAGTTTGTCAATCCACCGGTCGCAATAAAATCAACTCTGTGTACAACATGGCCGCAAATAAATATGGGACCTTGTTGTTGACGAGCGGTTGACCCCACAATGTTGTATGTACTTCCTCTGCCCTGTGGCGGAAATGCGGGTTGGCGCAAGAATACAAACTAGTTTGATTTTGTTTGGTTTGTGGATCATGCCTATCTATGGGCCACAAACGATTTATATGACATCAGTCCACAAATTTCCTGCAATCACTAAGCGACCGCCGCTGCCCCAACTTCCAAACTTCCCAACCTGGTTCCGCAAGAATGTTGGGGTCATTGTATATGTCCCAACAAAGTTCGCGCCTGACCCCTTTTGGTTTTTTTTTGGGAGATCCAGGTTCATTATCGTCATCCTTGGGATGACCTCCTCTGTCTTCCTCCTCCGCCATTTATGGCTTTGGCTTACCCATACTCGACAGGTGTTTGCTAAGAAAAATGCTTTCCCAGCCCTCCTAAATCGTACCTAATCCTACTCCCTAATGAATCCTCCCCAAGTACTAGAGGCACGTGTCACTCCCTCGGCAGTTATAAGTGATATGACGCAATGTGCAATGAAAAAAACGTGGGTGTTAGAGGAGGGCTTCCCGGTAGGTACTCAGCATCGATTTCGTAGAATCCAACGACCCAAAATACCTCCCACCCAACCAATAGCACCCCTCTCCACTTGGACTCAATGACAAGGAATGCAACATCCCATCACCTACCAAGTCCTGGTGTGGAGAAAAGTGAGGGAGAGAATGGCCTCCAAGGCCTTATAAGCCCCCCCTCCACACTCGAGGCGTGCGTTGTCATCATGACTGCGCACGCTAGTAATAGCTGCGACCGCGAGCAGAGGTGGTCGCATTTTTATTTTTTTTCTTTATTATGTGCGACCACCAACAGGGGGGTGGTCGCAGATTTTTTTTTTTTAATCAACAGGGAGGTGGTCGCATAATTTTTCTTTTTTTTAATAGGCGCGACCACCAACAGAGGGGTGGTCGCAGAAATTTTGTTAAAAACAAATAGTTGCGATGGTCGCATAATTTTCCGATTTTTTAATATCTACCAACAGTTAGTAGCTCAGTTGGTTAATTGCACTCAGTGCGACCCGGACGATTTTGGGGTCAAATCTTACTACTTGATGGGTGTGGTATGGTTCGTGTGTGGTGCCCCATTCCTACGCTTCTTGGCACATAAATGAAAGAAGTTATTTTCTCCTCTCACTACTAAGGGGCCTGATTTGTGAGCTGTCGCTCCCAGGTTTTTCCCCAAAAAATAAAAATAAAAATAAAAATAAAAAATCTGCGACCACCAGCAAGGGTAATTAGTAAATCAGTAAATAGGTGCAACTACCAGCAGGGGGGTGGTCGCAACATTTTTCTTTTATTTTAACAGTTGCGACGACCGCTACTGGTGGTCACACAATTGTTTTTTAAGAAAAAGGTGCGACCACCAGGAGGTTGGTCCCCTTGCACCTCTATGTATGTTTGGAGAGGCAGATGAAAAGCACATGTATCGACTCCCCATGGATTTGTGAAGGGGAAGATGAATGTTGGGAGCTGCACCTGGCCTTTGTGGCTTTCGAAACCATAATAGGAAATCAACAATGTAAAGGTAATGACGAAACACAAACGCACGCACAACCACCAAACCCTTTCTTGGGTACACATATTCCACCATTTTTGTTTGGGTACACGTATACATGTACCCAAACTGAAACATGGATATCCATGGAAACATACTACACATCATGTGACAAAAGTTATAGCTGTACCTAATTCCGTCTGGCACGACGATGATGGTATGATCTCACGCCTAGTACAAAATCTTCGTCCCCACTCACTTCACCCCCGTTCCCATGATCAGTGCTAGAATCATGATCTCCATCTGTTCTTTCGATTCCAGAGGCAACTGGCCGTTGGACCTGTAGTCGTCCTCGGAGTACGTTCAGTTGTCTCTCTGGTCGATTTCCACTCCTATCATGAATACCACCTAGGGTATCAGGCCTGTTCACAGGTCGGTCACCAACAAAAGGTTGCACAATTCTCTGTCGTTTCTGGGCTTGTCCCGAATTTCGTGGTGGCCTTGGAGCAGGTCTCATATGAGAAAGACTACTCGCATGTACATCAGAGGGGCCGACATGAGAGGAAGGGGCATGAGATGGACCAGCGAGGGTCGAGGGAGCACGGTTCACATGCGGACGTCGTCGGGCCAGATGAAACGACAATGGCCGGTCATCGTCATCCGATGGTTCGACTTGCAGAAGTCCCGCAGCAGAAGAAGCATCTCCCAGGATCGGAGTAGCGATGGAAGGAATTACATGAGGGGGAGAGAGACTAGATGGACCAGCATGGGATGGACCGGCTTGAGAAAGAGAAACATGAGATGGAGCGGGGATGAAGCACGGTTCACAGGGGCACGATGTCGGTGAAGGAATGACAACGGCCGGTTGTCATCATCCGACAATTCGACCTGCACATCTCCCGCAGTCCATGGAACTCGTGGTGGGGGAGAGTTGACCTCAACATCATTGTTGAGAATGTGCTCCACTGGGGGAAGGGGGTCTGCAATTGGGATGACATCATGTCGCAGTTCATCAACAACAAGATCATCGAAGGATGGATGCATTGCAGCATCATCATCGTTAAATTCGTATGGGTCATGTGGAGGATTGCCCACATCATCGGACCCATCCCAACCGTCAGAGTCGGAGTCCCTCGCGGTGTCAGTGTCATCATTGCTGCTAGATTGGACCTCTGAGGCAGATTCTTCAGACAACAGATTCTTCTCGTACCATGCAGATGCGTCACTTGCTCTCCTCTCTCGCAGTAGCCTACAATTCGTGTAGACATAAACCAATTTGTCAGCCCTGGCAGGATTCAACCTGTTGCGAATCTTGTTGTGAACAAACAAGTAACTGCTCCAGTTCCACTCACAGGACGAGGCAGAGCACACTTGAGCAAGAATACGCTTTGCAATAGGAGCTAACGTTCTTGCTCCAGCTCCAATCAGATCCCACCATTCATGTGGCAACATGTTCATTGCTTTTGGATCCGGCATGTCATGGAAAGGATTCTGCCGATCCGAGAAGCACTGGTACTCGGATAACGCTCGCTCTGCCATGTTCAAGGGCGCAAGTTGCTTGATGACCCATACAAGCCCGGCTTTGGCAACCACATCGTCTCTCAAATCCGTATTGTCCAGCAAGAATGGATTCAGCAAGGCCCCCGCATAATGTAAGTCTGTGCGAACCATCCGTTTGCGGTCGTAAAATGCATCCTCGATCCTTGCCGCCAAATCATCGTCCATAGAAAATGGAGAACGCCTCAAGGATTGCACGTGCTTCTCAAGGTTTTCCAATATCAACCATGCTTTATCCATTATTGGTTATTTTCCATCAAACTCCCGCAAAGCAATCAACACCGGCTCCACCATGTACACAAAATTTGCACATTTCGCCCAGAAATCGTCAGAGAGAATGATTGCGCGGACCCTCTAACTTTTGCTCAAAGACTTGAACTTACGATAATCGCGTAAGGTGCCCACATATGCATCCCATTGAGGGTCAATGATCACCTGCTCCAGACCCGCCCTCACAGTCACCAGTCGATCCACCATCAAAAAGTTTGTGGCAAAGCGGGTTTCACCCGGGTTCCTAAGGCTGTATTTGGGTTCATGCTTTCTAAACAATGCCAGAGGGATGTGATGTGTAAGAATGAACGTCACAACCGACTTTGCCATTTTTACTAGTTGTTTCATCCATGATTTTTTTCCCCAATCCTCCAAAAGGAGATCAAAGATATGAGCAGCACACCCTTGGTAATATAGATGGGGATATCGTACCATCATTATATCGGCCATATTAACCATGTTAGATGCATTGTCCGTGCACACTTGGACAATTTTTATCAGCTCCAATTTTATTGATGTAACTCGTTAACAACCCTGCTTAATAACGTGCATATTTTCTCTCCCCGCTTGTGTCAACAGATCCCAAAAATTGTTCCCCCGCAGGACAGACCAGCATGACATTGAACAGTGATCGATTAGTAACATAACTCCAACCGTCCGCACATATAGTGCTTCCATATTTCCGGAGAGAATCACCTGTATTTTCATTCACCTTTTGGGTGAGGTCAGACATAGCCTCTTCTAGCAATCATGTGCGGAGATTGCGATAACTCGGAGGTGTGTATGTGGACTTGGAATCGGACGTGGCTTTGATAGCAGCCACAAACGCATGAAGCCTCAAGACATTGAACGGAATATTGGCCTCGTAGAAAAATTGGGCCCACTTCTTATCCAGAGTCCTCTTTTGCGACAAATTAAGCCTTCTTGCATTGATTGTTGCCTCAATGGTCTGGTCCGTACAAGTGCTAACGTACAATCGGGTGTTGCTCCTGACCCACCGGCTTCTCCACGAACAGTAGACGCCTCGCAAAAATCCCCCTGGGTACAACTCTGAAGGACAGTTTGATTCGAACCTGGAGTGTTTGGCTCAGAAGCCGCGGCCACATCAAGAGACGGTGGGATATTGCCTCCACATTGGGCAAAGTGGGCTTTCACTCGCATGGAGTTTTTTGGGCACAAACAAACCTCTGTATTCTTCCCATCTCTGTAGCCGAGGTGATATAACATGCGATCTTTGCGACCCGCCAGCTTCAATGCACAAAGATTGCATTGAACACCGTCCTTTTTGTGCGGGTCTATGGTGAACCAAGGGATCCACTCCTCCCTCATCCTCACACCCAAAACTCTAACCACAGACTTAAGGTTGAACGAAGAATACTAGTGTACTTGGTAGATTTGTCAAGAGCAATAGAAGTTAGAACAAAATGCGATGGCCCAATACTACGGCATCAATCCAAGTGGATCAATGCACCATGTAGTATTGTGTTTTTCGACAATTTGCTACAGTGGCTCTGGTGGAAGCCACAACAGCAAAAAATCCGCACCCTCTTCTTGGGCTTACACTCTTGCTCAAGGAAAAGAGAACATTCACTCGCCACAAAAGTGTTTGCCACAAAAGAAGTGAGGGGCATTGGGACCACTTTATATACCCTCCAGCCTCCAAGCCTCACACGCTCGACGAATCAGATCCAATGCTGCGACCGCTTCAGGTCGCACGAGGAAGTCGCATGTTATTTAAAAAAAAAACTGTTGCGACCACCCTCATGCTGGTGGTCGCACCTATTAAAAAAAATAAAAATGTTGCGTCCACCCCCATGCTCGTGGTCACAGAGATTATTAAATTATTATTATTATTATTATTTGCTGCGACCACCCCCCCTGCTGGTGGTCGCACCTATTAAACAAATAAAAATTTTCTACGACCACCACCATGCTGGTGGTCGCACCTATTAAGAAAAAGAAAAATGTTGCAACCACTCCCATGCTCGTGGACACAGAGAATATATATATTTTTTAAATTTTTATATTTTTTTGCGACCACCCCCCTGCTGGTGGTCGCACCTATTAAAAAAACTGAAAAATGCTGATGGAATCCGTCGCATTTGAGGGATGTTGTGACTATTTTTCATCCTGTGCCGATGAAAAATCGGGCAAATGCCCTAAGCTGTCTCTCCCGCCGTCAGTAGCACAGGCTGTGCTTCTGAGTGTTATGGTGTCTGCATTTTTGCTATTGTCCTGTTTGCTGCATGGTACCCGTGCTGAGTGACTTCCTGGGGATGCGCAATGGCGGTGTTTGGTCCCTCTTACATGCAGGAGACAAAGCTGTGAATGCTTTATTGTGTTCCCTCCTCTGGCCTTTAATTTTTGCAGCGGCACCTATGGTGGGAAGTCTCTCTCCCTCCCCTTCTTAACCTTGCAAGCTTGCTTGTATGCCTCATTGCTTCTTTGCTTTGTTGGAGGCGGCTTTCTGGTGGTAATGGCGCACAACTCTTTTCCGCAATCGCTCAAGGTGCTTTTGGTGACTAGGGTTCCTTCTGTTTTGTCTTCATCTCTTGCTTTTGAAGTTCTTGGTTGATATCGATGACAAGTGTGGGGATCTGTGATTCACCTGGGGTTCCATAATCCTCACTAACCTGTTGGTTTTTGTGGGGGCTTGTGATGGGACCAGGTGAGGATCCCCACTTGCTTTGAATTTTCTTGAGCATGCAGATGTGGATGTGGGCAGATGAGCCCCTTGTCTTGTTGCGTCTTAATATGGCTGATGACTCCAGCCTCAATTTTGGCCGGTCTGCTCCTGGTTTGGCATGCTGCCACTTTTGTAAGGCCTGCGTTTTGCTACCATCTACGGGGCATCTCAGTTTCAAAGGCCTGTTTTCTGAAGCCCTGCATCCAACCTTTACCTTGTCTTTGGATCCCTGACAGCAGAGCCTGTGGATCACTAGGCTAGGTTACAATTTTGTGGCTCCAGAGGTTCTATGTTTTATGGGTAAGGCATCAGTGGCCTTTTGTTTTATGGGGCGAGGTGGCCTTGAATTTTATGGCAGCAGCCTAGTAAGGCACTGGCCTGCCCATTTTCAGGCCTTCATTTGGTAGATAATGGATCATAGTAAAATGCTTTTGCAAACCCTAGCTTTGGCGTCTTGAGAAACGGTGGTGGTAAGCTTTAATGGACTCCAGCCAGTGATTTTGGCTTTGTCATGACATCAGGCCCGTGACCTGCAATTTAAGGACCCAAGAGGCTTGCTTATCAGTGCATGTCTTGATAAATTTATTGGCCAAGAGGGCCAGGTCTCGGGTACCCAAGATGCTTGCTTGAAGTGCATGTCTTGAATCTGTAAAATGGCAAGCTGGTCTCACATACCCAAGATGCCTTGCTTTGTGCATGTCTTGGTATAATTATGACTGGTACGGTAAGCTGCTGCAATCTATTTTGTCATGCCCAAGGTGCTTGCTTGGATGCATGTTTTGAATCTGAAAAATTGCAGGCCTGTTCATACACCCAAGATACTTTGCGTGATGCATGTCCTGGTGAAATAAAGGTTGGTATTAAGGTAGGATGCAACAACATGGTTTGTCATGCCCAAGATGCTTGATTGAATGCACATCTTGAATCTGTAAAATGGCAGGCTGGTGAGGCTGCAATATAGAATGAGGCTGCAATCTGTTTTGTCATGCCCAAGTGGGTTACTTGGTTGCATGTCTCGAATCTGAAAAATTGCAAGCTGGTCCATTTAACCAAGGTGCCTTGCTAGATGCAAGTCCTGGTGTAATAAAAGGCTGATATGGTAGGAAGCAACAACATGTTTTGTCATGCCCAAGATTTTTTGTTTGAAGACATGTCTTGAATATGTAATATGACAGGCTGATTCATATGCCCAAGATGATTTGCTTGGTGCATGACCTAGGGTATTTATGATCTGTTTTGCCTTTTCCAAAACCCTTGCTCGGATGCATGTCTTGAATCTGTAAAAATTACAGGCTGGTTCGTATACCCATGGTGCCTCGCCTCTTGCGTGACTGCAACAACCAGTTATCATGTCCCTTACATGAACAAACCCCGCCCTCCCACCCTGTTTTATCATGAACGATTGGGTGAAGTCAATTGGGAAGCTATGACAAGAATGGAAGTGTTAGATGGTGCCCTGTTTTGGGCTGTTTATGTCTTTAATTGACAATTCTTTGCTGGATAATGTTTCCAATGGACGAGCTCATGGATGATTTTTTGTCTCTTTCATCTGAACCGGATGATAGGTGCAGCTGTTTATGGCCCTGATCTGATCTTAACTACCCCTAATTATGGTTAATTACGGTGTGAAACCCTAACCCCTACCCTTAAAACTATTTTTTTAACCTAGCTACGTGTTATAGGGCTGTCTGGGACTTAGGCGGAATAGGGGTTTTGTGGGTACCCCTAATTTTTTGCGCAGTTGTGGTGCTTCAGCTGTGTGATCACAGCCCGACACAGGTCACAGTCACAGGGTGTGACAACTTGTGGTGCTTCATGACTGTGTGATCACAGCCCGTCACAGGTCACAGGTCACAGTCATAGGGTGTGACGACCTGTGACGCTTCGTGACTGTGCGGACATAGCTCGACATAGGTCACAGTTCATCACGGGTCACAGGCGCTGTTACCACAGATGGGGAACATGAAGCGGGAACACCACCAGCGGGGACACAGTGTAGTTACAAGCTGACTGGCGGTTAGAGGCGCGGTTAGACGATTATAGCTTGTAGGTGAAGAGCTAGCGGGAGGAGGGGAAAGGGATCACTTCTTGGACATCTGGCATCAGGGCGGAGAGCATGATCTTGGAGCACAGGGATGGAGATTACATATAGGAGGAGATACGACCCTGCTGTAGAGATGTACTGTAGGGCAGAATAGAGACACCATGGCTTCGGCCTGAAACATGATAGATATAAATCTGATTCTTATTTCATACTCACACTGTGTAGAGAGATCTGAGTGAAGCTGTGTGTCGCGCACCTCACTTCGGTAAGCTCCCCTTCAAGTCATAGTTACTCGCTTTGATGCGCGCGCCTGACTCCCAACCTGGCCTCCCGGGCCAACTTGGAGCTTCGGCTGCTCACCGGGACATAACGGTCCCCCTTTGCTTCCCTCTAAACCCTCCACCTGTTTGGAACTAGGAGAATTCCCTTTGGTAGATGGCAGTCCGGAACAGCTCCCCACTCTTTGGTCGCTCTCCAGCTCGCTCGCTTACTCACTAGTTTTTGGTCACCAACGGGCTTGCACCGTTCTCGGGGTTACTACTCCCTATATATACTTCTGTAGCTGTCCGCGGGGGTTTCATAACCAGCCATGCCATTTTATGGCGAACCACCACGAAAACCCTCGACTCCCGGTGATGAGTCGCGGTGAGTCTTGGCCCACTCATCACGGCCCCTATGGACCGTGATGAGTCCCAAGACTCCCCACGACTCCCACCACGAGGTCTCCGCCCCCATGGTGAGGCCTATGCCACCCCCACTAAGTCCCGCTAAGCTACCACCACCCCTTGTGGAGCCACCCCCCACCGCAACCCGGTGTGCGGGGCTCCACCTAGTGAGCGCCTCCGCCTCCTTGAGTGCCTTGGGCACTCAAGGGTGCTTCAGCCCCCCATACCTATCGCTGCCGATGCCCCCACTACAGGGGCAGCCCCTCATGTGTCCTGACCCCCTGCTCTCAAGGCAAAGGGCCGCGACACACACCCCTACCAACAGGGAGTCGATGTCCTCATCGACTTGTCCATTTTGTAGAAACGAACATCCAAGTTGTGGCGTCCCACATCAAGGAGTTTGTTTCCGCACCATGGCGTCCCATGGCAAAGAACCAAACCCCACACTTGACTCTACTCTCCACTAGCTAGTTCGGCCGACTTCGTCCAAGTCCCGGCCAAGGGTGGAGCCTCTCCAGCTCCTCCCAGTGCACTCTTCTTGGCCTACTTCTTTCTGATAAGAGGGAAAAACAGTGTGAAATGTGTTGAAGAAGGTGCCTTCATTAGCAGTGTCGTAATGGATCAATTGTGCCGCTGCTGGTGCGGCTTCCACTTGACCATGTACCCATGCAGGTTTCTTGTAGCTATCCTTCCACAGGAAATCATAGGTAATCTAGAGCTTCAAATCCGGCCTTCTTGGATGAATCTGGACCCACACTCTATCCCTGCTCCTTCCGCTATCCATGCCTCTGCACAGATCATGCATGCATCCTTGCCTTGCTGCTGGCAGCTGACAATGACAGCCTAGAACTCTTCCAGTAAACACCCCAACCTACTTATCACACTATGTTGACTTGAGTCTGCTTCCAACAGGCATACACCTTTTTGCCTCGGTTGTCCCACCATTGACTGGGGTCATAAAAGTATTCATTCCATAGCTTCTCATCATCTCTATTACCTATTTTTGGACACTTTCGTGTTGTCACATTGGCAGTATCATGTCAAAGTCACTCCAAACTAAATTAAGTCAACCATCTAACTTGCAAAATTCAACATGAAAAATTAGGGACGACTAGATGATAACAGGGAAAACAGGCTGAAATGTGTTGAAGAAGGTGCCTTCGTTAGTGGTGCCTGGTTTTATCAATTATGCTTATGCCGCCGCTGTTTCAGTTGACCATCTACCCATGCAGATCCACCCAACGAGCTAAAGTATAGAATTCAACATGCAAATTCAGGGACGAATCTGATGAGAGGGCAAAACAGGCTGAAATAGGCTGAAGAAGAAGGTGCCCTCACCACATTGTCCTCGACCTTGTGTACGGACCACTTTCTCGAACACTCGCTTTGCATCCTCAAAGCACCCACATTTGGCATACATGTCCACAAGGGTATTGTTCAAAATGACATCTGCCACAATTCCAGCTTTGACGATGCTACCATGGACCTCTTTGCCCTTCTTCTGATATCTGCACATGAAGCGAAGGGTCAACCACTCCCCCGTTGGATAATTCACTCAAGGCAAAGACAATATTAATACTCCTAGAAATGAAACAAATCATTTACCTATTTCTATTCACTTGCTGCCACTCAATTTCATGTGTATACAATGTGAGGATGGGGCTAGCCTGTGCACTTACAATAAAAGAGATTTTAGAAACACTGCAGTTATTTCTTGCATCAATTTGAAGCCAAGTCAGCAGATGTAGAGACAAAGGTGATTACATTGGGCTTCCAACAAATTACTGTCAACTTTGATTGCAAATATGTGACATGTGTACCTGCAGACAAATAGGGCCCACCCTTGAAAAGGGGCAGTAGCCGCAAGGCGAAGTGGCTCTTAGTTACGCCAATTAGGCCGGAGTCTTCTTCTTCTACCTGCAGACAACGAACATAACGCTTGGTATAGCCCAAGTCATTAACTGTGGGGACCTCCAAGTTTCTTGCAAGTTGTCGGGTGCACTTATTACAAAACTGCATCTACAGGGCCTCATTCTATAAGTTAGATTGTATGTTCAAGCAAGCGTGTTTCTCTAGTCCCTCTTGTGCTCAGATGCCTTGTAGCCTGACTGAAAGTGGTGGTGTTACTGTAGGGATGATCGGTCACATCAAAGTACTAACCACTATGGTGATCAGGTCTACCAATCCTAAGTAAAGATCACACCAATGCTTGTGCAGGAGCTATGACAATTCCATACTAGACTGTCAACACCTTGAAGGAAGATGTCGTGTAACCAAAAGGCCATAGCAGCTTATCAAGGCAAAGCATCACCGTTTATGGGGTGCCGTCACTAGCCATGTTTGGGCACTTATAGATGGCAATAGGTTTGCATTCTTGAAGTGAAAGGCTCGCCCCTCCATTCTGGGTTGCAGATGTTTGGTACTTCTGTGCAATTGCTGCCAACTGTGTCACCTACCCACCGCCAAAACGCAAAAATGTATGAAGGGAATCAACATCACAAATTGTTGTTTGCCAACAATGAAATAACATCAATTTATCAGTCATGAGTGCTCCAATCTTGGTGATGGCGAGTGAGACAGTGCTGGCCTCCAAGTCCTGTTGTCATCATAAGCTAACCATCACAGTAGCATATGGGTGTTGTGACAAGTCCTATCTACATAATGAGAATGATAGATTCCTGTTTGAGAAAGAGCCAGTACCCGACATGAGTAACATATACATGCTAAAATGTGTCCCTAAGGTATTACAAATTTACTGACTGAGAATTTGAAGAAGCAGTACTGCATGGGCCAAACCTGAGAACTAAGAATTGACTTCAAGCATCGCACTCCACGACACCACATCTCGTTCAGCCATAGTGTTGAACACTCCCTTTGCATCCTCGACGCACCCACATTTTGCAAACATGTCCACGAGGGTATTGTTCAGACTGACATTTGGTACAATTCCACCTCTGAAGATGTCACCATGTACCTCTTTCCCCTTCTGCCAGGGCAATGTTCATAATGACATTGGGTACAATTCCACATGTTTCATAATGACATTTATGGTACAATTCATAATGACATTCGGTACAATTCCAGCTTTGATGATATCCCCATGTTTCCCCTTGTCCAGGGCTCGATGCACCCACATTTTGCATACATGTCCACCAGGGTATGGTTCAGAATGACATTTGGTACAATTCGAGGAGTTTGGGTTTTTCGTGAGCAGAGTTTCGTGAGCAGGTGAGCAGTGAGTAGAATAATATTCCTTTTTGAGAATATTTATGAAAAATATTCCTTTTGGAGATTCTGATTCAGGGATATTCTCACGAATATCCAAGAAATATTTTGCCGAACCTTTGCTGAGCGAATGCCAAGGAATATTCTATCAAAGAATATTCTTCCGAACCTATGCCGAACCAGTTCGGTCTACTACCAAACGTATGGCACTGTTCGGCGCCGAACAAGGCGGGCACCTACGTTTTCCTAAAAAATTAGTTTTTTTTTTCTAAAATTTTAGTGTATGAAATGGTGTTCGGCGCCGAACCTGCAATCTTTGAGGGGTCATATGCAAAAACAATTTAGTAAAAATCTCATTTGGAATCCAAAATGGGAATATTCCAATAACCGAACCTATCCCGAACTTATCCCGAAGCTCGGACGTGGTTCGGAAGTCTACTCACCGCTCACTGCTCACAGCTCAATGCTCGTGCTCACTGCTCACGGAATTTCAGCCCCCCAATTCGAGCTCTGAAGATGTCGCCATGGACCTCTTTCCCCTTTTCCAGAGCTGCCAGGGCAGTGTTTATAATGACATTTGGTACAATTCCAGCTTTGATGATATCCCCATGCACCTTTTTGCCCTTGTCCAGGGCTCCATGCACCCACATTTTGCATACATGTCCACCAGGGTATGGTTTAGAATGACATTTGGTACAATTCGAGCTCTGAAGATGTCGCCATGGACTTCTTTCCCCTTTTCTAGAGGTGCCAGGGCAATGTTCATAATGACATTTGGTACAATTCCAGCTTTGATGATACCCCATGCATGCACCTCTTTGCCCTTGTCCAAGGCTCGATGCACCCACATTTTGCATACATGTCCACCAGGGTATTGTTCAGAATGACATTTGGTACAATTCCAGCTCTGAAGATGTCGTCATGGACCTCTTTTCCATTTTCTAGAGCTGCCAGAGTAGTGTTCATAATGATATTTGGTACAATTCCAGCTTTGATGATATCCCCATGCACCTCTTTGCCCTTGTCCAAGGCTCGATGCACCCACATTTTGCATACATGTCCACCAGGGTATGGTTCAAACTTCAGAATGACATTTGGTACAATTCCAGCTCTGAAGATGTCGCCATGGACCTCTTTCCCCTTTTCCAGAGCTGCCAAGGCAATGTTCAGAATGACATTTGGTACAATTCCAGCTTTGATGATATCCCCATGCACCTCTTCAAGCCTTGCCTTTCCAAACCGTGTTCTTGAAATGCACAGGGCTAGGCCCGATAGGAAGACCCGTGCTCGTCGATCGGCTGGGTGTGCGTGCTGCAGCCACCTCCACGGTTTCTTCCTGCGGCTCTTTGGATGTCTGCGATCCCTATACCACCTCCACCTTTGGAGTTAGGCATGCAAACATTTTCTGCATTCAAGTGTCCTAGCATAGAGTCAAACAAATGCACAAAAACCAAGAGGGAAGGTTTCGTTGCTCGATCAGCTGCGTGCATCCCGATAGCACCGAGCTCTCACCGGAGGCTGTGTCGTCTGCGTTGCTTGCTGCTGCACGGTGACCATCTCCTCCTGAAGACGCATCTGCTTCTTCCCCTTCGGCATTGGTCTGGGTCCGAAGTACGATGACGTCTCTTCTCTGGTGCAGAAACTTCATGGACCTTGGAAACTACAGACCCATAGCCCTTGCCAACACCCTATACAAACTATTCACTAGCACTCTAACTACGATGCTATCCACCTACGGTGAACAACACCGTATCTTAAGGGACCCCTAAGAAGGTTTTTGTGCTACATGCAGCACTACCCGGCAAATACAGTATGTCTTCTCTGCCCTAGAAGACGCAAAACTTACTAAACAAGACATCTACCTCCTCTATATCGATTTCAAAAATGCCTTCGGATCCCTGGACCACCCCTGCCTATTGGCGATTATGTCAGATCTTGGATATCCTGTTGACGCTATCCAACTCGTAGATAATATCTACACCAATAGCACCACTGAATACTCAGGCTCCTACTATGGCTCTACCCTTCCTATCCTGATCTTACGTGACTCTATTCAGGTGACACACTGAGCCCCTACCTCTTTATCATTTTTCTCGAACCTTTACTGAGGTGGTTCGCACGCGACAACCGCGATACCACAAAAAATCTGCCCATGAAATTTCCGCCGCTGCTTACGCTGACGACCTCGCCGTTCTTGCACACAAACCTCAACATATCAGCCGTCAGGTCGACAAATTATCTTGCTTCAACCAATGGTCTGGTATGGAGCTAAGTCTGCACAAGTGTGCAGTCACTGCTGCCACACATTGCAATAAGCTTACTAAAACCACGATAGCCTCTCACTGTAAACTACACATAAATTATCAACAAAAACCTTTTCCCTTCTTGAGTCCGGATGAACCTTACACTTACCTGGGCATACAATTAGTCCCCTCGCTCACCTGACATATACAGAAGGACGTTGGGTGATTGCAAACTAGAGTGGACCAAAAACGACGGATCATGAGTACATAAAGGAGGATGTGGCAAATCCTCAACCATCGGATTTGCTTCAACTGACAATCTTGACCGTCTATTACTGACTGTTAAAGCCAATATTTTCAAATTGCGATAATATCAATTCACAAATTTTTTTTTGAGATTTGATCATACTCAACTGTGCATTGATGGTGAATGAATGCGTCTAATGAAAACAATTTTGTTATTTCAAAAGAATTTAGTCATAAAGGACTTTACGAAAATAGCTATTTTTGAGTACATAAATTATTTTTAACTTCATATTTTTGGATGATAGTTTTCATTCCAGATTCCCCATTCTTCAAAGCAAGTTTGAGATAGTCCATTTTCTTGACTTTTTGCTAGCTCCTATATTAAAAAAGTTTATAACGTATTTTTTTTATGGACTGTGGACTTTTTACCTCACAAGTCCTACAAGAACCGGAAAAAAAAAAACAAAAAAACAAAAAAACTTTGAACAATCTAAATTGCAAGAGGTCCAAGATTTATGTGGGCGTCAATGTCTACATAAGTCGTCGCAACTCTTCAACTTAAATAAAATATTAAAACAATCCGACAAAAAATATATTTTTGGTTGTTCCGAATTAGGTAGAGCATATCTTTACTCTTGACATTTCTATGGACTGACGTTCTTTATCTCTGAGCAGGATTTTTCTTTACAATGACCTCTTTCGAGTCGGGCACAAAATATATGCACAAACATGAATCCAATTTATCAACCAATATTAACGTATTTCCAATGAGAACATGTTTGACATTGTTCTCAGATATAAGGTCACTTTCTAACATCACACCACTCTGCGCTCACGACCACTAAACGTGACGCCTAGTCTCACGCTTAGTGGTCAATCATGAGCCTTAGCTCACATGCTCATGGTGTAGCTTTGTTGCATTATTTAGAAATTAAAACTACCAAAAGACAATGAGTCTACATCATTTCATTTCCATTTATGGATGAACCGACCATTCGATGTCTTCACCACTCAATAATATTTTCTTTCTCATTTCATCATACTATTTGTGAAGTTTGCATGGGTGTCGCTTCAAACCGAAGCCAGTTTTCGGCTTATAATCTTTCTTAAGAGGTTAAAAGCCGTAAATCTCATAGGGTTCACAAAGAAGACCCTCAAAACATCTATTAGGCTCCATACAATCACATTTTTGGCATGCTTGGGTGTACAATTTATTTTAGCTCATTGGACTTTTTATTGTTTCTCTATTCATAAAATACAGAATGAATGGAAAAACAAGTTTGCGACCGCTTGAATTCGGAGATCTCATGTATTTTTCTTTTTAGTGCGACCACTGGGAATTCGGCGGTCGCATGTGTTGTTTTTAAAACAATTAGTGCGATTGCCAGAATTCGGTGGTCGCTGCGGAGATCGCCAAAAGTCCGTGGTTGCATGTAATTTAGAGGAAAAAAAAAATAGATGCGTTGGTCAAAGACTGACGGTCGAATCTAATTATAAATTACAAAAGTAGCCATGACCTACGGTTGTATTGAATTAATACAATATATATATATGTAAAATTAAATCCAACTATGTACTCCGCCTAGGCTGCATCTTCGTCATCTGGGGATAAAAATAAGCTGATAAAGTTAATAAAGTTAATAAAATAATAAAATAATAATAATGTTCATTTTGGACATGACGTGAAGCGACGCACATTCATACTTGACGTTGATATACCCGCACCACATATGTATAATTATGCCTAACTTATTTCAATTGGGCTAAAAACATTTCAGGGGTTTTCCGACGCCTGGGGGAACAAGTGAACCACGGTTACTCATAATGACGTGACATAACACAAATGCATTCCCCTCACATCCAGAATTGACTTTACGTCGCGCAATTTTCTTAAAAACTTTTGCGCAACCTCTTTACCTTGTTGTCAAGGTGGCAGCCCTGAGCAGACCTGCGTTTTTTTTAAATAATAATAATAATAATAATAATAACTAAAATCAAGACGACCGCAACAACGGTTGTCCGATTTATGTTCAATTTTGAAAAGACGGACAATTGCTGCAGCGGTCATCCAAAAATTATACAAAAAATGGGTGAGTGGGGAATAATGATCGTCCAAAAATTCAGAATATGGACGACCGCCAGACAACGAACAATAGATGTGGGCGTGACAGGTGTGTATGTATTTTTTTTTTCCCCTTTCCGGTCTGCATTTGTAATCCAGCAGACGGTGCGTTGGGGGTGAGGCAATTTTTTTGGTCAATATCTGAATGTGGAGGAATCATGTTTACATTCCACAAATGCATTTCAGTATTTTTTATTTTTTATTTTTTATTTTTATTATTGTCTTAAGCGATTGGGCTGGAAACTTTTTATGCTAGTAAATGGGATATGTGGGTATAACTTTTAATGGTCAATTTGGATGGGGTTACAAAATGATTAAAGATGATTGAGTCTTCTTGTCTTTTTCTCTCTATGCTCTAATTAGCAAACTTATGAAATAAATTATTGTACCAGCTTTGCTCTTCTTGTGCAATTGATCAATTACAATGAGCGCCCCAATATCATTCTCAAATATGCCAAACTAAATAAAATAAACGCATAAAGGTCATTTGTAAAAAAAGACGGTTATTAAAAAAGACTGTTTTTTAATAAATAAAAACAGGTAAATAACCACAACAACCCGTACGAAATTCTACGCTTCAAATAAGCCAGTCTTTTTAATAAATAAAAACAGGTAAATAACCACAACGACCTGTACGAAATTCTACGCTTCAAATAAGCCAGTCGTTTTAATAAATAAAAACAGGTAAATAACCACAATGACCCGTACAAAATTCTACGCTTCAAATAAGCAATCCCTAGAAAGTCGCTTTAAACCAAAAAAAAAACAAATGCTAAAACCTTAAATCTGCATCTTATTAATCAATAAGGAATATCATTTGTACTAATAGATCTGAAGCCCTCGACACCTCTGTGTATGTTTTTTTTAAAATATTTTTAATAAAATAAAATATTAAAATATTAAAATAAAATACATATATATATATTGGCATGCACTTCATGGATTTTAGGATTTTATGAACTTATCGAGATAATATATCATCAACTACGTGGATTTTGTGTTCCAAATCCAAAACATGTTTTTCAAGGCTGACCACCATACTAGCTATTGTGAGTGAATTTGAGAGTTTTCAAGGGAATGATATAACAAATTCATCTACTGTTCGTACCCATAACATGGCAGAGTCAATGCGCTTGCAATTAGAGTAAAAGACATTGAAAGATGAACCTGCAGTTCTTTCCCATGCAAAGAGCGACCATATATAGATTAAAAAAAAAAAATCTTTGATCATTGTACGTAGTTCCGATCTCAAGCCATGGATATGCGAGTTTTAATGACAATCTCGAGCAATGACTTTATTTATAGTAGAAACTCGGCAAAAGTTTGAGTTGATATAATTTGCCTCGGAGCTGCTCGTCGGTACCGTGCTTGTCAATCATTTTGCATCAACAGCGTATCCTTGCCTCCTTCAGCAACTCTTGTCATTTCATAAAAATGTGTAGATCTTCACCCTCATAAGTTGTGGAAGTGATTGACAGCGGCAAGCCATAGTTGTGGGTACTAAGTGATTCTTGGTGCAAGTCTTCACACTCTACATCATCTCATCTCGTATTCAGGGCTCGTTTGACGAGGATGGATCTAATTGTAGTCTTGACCCTCAAGTCCCAACAACCGAGGCAGCCGATCAGATCGAGGATGACGAAAGAGTTTGATGTCAAAGACTTCGACGCGACGTTGCTAGTCATAGTCAACCATATTATGGAGAGAAACCTAAGGAGCCTCGATTGAAGATATCTCGACGTGTATTCTGGCAATCAATGTAGTTTCAACAAACTCTCATCATCATCGATCTAATCGACCGCCTCGAATATGGGGGACATCTCACACTTGGCTTTTCGATAAAGTTGTTTGTCTAGTCCGTAGTGATCGTCTATAAGGACTTTATAGGATTAAGTGAGCAGTTGTAGCTCGACAGGTCAACCAAAACATGTTTAGATGTAACAGATAACACGGCACGAATCCAAGAACAACGGCAAAAGAGAGTCTTAGAAGGAACAATCAAAACCTTTGAAGAAGGTGAGTTTGTCTTATAGTTATTAAAAATAAACAAGATCAAGTTTAGAGGCAGGTTAAAGATGCCATGGATGTGACCCTTCCAAATAAAAAAGGTACATGTTTATGGTACAATGGACTTACAAACTCTGGAAGAAGAAGAAACAGTGGGACGAATTCGCATTAACAAACTCAAAGGCTACCGAGGCATCCACAACCAGGCTCTCAAGCACGATTTTTATGCAAACAAGAAGACAAAAATAACGCAAGAAGTCTACCAGAAGAGCTTGGAAATCTTCTACGTTCACCTCCAATATGGTAAACCACAAGAAGTACCACTAACTGGGCACGATACCCCACTACCACTAGGATGGCCCACTACCACGAAACAATTAGAATCCATAAATTGTTTCTTGGTCGCAGCAAGAAGACTATTTAAAGCTAAGGAAGGTTTAAATGACGACCTCGTTATTTGCGTCAGACATGATGCTGACGTGGCCTGCGTCAGGTCGGTTTTAGGTGTCGATAATGTAATTTTTGGGTGGGGGGTGAAAAGTGTGACACGTAAGTATCCACGTCCCCTAGAAATTACACGCATGAAAAAAAAAATCAATTAGATTGAATTTTGATAATTTTAAAGGGTCGTCACGGTCGCCCGACAATCACTAGAAGAGAAAATGGTTTTCTCCACGGTTTTTTCCACACTTTTTGGTGTGGATTCCACCCCAGTCCACACCTACCGTGGGTGTAAGAAATGACTAGTGCTTTCAGACACCTGTGGAAAAAAGCCTCCACGGCCATGGCTCTGTGGAAAAAACCATAGAGGCGTATATCACAGGTGACATGGCCGATGGTATAGTTGACATGGTGGAGTGTGACACGCGACACGTGTCGGATTTCACACCTTTGACAAGTCACTATGCGACACGTGTTCGTTCCTGTGTAGTGGCACGCGTTTAATTTATTATTTTATTTTATTTTATTATTGAACAGGGGGATTGTTAATTATTAAATTATTAAATAATTTCAAATATTAAGTTGGAATATTAATGAATTTAATTTATTATTATTATTATAGAGAACAAGGAACAGTGGCCTTGATGAGAACATTATTAAATTATGAATTATTAAAATTATGATTTTTTTAAAAAAAAATCGCTCAGATACCAAAACACACCCCTTACAGGGAAGGAGAGTTTATCTTAGTGCCTATGCTGATTTGCATCTGCTACTCTCTGTAATCTAGCAGGCATTCACATTTTTGCCTCGGTTGTCAGAAAAGTATTCAGTCCACAGCTTCTCCTCACCTCTATTACCTGTTTCTGGATACTTTCATATTGTCGCTTTGGCACATGTCAAAGTCACTCCAAACTATCAAAGGTTCACTCAACCAGCTAACTTGCAGAATTCAACATGAAAATTTAGGGCCGATTCTGATAAGAGAAAAAAAACAAGGTGAAATATGTTGATATGTTGTCTTGATTAGCAGTGCCTGATTTATCAATTGTGCCGCTGCTACCACGGCTTCCAGTTGTCCATCTACCCATGCAGGTTCATTGTAGCTATCCTTCCACAGGGAATCATAGGTAATATGGAGCTTGAAATCCGACCCTCTTGGATGATCTGGACCCACACTCTATCCCTGCTCCTTCAGCTATCCATGCATCTGCACAAATCATGCATACATCCTTGCATTACTGTTAGCAGCTGACAATGACAGCCTAGATTTGTTCCAGCAAACACCCAACTCAACTTATCACACTAATTCTTATTCTCGATTGAATCTGCTACTCTCTGTAATCTAATAGGCAGTTACCTTTTTGCCTCAGTTGTCCCCACCATTGACTGGGGTCAGAAAGTATTCATTCCACAGATTCTCCTCCTCTCTGTTATCTATTTCTGGATACTTTCATATTGTCACTTTGGCAGTATCATGTCAAAGTCACTCCAAACTATTAAAGATTCATTCAACAGCTAACTTGGAGAATTCAACATGACCACACCGTTAGTGTCAGCTGCCAGCAGCAAGGCAAGGATGTATGCATGATTTGTGCACAGGCAATGATAGCTGAAGGACCAGGCATAGAGTGTGGGTCCAGATTCATCCAAGAGGGTCGAATTCCAAACACAAGATTACTTCTGATTCCCTGTGGATCAATACCTACAAGAAACCTGCAGGGGTAGATGGTCAACTGGAAACAGCAACAGCAGCAGCACAATGGATAGAACCAAACACCGCTAACGAATGCACCTTCTTCAACACATTTTAGCTTGTTTTCCCTATTATCAGAGTTGTCCCTAATTTTTATGTTCAATTCTGTAAGTTAGCTCGTTGGTGGATCCATGGTGGTTTTGGAGTGATTTTGACATGTTACCGCCAAGTGGCAACAGGAAAGTATCAAAAAATAGATAACAGAGATGAGGAGAAGCTCTGGAATGAACACATTTCCGACCCCAGTCAATGGTGGAACAATCGAGGCAAAAAAGTGAATGCCTCTTGGAAGCAACCGCAAGTCAGCATAGGAACTAGTATGATAAGTATGGTTGGGATGTTTGCTGAAGAGTTCTAGGCTATCATTGTCAGCTGCTAGCAGCAAGGCAAGGATGTATGCATGATTTGTGCAGTTCTTCCAGAAAACACCCCAACCCTACTTATCACACTAGTTCCAAATCTGAAATGCATCTGATTTTCTCTGTAATCCAACAGACATTCACCTCTTTGGGGTCGGAAAGTGTTCACCCCAAAGCTTCTCCTCATCTCCGTTATATGTTTTTGGATACTTCCTTGCTGCCACACTGGCAGTACCTTGCCGAAGTCACTCCAAACCGCCACAGATCTACCCAACGAGCTAAATTCAACTTGTCAGAGTCACTCCAAACCACCACAAATCCACCCAACGAGCTAACTTACAAAATTCAATATGCATCTCAGAACCGAGTCTGATGAGAGGGCAAAACATGTAGAAATAGGTTGAAGAAGAAGGTGCCCTCACCACATTGTCATTGATCTTGTGTCATGACCCATTGAGGATTTGACCAATCACCAACCCAAAAGGACCTCTTCTGTGCATATTGCTCGTGTCTGTAGTCAGGTAATGTCGGTTTGGTTTGTGCGAACCACCACGGTGCAGCTGAGCACTAGACAGAGATTAAAACACAGCCTACTAAGACCAAGCTGACTCTCCCAAGAACCTTGTAAACATCAAGAAGAATACCAAATCATGGTAGTAATAGGAGCCAAGCCCGGTTATCAGCGTCACGTCCGTCCGTCCGTCAGCGTCACGTCACGTCAGACCTGACGCTGACGGGACCTCCGTCACGTCAGGTTCGGGGAATATTCTGGTAAAAATAGTACCAGGTAAAATACTGCCACTTAAACAGCCACGTCGCCGACACGGTGGCGGTGGCAAATACATTTTGAAAATTAACAAAATGAACACGACCGCCCATTCGCTTTGTTTTTCGAAATTAAAAAAGAAATAGCGACCGCCGTATTGGCGGTCGCTTCAAATTTTTCTTTTTTAAAGTAAAATTGGCGGTCGCTTCAAATGTTTTTTTTTTAAAAGCAAGATTGGCGGTCGCTTCAAATGTTTTTTTTTTAAAAGCAAGATTGGCGGTCGCACTAACGGTCGCCTTATTTTTCGAATCAAAAAAACAAATAGCGACCGTTATATTGGCAATCGCTTCAATTTTTTTATTTAAAAAACAAGATTGACGAGCGTATTGGCGGTCGCCTAATTTTTTTATAAAAACAAGCGACTGCCGTATTGGCGGTCGCACGGTGGCAAATACATTTTTGAAAATTAACAAAATGAACGCGACCGCCAATTATGGTGGTCGCTTCATTTTTCGAAATTAAAAAAGAAATAGCGACCGCCATATTGGCGGTTGCTTCAATTTTGTTTTTAAAAGCAAGATTGGCGGTCGCACTGGCGGTTGCTTTATTTTTCGAAATAGAAAAAGAAATGACGACCGCCATATTGGCGGTCGCTTCAATTTTTATTTTTTTAAAGCAGGATTGGCGGTAGCACTGGCTGGTCGCTTTATTTTTCGAACTAAAAAAAGAAATAGCGACCGCTATCTTGGCGGTCGCTTCAATTTATTTCTAAAAAAAACAAGACTGGAGGTCGCATTGGCGGTCGCCTAATTTAAAAAAGAAAACAAGCGACTGTCGTATTGGCGGTCGCACAGTTTTGTAAATATGTACAGAACAAGCGACCGCCATATGGCGGTCGGATAATTTCAAAAATATATAAAAAAACAGCGACCGCCATTGGGCGGTCGCTTAATTTAAAAAATATATAGAAAAATAAACGACTGCAATAAAATATAAATATTAAAAGCGACCGCCTTACTAGCGATCGCGTTTTTTTTAAAATATTAAAAATAAAAGCGACCACCATATTGGCGGTCGTTTTATTTTAAATATATTAACAAATGAAGCGACTGCCATACCGACAGTTGCATTATATTTTGAAATAAAAAACAATAGCGACCGCCATACGGGCGGTCGCTTAAATTTAAAAATATACAAAATAGAAGTGACCGCAATATTGCACAACTGAAAGGAAATAAAAGCGACCGCATTAGTGGCGGTCGCTTGTTTTTCATTATAAAAAAAAATAGCGACCGTAGTATTAGCGGTCGCTTAATTTCAAAATTACAACAAATATGGTTGTACAGCCTTTTTCGGGTGGATGCTATTGGTTCGTCATTTATTCATTTAACTTTCATTTCACTTTCATCCCTCTTGGATCATATATAAGGGAGGAGGGTCATCAAGCTCCTCACTTCTTTTGGCGTAAACACTTGAGGTTGTTTTGGATGTTCTCTTCCATTGAACGAGAGTGTAGCCCAAGAGGAGGGTGCGCACCTTTTGCCGTTGTGGCTTCCACCAAAGCCACTTCAGCAGATTGTGTATAAGCTCAACACTACAACCCACATCGATCCACTTGGGTTGCTGACAGGTGTAGAAATGTTGGGCTATCGCATTGCACTCTACATTCACAACACGTTTATTTATAGGTGATTGTTTTTTGTTGTTTGCATCGCTAGGTCCCAGGGGAGTGGATATTGGGTGAAGATGAGGGAGGAATTGAGCCCTTGGTATACGGCAATCTCGAACATTGTCAGTGCCATTGGTAGTGTTGAGTGCTACCTATGTGGATTAAAGCTTTCTTATCGTAAAGATCGGTTGCTCGCTCACCTCGGCTATAAAGGTGTGAAGAGCGCTGGGGTGGGTTTATGCCCCAAAGCATCTATGTGGGTAAAAAGCCACTTTGGCCAATGTGGAGGCAATATTCCAATGTCTTTGGATCTGGACATGACCTCTGAGCAGAACACTCTATCTTCCCGTCAGGATGCCCCGATTAGTACCCAGGGCGACTCTTGTGAGGCTTCGGGTGTCTTTGGACAAGTGGGTTGTGTCGGAGCAACACCTGCTTCAACACCTCTTTGTACCCTTACATTTCAACGAAATAGAGGATTACGGCAGCAATCCATGCAAGAAGGTCTTAACTTGTCTGCGAAAAGACAGTTGGATAAAAAATGGGCGCAGTTTTTCTTCGAGGCCAACATATCCTTTAATGTGGCAAGGCTTCCAGCATTTGTTTCTGCCGTTAGAGCAACCTCGGAGTCCAGATCCACGTACGTGCATCTGACTTATCACAATCTCCGCACATGATTGTTAGAAGACGTCATGACCGAGCTTACCCAAAAGGTCAACGATAGAACGGACGATTGCATCAAAAAATATAGAAGCACTATATGTGCCGATGGTTGGAGTTCTGTCACAAACAGACCATTGTTCAATGTCATGCTCATATGTCCAGCTGGGGAACAATTCTTGGGATCGGTCGACACTAGCGGCAAGAAGAAAGATGGACGTTATCAATGCCAACTATTGACGGATCATCGAACAAGTCGGAAGTGATAGAATCGTGCAAATATGCACAGACAATGCCGCTAACATGAGAAACACTGCAGACATGTTGTTGGCACGTTATCCACATATGTACTATCAAGGTTATGTTGTTCATATCCTTGACCTCCTTTTGGAAGATTGGGGAAAAAAAACAGTGCGTAAAACAACTTGTCAAGCGAGCGAAGACTATTGTGTCGTTCATCCGCACACACCACATCCCTTTGGCAATATATAGGAGGCACGAACCCAAATACAGCCTCCGCAATCCAGACGAAACTCGTTTTGCCACTAACTTCTTGATGGTGGATCGGTTGGTGACGGTGAAGAGTAGTCTGGAGCACACCATCATCGATCCTCAATGGGATGCGTACACACGGACATTGCGGGACTCCAGAAAAGCCAAGTCATTGGGCAAAAGTCGAAAAGTTCGAAATAACATTCGCAGCGATGATTTAGGGAAGAAATATGAAAATTTTGTTTATATGGTTGAGCCGGTGTTAATCGTCTTGCGGGAGTTTGATGGAAAACAACCAGTATTGGGCAAGACATGGTTACTAATGCAAAATCTTGAGAAGCACGTCCAATCGTTGAGGCATCCTCCTTTCTCCTTGGAACCTGAACTTGCGGACAGTGCCGAGGATGCATTTTACGACCGTCGTTCGATGGTTCGAACGGACTTGCATTATGCGGGGGCTTTGCTCAATCCATTCTTACTCGACAATACCATGTTCCGAGACGATGTTGATGCCAAGGCCGGCCTCGTGCGAGTGCGAGTGCGACTGGCTCCGCCGAACCATGTAGAGAGAGCTATATCCGAATACCAATGCTTCTCAGATCGCCGCGACCCTTTTGAGGACATGCCGGATCCAAAAGAGCTCAATATGCTGCCACATGAATGGTGGGATCTGATTGGAGCTGGAGCAAGAACATTGGCTCCCATTGCGAAGCGTATTTTTGCTCAAGTGTGCTCTGCCTCATCTTGCGAACGCAATTGGAGCAGTTACTCATTTGTTCACAACAAGATTCGCAACAGGTTGAATCCCGCGAGGGCTGACAAATTAGTGTATGTGTATACCAATTGCCGACTGAGAAGACAGCGGATGATGTTGCAGCATGGTATGAGAGGAATTTGCATTCCGAAGACTTTGCTTCTGAGGCTGATTCGATTAGTGACGATATTGAGCCTCAGAGAGAATCATCTTAGAGAGAATCATCTGCCTCCGATAGTGAAGATGGATCCGATGATGCTCCCGAAAATGCGTATGACCCGTTTACATTCACAGAGGAGGATGTTTATATCCAGCCGATCTTTGGTGACCTTCTTGAAGAAATGCGTATTGTTGATGAAGGTGAAGCTGCAATTGTGTCATCCCCAGAACATGGTCCTCAAAATGAAGTTGGGGTCGACCATCGCCCCCCACTACACGCTGAAGTCACCGGTAGCTTAGGGGTGATGTACTGTCAGGACCGATCGACGTACGCAACCCTGTTCATACAAACGATGGTGTCGAACCCATTGTACGGTCGACGGGACGGGATCATGCCTCACCGATACGACCAGCTCCACCACAATGCCAAAACCGATCCAGCTCCCCATCAACACAACGGACATTAAGGAGCAACAGGGTTGATCTGTTTTCCACATGCATGCATCATTCTGCTGCATTGGACCGGACGGAAGTTGAAGCCTCGGATGATGACAACCTGCTACTACAATTCCACCTTAACCAACGTGTTGCGCAGCAGACCCGTGGTTCCTCACATTCCGGACCATCTAATGTCGATCCATCTCGGGCAGTCCCCCCTCCAGTATCTCCTTCGAGACCACCTTCGATTGCGTCCCAAGTCCATAAACGACAGAGAACAATCCAACCTTTTGTAGGCGATCGGCCCACAAACAGGCCACATACCGTAGATGGTATTCAAGACCGGAGTGGGAGTCGACCTCAGAGAGAACTAAATATCGTTCGAGGTCGTTTGCAGATTCAAAGGCCTGGACATATGAGGTCGGATAGGGAGGACGATTCCAGCACTGATCATGGCAACGGTGGTGAAGTCGAGGGTGACCCGGATTTTCAATCCATCGGAGCATTAGGATTAGGGTCTTCTTCGTCCCGCCGTCGAAGCAGTAGAAGGAATTGACGCAAAACAGCTGTAGGCATGCATCAGCACTTTTTAGTGGACATGTTTATATTTCTGTACTAAAGTAATACCAATGTGATCATTGTCACTATGAATATTTGTATTGCTGTTGTGTATGTGCTGGAAAATAAAAGATGTTGCCCAAGTGTATACCAGCCAAAATGTCGGCCAAATGCCCCGTCACTTGCTCATGTTTGTGTTCGGTGATTTGCTTGTGGAATGGAGAACAATTGTGCCATGCTTCCAACTGTGCATTTATTTTTATTTAAATGGAGCGACCGCCAAGGTGGCGGTCGCTTCTAAGAGGTCTACCCTCCGCGTGGAGCGAGGAATGAGGCGGGGGGGGGGGCATATAAGCCCCCACTCATTCTCCCCTCACTTTCATTATTGGCAGTTTTTGTTTTTACAAAATGCAACGACCGCCATTTCTGGCGGTCGCTGTAATGGTTTATTTTTAAGATGCAGCGACCGCCATTACTTGCGGTCGCTTTATTTTATTTTATTTTTGGAAATGGGGCAACCGCCATTACTGGCGGTCGCATTTATTTTAATTATTTTGGAAATGAAGCGACCGCCATTAGCTTTAACAAACGCTCGCGTTCTTCTAGCACCGCTGCTACTGCCGGTTCCTCAACGTCTTGGGCGGCCCAACTTGCGGTCGCTTTTATTTTAATTATTTTGGAAATGAAGCAACCGCCTATGTTGGCGGTCGCTTATTTATTTTAAAGTTTTTGAAAATGAAGCGACCGCCTATGTTGGCGGTCGCTTATTTTTTTTAAATGTTTTGAAAATGATGCGACCGCCTATGCTGGCGGTCGCTTATTTTTTTTAAATTTTTAAAAAATGAAGCGACCGCCAGCATGGGCGGTCGGTTTTTTTGTTTTAAAGTTTTTGAAAATGAAGCGACCGCCTATGTTGGCGGTCGCTTATTTATTTTAAAGTTTTTGAAAATAAAGGGACCGCCTATGTTGGCGGTCGCTTATTTATTTTAAAGTTTTTGAAAATGAAGGGACCGCCTATGTTGGCGGTCGCTTATTTATTTTAAATGTTTTGAAAATGAAGCGACCGCCTATGCTGGCGGTCGCTTATTTATTTTAAATTGTTTTTAAATGAAGCGACCGCCTATGTTGGCGGTCGCTTATTTATTTTAAATGTTTTGAAAATGAACCGACCGCCAATGCTGGCGGTCGCTTACTTATTTTTAAAAAAATTAAATGAAGCGACCGCCTATGTTGGCGGTCGCTTATTTATTTTAAAGTTTTGGAAAATGAAGCGATCGCCTATGGTGGCGGTCGCTTATTTATTTTAAATGTTTTGAAAATGAAGCGACCGCCTATGCCGGCGGTCGCTTATTTATTTTAAATGTTTTTTAAGGAAGCGACCGCCTATGTTGGCGGTCGGTTTTTTTGTTTTAAAGTTTTTTTTAAGGAAGCGACCGCCTATGTTGGCGGTTGCTTATTTATTTTAAAGTTTTTGAAAATGAAGCGACCGCCTATGTTCGCGGTCGTTTATTTATTTTAAATGTTTTGAAAATGAAGCGACCACCCATGCTGGCAGTCCCTTATTTATTTTTAATTGTTTTTAAATTAAGCGACCGCCTATGTTGACGGTCGCTTATTTTTTTTTAAGTTTTTGAAAATGAAGCGACCGCCTATGTTGGAGGTCGGTTTTTTTTTTTTTTTTTTTTTTTTCCGGAAAATGGGGCGACCGCCAATTCTGGCGGTCGCAATTTTTATTTATTTATTCGGAAAATGGAGCGACCGTCAGTTCTGGCGGTCGCTTATTTTTTTATTTCCGGAAAATCGAACGTCCGCCAAGTTGGCGGTCGCTTCTAGAAGATTCGTCGTGCACGTGGCCCGAGAAATGAGAGGGGGGGGGGGGATATAAGCCAAGGGAGGCTTATTCTCCCCTCACTTCCTCTCCACACAACTTCTGTGTGCGTGGCATTTCATTATTCCACGACACGTAGTCACGTGGAGAAGGAGGCCATCGGTTGGGTGGGGGGTATTTTTTGCTGCGATTTATGTGAGGTCGTTGCAGAATGCTCCCATAAGCCCTCCTCTGGCTTCCAGGATCATTTTATTCTACAAAATTAGCTTTTAGGATCTATTTTCACACCTACTCAAACTTACTTAACGGGAGAAGGGTTTAGAGTTACGTCTTTTTAGAAAACCTCGTTTAGTGTTGTTCCGATTGTTGTAGAATGGTAGAGGGCCAGGACGATGACGTCATGGAAGAGATGACCCCAATGAACATGGACCGCCCCCTAAGAAAATCAAATGGTCAAGGCAAGACTTGAATTGGGAAGTATTTGGTGACCCTAGCATACTAACAGAAGAGGGCTAGGAGGATGTTCCGGAAGAGTTCCGGTGGCCGATGGCGAGATGCAAAAAATTCGTGAAATGGTACCACATCAATCGATTGTGGCCTCTGGATAGGCATGACGTGCAAACCCGAAACAATTACGTAGAGTCCAGGTCTTACACAAACTTGCATTTCCAGCATAGGGCGAATGAGATGCATTGCACATTGTGGGGTCAACCTCTCTTAAAGGGTCAAATCCCGTACACCTTGGCAGCCATGTTGTACGTGGAGGTCATACTCTTGCGTCCAGTGAATTGACAAACTGCTAGTAGGAGGAACGCAAGGTTGCTATACGATTTGGAGTACATCCTGGACACGTTTGGAATACAACCGGCTGCAACGTTAGAGGAACAACTAGCGGAAAGAGACCAGCGAATCAGGACCCTGCAGGACCGACTAGACTGGCAAACACCACTACAACAGATTGCGGCTTTTATGACTCCCATGGCTGCGCAATCATGACAGATTTGAGGCAGAAATGCCATTTGAAGTCGTAGATGTCTTTTGAAGTCATAACGCAGGTCCGGGGAAGGCGTATATGCGATTGCATGACTCCGGATTCTACGCAACACAGGTCAAACATGTTTGACCACGAATATTGGCTTGGCAGATATGACTACCAGTCACGGTCATACCTACACTGGAATGACGTGTACAAATTGCTAGACAGACATATGACTTTATGATTCTCACTCTAATGCATTCTGCCAGATCATCACATGGATGAATCACTACATGACTGCACGTGTCGACACATGCTTTTCTGGTTATATATATAATATATCAATATTTATATTTTGAAAAAATGTCGGAGACTCTAACCACTAAAATGATTTTTTTCTTTTAAAATCAAAGTGCAAAAGATTTGAAAAAAAACACATTGGCTGGAGGTGCACAGTGTGTCGCCCCGGTGGTTCGGGGTTCAAACCCGCTGCCCTACCCCGTGTGTGGGATTGTTCGTGACGATATGTTTGGGCGTTGATCGTCCTGTAGGTCTCATGGCCCAAATGAAAGGGGGTTAATTTATCCCCCTCCTAGGGCCTGAGGCTTCCTTTAAATTAAAAAATAAAAAATAAAAAAATTGCTTATAGGATTTGCAAGAAGGTTAAAAAACTTAAAAAGTTGCCCATCACGGTAGCCGTGAATAGAATTAGAGTGAGCGGGAGGGAGGGAGATAGAGAGAGAGGGCTGGGACTTAGAGCGAGCGAGCGGGAGGGAAGGGAAACATGCATGGGAGGCCGCAGTTGGAGCAACCTTCGCATCTGAAGCAAGCAACCCTAGAAACGCTAGGGTATGTGTGCGAGGAGGTTTTGGCTGGGAGCTCGTCGTTCTTGGGAGAGTCAGCTTGGTCTTAGCAAACCGTGTTTCAATCTCTACCCGCTCAGCTACACCGTGGTGGTTCTCACAGACCAATCCGACATTACCTGACTACAGAAACAAGCAGCACACTGAAGAGGTCCTCTTGGGTTCATGGTCAGTCAAATCCTCCATGGGTCATGACACAAGGTCGAGGACAATGTGGTGAGGGCACCTTCTTCTTCGACCTATTTCAGCCTGTTTTGCCCTCTCATCAGACTTGGCCCTTCATTTGCAGCACGGAGCAGAGTTGGCATGAGATTTTTAAAGATCCTTCACGATGGTGCGACAACCGCAATGGCAAGGTGTGGCTTTTCCTTAATGTACGATGTGAAGAAGTTTGTCCATCCTGCAAATGTGGGCTGTTGGCTCCTGTTAGTACCATGATTTGGTATTCTTCCTGATGTTTCAAGGTTCTTGGGAGAGTCAGCTTGGTCTTAGCAGGCCGTGTTTCAATCTCTGCCTGCTCATCTGTACCGTGCTGGTTCTCACAGACCAATCCGACATTACCTGACTACAAGACACAAGCAGCACACACAAGAGGTCCTTTTGGGTTGATGGTCGGTCAAATCCTCTATGGGTTCTTCTTCGACTTATTTCAGCCTGTTTTGCCCTCTCATCAGACTCGGCCTTGAGATGCATATTGAATTATGTAAGTTAGCTCGTTGCTTATTGATAAGTAGGGTTGGGGGTGTTTGTTGGAATGATTGTTGTATGCATGATTTTGTGCAGAGGCATAGATAGCTGAAGGAGCAGGGATAGAGTGTGGAAGAGGGCCAGATTTCAAACTCCAGATTATCTATGATTCCCTGTGGAAGGGTAGATACAAGAAACCTGCATGGGTAGATGGTCAATTGGAAGTCGCAGCAGCAGCGGCACAATTGATAAAAATCAAGCACTGCTAATGAAGGCACCTTCTGAAACACATTTCACCCTATTTTCCCCTCTTATCAGAATCGGCCCTAAATTTTCATGTTCAATTCTGCAAGTTAGCTGGTTGAGTGAATCTAGTTGGAGTGACTTTGACATGATACTGCCAATGTGACAAGAGTATGCATTGAACCCATTGGTAGCGGGATATTGGGATATCTCTTGGCCATGTGCCATCGTCAAAGCTGAAATTGTACTAGTTGTCATTCTGACCACTGCCCTAGTGGACATGTATGCCAAATGTGGGTGCAGCAAGCCTGATGCAAAGGGAGAGTTCGACAACATGGCTAAATGAGATGTGGTCTTGTGGACTGCCATGATTGTAAGGTGTGTGTAGCATAGGTGTGGGAGTAAGGCTTTGGAAACCTAAGAACAAATGATGTGGGAAAGGATGAAGCCAAACCAAGTCATGTTCATTTGTGTTTGTTAATATGCATATGCGAGCCTAGCAGCCCTGGGAAGGGGCCAAGAGGTTCATGGTGACATCATCAAAGCTGGAATTGTACCTGATGTCATTCTGAACATTCCCCTGGTGTACATGTATGTCAAATGCGAGCCTGGTAGCCCTGGAAAGGACGCAAAGGTCCATTATCAAATCTGGAATTGTACCACTAGATGTCACTCTAAACACTGCCTTGGTGGATATGTATGTCAAATGCACGCCTGGCAGCCCTGAAAAAGGGTACAGAGGTCCACGGTGATATTGTCAAAGCTGGTATTGTATCTGATGTGATTCTGAACGTTGCCGTAGTGGACATGTATGCCAAGGTTGCAGGGTGCAACTACAAGGATACATGGCTGTTTTGATAATATGGCTGAATGAGATGTGGTACCAGCCTAGCCCATAATTGCACTTAACTAGAGTAGGCAATGAGTGAAGACGGGGTTTGTGATGACATCGTCCAAGCTGGAATTAAACAAATGTTGTTTTGAACTATGCCCTTGTGGACTTGTATGCCAAATTGGGGTGCATGGAGGATGATGATCCCAGGATATGCACAACAGCGGCGCGGGATGGAGGCCCTTTGGAGAGGTCTATGAGCAAGTGGTGTGGGAAGGGATACTGCAGCGCAACCACATCGCGTTTGTTACATTTGCAACATGTGTGCAAGCCTGGCAGCCCTGCAAAATAGCAAAGAGGTTCGTGGTAACATCGTCCAAGTTGGAATTGTAGTAGACGTCGATCTGAACTTTGACATGATGCCAATGTGACAACAGGAAAGTATCCAGAAACAGGTCACAGAGACGAGGAGAAGTTGTGGAATGGTGGGACAACCGAGGAAAAAAGGTTAATGCTTGTTAGATTATAGAGGGCAGACGCAATTCAGCATAGGAACTAGTGTGATAAGTTGAGTTGGGTGTTTCCTAGAACAAATCTAGGCTGTCATTATCAGCTGCAAGGCAAGGAAGTATGCATGATTTGTGCAGAAGCAGTGATAGCTGAAAGAGCAGGGATAGAGTATGGGTCCAGATTCATCCAAGAGGGCCAGATTTCAAGCACATGATTACCTATGATTACCTGTGGATTTAGCTATAAGAAACCTGCATGGATAGATGGTGAATTGGAAGCCGCAGGAGTAGCGGCACAATTGATAAAATCAGGCACTGCTAATAAAGGCACCTTCTTCAACACATTTCACCCTGTTTTTCCCTCTTATCAGAACCGGCCCTAAATTTCAATGTCTGCAAGTTAGCTGGTTGAGTGAATCTAGTTTGGAGTGACTTTGACATGATATTGCCAATGTGACAACAGGAAAGTATCGAAAAACAGTTAACGGAGATGAGGGGAAGCTGTGGAATGAATACTTTTCTGACCCCAGTCAATGGTGGGACAACCGAGGCAAAAAGGTAAATGCCTGTTGGATTACAGAGAGTAGCAGATGCAATTGAGAATAGGAACTAGTGTGGTAAGTTGAGTTGGGTGTTTGCTGGAATAAATGTAGGCTGTCATTGTCAGCTGCTAACAGCAATGCAAGGATATATGCATGATCTGTACAGAGGCATGGATAGCTGAAGGAGCAGGGAAAGAGTGTGGGTCAAGATCATCCAAGAAAGCCGGATTTCAAGCTCCAGATTACCGATGATTCCCTGTGGAAGGATAGCTACAAGAAACTTGCATGGGTAGATAGTCATGGGTAGATGGTAGATAGTTTGGAGTGACTTTGACATGATACTGCCAAAGTGACAATAAAAAAGTATCCATAAACAGGTAACAGAGATGAGGAGAAACTGTGGAATGAACTTTTCTGACCCCAGTCAATGGTGGGACAACAGAGGCAAAAAAGTGAATGTCTGTTAGATTACAGAGAGTAGCAGACGCAATTCAGCATAGGCACTAAGGCAAACTCTCCTTCCCCGTAAGGGTGTGAGCGAATAAATATTTTATCTAAGAATATAATTTCAAAAATTCGTTATTTAATAATGTGCCACTGTCCCATGTTGGTCAAAAGTAATAATAATAATAATTATTATTATTATTATTATTATAGTAAATATAATAACAATAAATTAAATCCCCAACACACCCCCCCCCCCCCACAGCGACGCGTGTCAATTGACATGAGGAACCACGTGTCAAAATCACGATGCGACACGTGCTGATGTCTGATTCCCTCCTCTGCAGTCAGGATGGCGTCGCAGTCTGACACGTGGTGTGTTCTGTAGAAAGCACGTGTCTCTCTTACACAACGGCTGACATGGATCCGTTCAGTCATTCAGTAAAGCCAGCGTGTATGACTACCCCCACAGCTGCTCAGGCACCACGTCACAGCTAGGCTGGCGAGTCATATCTGCCATGCCACAACTAACTAGGGTTTTACGACTGCAGAGTCATGAAGTCGTAAATGGCTTTCCAACTTTGCAGTCATAACACAGAGTCGTAAAAGCCGCAATCTGTTGTAGTGCACTGCGCATAGCCAAGTTGGAAGCTAGATTGCAAGACATGCCTCCAAACAATGAAGGCACTGTTGTCCACAATGAGGTTCGAACAAATGTCGTGGACATGAACGCGGAGTTTGCGATGCCCGATCGTAGTATTGACCTCATCATTCAGGAAGTTATGGACGTCCTTGACCCTGTGGCCGATGAAACCATGGTTGAAGAACAGCGAATTGCGGATGAGAGAAGGAGGAAAAGAAAAGAACCGTACTGGAAACCGGGGAATGCTCAAGGGTCGCCATTCAATCGGAGATGAACCCGATATTAGATGTCGACCGCGTTACAAATGAGCGGGACATTGCCATGGCAACTGCATGGTGCTTGTCCAAAACGCTGGAGATTCAGGTATGGGTCTCATTGAATGGTGATTGGGAGAATTGGGTACAATGGGCGACCCATTTGGCCTCCAGAGAAGCACGGGTAGAGCGGGCTCTGTCAGGCTTGCAACGTGTCGCACGCAGGTCAAACCGTAGCGTGGATAGCATTTTTGCCAACATGCAAAGGTATAACGATCTCCGCATCGCATCAAGGGTGTTCGCCGGGTATACCAATTGGGCAGATGTGGATTCTATGTTCGATCGATGTGAGCACATAATTTCGGGGTCGAACATAAGCATAAACTGGGAATTGGAGATAGAGGAAGAGTGGGACACCACAACAAGGATGTCCAGCCACATCAAACCGGCCCAGAGGGAGGAGATACCACGAGGCGTTTTGTCATCATGGATATCAGATGGCACAGTTTGTTCGATGTGTAGGAATCCATACGGCCCAGAGGGATGTCATGTGCTTGGATCATGTGGACATATGTTCCATCTCACATGTCTTATCCCGCAAGCCTTGTGGACGAGCGCTTGCCCAGAATGTCGTACACCAATCCATCGCCGTTTCTATGAGCTGGTGGGCTTGGAGGATCGGATGCCCATAGGTTTTGAATACAATCGACACAACCTCCCATTGGATGGGCTACCATACACATTTCTGAATTGTGTGCATTGGGGCAAGAGGTATGGGATGCAGACAGAGAGATGCATGGCATACATGCCGGAAACCCGGCATATATCAAAGATCCCCAATATTTCTGGGTCACATCTGATTGGGAGATAATCATACGTGCGGGAGGAATTCGAGATTGGTGGGAGAGATAGCAGTTTTGCCGCAATCTGGGAGGGCATTGGAGTCAAAGAAGGTCTAGGTTTATCCAGCTCCCACAGGTTCCATGGGTGTCGGAGGAGAACGAATTGTATGACCGACAACCGATTGGGAGACATTTGTTGTTGTCCGAACTGGAAGATGCTATAATATGTCAACGCCGAATGAATGATGCGTACGAGGCGGCTTATCGTCAAAACGACACAATGATTAGGGACAGGGCCCGCGAGAGGCAGTTGGAAAGTTTCAAAAGTACCATCAAGGCAGTTGTAGAAAAATGGAGGCGATTATGGACAGACCGTTATCAACGTGTTTCGGGGACTGTATTGCCGGATGTGGACGGCCTCGTTGCCGATTTGCATGCAGCCCGAGCATTTGTTCTCGATCCACCTCCGTCACGTCGTGAGAGTGAAGAAGAAAGTCAACTTTCGCCGCGAAGTAGGCGGATGCATGCCAGAATTGCTCACATGCCATTAGGCCCCTCATTGACCACGAGATCACGGTCACAAGCTCTGGCAATTGGCAGTGCAAATCAGGCCACAACATCAAATTCCACATCCTCGAACAGTTACGACTAGGCTTTTAATGACTGGCAGCGTAGTACATATACAATATGTATTTTTGTTGTACCATGAATATTGTTGGAAAACACAGTGATGGCATTCCGCCAAGTTTGTATATCATCTATTTTGTTAATACACAATGCACATGTGCGGCACCTGCCAATTTCAATTGCATGAGCAGCGTTTTCTTCACATTTACACTCGTGTGATGGGGAAGAAGTAGTTCACCCTGTAAACAAATTTACAATGGTGTCATATTTGGTCATGACGTGTATATGGGTATTTGCAATGAACTCCAAAAGCTGGAGAACAAGGAAAATTGATGTTAACAAATAAGTCATAACGAGTTACGAACGGTCCGGGTCCAAACAAATTTCGCCTCGTCCCTGCGTATTTCATAATCATTTCGCAAAATCTATGATCTTTCTACGAACATACCCACAAAGTTCTCAGAGCACAAAATAATTTCGATTGATCTCATATTACATTGGGACGTATCAGAGGGTACATTGAACACACTGGCCAAGTTTCAAAGCGAACGAAAATCATTTGGATGGGCAACCATCCGTTGGCCCATTGAACGAATTTCGATTGATCTCATATTACTCTGGGGCCTCTTACATGGCACATTGAACATAATGGCCAAGTCTCAAAGCAAACCAAAATCATTTCGATGGCCAACCATCCATTGAGCCATCGAATGAATTTCGATTGATCTGATATTAGTCCGGGACCTGTGAGAGGGTGTGAAGGTGTCTGGAACGTGCTGGCAAAGTTTGGAAGCTAACAAAAATGATTTGGATGGGCAACCATCCGTTCACCCGTTGAATGTATTCTGTTGGAGCTGCTATTGCTTTGGGACCTGTTGAATTGTGTTTCGCGTGCTCACGATTTTTTTTTCATTCCGTTTTTAAATGGGGCGTGTAAGATGGGCAACCATCCGTTGGCCCATTAAATGAATTTCGATTGATCTCATATTACTCTGGGGCCTCTTACATGGCACATTGAACATAGTGGCCAAGTCTCAAAGCGAACCAAAATCATTTCGATGGCCAACCATCCGTTGAGCCATTGAATGAATTTTGATTGATCTGATATTAGTCCTGGACCTTATACATGGTATGTTGAACATAGTGGCAAAGATTGAAAGCAAACGAAAATCATTTGGATGGGCAACCATTCAATCGCCCATTGAATGAATGGGGTTTCGTCTTCGATTATACTGGGACCTGTTACATGGTATGCCCTTTGAAGCTCTTTTTGTAGTATCTCCTGCCTCGTAATGCGGTGCTTCTCCATGTCCACTTTATCCAATATGTTAATATTCTCCACCTGGAACAGATCCACATATGTGTGCAGAAATCCTTAAAAAAACAAATGATCATCTCAACTTTTATAAGCCTCATCCCCAGCTTCCAGTTTTGATGGTCATTTGTTTTTTAAAGTTATATACACATGTGTAGATATGTTCCAAATTAAAGATATTAGCATTGGAAAAATAAGAGTTGGAGAAGCACCTCATTACGAAGCAAAAGACATTACATAAGACCTCAGCATGTTGAACATCTGGATGAAGAACCTTGCCCATCGTCGCTTCAAAGTTCTAGCGCTTCTGAAATGATCACATGTTTGTTGGTGGAAGCAGATCTCGTAGGCCACATTGATCTCGTACCCATCGAAGACTCCCGTAGGCCACATGGAACGGTTCATGTGATACATTTTCACAAATGCGATGTGATACATTTGTGAAATGGTATCACATCAACCGTTTAATGTGGCCAATGCACGTCTTCCGCACCATGGCGGAAATGTTCGCCACTTGAAAGCACAAACACAAATAATCCGTGCAAACAATCTCAAGAATCATATGTACTGCAAGGTGTTTCATACTGCCGATGTTCATGTAGCAGAATTATTTATGAATCGTTTAGCTACTCCCATGCCAACAACATCAGGTCCACTACGACTGTCATATTCTGAATTCCGTATCAGCCACCACGGACATGAAACCAGGAACTTCGCACAAAATCTCCAATTCATTCAATTTATGGTGGGCCATGGCTGCAGCCTGCAAGTTGGCCGGGGTGGCTGATACGTCCGTTTGAACATGACAGTCTCAGAGGACGTTGGCATGAGAATAGCAAAAAAAATACTACAGAATTCAGCTAGAGGAACAACAATAGCATGAAGCACCTTACCGTAAATATGATTGTTAACATTGGTTGTGACAGCTCCAATCAATAGAGAACTCGCACCATCAGTTGACTACCATGAGTGGCATGGATAAAAAAGTAATAGGTGTACATGCGACCTCCGCACGTTTAAGTAGAGATCTAGTATCAAACGTTCGGAGGTCGCATGTGCACCTATTACTTTTCGATCCATGCCTCTCATGGTAGTGTCGCATAGTTAAATGAGAGGAGACGTTTGCTGTTTAACTCCTACGGAACTAATACATCGTTTTCTCATAACCCTATCCGAAACCTTGGAACATTACAAATATAAACAGTGAGTCAATACACAAACCATTTATGTTGCGATGACATGTGCCAGGGTCGAGCATATGCAATGTAGTATTTACAATGAGACTTTATTTATTACATGCATGATCAAAATTGAGTTATGTCTTCATAAAAGAACCATTGTACCGCCAGAAATCTCATATCTACGAGACTATGGTCTACTCCGTCCTATATACGTCTTTTGGCTCAGGCCAATTGAATGGCTTGCCCATGAACCGAAGTAGTACATGGGCTAATGTGACTCTCTCATTCTTGTTGTTGTCGTACAACCTTTGTAGCATTGAATGCCAACAACCTCCCGTAAATTGGTCCTGAAACATACTTTGATCATAATGAGCGCCGCCATTATTTCGTACCGCTATCTTCCCAACGGCAAAGGCCTCCGACGTCATGTCCTGGGGGGGGGGGGGGGGGGGGGTGACATTCGCATTGAAAACCAATGCAATATCTTTTTCCACCCACCATCTTTTCCCAAGTTCCCGGTCCAGCTTGTCTTGGTTTTCAATCTAGTACGGCGAGGCTTTGCGTATGCCCAATGGGGTGGCTAAGCCCCAATCACACACCCCAATCTTGATCTCCTCGGTGCCATTTGGAAAATACAACAAGATGTTGTCGGGGGACAAGTCGTTGTGCAGGACACCGTTCTTGTGGACAGCATCCATGATGCACACCAGTGCCCATGCAAGTTTACTGCGCACTTTCCGGAAACGAAGCAAGCGATCGCATTCCTGGAACTCTGCTTCCATTCCCCTTTGTTCCAAAATCACCCTGTTGTCTGAATCGTTGCTCCATTTTTTGTCAAGGTTCATCATGTTGCGTATTGTTTCCTCATTCCACCAGCGAGTGTAACCCTCTACCTCACGTGCATTCACAGCAAAATACGAGATAACACCCGGATGCTGGAACTTCACTACCAAACACTCGTCGTTATGTTGTCTCAACATATTTTCTGGATTTTTGGACTTGGGTTTTTTTCCCGCTAGCTCCCATCGCTCCGATATTCTAGAATCGCCAACAATCCTACAGTGACGGACCTTAGCGTACTCTCCTTCTTTGTAAGGGCCAATCTCTACCACCTTCGCAGTAGAGTTCAGGTAATAAAGACCAATTGTGCCTCCCCCGCCCGAGTATCATACTATTGAGACCCGCCACCCAAATTTTTGGTGGACCCTGCTTGAGTTAGAACCGGAGAGAGCCATCTCGCCAGTTACCCGGCCCAAGTTGGGACCGGCGGGGGCCAACTTGGCTTACTACATGGAACCGGACTTTAACCTTGAAAATCAGCCGGGTAGTAACTTTTAGACAAGACCTTGAGATTTTATTACAACCTAGCTGCATTCATGGGTAGTAATTATGCAGCCACATGGGGTCCGCATTTAAGAGGACTGTCAGTCAAAGGCTTTTGGAAGGAAAACCCAAAACCTTCAAAGCTCATATGCAGTTATTATTATTATTATTTTTCAACCAAATCTGGTCCACTTATTATTATTATTATTATTATTTTATTGTGATTCTTCATATTTCATTTTTTTCCCTTTGTTTTTTTCCTTTCTTTCAGAATCTTAATGTATTATAACTGAAAATCAGGTTATATTGATAACCGTTGTATGGACCCGGTGCTGTTCCACTTGGATAATGACATATTGATAACGTGAGAATTTTTTTTTTGAGACCCCTCTATTGATAACCGCTAACTGCACAATTTCCAAACCCCTACATTATATATAACCGCCTCCACACCGTTTTAAGCAAAGATGCCTTACCCGGACCCTTCAATATGCCCAAATTGTCATACCCGCCCAACACTCGTCAGGACGACTTCAAACGGCAAAGCGTGGAATTGTTAGCAGTGCGGGACAACTGGAGGGGACTCCGGACAACCTATGACTCAGTGGCAGGGTCAAAGATCCCAGAGCCATCTCCAAGGATTTGATTTCCAAAAATGCCACAAAATCTGTGTATAGCGAAAATACGACGAATGGCGAGAAGCGCAACCTTTTACCACCAATGGAGCTGAGAATTTACAGGCTGATACGGGGTATATAATTGTAGTTTGTCACCAAGTTTGGTGATTTATGGAGCTGATTAGCAGCGGGGCCAAATTATTGAGTCGACGGCACTCACGGGGCCTATTATTTGCATTTCTACTTCTTGGATGGATGAAAAATCCTGGAATTCGCCTTGAGGAGCTGGATGGATGAAATTACAACTTGCGCCAATTGGTCATCCAATTGGATGGATGAAAATCCAGCTTTCATTTGCCTCTAAGACTTTTCATCCATGTTGAATATTATATTATAGATCCTCCAAGGAAACAATAGTTTAATGAATATTTTCTATTAGTTTATTAGGCTCAAAAACAGTACAAAAGAAGGGCAAGGCTTCCCTTGTTCTTCATCTAGTTCTTCCTCTTGTTGTTGTAGTGTTGTTAGTTTGAGGCTTGAGGAGGCTAGATCCTAGGGAGTGGAGCTTGAAACTCCATAGTTAAGTAGAATTCTTGTGAGCTAAGGCAAGCGGCCTAGCTTGTGGGCCTTTGAGCCATTTCATTTCTGAAGGAAGAGGGCAATTTCATGTAGAGGAAAGTGACTTGAGGACGAGTAGGAGGGGCTGGTGTGGACTTATGGACGAGAGCCCAAGTGGAGGCCGCATAGAGTACCATTACTTGAGTCGATAGAGCATCCCAAGCACTCTCGCATAGAAAGGTTGATCCCATCTTACCATTTCACCATTTATGTATGTTATTTTTCAAGCAAAGCTTGAAGTTCAAAATCTGATTTAGGCTCTTAAAAAGAGGAGAGTGCATTGTGGAATCCCACTATTTCATGTCTAGAATTGACAAGGGGAAGAACCCCATAGCCTATTGGAAATGGTACCAATAGAGGCTTGTATTTGAATTGTTTGAAGAAATAATCTTTGTGTTTGATTACTAATTTGAAATATAGCCAGCTCTGGCAACGGTAGGCCAGTAGGCTAGATCTATGATATAAGGCCACTATAAGGCCACTATGTGCTAATCCCCCCCCCCCCCAACTAGCAAGCCAAAGGCCTAGGGAGGGTGGGTTGTATTTTTTTTGTCTTGGGGTTTGGGCGGGCTGATTTCGCTTGACAGTAGCTGCCCCAAGGTCGCGAGCAGCCGGGAGGAGCCCGGGTGCTGCGCCTAGAGAGTAAGCACTCGATTACTAAAAACGTGGAGGCCGTGGCCCAGCCACGACGTATGTACGGGGAGCGGGGCCCCAGCGCTGACCTTAAGTTGTACTGAGATCAAGTACATCAGCCGCGTGGCTCAGGCGTGAGGCCCGGAAGCGTGCGAGCAGGGTGTGGGTCTTTACCCGCGGGATAACCAAAAGCTGAGACAGACCGGCGGACGCCGGCGTTAACCGCAGCGGTCCGTCGGTTTGGACCGCTACGCGCGGAGCTGCGCCCCGCCACGTAGCGGGGGCATTTTACCCAACGGGCAATGCGTCTGCAAATTCCCTTAAAGGGGGGTATTCTTACCTTTAGCTATTAGATTCAATTTATACCCCTCTAAGGGTTAGGAGCCATTATCTAGGGCGCCAGTAGTAGATAAAATCTAGGATTTTGGGAGGACGTAGCCTTGGAGGGGGGCGTTCTTATGACTCCAAGAGAGAGCCAAGCGGGTCTGTGAGCAGTGAGCTAGAGGCGGAGACCTCGAGAGACAAGGGAAGAGAGAAAGTACTCTGTCCTAAAAACTCGGCTACAGTGCGTCTTTGTGTCAGAGCCCAAGGTAGAGGATGACTTTCTCCACGGAGCGAAAGCGCATCAGCGCCTTAAAATAATGTAAATGGGTGAAATCTGGCTTGGACCCACCAGTGGTTATTTTATTATTTACGCATGCATGTTCTGGACTAACGAATGTAGTGGCAGGGATGAGCTCTCAGCGAAATTCATTCATCCGATAGAGCCGCGGCAGTTCCTCGCGGTAGGGGACGGTTCCCGGGTGTCCCTCGGTTCTCATTGGGTTCCCACAGGTATCTTTAGGCGCCAAGGGTATCTTTGGATTCCCCACATGATTTCCCACATGATGAGGTATTTTTTCCTGATTTTCTTAATTTCTTTTATTTTTCAGCATTTCTGATTTGCAAAATTGCTTAAATATGATAGATGCATGTGGTGCTCGTTATAGCTTGAAGGGCGTTGATTAAACTGATTGAACTTATTGAGTTGAGGGGCTAGAACCACCTTATTGAACTTGGTGAACCTATTGGATTATGATAGGTATTTTGGCCACTCCTTTGCTAAGACAAAGTATTTTAGGCACTGAGGTAGGAAGCGTTGGCCCTTCCATCAGAGATGACTTGAACTTAAGCACTTGGTGAAGGAGGGGCATTGGGAGAGGAAGATTTTCCCTCTTCTTCCTAGGCTCGGCAGGTGCCTTGTGAAGGGATTAAAACATGTCCCGGTTACTGCTACCTTCCTTTGGTGGTATTATATTTCCCCCTGGGCTGTGCCTTTGTGCTTGGTGCTCGAACAAGGTGTTTTCTTTTTTTCTTTTTTCTTTTTTTTTTCTTTTAAAAAAATATTATTAAATTTAAATAATAATTTTAAAAAAAACACATGGGAGCGACAGCTCATAAATCAGGCCCCTTAGTTATAGTTAGAGGAGAAAATAACCTCTTTCTAGGGTAAAACACCCTATGACCGTTATAGTTCCTATGACCGTTCACCTCATAATTGCTTGGGTCAGGCCTGCATGAGCGACCATGGATGGGCCCAAGATTGCTCATTTTTGCCACTTGGCAAACAGTTGTTTGATAGAACCCCCAAGAAATATGAGTGGTCATAGGGCTCAAACTTCACACAAGTCACCAGTGTCTTGATGGCATTGGCCAGGATCCGCCAAGGCCCCACAGAGGAGGTGGCGGACTTTGAAATGCGATTTCGGGAGTTGATGCGACTCCAAAACTCTTTAACTCCCCTAGATGATGGGGTACTAAAGGATTGTTTTTTGAGTGGATTACGAGAGACTACTCACTTTCATGTTTTGCAGCAAAGACCTGCAACACTGGTAGATGCCATACAAGCCGGCAAGGAGTTCGACAACATGCATCGCCAGGTACAACGGGCCAAGATGCCCGACTTTGCACTTCCATCATACATTACGATCGAGCCCACGCAGGAGCCGACGCCATTAGCGGTGATTCAACCCGCTCTACACTATACGCCGTCATATGTAGGAGGAGCACGGCCATACGCCCCCTACACCAGCAGTAGCACCGACCGTGCCACAGTATACGAATGCTGCCCCTACTAACTCGTATGCAAATTCCACTGGGCAGTCTGATTCACGGGTGGGCCATTTGGAGGCGCAAGTCACCTCTCTCATCAAAACCATCAAAACAATGGGCGATCGCATGAGCTCCATCGGCCAGCTACGTGGGGTAGCAAGATGCTGCTCCAGTAGTAGAATCCGGCCCCAACCCGGCAGAGGTATGGTGCTCCAACTGCGACGGTCCTGGGCATGCTGCTCAACATTGTCCTTATCCCACCCGGGAGAGGCAGGTAAGCCGAAACCCGACTTATCAGGATAAATCAAAATGACAATTTAGTCAATCCAGGAAAGGTTGTCAAAAATGTGGCAGAACCACACACCCAACAGAAGACTATTGGAGTGATATAATATGTTTACATTGCGGCCAAAGAAGCCATCCCTTGGAGAGATGTTTGCGGAGATAGGTGGACCGACCGGCCCCTGCCACCATCCAGCAAGTAGAGAGGAATTTGGAAGGGCAACGAGCCCCATTCCCGGATCAGCATGTGACTGAACCACCCAACCCTCTACCGCAACAACATAGCATGTATTTTGCTACCTCAACGCAGATAGCACAACGACCTAGGCCGGATCAGGCAGGTCCATCATACTCAGGGGGCAATGCCGCTCAGGGACAGGCTGCCCAAGCAGCTTATTCAAATCATGCGGCTCAGATAGCCCAGGGTTCTTCTAACACGTGGTCTCCCCCCTCAGGATGTAAGGATGCAGGGAGGACATCAAGCGTCTACCTCGGCGCCGCCTCAGCAACAGCAGACCAACGTACAACCCAATCATACAACGCACCTTCAAGAGACGCAGCACCAAGTAAATTGGATTGCGAGTGAGCCGGAGGCCACTCCAACAGCGACAGCTAGCCACGGAAAAGGTAGCTACGCAGTGATGACCCGACAACAACAAGATACGCTAGGGAAAGGCCTTGGGTATAAGGCGCCGGAGTCAGCCACATCCACACCGGAACGGGAGGATCTGAACTTCACAGTAATGAAGTCAGATGCACGAAAGGTGGCGGAGACTGTGCTTCGGGAGGAGGAAGACATCCATCCCAAAGAAAAGGAGGTAGCATTCGCAGAGGCAGAATCTCCAATAGTCTGACCAACCATTTCTCGACCCCCTGTATCAAGAGCAAAGAGTCCGGCGAATCGGCCGGCGGCACCAGAAAAGCTTCCCCGGAGGAGGATGCATTCAACTATGCGGTTCACAGACGAGCTGGAACCGTACAATCTAATGGAGGATCTTCGCCATATACAAGCAAACATTACGTTTGCACAACTCATAGCCATGGCTCCTACAGTCCGCCACGCTCTTAAGGCATCATTGGTGAGGAAGTGAGTGAGCATTTCTGCTCAGGCCCACCATATCAATGCTCACATCGACCTAGGACCAGTAGAGATAGAAGTGGACATTGCTGACCGATTCATACGGCGTTGTTTAGTGGATGATGGGAGCTCAGTCAACATCATCCAAACTGGGTTTGAACATGACAGGGGAATCCCCTCTAACAATCAGGCTAGCTGACCAGCGGAAGATCCGACCAATGGGTCACATAGCAAATGTAAAGATGAAGACAGGAAGCTACACGTATGCAGTAGACTTCCAAATCATAGACTTCCCCATCGACGAATATTCATATGCACTCCTATTAGGGAGGCCATGGTTGGTCCAGTCCAGGGCACGAACGGACTGGGGGCAGGCACCATTACTTATGGGGTAAGACCTTACACTACTACTGTTGCATTTCTTTCTAGAGCACCTCACGAAGAAACAGATGAATCATGAGGATGAGCTCAGCATGATTGGTTCTGAAGAGGAGTCTGCAGACTTGAGTGAGGAGGATTTGTGGTCAGAGGGAGAGCTCCTCCCCACCTCGCACGCCCACCGAGTTTTAGCAACAACTACCGCGCCTCATAGGGAGATTAAGCGAAGAAAGATAGGACTAGAAGACGCAGTCAAGTCTCTAGGACCGGGATTGTATGAATGCGAGTCTGATGCAGACTGCATGGCCTGGTTATTCAGAGAAAACCAAGGCAGGGAAGTGATGGTACACTCGGTATCAACCGAGGCACTTCCAGAGTTTGAGTCATTGACCGAACTTTTTTCCATATCCGCCGAACAGGTTGGTCTGCAGGAACAAGAGATTCCTCAGGAGGAAAACGGCGAGATTCTGGATATGAGAATTGTAGAGGAGGTCGACCTAGAAAGGGATGTCCTGAAATATAGTGCCCCCTACATTCCTTATTTGCAGCAGGGATCAAACAGATCTCGATTTGAGCCGAGGTCGTGTTTCACATCGGAACCAACGACGCAATTGATCGACATGGCAGTTGGAGGAGAGTCACAAAAGATGGTGAAGGTGGGAGCCCACTTGACAACAGAGCAGGCCTTGGAGTATCAGGCACTGTTCAAGGAATTTCGGGACATCTTTGCATGGTCCTACACCGAATTGAAGGGAGTGCCTTCTTACGTGGCAATGCATTCCATTCCCCTGATTCCGGGAGCCACCCCAATATGACAACGCAAGAGGAGGATGAACCCCTTAGCACTGCCGCATAATTTATTTTCCCGGTGGAAACATCCCCGATGGTGATCATCCGAAAGAAGAATGGAGGCCTAAGGGTATGCGTGGACTTCCGTCCCCTTAACAAGGTAACACACAAGGATCATTTTCCCTTGCCATTCATAGATACTTTGGTGGAAGAAGTAGCAGGAAAGGAGCTCTACTCCTTCATGGATGGCTTTTCAGGGTACAATCAGGTATTGATTGACCCAAAGGACGTGTTGAAAACCACCTTTACTTCACCATGGGGCACCTTTGCCTATACACGGATGCCCTTTGGCCTGTGCAACGCACCCCTGTCGTTTCAGAGGGTCATGACGTATGCCTTCTCAGACATCGTGAGAAGAAATTTGGTCATCTTCTTAAATGACTTTTGTTGCAATGGGGATGCAAAAGATCACGTTGCAGCATTACGGGAGTGCTTCATCCGGTGCAGGGAGAATGGGATCTCTCTCAACCCAATGAAGTGCGTGTTTGCAGTCACACATGGACTGCTACTAGGGCACATAGTGTCCAAAGATGGCGTGGCGACAGATCCAGCAAAGGTGAGCGCCATAGTCGAATTGTCCGCACCAGAGACATCATTTAAGGTGAAAGGGTTCCTTGGCCACACAAGGTGGTATAGGAAATTTATGGACAAGTATGCAGCAGAGGCCTTACCTCTGACTTGATTATTGAAGAAGAACCAGGTATTTTCCTGGGATACATGGTGTGAGGAGTCTTTTGAGACACTCAAGCAGCGCTTGGTGTCCGCTCCCGTTTTGGCCGCTCCCGACTGGAACATGCCTTTCCATGTTTACGTTGATGCTTCAGCGGTGGCCGTAGGCTGTGCCCTGTGCCAACCAGATGCTGATGGCCATGATCATCCAATATCTTTCGCCAGTCGACAACTGACATTCGCCGAAATGAGGTATAGCACCACAGAGCGGGAGGCTCTGGGAATGATTTTTGCCGTAAAGAAGTATCGGCATTATTTGTTGGAGACATCTTTCATTTTTTTTGTTGATCACATGGCATTACAATACCTGATCAACAAACCCGATTTGACGGGAAGAATAGCCAGGTGGGTTATTCTGCTTCAGGAATTCTACTACAAGGTAGTCTACAAGCCCGGAAGGCTTAATGCTCAGTGCCGACCACCTTTCCCGATTGTCGGAAGAAACAGGGGCCGAGCCTATTGACGATGACTTCACGGATGCATTTTTGTTCTCCGTAGAGACCGTTCCTCCATGGTATGAACACATAGCTCAGTAGTTAAGCACCCTGGAATTTCCCCCAAGATTGGATCGACATGCGCGACGAAGGCTTCGACTGCGCATCATGAAGTTTGCTCTTGTGGGAGGGCAACTTTATAGAAGGGGATTGGATGGACTCTTGAGGCGATGCGTCACCCCGGAGGAGGTTCCCCAGATTTTAGAATCAGCCCATGATAGCATGTGCGGAGGACACTTTGCAGGGCGGCTCATAGTGCAGAAGGCTTTGAGGGCAGGATACTACTGGCCCTCCATGTTCAAAGATGCGCACATGCATGTGCAAAAATGTGACTTTTGTCAGAGGTAAGCCAAGCGAGATAACAGGCTCGGAATGCCGTTAGTTCCCACTCTCCCCCTTGCTCCGTTTGAGAAGTGGGGGATCGACTATGTAGGGGAAGTGCACCTTGCATCGAGTCGACAAAATCCCTACATGATTGTAGCCGCTGAGTATCTGACCAAGTAGGCCAAAGCGGTTAAGAGGGCCAACGCACAGATAACTGCCTCTTTCATTTATGAATATATCATTTCCCGATTCGGATGCCCAAAAGAGATAGTGAGTAACAGAGGATCAACGACGTCATCGAGGAAATGATGGTGGCATTCTCCATCAAGCATCGAAAGGCAGCCCCTTATCATCCACAAACGAGTGGGCAGGTGGAACGCGCCAACCAAACCCTGTGCAACATTCTCTCCAAGACAATCAGGGAGCACAAGAGGGATTGGGACACCAAGTTAATTTCGGCTTTGTGGGCATTTCGCACAACCCATACGGTAACTACTCGACATACCCCCTTTTCATTGGTTTATGGGGTAAAGTCCATCATGCCAATCGAGACAGAAATCCCATCTCTACGATTGGCCATTACCGAACGGTTGGCGACATCAGAGTCATTAAAGGAACGACTCGAGATGTTGGAAGGACTGGATGAACTCCGGCAAGCAGCAACTCAGCACATTGAGGTAGTGCAACGGCGAAGGAAGGCTCGTTTTGATGCTAAGCGCAAAAAGAGAATCTTCGATCCAGGAGATCTTGTACTATTATTTGACAGTCGGAACGAGGAGTTCAAAGCCAAGTTCGACTCATACTGGATGGGCCCTTATCTCGTCAAGACAGTCTTTGACAATGGCTCATTACAACTAGAGATACTAAGAGGAGTGGAGTTCCCCAACCTGGTGAACGGTGTCCGATGCAAGCACTACTACATGTGAGTTCCATTAACCAATGAACTATTTCCCCCCACTAAGGGAGAGATCTTTAGGATTTCGTCCCGGTTTGTCGGAAGGAAATGTTGGTATTTCTTATCCATTGACTCATTGGTTATTGGAGCTCCACAACGAGGTGGAGTGCGGGGCAACTAAGTTGTAATAATCCAATGAAACTTCTCCAATGGGAAGAAGTCAGTAGGGCTCTTACCCAAGTAGGTTATTGACACCCTTTCTTGGAGTTCCGAGGGTAGATCTTGGGATGCAGGGCAATGCAGTTGCATTAAAAGAGGTGGTTTGTTCTCCAGAGTGAATTTTTGGGTAGTTATTGGAATCCACAAGGACAGACCTTGGGATGCGGGGCACATAGCATGTAGTAATCTAACCCACCTTGTAGAATTGGCATAAGCTATGAAAGCTATGACCATCTAATTGCCAAGTAGAAAACTTCATACATCTTCGTTACTAATCACGTGTTGTGAGTTTCTTTTCTTCTTCACCAAGTGAAGAACCATAGGTGCAGGAATGGGAACAATGGGTTGGCTAATATATGCACTCTTGTTCAATGCACACTATCGATCATCATTTGTTTTTTTTCTATCACAGAGTCTATCTGTGTCTGCTCAAAGCATATCTCGAGAAAAAGTAAATGCTTGCTGTATCAAGCATTCTGCAGTATACTGATGCTCCCTGCATGGAGCACAGCGACTTCCCGCACGGGGATTCTAAACCTTAAACCTTTTGTCATTTTCACCTTACCCCGCTGCAGCATTCCTCGTAGAGAGAGAAAAGTCAGAAGCAGTGAGGGGGTAAAAGGTGACTTGTAGAGTAGTGGTTGCTGCTCCCTCACATGAGTGAAGGGCGTCAGACACAAGAAAACCCAGAAGGGCTTGTGACCTCTTCAGATAGAATGTTACATTGTTCCAGAGTATGGTCCTCTGAGGTGCAAAATGGATCCAATCATTTCTTAGGTCAAGAATTTCATCATGAGCTCTGCGAAATCCATGAGAGGTCCCTGCAAGTCATGAACCAAGTTAGATTGTAGTTAGGAATGGTGCGTTTATTTCATGGGTAGGGTCCTCGGGTATCCAATCTTTTCTATTGTTATGGGAGCCAAGAATTAGGACTCCCAGAAGCATCTTGTTTAGGAGCTTCTAGACCCTTCTGGATTCGAGTCGAGGTCGTAGTTCGCAGCGAGCGATTTACCATGAGCTGTGCACATCCATGAGAGGTCTCTGCAAGCCATGTCAAGTAGGGTAGAACCAAAAGTCCTTCCAAGGCTATTTTAGAGTACAATCATCAATTTGCACCGCGCATATCTCTCTTATATCATCTAGGGGATTCGAACCCAGTCCGGTGGGGGAGAATGGCGGTTTTGAAGTATTTTTTATCTGGGAACTCCAACTCTCGAAGAAGGCGAGCTGGGTGGTTTTGAAACATTTTTTTGGCTTTTGCTTTTATTTCCTCCTCTCTCCCGGAAGACTCGAACTCTCTCTGAGGAGGAAGAGCCTGAGGGGAATTATTCTTATCTTTACGCAAGGGAGTCGTTGACTCCAAGGGATATCAGGGATACCCTAGTAAGGGGATTTTTACGAACCAGAGATCCTGGATTCTCTTACACTCGGGACGAGTGTTCCCCATTGGTCGCCATATATGTAGATGCATATATTGGTACACTTTTCTTTTCAGATCGTTTTTTATCATAAAACAAGCGGTTTCGGCATTGTACTGCCAAAACATGTTAGTTTGTTAGTTGTCTGGAAATCGTTGATAAAGCACGTAGAAAATTAGACAGTGTCTGCGACGACCATGGAGTGGAACTCTGGCGTCAAGATGACCGTAGGAAGCTGCATCAATAGCAGATTAGGCTGCCAATTCGGTATCAGAAACGACGAGTTAATCATGTTCGAACAATACATGACGACTGTTCCAGTCCCAGTTTGCGATCTCTCTTTTCTCCCACCTGTCAAGACCAGTAGGAACACACGGCGAGGAGCTTGGCAATTGTGGAAGCGACATGTATAACGATGAAATATCGCAACAAAGCAATTGCATCGGAATGACAACAAGTCAGGACAACTTCAAACGGCAAAGCGTGGACTTGTTAGCGGTGCGGGACAATTGGAGGGGACTCCGGACAACCTATGACTCAGTGGCAGGGTCAAAGATCCCAGAACCATCACCAGGGATTTGATTTTCAAATATACCACAAAATATGTGTGTAGCAAAAATACGACGAATGGCAAGAAGCACAACTTTTTACCACCGATGGAGCTGAGAATTTACAGGCTGATATGGGGTATATAATTGTAGTTTGTCACCAAGTTTGGTGATTTATGGAGCTGATTAGCAGCAGGGCCAAATTATTGAGTCGACGGCACTCACAAGGCCTATTATTTGCATTTCTACTTCTTGGATGGATGAAAAACGCCTTGAGGAGCTGGATGGATGAAATGACAACTCGCGCCAACTGGTCATCCAATTGGATGGATGAAAAGACAGCTTTCATTTGCCTCTAAGACTTTTCATCCATGTGGAATAATATATTATAGATCCTCCAAAGAAACAATAGTTTAATGAATATTTTCCATTAGTCTATTAGGCACAACAACAATATAAAAGAGGGGGCAAGGCTTCTCTTATTCTTCATCTAGCTCATTTGCTTAGTTTCCTCTTGCTTGTTGTTGTAGTGCTTGCTAGCTTTTGGCTTGAGGAGGGGCTAGATCCTATGGAGTGGAGCTTGAAGCTCCCTAGTTAGGTAGGATTATTGTAAGCTAAGGCAAGTGGCCTAGCTTGTGGGCCTTTGAGCCATTTTCATTTGTGAAGGAAGAGGGCAATTTCATGTGGGGAAAGTGACTTGAGGACGAGTAGGAGGGGCTGGTATGGACTGACTTACGAGAGCCCAAGTGGAGGCCGCATAGAGTACCATTACTTGAGTCGATAGAGCATCCCAAACACTCTCGCATAAAAAGGTTGATCCCATCTTACCATTTCACCATTTGTGTATGTGATTCATTTATTTTCCAAGCAAAGCTTGAAGTTGAAAATCTGATTTAGACTCTTCAAAAGAGGAGAGTGCATTGTGGAATCCCATTATTTCATGTCTAGAAGTGACAAGGGGACGACCCCAATAGTCTATTGGGAAGGGCACCAATAGAGGCTTGTATTTAAATTGTTGGAAGAAGGAATCTTTGTGTTTGATTACTAATTTGAAATATAGCCAGCCCTGGCAAAGGCAGGCCAGTAGGCTGGATCTATGACATCAGGCCACTATAAGGCCACTATGTGCTAATTCCCCCCCCCCCACTAGCAAGCCATGGAGGCCTAGGGGAGGGTGGGTTGTATTTTTTTGTATTGGGGTTTGGGCGGGTTAATTTCGCTTGACAACAGCTGCCCCAAAGTCGGGTGTTGCGCCTAGAGAGTAGGGACAACACTAAAAGCGTGGAGGCAGCCGTGGGCCAGCCACGACGTACGGGAGCGGGGCCCCAGCGTTGACCTTAAGTCGTATTGAGATCAAGTACATCAGCCGCGTGGCTCAGGCGTGAGGCCCTGAAGCGTGCGAGCAGGGTGCGGGTCTTTACCCGCTGGATAACCAAAAGTTGAGACGGACCGGCGGACGCTGGCGTTAACCGTAGTGGTCCACGGTTTGGATCGCTACGCGCGGATCTGCGCCCCGCCACGTGGCGGGGGCGTTTTACCCAGCGGGCAATGTGTCTGCAAATTCCCTTAAAGGGGGGTATTCTTACCTATAACTATTAGATTCAATTTATACCCCTCTAAGGGTTAGGAGCCATTATCTAAGGCGCCAGTGGTAGATAAAATCTAGGATTTTGGGAGGACGTAGCCTTGGAGGGGAGCGTTCTTAGGACTCCAAGAGATAGCCAAGCGGGCCTGGGAGCAGTGAGCTAGAGGCGGAGACCTCGAGAGACAAGGGAGGAGAGAAAGTACTCTGTCCTAAAAACTCGGCTACAGTGAGCCTTTGTGTCAGAGCCCAAAGTAGAGGATGATTTTTTCCACGGAGGGAAAGCGCACCAGCACCTTAAAATAATGTAAGGGGGGTGAAATCTGGCTTGGACCCACCAGTGGTTATTTTATTATTTATGCGTGCATGTTCTGGACTAACGAATGTAGTGGCAGGGATGAGCTCTCAGCGAGATTCATTCATCCGATAGAGCCGCGACAGTTCCCCGTGGTAGGGAACGGTTCCCGGGTGTTCTTCGGTTCTCATGGGGTTCCCAAGGGCATCTTTAGGCACCAAGGGTATCTTTGGACTCTCCACATGATTTCCCATAGGGGAGGTATTTTTTTCTGATTTTCTTAATTTCTTTTATTTTCCAGCATTTCTGATTTGCGAAATTGCTTAAAAAGGATAGATGCACGTGGTGCTCGTTATAGCCTGTAGGGCGTTGATTAAACTGATTGAACTTGTTGAGTTGAAGGGCTTAGAACCACCTTATTGAATTGAGTGAACCTATTGGATGACGATAGGCATTTTGGCCACTCCTTTGCTAAAACAAAGTATTTAGCACTGGGGTAGGAAGCGTTGGCCCTTCCATTTAGAGGTGACTTGAACTCAAGCCCTCGGCGAAGGAGGGGCATTGGGAGAGGACGATTTTCCCTCTTCCCCCTAGGCTCGGCAAGTGCCTTGTGAAGGGATTAAAACATGTCCCGGCTATAGGCTGCTCGGGGGCCTAGGCGGTAGGAATTAGACAATAAAACACAAAGACTTGGAAGGCAGTTACTGAGTAGATTGTAGGATACTGTAGGACTTAGAAACGCAAACTCGCCCTGTGAAGAGGAGTACGTGATTTCTCTTTGCCGGTAGGACTTAGATAGTGATCATAGCCACCATGTACGACCACGGACCCCCTGCACTAACCGCAGTCGGGTAGGCGGTTCAGTGAGCCCAACCTACACCGCAACTTACCTCGGCCCCCCTAGACTACTATGTCGTCACCCTGACCGCGCGCGCTCAGGGCTCGTCATAAGGCCTGGCCTCCCGCGCACTATAATGCTTGAACAACCCTGTGAAAGTTGGGGCTGGAGTCCCTGTAGGGGCTCTACAAATCATAGATGTGCACTTCACAAAGGACGTTGCCCTGATAGAGGAACATTTTACTTTTGAGCCTTGCGGAGTTCGTTCCATGTGCCATAGCGCGTCTGCACAATTAGACTCCTGGATGGGCAACAGGTTTGCCCATTCTTCCCGTGTAGTTGTAGTTGTCGACTTCGTGAACTCTGTCGAAGAAGATTCACCCACAAAGGATGTTGCGTGCACAAAAGTGGGTGGCACGGGCACATGTGGCACCGAAAAGTTATCTCTATCGTGTCGATGTGAATCGTCGTCCGATCCCGGAGGGGTGTCCAGTTTGTGCTTGCATGAACCGAATCTCTCCTCACCTTCCAGATGAGGATGTCTTGATTGCAAAGGTGTTCCCATTGTGCATTTGTTTACAACCTTTGTCATTCTAGCACGATTCTTGCATCTATTTGCAGCCCTCAACTACAACCCTGCTCTGTCTGACCCCTTACCAGAACCGCGTCCACGAAGGAAATCCCGGTACCGTGTCTGTTGCGAAAACGCACGGACCATGTCATCCGAAGTGACAACGTACAGGTCCCGCCCGTTCTTGCCGGATTGCGCATTCCACATACTATGCACAGTCTCGGATAGATTACAGGAAGGCATATCCGCTATGTCCTCTAGAGACATATTCTGCACACAATGTTCTTCCCACTAATTATTGTACTTCAAAAGATAATAGCATTGAAGAAAGACACGTCAACAAGGGTAATAGCGTAAATTGAACTCATGCAAGCCTCGGAGATTAGGAAGGGACCTTACTCTTGTCATGAACCCCCCCCACTGTTTGTATCTGAAGTGCCAGAATCCCATCCAGTCGTCAAGTTCTTTGAGGCCATCCTGACTTGCTGCATTGGAGGAGTACCACCATGCCTGAATAGTTTGGTATAAGGAGTTTGCTTCGATCTCGCTTGTTGCATCTTTATATAGCCGGCAGAGTTTTATGTGTTCCTCCTGCAACTCTGGTTTTATGCAACTCTTGGTGTGCCTTCGGAGGGACTGCGTCCAATGGAATAGGCAAGTGCGCTCCCTGCCCATCATGGGTATTTTCGGATCACCACTTCCAAAAACAGACCGGACTGCATTTCAATTTGCCTGCGCGCTGTCGGCCATAAATCCATGAAAGTTCGGATCTGGGACAGTATTGTTTCTCATGACTTTCACAAGGGACTTCCACATTAGGATTTGAGACTCAGTGTCTTCGGATTGCATGTCACACACTGCAATCGTCATAACTCTTTGGTAAGAAGGATCGTACACATGAGCAGCCATGGTTGTCTAGCCCTTTGAAACACATTTCACGTGATCAAACATGAGCCAGGATTTCTGGAGATCGCCACCGGGCTGCATTCTGCGGACCAAGCTAACTCCACTTCCCTCCGCAACTGTGGACATCTTGAACAATAACTCTTTCAACGACCCCTGACCAGGAAAGACATTATCTTGAATGAAGTCGTACATGCTTCTCCGCTTCAATTCCAGGATGCTATCCACATAACATGTGCTCCCTATCCCCATTCTGAGTGCGTTGCGTACATTGGGCGAACTAGGGGTCAAGAAATAGTCCATAACGACGTCCAGTTTTTCGCCGTCCAGTTTCAGAATGTTCTCTTCCGCTCCTCCTAGAATGTGTTTTTGCAAGAAGCTCTTGCTTGCAGAAAGTGCAATTGCAGATGGCGGTGCATAAGGAGCATTCTCCACCTCATGCCGTAGAAGTCCCCGAATTGTTTCAAGACTTTCCCGACAATCCCCTTTCGATACGGGGTGGGTATGATTGCTGAGATGAACACAAGCTCGGGTCAGGCCGCGAAAACGATGGAGCACATAGTACATGCGGGCCTTGCATGTGCCAATGCATGTTGGGGCCGTTTTGCAATATTTGCAAAGCAACGTCGTGTTTTTAGGAGGTGGGCACCCCACTTCGAATGGGTTATCCGCGCAACCCTCCCATTCTGTCTCGTTTGGTGAACCTCTCAATGATAGGTAGTTGCAGACTTCATTTCCACAACAGAGGTGCCCAACGCAGACTGATCTACGGAAAGACAAGCCATGAGGGTTGTGTATGTTGGTTGTCTTAGTTCGACACCAAGGGTGTCCGTCGTGCTTCTTGTCCATCCCTTGCATGAGTCCCACCAAACCTCCACAGGACGTCGGAGGTGGTAGCTCAAAAATCACATCTCCATCAAAGTCTGCGGGAACGTATTTTGCTCTTACAATATTAATTGTCCCCCATGCAATTCCACGCACGTCACTTCTGCAGTTTGGCAAGCCTTTTATAGACTGCAACTTTGGAACGACACTGCCTATTTCCTGCACATCTGGTTCTTGGTGTGTTGGAGGTGGTGGAATCTCGGAGATGTCGTCGTCACCCGAGCTTTCCGAGAGATCGACAAAAGCTGTCGAAGTGCTGGTGTCCTCTCTTTTGATTGTAGTAGGTGTGAAGGCCAGAGCCACCGAAGCGGCAGTTCTTGGTGTGAGTGTTGAGCCTGCAGACGATAATCGTTGATCCCCGTGCACGTGATACGTACCTGCTGGAACTCTCCATTGTCTAATATGGTCATCGCACACGAATGGCTCCAGAATCATCATACTGTCAACCCTACCGGCGGAGTCGTGCACTTCTTTCTCCACATGCACAGTTCCAGCTTGTAGATCCAAGCTTCTACAGAGGACATCCTCCCCCACGGTTGCCATCCCATTGGCGTCAGGCACTTGTTAGGGGGAGCGATTTGTAAGCACAGTAGAATTTTATCAACTCACCTGTGAGAGCCATTCGCAAAGCAGAGAAGAGTACGGGTACAGTGTCCAACAAAGTGTGGCAGCACTGGAGCAACGATTCGTACATCTGTGGATAGCATCAAACAATATGCTCGAAGGGCCCAGACAGGAATGTCACCGCCGATGCACGGCTGGCAGGATGAGCGGTTTTCATTTCACTGTGCAACAGGCCATCTATCCTCATCCATCCACATCACCCAACTGACAAGGTATCCTATGTAACCATTAACTGCCTGTATCCAACGGTTTTTTACAGACACCAGCCGTCCAGCCACCCGTTCATTCTATCTTAAGATGTGATGTGTCATCTGAAGATGAAATGCAACTAGGATGAAATTGTTTTACCCGTCAAGATATCGAATGAGTAGGGGATGTGGAGAAGACACCACCACTGAAGTGAGAACCAAAAATTCCACTTGTGTACGGTTGATGATAGTAGGCGCGTACGCCAATCATACACAACCTTATTTTAGCGCGACTCTGAACCGCCCAGGGACGACATGTCTTGCATGCAGATGCTCCATGCCACCCCGCCGCTTCTCCACGAAGCTGGCATCTTGGCGTTGTAGGGGCGGCGGAGAGGCAAGTGCACTCCCTCTTTCTCGCACCACTTTTTTCCTCGCTAGCTGCAATCCTGGATCCTGTCGATAGTGAGACTCCCTCTCGAGCTAAAAGAAGGTGCCGACGAACTCTGTACTTCACATCTAACAAACAAAGGTTGCGGGCGAAGGAGAGAATGAAAAAGATCCGAAGGGAACTCGTGTTGGGGGAGGACACCAGGGAGGGAGAGGCCGGAGGAGAGGGAGAGGCAGAGGCTGGAGAGGGAGAGGCCGGAGGAGCAGTTGCGCGGCAGTCTCTAGAAGGTTTAGCCGCGGTGCAGGAGGAGCCCAGCGAGCTACAACCTTTTGAGGGCGGAGAGGAGGACGACTGGACCCGCCTCCAACAACAGTCTCAAGTAGTCCGCATAATGGAAGAGACACCAGCGGACGAAGTTCGTGGTTTTGTCACCCACCAGCCCGATCTTCTAGGACCTGTCCTCCCACACGAAGTGAAGTAGACGAGTCAGGCGGGAGATGCATCTTCGAGCGCTACGAAGAAGCAAGCCGAGGTATGTTTGTTGTTCCATTTGCCTTTGTTTTTCAACGACAGTAGTGATTCTGTCTATTTGTTAGATCCCAATCAACCTTGCGTCAACGCAAGGTTGATTTGCTGGAATGCCCGAGTCGTGAATGACGGACAATAAGATGGTTCTCTTGTGCAACCCCTCAATCAACCTTGCGTCAACGCAAGGTTGATTCAGGTGACAGATACAAACATCCGAAACGAACTCTTGTGGCATTGAAGCAACATCCACGGCGGTTTTGGGCAGACCTTGCACAACCTTGCGTTGCCGCACCCCTCAATGGAGTGCCCTTTGAATGATTGTCACCCGGTACTGAAGCCCGCAAAACAACCTTGCGTTGATGCAAGGTTGTTTGGAAGTCATGTCAAATGCCTGTTTTTGCTGCCGTTCCCACACTTGCATGCCCCAAAATCAACCTTGCGTCAATGCAAGGTTGATTTCAGCCCGACTTGAGTGTCGTTGTTCTACTTTTTTTGATCGTTTGAAGCTCACAGAATAACCTTGCGTCAATTTCTCTCTTTGCCTTCACTCCCACCGTTGCAAGCCCCACAAACAACCTTGCGTCAACGCAAGGTTGATTTGGGCCACAGTCCAGTGTCGTTTTGATCTATTTTTTTGGACGTTTGAAGCTCACAAAACAACCTTGCGTTGACGCAAGGTAGTTTGGAAGTCCTCTCAACGTCTGTCTTTGCCTCCATTTCCACCATTGCAAGCCCCACAAACAACCTTGCGTCAACGCAAGGTTGATTTGGGCTGCAGTCCAGTGTCGTTTTGATTTACTTTTTTGAACATTTGAAGATCACCAAACAACCTTGCGTTGACGCAAGGTAGTTTGGGAGTCCTGTCAACATCTCTCTTTGCCTCCATTCCCACCGTTGCAAGCCCCACAAACAACCTTACGTCAACGCAAGGTTGATTTGGGCTACAGTCCAGTGTCGTTTTGATCTATTTTTTTGAACGTTTGAAACTCACAAAACAACCTTGCGTTGATGCAAAGTAGTTTGGGAGTCCTGTCAATGTCTCTCTTTGCCTCCATTCCCACCGTTGCAAGTCCACAAAACAACCTTGTGTCAACGCAAGGTTGATTTGGGCTTCAGTCCACTGTCGTTTTGATTTGTCGCAAGGTTGTTTTGGGCCATGCCGCTGCATGTTTTACTGTCATTTTGTTTAATATCAGACTTCGTGACTGATAAATCTTCCAGTTTTAGCAGAGGAAAAGGAAAAGGAAAGACCCTGTCAGAGACGGAGCAGAGGCAGAGTATGAAGATGATGAAGATTGCGTTGACGAACATTACGCAGACAAAGCAGAGGCTGTTATCGGGGGACAGAAGGTGAATTCTTCGAAGGTAATCCTGTCAATGGAAATTCCTGGTGGAGATCTCCTTATCCCACTGTGCAGAATGATATCAATGCCCGCTGTCCGGCCAGCACTCAGAAACGACATAAGGAAACTCAAAAATGATTTTGTGCATAGGTAGGTGAAGGGTTCTGCGGTGTTCTATGTTTCCACAACTGACACGGAGGGAGAAGAGTGCCCTGTATCAGAAGAGATTGAGCAAAGTTGGGATCCATGTTGGCGTGAAGTAAACAGGGAGTTCGAGGCCAAACTATCCAAGAAGGCTTCCACGAAAGTTTTCATGGGGAAGATGTTTTTTGTATGGGATGGCAATCACCGCTTGCTTGCCTGGATGGACTACATATCCGAATTGCACTCTGACGAAAAGGATTGGCACTAGAGCGTTCATTCTATGGTCCTAGATCACAAAGGACGAATCACACAGTTGTTGACTGCCATGCACGACATCAACAAGTAAGTTTTCCGAAGTTGTTATGCATTATGTGATTGCCATGCACTATTTGTGGTTGTTTTCTTCTTAAATGGCAAAGTGACTGTTCAATGCAGATCAAATGAAACCTCCCACATAACAACCAACCTCTGCCACACCCTTTTCCGGGTCCAGAAGATTGGTATGATGCTACTGGAATCGTTTGCAAACGTGTTGAGTCCAAGTCAAATGAAGAGATGCAGGGAGAAGAAGCTTGTCACCTGGTATAGCCTGACAAGAGAGGCATTTCTTGACTACACGTACACGGTAAAGAAACCGAAACCGAATTCAAATCCAGGCTAGTTTGTTCCCTCTATTCAATGGATGTGAATTTAAGGATCCTACATTTTGGATTGTTTGCAGCAAGAGATAGCGGAGACAAACTTGAAGGCGAAGGCCGAATACTACGCCACTCACGCAGAGGAGGAGAGGTCTGCTGTAGGGGTGGCGGAAGCAATCAGGTTTGAGATGGATAACCACAGAAAGAACCTGCTGAGTGCATTTGACAAACAAATCCGCATTGCAGATCCAGGTCTCGGCTCAGAGTTCCTGGAGTAGGTGAAAGTGCACTACAACAAGTATGGAACTAAACCCAAAATGACTCAAGAGAAACTGCATCGCCTGTCCATTTCAATGGTGGACACCGCAACCAAAATCAGATGGTTGGAGATTTGGAACTTGGATCCTCTGGTGAAGGACACGTATGGGTTTCCAAGAACAGAGAAAGACCCCAAAACCAATGTGATAAAAGTGGTGAGCGACCACTCCTTCGACCAATGGCTTCACAAAGCTACATTCTGGAGCCAGGTGAGAGAAACAACCGATTCATTATGGCAGTTTGTATTTTTCCAGTAATTTCGTGTTGTTTGCCTCCGTAGCCTCACATTCACCTTGTTGGGGCAGCTGGAGAAGCGTGCTATGGCAGCACTGGGAGAGTCCTTGACTGACTACAAAATCACCATGACAACACCCAGAATCTCTCTTGAGCAATACATTCGGAGATGGAAAGGTGCAATACGGAACAACTGTTTCTTCAGGGAGTTTGAAAGAGACAAAGACATTTCCAGGTCGAATGAGTTCAATTATCAGTACAATAGCTATGAGTTCAACAATCAGCAAGCTATGAAGCGAGTCTTGTACATGTATCATGTTTCTTGAGTGCGTTGTTTCATGGTTGCATTTTTCTTACTCGAATCAATCTTGCGTTGTTGCAAGGTTGGTTCGGGACTCCCTATGAGAGGCTATTCTGTCCGTCTGCCGTTCCTTTTTTAGTCGCAATTTAACCTTGCGTCAACGCGAGGTTGATTTGGGCTGATGATTGTGTACTTTATTACCATATCCCTGTTGGTTGTATGCTACTTATCCAGGCATGTCCCAACCTTGCGTTGACGCAAGGTTGAAAGCAGGTCCAGCGGAACAGTATTTTTTGAGATTTGCCTCCATGCAGAAGTAAATTTTCCGTTCGTTGTCTTCTTTTCCATTGTTTCTTCATTTCAAATTCTGCTTCTCAATATTCATTTTACAGACTCATTTCAACCTTGCGTTAACGCAAGGTTGATTGAGGCTTGATTGTATCTGCACATTTAAGTTATACTTCAATGCTTTGTTCAGCCTTGCATTGACGCAAGGTTGTTCATTGCTCACAATAGACCAATTATGTGAATTTTCATTGTTTGTTTGGGCAGTTCATTGGGATGGCTCAAACAACCTTGCGTCAACGCAAAGTTGATCGAGGTTCTGCGTTTTTCCTGCTTCCTTTGTGTCTGATGAACTGTGGCCTTCATGAAATTGTTCTTTTGGGTGTGCTTTCCAGGTATATATACCATGTCCTCATTCGCGACAAGTACCTCAGTGATGAGCCGGATTTCATTTTCATGTGGGCGGACCCCACTAAGGACAAGACAATGTACACTGGGGGGATTGCGAAGGACTGGGGCAGGGCGCACTTCAGAGACTGTGGCTGGTACTCGGACTTGCCTAAACAAGACACACCATTCGAGGAGGTGGTTATGCGGAACTTCAATGATAATGCAGCAGCTCTTGCACCACTTAGTGACAAGGAAATTCAGGAGAGAATAATTCAATCCCTCGCAGCAAAGGAGCTGGAGAAAAGTAGCACTCCCAAACGCAAGGGGAAGGGCGCAGGTGATGGGAAGGGGAAGGGGAAGATTGTGGCTGGGCAGGAACAGGCTGTGCAGGACACCATGGAGCGTCAACCCTCTCCAACTTGGAAGGACAGGAGAACTCCGAAAACTAAAGAACAGCCTTATGAGGCCAGAGAGCACCCTTCTCGGGTTTTGGGTCAGTATGAAAGTGAGGTGATTAACGAGAGCTTCTTGGCAATGACGGAATCCAGAAAATCCACATTCAAAGGAGAGAAATCGAAGACTTGGGACGTCCTGGTTTCTTTCCTCACAAAGGTGCCCACACAAAACTCTGCCTGGTATGTTTTTCACTTGGTTGAAGATTCTGTCATATTCCTAACTAGTCTACTATTTTTGTTATGTGGAACAGGTCACCAAAAGGCCTGAATGGGTGAATGGAAGCCAACAATTCCAGATGGTTTGCCTGTGCCGGATGTTCTCCCATCCAACACAACGCCATCGTGGAACAAGTCGGATGCCCTTTTCTGGCAGTGGGTTTTTTCTTTCAGCAACAAATTTATGTATGATGCAGGAGCTCTTCTTCTTTTGCAGGCAAAAGACATGCTAGCGCGCAGAACCCTTTTCAGTTACATGAAGGTTTCCGGATTTAAGGTCATCAAAACATGGACTTGTATCAACACGCTTCCACTTTCCAAGGGAGAGTTCCCAGGACAGAGGGTGAGTTCAGGATCGTGGACTGCCTCTTCTGCTAATTTCATTCCGTTGAGTTTATTATGCATGTTCGAAAACTGAATTTTGGGGGGGGGGGGTGTGTGCATGCAGACTCGGGTGTTCAAGGCTTTATGCTTGGTGAGGTTGCGAAAGGACACCCTCCCTCCTGATATTGCGGAGTTCCAGTTGAGAGACGTGGCAGCACACATCGACCCCACCTGTGTCAACTTTTGGTTACTCTCAAAGCTTGTATTACCCAGAAACTGTACCATGATGAGAAGTTATGTGCTGATATATTGTTTTGTATCTCATGTGTTGTTCAGAAGAAGGTGTTGGATAGAGTGAAGGATTCCAAGTACTATGGAATCATGATAGATGAGTCAACTGACATTTCAGTGACCGGTCATCTTGTTGTTTTTGCTTCTTTTGTTGAAGAGGGTTTGCCAGTCACTCTGTTTTTGGGGTTACTTCAGATTATTGATGGCAAGAAGGATGCCGCAATGATATATGAGTGTTTACTAACTAGTTTGAAATAGTGGGGTTTGGATCTAGATAAGTTTTTGGGGTTTGGTTCGGATGGGGCAGCAACCATGGTTGGGGCTCGATCCGGCGTGGCTGCTCGTCTTAAGCAAAAGGTAAACCCCTTTATGTTGGCTGTCCATTGCGTAGCACATAGGACCAACTTGGCAGCATTAGAAGCTGCCAAGACATCACCATGTGATCTTATTTCAAATGAGGTTGATACACTTTTGAACTCTCTTGCTGGTCATTTTCGCAAATCATCTAAGCGTAAGGCAACATTGCAAGCTTTGCAGACCGAGCTTAATGATGCTCAGAAGTGCCTCAAAAGGTTTCACAAGATTCGTTGGTTATCTAGGTGGCAGGCCGTGACATCGCTTTGTGATAGTCTTGAGAGTGTTCTCACGTATTTTAGAGATGTGCCGGCTGCCAAGGATGATGGATCAGCCCCTCTTTGTATAACAAGCTAAGGTCATTCAAAATGATTTATGTCTTGTATTTTTTGGCTGATATGTTGCACGGTCTATCTACTCTCACGTGTGTTCCAATGGAAGTTTGTGGATGTAACCAGCATTGGGTCCATAGTTAAGACAGAGATTGCACAAATACGAATGTTTTTCATTGAGGATAGCACGGATTTGAACCAATCCACCTTCAATGAGGAAACGAGTTATCACATCATCTCGGAGTTTGGTCCTCCTGGTGGGTATTTGAGGCAGCTAGCCTCTGAGATTAGGGGATCCAAATTTCATGGTGTACAAATGACACGAGAGAGGATGGGGGGTGATTTGGAGGCAACACTTACCTTCCAAAAGCTTTATGCAGAGGCTTGTTGCAATGCTTTGGATGCCAGATTTGAGGACAACGGAGTTGTAAGTGCATTCAAAATATTGAGTCTATGTAACCTACCAACTAGGCAAGTGGGGTTAGCAAGTTGGGGTGTAGTAGAGTTGGAAAAATTATGTGTGCACTATGGTGTCGAGAGACAGATTGCAGGAAGGACATTGCCTGCCCTTATTGACATAGCAGCGGTGAAACGAGAGTTCTTTGCTTTCAAACTACAGGCAAGTACCGAGTGGATGGAGAAAACTTTCAAGGATCTTTGGGGCATGGTGACTTGGAACCCTTCTCTAACGATGAAGTATGAAAACTTGCTTGTGCTTTCTGAAATTGCTCGAGTTCAATGTGTAAGCACTGTCGCATGTGAGAGGGCATTCTCAGTTCAAAACTCAGTCAAAACTAAATTTCGAAACAAGTTGAAAACAAAGAACTTGGAAAGTGTGCTTCGTGTTGCTTTGGAAGGGCCAAGTGTGTAGGCATGTCAACCTGTTTTGATTGAGGCCATATCTTTGTGGAAGAACTCCACAAACTTCAAACATATGTTCTCTCATCCTGAGCTATATTTAGCTGGACAGCCAATAGCTGGACAACCATAAGGTGGGCCATCAAATGCAGAAGGTACCAATGATGATTTGCAGTTTTGAATTTATGTTTGTTTGTTTGTTTAGATAGGTAACGCTTCTAAAATTCAAGGCCCTTCAATTTTTGGTTGAGGTCCTTGCATTTTAGAAGGGTTCAATCCTTGGCCTCCAACTGGTGGAGGGCATTGACAGGTTCAACTTTTGCCAAGGATACTTTTCTGCACTTGTTTGAATTGCTTAAAATTGGTTGTGATTATTTATTGTTGTTGTTCATTTTAAATTGTATGCAGCCGAATTTATTTTTCATTTGCAGGAAATGAACCGGTTGATATGTACAATGGCCGGATTTATAGCCGAACACAAAAAAAAAAGAAGAAGGAATATTACCGGTTGTAAAACAATATGTAGGAAATTGACCGCCTGAAGTTACCACCAAGGGGCAGCAGCCGACCCCCCCCCACCCACTTAGCCGGTTGGTGCTGAAAATGTTCGGCCACTGGCTGGTTCAACTCAAAATATTTCCGGGACGCTGGGACAAAGCCACTTGGTGGTGCCAGGTGCCAATGTAACTTAATGTCATTTGCATTCCCAAAATACTAAGGTGATAATGATCATGAACACCATCTGACATTGTGTATTTCCCTGTTTTGACTTGCAGTTAAATCGAGGAGGCAGAGAGGCAACTGGAGTTCCTTGCAAAAGCGGGACACCTGGCCTTGCCTTTGCCTGACGAGGCAGCAGGCATGAAAGGGCTCAGGAATGGGTCGAGGCCTTTTGCCAGCCATATTGGGGCGAGCTTTTCCACGCCGAGATGCAGGATGGACCTCGCCGGAGTGTGACGATTTTGGAACAGCCGGGTAAAGAGTTGCCAGCTAGAAGGCTCGTTTATAGGTACGAAAACAGTCCGATAACGTGTCGTCCTGTCAGGGGCCTTTAACCATTTTTCTCTATTCAGTATGAATTCGACGCCGACTTTCATTCTGAAAATACCGATGGATCTGATATAGCAGTTCGGCGGGAAATCGGTGCCGATTATCCACCGAACTGTTGTCATGCGGTGGGTCAGTGTTTAGGGGCACCTTTGTTTTCACATTGGGGGGGAAATCGCCGCCGATTATAAATATGTTTGCATTTGGCGGTATATGAAGGTTTGCGAATGTGACTGTTGTGCAGGTATGTGAATTTTTACTTACTACGGAACAAATACATACACGAAATGCCGCTCATGTTGATAGAGTGGGCAGGGACGAGGTCCAACTGCTCCATGTACAACGGCAAACAGTTGGTGGAATACTGTCGGCTTCCCTGCGAACTATTTATTGGTGGCTGGACTGCCGTCCTAATTTCATTCCGCGGGAGGAGACGGAGATACATGGAAAGTGGATCCGTGGAGAGGGTGTGGCTGCACCTCCTTTGCCAGCCATCGCGGAGGCGAAGCGTGGGGAGTTGATACAAGTTGTTGTGGATCATTTGGAGAAGGCAAAGGAGAGTCTGGAAGCAAACGCAGCCCAACAAAAAAAAGGACAAGGAAACAGAAGCCGAAGAAAGCGGCAAAGCTAGCCTTGCAAACATCTCCGGGTGCAGTCACCCGCCAGCGTGGAGAGCAGTCGCAGGTGGTGCGGTCGGAGGCCGTAGCGGACACATGCGCAGGACAGAGAAAGAGGACACTGAAGAGGGCATTGCAAGCCAGTTTGGAGGTATGGAGCTTCAGCGGAGGAGGAGGACAGCCACAACTCGCAGTCTCACGTACGGGCGAGGAGAGGGGGAGATTGTGGTTCATGCGGATATGTACGAGGCTCGGGCGTTGGTACAAACCGTGCCCACCACAGAGGTGTTGTGCATGCGATGCGACTTTATGGACATTGTGTCCCGGCGGCTCCAGACGAGAGGAACCACAGGTGCATGGCCAAAGGAGGCCGACGTTATCACTGCATTTTTGAAAAAACATGAGCCTCCAGGGAGCCCGACAATTCGACAGGGCAACTCGATGGTCTCGAACAGGGCAGGTGCGCAACTGGTGCTCGTGGATATTCCGGACGGCCAGCCGGTTACTGGGTGTGGAATAGACGGGACCCCCCCTTGGAACGTCAAGCGTGACCAAGTCATCAATCACGCAATGGCCTTGGCCGGGTATTTCTTGGACGATCGTGGGTGCCTTGTTCTTTTCTGCAAAGGCGATCCCCAGACAGAGATGGAGGTGTTGCGTAAAGTGGGGTCAGAAGGGAGTGCGTTCAAGCTCCTGAAGAAGTAGTGGACTTGTTTGAATACGTTGCCTCTCCAAACCGGGCAGCAGGCGCAACGCACGGTAATGTTTTCGTACCCCGTCTCAGTGCATTGGCAAGTCGCCGTCGACTTCCCAATGTCCGCATATGCAAAGTGTCCGCATAGGTCTTGAACGAAATTGCAGACATTGAAATCGGCGCCGACTTCGTCTCATAGGCACAGAGAAAAAGCCCTGTTATGTACAGACATGCTCCTTCACCTCATGCAGGGAACTTGTGTAAGGTGCACACTGCTGGTTTCCCAACATCATCAGGGTTAGTCGCCACCGATTACTGCATGGATTATGCTGCGAAACAGTAAACAAAAGAAAGCCGCGGCAGGAGAGTGCTGCAGAACGCAGCAAATGGTCAGTGAAGGCCGCTCAAGACGGACGTACAGCCAAAGAGGGCAAAACTTGTGGCGAGGCATGGAAGCCGTCTATTCACACCTCCAAGGCCATTTGTGCTTCCGTCGTATGCTGCACAGGCCGCAGATGAGGCTGCGGAGCAACCCACGCAAGGTCTTTCTCGGTTGCCAGTGTGGCCAATAGAGGAGGTTGGGCTTAGACAGCGGACGAAAGTCAAGGGCTACTTAGTTGATGAGGCAGAGGAAGGTAGAGGCAGTGAGGATACCTCCAGTGAGGAAGACCCAGAATCTCTCATACGGTCTGTAGTGTCGTACGTAGATGACCTCCCTGCGTCCGCAAGTAGTGACAATAGTTCGTGACTGTTGCTGAAATTTTCTTCTCCCTCAAGTTTCACCTCGTCTTTGGGGGCCGAATGCGCAAATAAAGCATGCTTTCAAATGATCTACTTTGCCAACATTGAACGTCGTTCGACTTGTTTATTTTAAACCGTTAACCGTGCAATTGAATTTGAACACGTCACAAAATTTCCGGTGTGTTTACATGTTATGCCTCAGAAGCTGGGAAGTCGCCGGCGATTTCGACACTCGTGCGTGGAACGCAATCTGTTTTCTGCGAAAGAAAACACCTTTGCGATGCCCGTTTGTAAGGGTTCTTCCTGCATCCTCTCCTTTGTCGGCTTTGGGGTATTCAGCACGGTCCTTAACATTGCCGAAGTTTAGGCGCAGTGTAGGGGGCAAACAGAAATCGGTGCCGACTTCCGAGCCCTGTTCAAAAACTCTTGCTTGACGGGAAAGTCAACACACCCTGCTGAGAGCAAAAGTCCGCGGTTATAGAATTTGTGCCTATTGCCGTGGGGCATATTCTGCTTTGTTTTCTACATTTTTAATGGAAGTCGACGGCGACTTGCTAGGGTGGGAACGACAATTAACCATCGTATTGAAGCCCCAGTATTCCTGATTTGCGTCGACAAGGCAGCCGAAATCGGAAAAAAAAATGATATTTTTGGCCTTGCTTATGGGTACTTCCGCACGTGCTCATGCTAAACGGTGCTCATGGCTCATGGACATCACACACCCCAGCATACACTGCAAAGCTTGCCACACTTCGGGCTCCCACACGATCGTCCCCAGCATGATCGACAGTATATGCAGGTCACTTTAGTTTGGAAAGGGAGTGAAATTTCTCTTCCGACCCCCAGCTCTCACATCAGCTCCCCCTTGGAGGTAGGCGTGCGGACCGTCATGAAATGGCAGCTGATGCGTCTGTTACCAGCAGCCAGCGGCCAGGCAGTCACCGACGGGCTCCAGCGACATCAGTTTAGTCCCTCACCCCCAACTTGACCCAGGTTACGACCCTTCTTCCTCGTCCCAGCCTCAGACTACCCCTTGCTCTTTTCAAGTTCAGGGCCGCTGTACAAGGTGCTACACTTTTCTGTTCATACACAAAACATCCTTCTTTTCAGATACTTCTCCACTCCCACACTCCACTTTTCTCTACCTCCCTCTCAACTGGTCCACCCATCCCCCGACAGCCAGACCAATGTACCATATCCCTATTCTCAAATTGCATAAATCTCTCTGTTCTGGGCCCCTGCTCCACACCCTCACTATCACCTGCCACCCTACTGTTTGAAATATCCTCTATGTACCACCGCTACGCTGTCGCCGTGTACTATCAGATCCTACTCGGATCCCCCTTCTCTCCTTTATACCCCCAATGTTTTCTCATACAGTGTGTACTGGCATGCTATCTCATACGCTGCGCGCACCTCCAAATCTTTGACGGAGCAATCTGCACCCAGTCTCAACCATAACTCTGATCACATGCTTCCAAACCGCCAACACAACCTCATAACCAACTTTCCGCACAACATGCCCCAAAGGCTGTTTACTCTACACTGGAAAGCGGGAGCTCCTTATGCGCATCGCCAAACAACAACCCAAGGTAAGCATAGCAGATCCCTTCTTACACAACTGGACTACAACAGCAAGCTGCCAAACAGTCATAGCAAACCGCGCTGGCCCCCCCCCACTTCTAGTTCTACAAATGGTGATCTCTCCAACACTCCGACGGTCCCCCCTCACCAGGGCCACCATAAGTTGCATTTTTCTTACTCCACTGGCCGCTGCGGGAGACTTTACTTGCAGATCCTAACCTCACTGCTCTTCATCAAGCAATCGGATCAACAGTACGGGCTCTGGAATGCAGGCCTGGCCTGTCGCCCTTCTGGAGGTGCATCCACTTCTCTCTGATCTATACGTGTTGACGAGTACACCAGGTACTTCTCTTCCCCATCACAACCTGTATCTCAATTCCGGCAACTGGCTTACAACCTGCTACTCCCAGTCACCGTCCTGCAATGGCGTACTCACCTCACTAGCTAGACACCCCAACATCCCTCACACTAGTTCAATGTACGCCCAACTATTCCTATTTACTAGACCACTCCTATGTACTCTTCACATACCTCCCCCTCTTCTCCATATGCCCCTCCCCCCCTCAATTATCCTGCCACTATGTACCACTCATCACTCCACTACTGCCCCCGTTTCTATATTTGTGATAATCCCCCCCACACAAGGCTTGAGAACCAAAACCTACACCATTCCAGACACCGGTATCAGCCTCAGCGCATAGCTATGGTCCACTGTTCATCTACCCAACGACCACACACACACTGCTGCCCATTCTCTCGTACCTCCCTATCTTCTCTCCCCCCTCATCCATATCCACCTTCCTTTTTTGTTGACTGTGCTACTATCTCACCTCAATTACCTCTGCAGGAACTCATCTGGACTGCTCTCCCCACCAATTGCGTGCTACACCTCCATGCACTGTGTGCCAGCACCGTCAACATCAGCGGAACCCCCCCTCACGCGCAGCAATCCTTCCGCCATCAACAAGGCTCCCCCCATTCCCAAGCTATGACGTCTCAGCCCTACAATTATTCCGTGCTCCCACACCACATGCAGCTCGGTATCACTGGTCTGCAAACCCCCGCCGAAGGCCTTGGTTTCATGGCTCTACCACAGCTACATCTGGACTGCCCAATTCAATGGAGCTCACGGGCCGGGCCACCAACGTTCCGAATCTGATCCTGACTTCTCTAGTTCATTGGTACTAAAGCTCCCAACATGTAGCTGTTCTAACAGCGTAGCTCACTCTAGCTTCATACCCTTTTATTGGAACCACTTGGTTACATCCCTCCCTTCTGCAGGTAATACTGTATATTTGGGCATAACCCCACCTAGAATTCCTACGTACCAACTCTACTCCACTTCCTGCCACCACTCTCAATTACGCTACGTCTCTAACGCTGGCTGCCCGTTCTGTGTCACTGCTCCCTCACACAACATGACTTACTCCCTACTGATAAGGGACCTGACTCCCTCTATGTACCATTACCATACCAACCACATTTCAATCACTTGGACCCCCAACACATCTAGCTCTCTCTATGTAGTTGCGGGGTAATCGACGGCGACTTGCGATGGTGGTCTTTGGCTTCTGACGCCAACAGCAGGAAAGGAATCATGCATACAAAGTACAGAGGGGAAGGCGGCGTCGATATCTCACACGGACGTCCCTGGGACAGTCATCGTGCGAATGAACAATTCGCTGTCTGGAGAGGAAGTCGACGTCGACTTCCCCCGAAAGTGCATGATTTCGCACCATTTCAACCTGCAAAGCACAATTGTGGGGGAAGTCGCGGGCAAATTTGGCAGATATACATTGCCAGCATTGAAAAATCGGTGCCGACTTGCAGTATATGGTGGTCAGTCATGCCTACTTCATAATTTTGATTGTACTGGCTCCCAGAGGGGGTCGTCGAAGTCGGTGCCGACTACCATTTCCCAACTCGCCATTCAAATCACGTATGCAGCAAAGTCGAGTGTCATATCGCGTGCAATTTGGCAGATGGACATTGCCGTGAAATTGGTGCCGACTTGCGGTATATGGAGGTCAGGCATGCCTACTTCGTAATTCCGATTGTGCTCACTCCCAGAGGGGGTCGTGGAAGTCGGTGCCGACCTCCATTTCCCAACTCCACATTCACATCACGTGTAACTTAGCACTGTATGCAGCAAAGTCGAGTGTCATATGTAATTCCACCTGTGAGTACCTTCACGGAGTCGGCGCCGACTTCGCTGCACGGACGATCTCCTATATGGGAGCATCGTCCTCTTGCAGCTGCACAATATTTGAAAAGGCTACAAATGCTAAATTCGAATTTGCGGACGTTTCAATCGGGATGGAATCCATCCACTCGAAATGACCCATTCTCGTAAATTCCACGTATTTGCAGCCGTTGGTATACGACCAAAATACTGGTAACAACCTACAGCGAAGCCCCTACTTTCATGATCCCTCTGTCATATAACTTGGACTTTGAAGTATTCAAATGTCAGACGCCGCCAACGAGAATTGTTCTCTCTGCAGAGGATGGCCGCCTTTGTAAGAGTGTCTTGTCCTCCGGACACCTCCACCACCAAATTTGATGCGGAGGACGGCATTGTTCGATTCCGCGACAATGTTCTTCTCGCACGATATGGATTCAGCCCTGAATCTATCGTTTTTGAAGAGGGGGACATTGTTGATGGTGTCATAGAATCCGGAAGAATTGTTACAGCAGCTCGAAATTCAACATCGGATTCGTGGGTCTTGCCATACAAGGGGGAGGTGGGCTACAGATTGTTTGGTCTTCCACATGCAACACACAATGCAAGCACGTTGTTGACGCCCAAAACAGTCACATCATTTGCCGCTCGAGTTAGAGTTTAGACAGAAAGCATAGACTTATCAAGCGAAGAAGATGTTGAGTGCATGGTTGTGGGCTCAAAGAGCGGTTCATCCCAACCGGCATCCCAACCTGCAGTGCAAACAACGCCACATTTGGGACGGTCGATTTTGGAGGTTTTGCAGGGCAACTTGAGGGAATGGATCGGCGGTATGACGGTAATCCATGGTGCTCCACGAGGACAACAAAAGTGAAACTTCCGCTACTGGATAGAAAGGAAGGGGCTGTCAGGTGAGTTCACTCCCTTCAGGTCGATCTGTCGCAAAGTGTAGAAAATAATGTAATGCTAACGGGAATAGTGGACATGCAGATATGTAACGTGCGTTGGACAGTTGCGGTGCCTTCGTGCGACTTGTCCGTATTACACTCGCGAGGGTACCCATAACGAGAGATTTTGGGTGGGGCATCATGATGGCCAGTTTAGACACCACTCGGCGGTGCCAGACAAGACATTCCAGTGTGCTATTTGCAGACAAATTGCAATGCGTATCCACGCTCAGTACCGGCATCGGCAAAAAGGGCAAGTCGCATTCACCTGCATCCATGTTTCTATGCAGTGACTGTGAAAAGAATGCAAACACACAATTAGAGTTTGAACCGAGTCGCCAGGGTGTGGAGAGTCGAAGCAAATTCCACATGGTTCAAAAGCGGCAGTATCCGCAGGAACTGAAAATTCCGGACATGCTGTCGAAATGACATCCATGGTTACACCGCTCCACTGCCATGCGTGTTCCTCATCGATTCCTTCATCGTCTGCATCCCAGCCGTCCGAGTTTGGTGTGGCTACAACGCCCGAGTTGTTGTCATCCTCACTATCCTCTGTGTCATATGTATCCTCTGTATCCTCTGTACCCACCCTGTCTTCCTGAGCATGCACAGCTTGGAGAGCTTGTCTGGCATCGTGCCGTGCAATACAGTCGCCCAGCTCATCGGCGTCCAGAAAAAAACAGACTCGCATTGAGCTCTCCACGACCTCTCCCCCCGCAATGAGCACAGGGTGGTCACCCTGATCTGCACCGTCCATTCAAGGTGATACAGAAGCTGGGAGAACACTAGAGGATGTTGCCGACTAACACAAAGGAGCTAGCTGCCAGTGATGAGCAGTGCGAGCACTGCTGAACGAAAGGGGACAACCTGCTCACGCTGAACCCATGCGCTCGACCGGATTTCAACAATCCGGCAGGCGGGAAGTCGCCACCGACTTTCCAACACCCTGCCAAAGCAACGTTTTTTCCGGTGGGGTAATCCGTCAGGCCGGAAATCGACGCCGACTTCCCCTTCGATCGGGGTCGCTCTCAACGTACAGGGAGTCGAGGCAGACGCTGAACCCGGTCACCTGACCGGATTTCAATAATCCGGCAGGTGGGTAATCTCCGGCGACTTTCCATTACACTGGCAGACTCTCGTTTTTTTTTATTAAATTTTATATTTGGCCAAAACCACCACCGGTTAATCGGCGCCGACTTAACGTTGGCCGCGGAGCTAATAATCGGCGCCGATTAGTAACATTACCTTCGACGGGCATTTCCTTCTCGTTCCTCTCCAAATATTCATATATTCCCGAATTTATACCCCTTTCTGAGGGCAAAAAATTCCGCGGGTTTGGGAGGTGTAGTGTGTAATTCCGCTATTTTCCTCAAATTCGACGTCACACCCTCTTCTGCTCATGCTCATGGACCCTATGCTCACCGCTCATGGAAAGCACTCCCCTGTATGCTGAGCAGCTTCACCTGCCAAAACCTTGATCGAGAAACTGTGCGCCGGGGCGTAGGTGGCCTCTTTGATAAGTCGGCCAGGGCAATGGTGCAAGGCCATGGAGGCTTCCAAGAATCATGTGAACCAGAAACCCCCGTAACATGGGGATCATCCAAATGGGTAGTGAGTCCGTTGAGTAGAGAGGCAGAGACATCACCTTCGTTAAGATAAAAGAGCGTCGTTGGGTGCTGAAAGAGGAAGCGAACCGAGATCTTCCAGGTCTCATCTTGAGACTCGGGGGGTGCCTGTAGTGGCCGATCTGGAAGATATGTCGGTCTGGGAATATCATTCTAACCGTAGCATCCTGCTTGATACAGAGAGGGGGGGTGCAAGCTGCTCCATCTGTGAGAAAGGTCGTCTTGGCGCGCAGAGTGAGAGGGCGAGCTATGGCACAGAAACCGGTCTTACACGAGAAGCACAGCGTCTCTTTTAAGTTTTTTATTGACACTTCTAGTGTTGTTGGTTACAGCGTAGAAACAACTGCCCTGAGCGGGGCGCATACTCTGCGCGGCAGCGTGAGAAGAGTCCATCTTGGCCATGGCGGCGATCAAAGCTAAAATTAGAGAGAGCTAAGAAGCGCGGAACCGCTAAAAATAAAGTGAAATGGCATAACAAGATTGGAAAATATGGGGAAACCCTAGGAAATAGTCATGACTACGGGATTTGGCGAAGAAAATGGTGAGAGGGCATGCAACTGGAGGAGTTTGAGGAAAGTAGGGAAAGCCATGTCTACTTTATCTTCAATACTTCCACTCAACTACCTCTCAATTTCTCCTAGCTACTAGGCTTACATGTCCACCTATTCAAGTCAAAACCAGTGTTGGGCGGTTATTATACCCTAAAAACTAGGTTATCAACCGGAACCGACATTTTTTCAAGAAAATGTGATATTGGTAACTAGTGGTTATATTGTTTTCGATAAACGAAACTATCATTTCAAATAACTGGAATCGCAGGTTATTGAAAAACAAATGAAGTATATAACCGGAATGGTCCAGTTATGAATTTTCTTAAAGAACCACACAACATTGGTCAACACCATAGGTAGATGAGGTCCATTGCGGGCCTCCAAACTTCCCTCCATGGGATAAGGCCCTTAGGCAAGGAATGTGCATGGGACACATCAATCTGATGCAACATAGCTTATCATGCATATGACATGCATCTAGCTTTGCACTGCCACAAGTGGCAGCAAGTGTCCATCTACATGGGCATGGGAAGAGTAATCAAATAGGTACCCAAGGTAAGAAGGGAGGTCAATAAGGGCGCTGGTCGTAGCGACGCCCTGCCGTCGAAAGGCCAACCTGGTGGGGGGGGAGGGGGATTGGGGGTTGATTTTGGGGGTGAATTGGGGGTGGTTTTTGTTTTTTCCCTGGTTTTGTTTTGGGGTGTTTGGAGACCTTACAGCTTCCATTGCTCTGATTTAGAAGATACACAATTGAGCAAGCATGAATCGAGGGTGAGGCCGGTGCGACACATGAATAAGATGAAAGATGAAAATATATTTACAAATAATGAGCTGAAATGCTTTGCTCACAAGGGTTCAGTAGGCTGACCCTAGGACCTACACGGACAGCTAGGACTAGTCATCCTCATCCTCATCCTCAAAGGAGGACTCATAGCTATCCGATGAGCCTGATGACTCCGCGCCCTTTGCCGGAGCACCTGAAGCAGGAGGCGTTCCCCTAAGTCCCACAGAGCTCTCATCCAATCCCTGGCCATGACCCCCCCCCCCCCCCCCTTCATCCATACTAGTGCCCTGTAGTGCACTCATCCCCTCCGTGTTGGCCATGTTCTTCATGAGGGATTGTCAGCCATGCTCCTTGGCGTAGTTGTACCTACCGGAGATGGCCTCCTCTCAAACGCGTGTTGCTACACATGCCACAAATTAAAGTCAGTTCCTCACGATGATGGAGCCAGAAAGAAGACGTAACAAAATACATAGGGAAGTATGACTTACAAACCGCAAGATAAAACCCTTGGATCCGCCGGCGCCCCACTTGTGTGTGGATTCGTGCTTGTCAAGGCGGGCTGCTGTTGCTTCACGTGCCTGGTCAAATTTGGCCTTCTTTGCCGCATCATTCTCTCCCACAATGAGTGCATCCCACGATACCTATGCACCCACCTCCCCAACAATTAGTTAATTACACACATACGTTGCATCGAATCTACCTCATTAATGCACATGCAACAAATGGAAGGTGTAATGATTCAAGGATTTGCCAATCTGTGTAATTCCATAAGGTGGTTTGGGTTGGGCCCCCTTTTCCATTGCCCTCCGAATGATCTCTCTGGCACGGTACCTCCTGTCCTTCAAGTTCCGCCCCACCATCTCCATCACCCTTGTGTCACTCCAATTGCTCGGAAACCGGCAGTCTAACGGGCATACGCCCGCTTCGTGCCAAAGTGCTGATCAGCCCACTCAATGTGCCAAGGGAACCACCACGCTGCGAGTTCAAAGGCTGGCTTCTTCATAGCCTCCCAGAACGCACCGCAGGGGTCACCATGACAATTGACCTCCACTAGTCCCCAAGGATTTTTTCTTCTTCCCACCCTCTCCATTCTTTGTAGCCTGCTTCCCCTGCTCCTTTGTTACCCCGCCGCCCTCCCCCGCATGCACACTCACCTCTTCGTCTCCACGAGGATTTTTTTATTTATTTATTTTTATTTTTATTTTATTTTTTTTCCCTTCCTCTTCCCTGCTACTTCCTCTCTCTCTTTCTCCCTCTCCCTGCTCTCTCTCTCCTCGGCAGCCCTTTCATTGATGGTAAAAGGGACCTCGGGAGGTCGATGCCTCTTCTTCTTACCTTTGGTGTTCGGGTCCTTCATGAACACCACGTGCTCTCCCTCCTTGGCAAGTGCACCGGACTGCGCCAATGAGGCCAAGAATGTTGCCGCCTACTAAAGATGAATAACCCCCCCAAATCCAAAAAAAAACAAACAACAAAGAAAATCATGCATGCAAAGGAAAGGACAAAACATGGAACAAGATGCGACAGTTGTACCTTTGCAAACTTGGCCGACTCGCCCCCGGTGTCACCCGATGTGGCAGGAGTCCCCGTTGCTGGATGTGCCCACGCTATCCCCTCCCGGAGCGCCACTGGAAGTAGATTCCAGATGTCGAGCATAGCCGGCGGCGGCGCCCCGTAGTCCAGGCCTTTTTTTGCTGACTGCTCAGGCTGAGGGGGCGGCGTCGCTGACCGGCTAGGCTCTCCACCGGCCCGTAGCTCCTCCTCCCCCCCCAAAAAAAAAAATTCTCTAGAACATCTTCCCCCCCGTTTTTTTTTTTTTTTTTTTTTGGTTTCCTGATCTCTCACTCTCTCTCCCTCCCTCCTTAGAATCGGCCGGTTTTATCAGTTTTGATTTCCTGTTTTTTCATCCATACCGGATGATCTACCAAGGGTGGACACTGAATTACCTCTATGCATATCTAGGATGAATTTTGGGTTTTTCATTCCTCTTTTATTGACTTTCATCCATACCAGATGAGTCACCAGAGGATGAAGAATTACCTCTGTGGGGGTTGCCACTGTCATCTTGTTTTTCATCCATACTGGATGATAACAGCCAGGATACTAATTTTTCATTCCTCTTTTATGGCCTTTTTTCATCCATACCGGATGAGAAATTTTGGGATGATGAATTACTGTGAGGTTTTGAACCGTTGCCTTGGATGATATTTCATGTTTTTTCATCCTTGTTGGATGATGTTTCCAATGGACGAGCTCATGGATGATTTTTTGTCTCTGTCATCTGAACCGGATGATAGGTGCAGTTGTTTATGGCCCTGATATGATCTTAACTACCCCTAATTATGGTTAATTACGGTGTGAAACGCTAACCCCTACCCTTAAAACTATTTTTTAACCTAGCTACGGATGGAATCCGTCAGGTTTGAGGGATGTTATGACTATTTTTTATCCTGCGCAGATGAAAATCGGGCAAATGCCCTAAGTTGTCTCTCCCGCCGTCAGAAGCACAAGTTGTGCTTCTGAGCTCGCGGGGGGAGCGTTATGGCGTCTGCATTTTTGCTGATGTCCTGTTTGTTGCATGGTACCCGTGCTGAGCGATTTCCTGGGGATACGCAATGGTGGCACTTGGTCCTTCCTACATGCGGGAGACAAAGCTATGAATGCTTTGTTGTGTTCCCTCCTCTGGCCTTTAATTTTTGCAGCGGCGCCTATGGTGGGAAGTCTCTCTCCCTCCCCTTCTTAACCTTGCAAGATTGCTTGTATGCCTCATTGCTTCTTTGCTTTGTTGGAGACGGCTTGCTGGTGGTAATGGCGCACAACTCTCTTCCCCAATCGCTCAAGGTGTTTTTGGTGACTAGGGCTCCTTCTATTTTTGTCTTCATCTCTTGCTTTTGAAGTTCTTAGTTGACATCAATAATAAGTTTGAAGGTCTGTGATTCACCTGGGGTTCCACAATCCTCACTAATCTATTGATTTTTGTGGGGGCTTGTGATGGGACCAGGTGAGGATCCTCACTTGCTTTGAATTTTGTTGAGCATGCAGATGTGGATGTGGGCAGCCCAAATATTTGAGATATGTTTTATTATATTTTTTTAAACTATTTTTCCCTTATTTAGAAATAATAGCTATTTATTATTATCTTATAGTTTATGAAATTTTTCCATATAACAATAAACTCCTAGAGACAACAACAATATATATATTTTTAGCAAAGATCTCCACCCAAATATAAAAATTTCAAAATGCTATGGATAAATCGTCATTTGGGGGGTGTTTTTGGTACAAAAAAGTCCATAGTGTCTTGATGGATGGATGGAATTGTTCACAAATTTATATTTGTGTCTATTCAAACATTGTGTATCTAGTTGTAAAGTCCATATATGAATTGGTTTTGCACAAATAGGTTTTTCAGATGGCATTTGGGACAATAGAAGGACTGTGACAGTCCATTGGAATTAGATGCAAAAGTCCATAGCTTCATGAGATTTCATCCAAATTCCAAAATAATTGTACCCACATGTACATATGGTAAGTGGCTAACCCATTCTAAGTCCATTTCCTATGAATATATATTTATGTGTATAGGGTGAAGAATAATATGACAAGCAGTCAGTTGAAAACTGCAAATTGCAGTCCAAACTGAGCCACTCTAGTCTGCATCTACCCTATACAAATGGTAGATCTTGATGACCATGTATGCCTTGGTTGGAGGCTCAAGGGGGTTGACTATTGGTTGTGGCCACGTACAGACTCCATGCCCGACTTGCATGGCGTTGACTTGTTTTTCCATGGTCGACTTCTCCTTTTCAACCTCCTCTATCTTGGCTTGGATGACAATGAGTTTTTTGTGGAGACGTTCAAAAGTACTTGTGTACCTTGCCAAGTCCCCTCTTCACCCCTTACCCTCTTTTGCATGCTCAATTTGTTACCCTCACAAAGATATATTTTCTCCTCTAGCTCTGTAATTTCCTTCTCCACACCTTCGATGGACAAGTCCAAGCCATCTTTCTCATGCTTTGACATTGCTTCCTTAGTTCTCTAAAGCCCTGACGCGCCTCGACAATAGTAGTTTTCACTTGCTGTTGTTCATCAAAGGTTTCAGATAGTCCTATGAGGCGGTCATCCATTAGGGCTTTTCCTCCTCAATTTCTCTCCATACTTGGCTATCTGTCGACCAGTCAGCTCTACAACGTCTTTATGCAACCCAAAAAGTATTTCACTTTGAACATTGATCAGTTCTTCAACTCTTTCGATCTCTGAAACTGAGAACCCCACATGGCTTGCTAGATGGGGTTTACCATCCAATGATGTATCAACTTGCAACTCCAATCTTCGAACCAAATGTGGGTTTATGGGGTGCAACCTTTCTGGTTTGACATCCATGTTAGACTTCACATCACTGACTCCACCATTGTCAACATCCCAACTGGCTCTCCCGGCTGTACGACTGGGGGAATGCCTCCGCGTGAGCCTGGCCCCGCCCCGTGAGCCTGTGAGCACTTGAGCGCAGTCAGGCTCACGCCACGTCAGCAGTTGTCGCCACGTTGGTTCACGTGTGTCATGGCACGTCAGCAATCCTCGCCAGCTTGGTTGATGCCACGTCATTTCCAAAAGCACGGACCTATAACCGCGGACATAATGTAGGTGCCTATTTCCACGGAATGATTTACCATTTCCAGTCATTGCAGACTACATCTTTAAAATCCAGCCGATCGATTGGATGAATGTAGCATGGATGAATGCAGGATAGATGAATGTAGCATGGAGGAATATAACATGGATGAGTGCGAACAATGCGAAGGATTCATGAATGGATGAATGTAGAATGGATGAATGTAAGGGGAATGAGTGCGAACACTGCAATGGATTGATGTAGTTTTTTCTCTGAAAGCAATTTCGAACTCTATTGGAACAGTTGCAACAAGTCAAAATATTTTTATGATGATGAAGAAAGAGTACATAGAAACTTTGAAGGTCAATCTGACTCGGACTCATCATATCATATCCCCGCATCTTCTGCATCCAAGTCCAAAAAATTCATAACTGCGGATCTGGGATGTCTACTCACGCGTGCAGACATTCTGGGATCAGGTGATGGAGCCTCGGACATGTGAAGTGTCATTTCTTCTGCATACACATGATGCAAAAAATTGGGCAGGGGGCTGTCGAATACGGAATCGGTTTGTGATCCCAAGCGAGGATCCGACCACATGTCGAGATAATCAAGGATACCGCTCAAGTGTTTTCCCTCCATGAGCACATATTTTGTGTACCTGCGAATTCGCAAACCCAATGCAATTCCCAACATGTCAATTCACAAAACATGAGAATGTGATGATCGGCGACGATCATCACATTCCCTACAGAGAGTGACTGTTGATGGGAATTCTACTACCTCACAAGTACCACCCTGAAGAAGGTCTAAATGTGATGATCGCCGCCGATCATCACATTTTCTTGAAGATTTCAGTTTCAATCGGGGAAAGATAGGACTGAAACACGAAAGCAAAATGATGCAATTCACATTTTTGGGCGAAATGAAGATTTCTCTGCAAAAGCACACAACAGTTTGAGTGATGATCGGTATCGATCATCACTTCTTTCGAGCCCTAAGATCATGTTTTGATGAACAACTAACTTTGCAAGGGGGGGAAGATGCAAGACTCAAACACGAAATCAAAACAATGTGAACCACATTTCTGGCCAAAATTAAAAAACTTTGCAAAATCTTGAAGCACTGTACGTGATGATCGGCACCGATCATCAATTCTGCTCTGTTTTTTTTTTTCGTATTAAAAAAAAAAAAAAAAAAAACCAGAGTAGAAGTGACGATCGGCACCAATCATCACTTGCCGATCATCACTTCTACTCTGTGTTTTATTTTTTATTTTATTTTTTTTTTTTAAACCCGTTATTTTTTATTTTTTATTTTTTATTTTTTATTTTTTTCCTTATTGTTCCAAAAAAAAAAAATTTGCTCCGGTTTGGCATTTTGGTAGAGGTCGTGATGATTGTCGACGATCATCACTTCTGTTCTGTTTTGGCATTTGCACGTTCTTAGAACTCATGCATCATGGCACCTTTGGACGTCAAGATGGTTTCCCATGGTCTTCCCGTGGCAGCCTCTATGGCACTCACGTTGTGAGGTTATTTTGTCGTCCTTGTAATTGTAATAGTGAAACTTACAATTCTAATTGCATAATGTTGTGGAATGGATGCCACAATTATAGGCTTATTTTTCATTTCGGGTGTTTGATGGCAGTCTTCATTATATTCAGCCAACGATTGCCTGGATTAATCCCACGATCATAGGACCATCCTCGGATATAGGCGCCGCATGTTTATGCTGACGTGGCATATGACGACGCAGCGCCACGTTAGTATTTGTCGCCATGTCAGCCTGCTGACATCACGCTCACACCACGTCAGCGTTGGTGCACGCTCACGCCACGTCACTCCTGCGTGAGCATACGCTCACGCGCAAGGCTCACGCCATTGCGTCGTTGGTACGACTGCTGAGTACCATTCATAACGATTCAACTGTTGTTTGTTGATTTCCACAGCGAACTTGACCCAATTCATCTCCATTCCTTTTATTTCAGCAACCAAAGCCCTCGCAAATTGAAGAGTGAGTTTGTTGTTGGTTACCTTCCTGTAACTTGTCACTTTGTGATATATCTTCTCTATTTCTTGAACAAATTCAGGTTCAGGTTTACGTTTGTACCAATATCCTTGTTTCTCATCTTTTAGCCCAGAGACGTCTTACAACTCTGCAGCATTGGCATTGGTATCATTCAGCTCTTTGACAAGGTCCAAACCAGTTGCGTGCAAGCTTTGGATTTCCTTGAAACACCTGAGATCACGTCGTAATACAGGCTTACGCACTCTGGTTACCACAGAAAACTCCGTTGTTTGGGAGTCACCTCCCTGTGTCGACATACTGATTAAAGCTAGAGACAGTGTTGCTTACAAGACCCCATCACCCTACTAGGTCAACCAAAAAGTAGAATGGTACTTACATATTCGATAAACCCCATAGTCATGAATTGATTGTCAAGACCGACATTCAATTGAATTCTGGTGGAAATTCAAGAGCTCAGTTGTCAATTATGACGCAACGTTGCGCAAGCACATCAATATCACGTCGGACGACGTGCATCACGTCAAGTTCCAAACTAACTTGTCCAGTAATTTTATTATTATTTTACTTTCACGCGACCAAATTTATCCCATTGACGAGATGATGGCCTACGTGTACTGCACACATGACCATTTTTATTTTTTTATTTTTTTTAAATGAGCTGTCTAACGATGACAACTATCTGGCTTCGGGCGACCATAGGGCAAGGGCGACGTCTGGATGATGGTTGGACAACCGCGGGAGGGCCGCCCGACGACGGACGACCGTCAGATGATGGTGACCAACTTTTTTAATTTTTTGATTAAAATCGGGACCGCCAGAGCTGGAATTTGAATTATTTTTTATTTTCTTAATAGTATCGAGATCTCCATAGCTGGCGTCCCAATTTTTTTAATATTTTTTTAATAATAAAAAATGGGCCCTGCAAACGCCTAACCGTGGTCGTCTGGAAAAAAAACCATTTTTATTATATTTTTAAAATTTTAAATTAATATCGAGAATGTCATAGCGGGTGGTTTCAACTTATTATTATTATTTTAATAACAAAAAAATGGGCCACGCGGTTGCCTAGCCATCATCGTTGGCACGGCGACAGAAAAATAAATAAATAAATAAGTTATTATTATTATTATTATTAAATATCGGGACAGCAAGAACGATGATCCCAATTTTTTAATTATTTTATCTATTTATCTATGCTATTTACTTTATCTACATACTTACCTAGCTTATTAGGCAATTCCATGCCTAATAATTAATAAAAATGGAATATTATTAGGCAGATTCGTTTTTATTATTTAGGCATCTCACCTAGGTAATTTTCAAACATTAGGAATATATTACAATCGACCCTTGATAAATGCTACCTGCTTTTTGGTTATGCCACCCTTAATGTTATGAGATCTTTGCTCTACACTTGAAAATGGCATGACTAGAGCGTTATTTGATATCTGTTATGAAAATTTGGCTCTCCTCTTGGTTAGCACACCTCCATAGTTGTCAGATATTATGCTGAGCCTTAATATAGTTGGTTTGAGAAAACATTCATCCACTCTTATCAAGGATCTACAGTTCTTATCCAAAGGCACCACGTCCATAACAAATAACATAATGAGCAATTATTTTTTACCTCCCTCAAAACTATTATTGAGATAATTTTCTTTTAAAAAAATATAATGGTTTTGAAAATAGATATTACCTCAATAATTATTTTTGACCTCCCTCAAAAACTATTGTTGAGGTAATTTTACCTTAAAATATGTGTGTGGACATGAAATTTTAACTTGTAGGCATTTTTACCCTTTTTGGACTTTAATAATAATATAATTTAGGCAATTTTCCACATATTTGGATATTTTGGTTTTTTTTTTCACAATTTTCGAGTAATTAGGCACCTTCTCATGAATGTTTTCCAAGTTTTAGGCACATTTTCCAAAAATGTTCTAAATTCAATTAGTCACTTGGTTTTTAGTTAATTATTGCCTAATAAGTGTAGAATAATAGTTATTTTTCTATTTTGTTAGAACAATGTTTAGAAAGCTAAGTAGAAGACATTGAAATATGAATATAGAATTATTTGGGTTTTTATTGAGTAAAATTGAATCATCCAATTGGATGTAAATTGGGTAGATTGGGATGTAGAATTGGATGAAAAAGTAGGGATGGACAAAATAAAATTAGATGATAAATTGTAAGTCAACTTAGAATGGGATGGATAATGGGATGATAAATGGGATGAATAATTGGGTAGTTAGAATTGGGTTGGTGGAGAATTGGGAGATTCGGCTGAACACGATGAATCCAGAGTAGTGATATAAAAAGGGTGAATGTGAGAGAGAAGTTGTCATTTGAGCAAGAGTGCCCAGGCCCTAGCACTACGAGGCTAGTCTGTTGTTTCCAATTCTTAGCAATAGAGATTTAGTAATTCTAGAAATGATAGTGATTCCAGAGACCTGAGAGAGAAGGCTCTATATTATTTAATGATGTATGAAGGAGAGAGAAGTAAAACAACTATTTTTATAAGAGTTGGATTGAATTTTATCAAGTGGATTTGGTTGAATGATTCAGAGATGTTTCATATTAATTCGAAGGAGTGATATTGAGATTATTGGAGAGGAAATTGACTATGGAGAAGGAGAATTGAATAATTAATTGTGTTATTTTATTGGTGATAACTTTCTGACTGCTTATTGGGATTAATTGATCGTGACATAGCTGTTCCTTTGGGTTGTTTGTGTGCTTTCCCTGTGAACGAATCTATAATATTAATTGACTTTAGGAACCTGAGTCTAAATTAAATATTATTCTACATCTTTTTGGCGCCGCTGCCGGGGAAAGGCCAAACAATAAGCTAGGATCAGGTCCTAGCGGGTTGAAGATGATGTTGTCCTGGTGAGAGCTATAGAAAAATGGAAGGGGAAAGCACTGTTAAAGGAGTTCCACCAAAGATTCCTAGATTGTGTGCTTTTTGCAAATTTCAAGGCCACTATCGAACCGAGTGTAGGAAGGATTGGAAAGAAGGAGTCAGTCAAGAAATATTGGTGAATCAATCAAATCAGGAGGAATCCAAAGTGGGTGTCAAGGAGAAGAAAGAGGCGTAAGTTGAAGGAGGGCTAGCCCGATTCAGAGTTTATGTGGAAGTAAGTAGAAGAGAAGGATGGGGTATGAAGGAGTCTCCAACGAGAGCAGCTCATCAGGCGAAGGCGAGAGTTGATAGGGCTCTGGTGCGGGCTAGAAGGAGGCAGCAGCAGCAGCAGAGGCTGCAGCAATCCAAGCAACCATCTACTTATTCCTTGGCTTCCATATTTGGTACACCTCCTCTAGTAACAGCTATGGCAGGAGCTCCCATTCCAGCTGCTCTTCAATCGGTGCCTATAGTTATTAATCTTGGTCAGGCCGATGATAGAATCAGTAGTATTGCCCATATGCCTTCTTTTATTGGTCGACAAGGATCGGATCCTGATGCTCATTTGGCCCAATTTATCACAGCCTGTATAGCCAATAATGCAATAACTGATGAGCATTGGTGGAAGATTTTTCCTGCTACTTTGCGAGAATTGGTTTTTCAATGGTATGACCGACAACCACATAGAAGCTTTGCTAATTGGAATGCATTGAGAGCTGCTTTTGTGACACAATTTCGGCCATTGGGATTTGCGGATCGGCTGAGAGCGCAGTTGACTAAAATTCAAATGACCCCGGGTGAATCTGTTGATTCATATGCTGGGAGATTGGAAGACATACTCCGGAGATGGAATAACCATGCCATCCCTGACCATATGCAGATGGGATTATTCATTGAGGGATTGAGGCCCACAGAATTGATTAGATTTGTGAAGGAGTCTGTGCCAGCAGATCTTCAGGCATCAATTAATCGGGCTAAGTTATGGAAGACGGTGCATGTTACCACACACTATCTGCCTGCAAGCCAACCCTCTATGATTACTAGCTCGTGGGATCCAGTAACATGTCGTGCGCATACATATCGCTACACAACTACATCGCTGTCCAAAACCACACAACACATGTGCACACCACACACTAGTATACCACTAGTCCACCAATAGTCCAGCCACTAGTCCAACCACTAGGCTACAACTAGTCAGTCACTAGGCTGCCACTATGCTGCCCACTATGGCAGTCACTAGTCCACACAATCGCCCCCTAGCTGGTGCTTAGGTCCCTCTAAGTCCAGGTAGCCACAAGATGTGATAGTGACCATAGCCTCACTAAGTCCTCCACCACTATCCCTACTACACTCAAACTCGATAGATCAAGAGGCCGGGTGCAAGAGTTGCCCCATCGTTAGTCGCCGTCTTGCAACCTGTGAACTTGAGCTTGGGATCTCATGTATTGACTCCTATGAGCTTGGCCTCCCATGTCTTGTTAGCTGCCTCCAGTCATGTCCACTGCCACTATCCCAAGCAGTGTGGACACAACCAATCTCCGTCAACCCTTCTCAAGAGGTGGTGTCAAGCATCCCATATGCCAACCCCTTGAGCATCGATCACACACCAGCATGGTGGCTGCCCCTTTGGCAGACCCACAGAGCATGCACCTCAAACCTGCAGGTACCACTGCCAAGTTTGGGTCAACTCTGCCATCGACATTGGGAAGGTGACATGGCGCACAATTACGCACATGGTCTTTCCAAGTCATGCCATCCCGACCTCCAAGATCAGGACCCCTGAGGGCAACACCTCTCGAACCCTCAGAATAACACGCCCTGCAGTAACATCCAGAGTCGTAGGAGCAGTCTGCTGCAAATAAACATAGTCACCAGGGCTAAACCTCCGAACCCCAGGACGATATCCTCCACCACGTATAGTGGCATACCTCAACGTATCACGGTGTTGTGCAATGGCAAGGTTCTCAAAAGCCATGGGCATGACTTTCTTGAACAACTCTGCACGCTGATCACATGCACGTACCCACACGTCCGGATCGTCAAGGTTAAGGACTTGAGCAGTGTCCTACGAATGGCTGCAGGCAAATCCGGCTCTCGGCCAAAGAGAAGGAAATATGGTGAGAAGGAGGCAAGTGATGCTTGTTTGCTGAACCTGTAGCCCATGGCTAACCAAGGAACCTGAAGATCCCAATCTCCTAGGTGTCCCTTCTGCAAGCCATACTTGCGCAAACCCCTCTTCACCGTGAACAACTCTCTCTGCAAGCCATCGGCCTCAGGATGATCCCGAGAAGTGGTGCGGTGGTCTATCAAGGCTTTATCACACAAAGCCTGAAACTCCCCCAAGAACTCTCTCCCTTGGTCGTGAGTACCAGCTGGAGCACCAAATCGGCTAAGCACACGATCCAAGAATGCATACGCCCCCTCACTAGCCTTGTCAGGCAATGGAACCAACTCAATCCACTTGGAGAAGTGCTCCACCATCACCAACACATATCTGTGGTGGCGCATAGTCAGTGGCAACGGTCCTGCGAAGTCAAGACTCCACCTGTAGCCCAATCCCATGATTGGTAAAGGATGCAACTGTGGTGTAGGGGCGTTGAATGAAGCACGCACCCTGTCACACACCATGCACCTAGCCACGAACTGTTGCACCTCTGTATGCATACCACGCCACCAATACTGCCCCTGCAGTAAACTGTGAGTGCGTCGCACTCCAAAATGCCCCAACTCCTCATGGGCATGCCGCACTAACCGTGCACGCTGTGTGGGGTGAGGCACAATCCTCACCCGACCATCCTCCCACACTCGAAGTAGGTGTATCCCTCCCACTTGAACCTCTTGGCTCGTTGCAGGATCCGATCCCTCTCCCTGGCAGTCACAGTGGCTGCCGTGTCTCCCGTGCGGAGGTAGTCCAACACAGCCGAATCCTCATGTATATCTCTGGCACCACCTGGCTCATCACTAGCCTCAGGGTCCTCAGACACTCCGTCTACAGTCATCCCTGTTGTAGGTCCAACCTGACCTCCCGATGCCAAGATACACAAAAATGCAGATGTGCCATCCCGGCACCATCTCCTCGTCCGTCTCACCATGCCACCGAGCTCCAGTGTCATCTGCTGGCTCATGCATGGATTGCGACTCAATCCATCCGCATCCCGATTGACCAAACCCGGTCGATGCACAACCTGAAAGTCATACTCCTGGAGTATGAGTGCCCACCGTGCAAGCTTCCCCGTAAGCTTGTCTGACTCCATCAACCACTTGAGTGGCTGGTGATCCGTGACAAGGGTGAAAAGATTGCCGTATAGATAGCACCTGAAGTGTGCCACGGCCCACACTGCAGCTAAGCACTCTCCCTCATATGAGCTGTACTTAGCCTCTGCAGCGTTGTTCGAGCGGCTAGCATAAGCCACTACAAACTCTCTTCCCTCATCATCCACCTGTGTGAGCACCGCTCCAAGCCCCAGCATGCTCCAATCCGTATGCAGCTGAAAGGGACGCCCCCTGATAGGTCGTCTCAGGATAGGCGCCGAGGTCAACCTCGCCTTGAGCTCTTGAAAAGCTCGTTCCTGCTCATCTTCCCACTGCCACTCCTGGTCCACCTTGGTCAGCTTGGTTAGAGCCTTTGCAATGGTACTAAATCCCTTGACAAACCGTCTATAATAGTTTGCCAACCCCATGAAAGCTCGAACTCGGCTCACATCCGTGGGGCGTGGAATTTGTGCAATGGCCTCTACCTTAGTCTGCTGTACCCCCAATCCTCCAGGATATATCATGTGACCCAGATACTCAATCTGGTTGTGGAAAAACTTGCACTTCCCCGGATGCAACTTCAATCCGTGCGCTCTCAAGCGCTCCAATACCACCTGAAGGTGTCTCTCATGCTCCTCCATCGTAACACTAAAGATGATGATGTCATCTATGTAGCACCGAGCAAAGTCCACCCCTGCTAGAATCCTATCCATGACTCTGAAACTCTGCAGGAGCATTCTTAAGCCCAAATGGTAAGAACCGCCACTGATATAGGCAATCCTTGCCGTGCTCATTGATCCCCCAGAATGCGTCTTCTGCTTGTCCGCCTCCTTGATTGGCAACTGGTGATATCCGGATCGTAAATCCAAAGTGCTAAAGGCCTTAGCATGCCCGATGGCATCAAAGATCTCCTCTGGTGTTGGCATGGCATACTTATCGGACTTGGTCTGACGATTTACAGGCCGGTAATCACCGCACATACGTCTCTCCGTCCCAATTGCCATAGACATCCTTCTTGGCTGGCATCACTGTGGCTGAAGCATACTCTCCACCAGAGAGCTCCACCAAACCTGCCTCCCAGAGATCTTGAGTCCTCATCTGAATCAAAGACCTCTCCATGTCACTGTATCTATAGGGTCTCCGAAAGATTGGCGTGTCAGTGGCCAACTCAATACGGATCTCTTGACCCTTCAGTGCTCCCAAGTCCTTCAAACTGAAGGCAAAGCAATTCCTGTAAGCCCTCAGGAACCGCCGTATACGTCGTCTCTCTCCTCCGGTGACAATGGGTCCAATGTCAGGCTCCCAATTGTCCTCCGTAACTGCAACCTTAAGTCCAGTGGGCTTAGAGGTAGAGGACGCGTCCAGTGGTTGCTATGTTGCAACCTCTTGAGCAGTACTCCCTGCCCTGCTCAAGGCCTCATCCTGCCCCATCATCTCATCCTTGAGGACCTCCTCCCGAGAAGAATCCCCTCATCCATCACAGCCGCCTTGGCTGCCAACTCCCTCTGAACCTCGAGCACCTCCCACGTGTGCCATGGATGCATGCACCCCGTGGTCCTCACATGCTCGCCCCACTCACTGCCTGTACCGTCTCGGTAGGCAGAGAGACCATGAGGGAAGTGTACTCCGCACTCTGCGTTGCTCAGCCAGAGCCAAGCTGATAATCCAGGTCAAGCAATTGAGATCCATTGCTTGCCCCAACACTTGACGACGTGATGCCTCAGAAAGAGACGACACCGCCGTGGTACCAGTGGTAAAACCCATTGCCCGCTCACGCTCGTCAGCATTAGGCTCCACTAACTGCTGCAAACTGAGCATCCCACAGGAGGCCAGGTCCACTATCCCGGAAAGCATGCGATCCTGGGAAGCTGAGCAGTGTAGGTAATGCTGCTCGTGGTTGACCCACCTTGTTGACCACTGCCAAAGGCGAACGGTCATCGTGTCTCACACGCTGAGACTGCCTCCCTGTGTCCAGAATGTTATCCACTGTGAGATGTGCTGGCCGCTGCCACCCCATCAAATGCACGCTTGAGCAGTGCGGGTGGCATCAAGTTAGTCCACCATAGCCGTGGACGATGAGCCCGTGACCCCACTGTAGCTGCATCTAGCAACACTGCTGACCCAAGCCACGACCGGACTTGATGCACACTGGCCATCACCCTGGCCCGAGAATCGCCCATCAGTGGCACATTCTCCAAGATGTATGCTGGAGATACAGCTTGATGAAGCTGCAAGTGGCGCAAAACCCGCACCATCTCCCAAAACAGACCCGACCTCGAGTCTCGCAATCCATTGCCATGCCCGGCTGATGAATGCCCTTGGCAGGGCCAACCTGCCACTACCAGATCAATGGAGCCAACCCGCTCCAAATCCTGCGCCCCAGCAACGAAATGTCTGCTGGCAAGGCCTGCTGATATCCACGAATTGCAGACACCGACAACAACTCAGGGTACCGCTGCACCAACTGAGCAACATGGCGAAGTGAAACGCGTCGTGCAGTCTCATCCCTCTCCACATACAGGTAACGCCGAACTCGTACACCTGCCTGTAACACAGCAGCCAATCCGGTGCTGATCCCGCCAAACAAGTCCAGAAGACAAATGCCTTCATCCGGATACTGCCACACAATAGGTGTGGTGTCCAATGGAGACAACTGAGGTGGTCCTGGTGCAATCCCCGCACTCTCCTCCTCTCCTGACGGTACAAAAGCCTCCACCCAGGCTTGTTGCACCCGTCGATCAGCATCCCGCTGCAAATCCTTGCTCGTGCCCCACAATGGAGTCTGAGCAACCATGGTAGGCAACTCCGCCATACCATACATGTCATCCTGCTCTCCCGGAGGTGGCACATCCTCTGAATGAGCGTTGCCCTCAAGCAACTCTCTAGGCCAACTCACTGTGTGAATGCTGCTAGTGTCGGCATCTTGCCTCGCTGGGCAACCGCAACTCCTCCTATGAACGTCACAGGGAGCTGCACACGCCGGCCCCCTGACTGCCATGCAGGCCTATAGGAAGCTGACTCCTCCCAAAAATCCAGGGTGAAGCCCATGGGGTACAACACTGCCCCACCAACCAGGACATCGTATGAGACGCGTCTGTCACAATGGCCTTGGCTCGCATCACTGAGCCATCTGTAGGGTGATCCGGCCGTAGTCTGATAGCCAACTCACGCCGTGTCATGCCCCGATCCTCCCAGAGACGTCTGTATCTGGAAAGGACAAGGCTCCATATCCGCCTCCGTGAGGCCCAAGCCTGCAATAGCAGCTCTGCCCAGCATCAATGGCTGAGCTCCGAGTCCAACAAGACCCGCAGTGGCCGGTACCTCTTGCCTGCCGGTCCACTCAAACAGAAAATGCCATCCTGGTTGTCTAACATGACAACTCCAGGTGTCACCATGGCGCGCTCAATGGCTGGCCTAGCTGGCAGCTCCATCAACCTGGCAGCTGCAGCTTGCCATGGCGCCGCCGTGGCAGTCTTGACCCTCAAATCCGAGGATCCCTCCGGCACTACACCTCCCACTATCTCCGCAGAAGATGAAGTAACCTCCCCACTCTCACAGAGTGTAGCTGCCAGCCTGAACACCTCAGCTGGTCTTACCCCCGGCGTCGCAATCATGGTAGCCGAGAACAATGGAGCCTGCACACAGATGTGGCCGCTCCTAGCAGCACACTAGCTGCCGTAGCCTTGGCAAACCTAGGTAGTGGTGCAACCCGTGTTAGCTCTCCCCAATGGCATAGTAACCTCCGCCTCGGTAACAGTCGGGCGAGAACTAGGTGCCATGGATGGCGTCGACACTGTCTCCGCCAATGTGAATGACTGAGGAAGCCTAGCCTGACGGCTTTGCCTCCCCACGTTGTGGATCCAACTCCACCTCTGCACCTCGTGGCTCAGGAACTCGTGCTGCTCCTCGAGTCACGGATTGCAGCAGACTCCACATGCACTAGTGGTAGTGATGCTCCACACATGAATCCCATGCCTCCCATATCTCCTCCCTCAGGAGCGGAGGTGGACCATCCGGCCTTAGAGCCGGGGTACACCTGAGCTGTAGCCATGGCAGCGAGCCTCTGCTCTAGCTACTGAAGCCGGTGGCCATGCCTTGGTCAAACCCTGACCTCCGCGTCCTTGGCCATGTTGAGCTTGCCCTTGGCCTGCACCTCGGGCTGGCCACCTCTCGTCCTCTCTGGGGGCTGCTCCACTCGCCCCCGGCCACCATTGTTTTCTTGGAACTGGCCTGGGCGCAACTCAGGATGCAAACCATAACACTGGGCCTCTCCATGCCCGTGCTTGCCACAATGCCCACACTGCAATTGTGCAGGCTGTGCATGTGCCGGCCCTTTGCCTCCCTCTGGCAATCCTTCTTGACATGGGGTCCTCCACATGTCCAGCACACCACATCCGCCCGTTGTTGGCCAGCAAATGAAGGGAGAGACCCCTGCATCTGAGGTCCTTGTTGCCTTGAGCACGTTGAGGTAGTGGTTGGCTAGGAGCACACACTACCCCGTGGTGTCTCCTTAGCAAATCCAACCATGACCACTCATTCCTCCACCATGTTGAGCTCTATCCGCTCTGCCAGCAAAAACACATTTGCTAGGTGGGTTGGGCCGCTTGTAGGAGAGTTGCATCCCGACACCTTCTCCTCAGCTCCTGTCCAATATCCCATACCAGAATTGGACTGCCTGAGCTTCCGTAACCCCTTGGGTTACATTTATCAAGCGCCTCATGCGAGTGAAAGCCTCCCTCAAGGTCTCGGTTGGCTTCCGTTGGAACTCTTGCAAGCTTCGCAACTTCTTTGTCCTCACCCCTTGGTAGTTCCCTCTCAACTCTTCGAAGAACTCCACAACAGGGTTGAAGGCAGGCACGGTTGCTAGTGCTGGTTCGGTAGTGGCTTGGGTGGACGTCGTAGCTACTGTACCACCAGTCCCACTAGTCCCACTGCTATTTGCTGAAGCTGCCGGTTGCCAGCGGCAGGTGTAGCCACTGCCCTCGTGGCTCTAGTGCCCTAGTGATGGAGACATAGTCGGGTGACCAGTACATCCTCCACTCCTCGATCTCAACCTCATGCCCCCGCCTGAACTCATGGTAATCATCCATAGGCGGCCCCCTCAGGTGCTGAAACAGCCCTTTCCATGCCATGAATGGCGTAAATAGTTGTGGATTGCGCATTTGCTGCAAATCACACCAACTATCAAACTCTTGGATAAAATCATCAACTCGATGGTCCTCCACCCCAGAGTACCTTCGGGCCCCTTGGTAGCTCCATACATCTCCTCCATTGTGTCCACAACAATGGCAAAGAAACAACTTGCACCGTCGGTATGAGTCCTCCTGATTCACAATCCGAATCAGAACCTTCCGTAGAAGACACAGGAGGTGAAGTGGCCTAAACCGCACACCTCATCTCGTGTACCCACTAGTATCGCTAGTGCTCGAACTGGCACTGTCCCCAGCAACTAGTGGCACCTCCGTGTTGACACTCAACCGGTCATGACATGTCCCTAACCCCCTCTCCACAAAGTAACCGGGTGGTAGAGAACATGTTGCGGCTTATGGTTTGGAATACTAAGTTCCTAACATAGCCTACACCTGCACCTGCATCCACCGCAAGCACTCTTGCATGACCATGGGAATATCATGAAGATACTCCTCAAACCGCCCTCCACGAGCTTCAAAATTCGGCCTTCAAGACCACATGCCAGTCCTTAGGCAGTCCACCAGTGCCTCCACGAATCAGCACAGGCCATCCACAGGTCAACACGGGCCACCACAGACCAGCACAGGCCCACAGCCTCACAAGTCATGGTCACAGCCGTCACAGTCCCACAGACCACTGGGCACGTCTGTCACAGCCCCACAGGCCACAGGGCACAGCCCGCCACAACCTGTCACAGCCCCGCACAGCCCGTCACAGCCCCACAGGCCACTGGGCACAGCCTGTCATAGCCCCTCACAGCCCTCACAGCTCGCCACAGCCCCAAAGGCCTCAGGCACGGCCTGACACAACCCCTCACAGCCCCAAAGGCCTTAGGCACGGCCTGTCACAGCCCCTCACAGCCCTAAAGGCCACGGGCACAGCCTGTCACAGCCCAAGGCCACGGCCACGCCTGTCACATCCCCTCACAGCCCCTCACAGCCCAAAGGCCTCAGGCACGGCCTGTCACAGCCCCTCACAGCCCTCTATGGCCGCTCTGGCAGTTTAGCCAGTTAGCCATTTCTCCAAGGGGTTTAGCCACGCCAAGCTAGGGTTTGTGTCTCTTGGACTCTAGGCTTCTTTCCACCGGAGCTATGGCGGCTGTGAGGAAATCAGCAAGGTATTCTTGCTCTTTCGGCTCCCACACACCACCATAGTAGCCCTAAGCCATGGGTGGTTGCCACAAACCAAGCCTTCTTTCTCACTTAGCCTCCCCAAACACGCCACTAAACTCAATGGCAAACAACCAAGCCCTGCTGGTTCCCAGCCCTTGTGAGCACTCATTCAAGCACTCTCCTTGGCCATAGCATCTGTCTTAGAGCCTATTCCAGCCCCCTACACCTGCTGCTTCAAGAGTTGCGCTCCCTTCAAGCTTGAAGTTGAAACCCCAACTCACATAGGCCCTACAAGTGCTTTTCTTTCACTCCAAGTGGAAACCAGCCCTAGACCTTCCGTTCTAGCTCTTTAAAGCTTGAAAACACGAGCCTCAATGGGCTGAAGGCATGCTCTACACGTGCCCCACTCTCACCATAAGAGAATCAGCTCCTTTGCTTCATTTCTTGCACCCACAAACCTGAAAATACAAGCTTCAGCAGGCTGAAAGCATGCTCCACATGCCCTACAGGGAAACCAGCCCCTTCCTTCCTTTCTTGCACTCCCACACCTGAAAGTGCAAGCCTTCACCAGGCTGATAGCATGCTCCACACATGCATTGCCCTCACATAAGGAAGTCAGCCCTTCCATCTTCCTTGCTTGCCCTCCAAGCTTGAAGATGGAAGCTTCAATGAGCTGAATACATGCTCCACACATGCAATGTCGCGGCCCTTTGCCTTGAGGGCAGGGGGGGTCGGGACACATGAGGGGCTGCCCCTGTGGTGGGGGCAGCGGCAGCAATAGGTGAGGGGGGCTGAAGCACCCTTGAGTGCCCAAGGCACTCAGGGAAGCGGAGGCGTTCACTAGGTGGAGCCCCGCACACCGGGTTGCGGTGGGGGTGGCTCCACAAGGGGTGGTGGTAGCTTAGTGGGACTTAGTGGGGGTGGCATAGGACTCACCATGGGGGCGGAGACCTCGTGGTGGAGTCGTGGGGAGTCTTTGGACTCATCACGGTCCATAGGGGCCGTGGTGAGCGGGCCAAGACTCACCGCGACTCACCACCGGGAGTCGAGGGTTTTCGTGGTGGTTCGCCATAAAATGGCATGGCTGGTTGTGGAACCCCCGCGGACAGCTACAGAAGTATATATAGGGAGTAGTAACCCCGAGAACGGTGCAAGCCCGTTGGTGACCAAAAACTAGTGAGTAAGCGAGCAAGCCGGAAAGCGACCAAAGAGTGGGGAGCTGTTCCGGACTGCCATCTACCAAAGGGAATTCTCCTAGTCCCAATTAGGTGGAGGGTTTAGAGGGAGGCAAAGGGGGGACCGTTATGTCCCGGTGAGCAGCCGAAGCTCCAAGTTGGCCGGGCGGCCAGGTTGGGAGTCAGGCGCGCGCATCAAAGCGAGTAACTATGACTTGAAGGGGAGCTTACCGAAGTGAGGTGCGCGACATGCAACCTCTTCACACAAGAGATATCAGCCCCTTATCTTGGCTCCTTGGCTCCTTGATGCTCTCTAAGACAAGACTAAGCACTCCACAGCCTTTGCCAAGCTCCTGAAACCCTAAGGCTTACATTTCCAGCCACAAGACACTTCTCTTGTGGTGCAAGAGCTCTTCTTCCAAGCTCTGAAACCCTAGGTGCACATTCCATGGCCTTGTCGCACCTCTTAGCTCCTGTTCCAGCCTTGCTCTTGCCATGACAAGAGCCCTCTCAATGCTGAAGCTCGAGATTGAAACCCAATCTCACCATACTCCACAAAGTGCACTGATTTGCCCCAAGCCAAATCAGCCCTTTCGCTTGGTCTTGCAATCCTTCACACAATGAAAGCTCGCATTCCCAAGTCCAGTTCTCAGCTTTGCCACCAAAGCCACTATAACCTGCTCTTGACTGGTCCTCTTCCCAATCGTGCTTGCTCGTGCATGTACACAATCTGAAACCATCAAGGTGCTCTGGAATTACCTGCAACATGGTGCTTTCATCTCTGAAGCTGAAGATCGAATGCCAAGGTCTACCACCCTCGTAACCCACATCGCCTCCGCTTCTAACAACCAAGAGCTCCACGGTGCTCCTTGCATAACAACTTGGTTTCTCTCATTCTCAAGCAAAAACCACAAGTGCTACAACTAACTCGTATCTGGCACTCACAGATACGAGCTCATCTTTCTCGAGTGATAACGAAGAAGAATACAAGCACAAGCTCATGCGAGCTCACAAAGCAGAAACTCATGCATATATAACCTCATCACTCAAATACAAGTCAAGCCAAGTGCACCCCACGCCATGGGGAATCCATACTACGGCGCCATAGCTACGCGCGGTGAGGCTCAACTCGAGAAAGATGAGCCTCCCGCGCTTGCCGTGAAGATAACCACTCCAAGGCCTAAATCTGCCTTGACCCCTGGATTGACACTTGGGCCAATCCCAAATGTCAATATGTAAAAGCTAGCTATTCCCTAGCTAGTTTCACACTAGTGGTAAAATAACTTGACAAACAGTTGCACCTTTGGCAAGTGCTTATCCCCCAACTACGTACCAGCCTGAAGCGGTAGGCATGTATGCTCCAGTTTTGGTGCAGGAGAGAACGCCCAAAATTTTAGCTTTACCAACCCCAGGGTCGCAGGAAGATGCAATTATGGCATTGGCCAAGAAGTTTGGAGAATTGGAGGTGAAAATGGCCGAGAAGAGAGAAGGCCGACCCAAATCCAATAATCAAAGGCCAAATTCTTGGTGTGGGAATTGTAAAGGCTATGGTCATATTGCTACAGAATGCCCTTCATCTACTATTGCTGCCAATGCAGAGCCTGATAAATGCGGGTATTGCGGGAAACATCATTCTATGCTGCAGTGTTGGCATCTTAAGGCTGCGATGGGAATGCAACCGGGCAAATCTAATAATCAAAAGGCTGATCAACAGGCAGCTGGTTGGGGTGTCAATCAGGTTGGAGTTCAGACCTCCGGAAATTGGCAAAGACAGACCCAAGGCCCACAAATAGGAGGCAACTTTCGGCAGAACCGACCGCCCAATTATTGGACACAATCTCCAAGTCAACTTAATAGACCACCAGTTTGGAGAGGAGCTCCATTTCAAAATCCGGAGAATCCACAACAAAGAGAGCAGCAACCGTACACTTAGTATGGAGAACCTGTGAGGCGGACCAGGAATGGCCAATATCCTGTGTGATATCGTTGTCACGAAATAGGACATTATGCGAATGAATGCCCCAACCCGAGAGTGCAGGAAGAGTACATGCCTCTTTGTGGAAGGTGTGGATTGCAAGGTCATACGGCTAATAACTGTAGAGCAGCAGCTCCAGTTGTTCAGCCGAGACCGTATCCGGTGATAGAAACCTTGGGGACTTCGCCTTTACATTGCACCTCATCGAATCCACCAACTACTGCTCGAACTGGTGTCGATGTGCGGAGGATTGAGTTGGTTGCAGAGATGGGGTGTGCCTATGATCGAAGAAAGGGGAAGGAGAAGTTGGAGGACGACTTCCTTACACAAGTGGAGAAGCAGTATCCCATACATACGGTGTTGACCCGAGGACAGAAGAGGGCTCGACCCTATAATCGGTTGACGGAAGAGCACGGGGAAGGGAGTGCGCCTAAATTGAATGAAGTAACATCAATTTCTGAACGATTACATCATCCAGTAGATGAGGTGTTGCGTAAATTGGATGAACCTTCTCCTAGTACATTTGGACCCCATATATTGGTCGATGGAGACGCTCCACAAGTGGATGAGTTACCTCCCCTATTAGATGGTTCCTCTCCTAAATCAGATAGACCTTCCTCTATGTTGGACGCGGATGTACAGATGAGGAAGCAGGTTTCTAATCAATCTATTGGGCGGAAGACAGTACGATTTGATCTTCCTATGGAAGGAATAAAAGAGGGAGAAGAGAAGAGAAACGGTCAACCTACACCTACTCCGGAGGTTGTAAAACCACCCGTATTGGACAGTTTGAGGAGAGCTCATGTACCAGGGTTGGGTATTGTAGGCGGTCGACGTTTCAGAACAAAAATGGATATGAAAAGATTGAAAGTCTTAGGGATATCGGAGAATATGGAGGCTTATAATATTCTTCATAACTTTAATACTCTGCGGCCAGATATTTCATTGCGACAATTGCTTGCTGTTTCCCCAGGTTGTCGTTTGGCAGTGAAGTTGGCGCTAGTGAGAAGAAGGTCCCGAATTGCGGAAGTGAATGAGGTGGCATTGAAACCTGATCCTGACCCAAGTTCTCCGACTGTCGATGTTACTATAGATGGAGTTGTCATTACAGGCGTTCAAGTTGACGGAGGCTCAAGTGTCAGTTTGATGAGTGCTGACACTATGGAGGAGTTGGGACTCAGAGGATTAGAACCCACTAAGTTAGTCCTCAGAATGGCGGACCAGAGTCGAGTGAGACCCATGGGAGCGCTGAAGGCAGTACCCACTTGTATAGGTGGAATAATGTACAAGGTGGATTATATTGTCTTTAGGCTTCGGGCTTCTGCATCCTCTTACCCAATATTGCTGGGGAGACCATGGCTTTATATGGCTGGTGCAAAGAATGATTGGGGCAGAGGGACTCTGACAATTGGTAAAGGGGCGGATAAAATAGTTTTGCAAATGTACCCAGTTCAATATCATGGGGAAATGCAAGATGAAGGGTCACCATTTACCTCATAACCTAAAGAGGAGAGTGAAGAGGAGGATGAAGATCGGCCAGGAACTCGCCATGATTACTTTACGAGGGGAGGCACTTTGCCTAAGTACACGAGAAGTGGTCGATCGTATAATTGTTTTGCTAATGGCCTTTTTGAAATAGAGCAAGGCAACACCTCAGATTCGGACCATGCTAATCAAGATTGGCAAAATTCTATGAATGTCAGAATGGTGGGGACAGATTCTGATTGGGAGTCTTCGGAGGTTTCTTATGATTTATGGGATGGCGATACTGAAGGTCCATTGGTGGTCAAGGAGAAGCGATGCCATTATTGAGTTGGACATAGGAAAGCCAGAGTCAAGAGACCTTATATTTGTGGGAGCTATTATTGGTGGGGCAAAGGAAGAGTTTTGGCAGGAGTTCTTCCGTTCTAACAAAGAATCATTTGCATGGACTTACACCGATTTGAAGGGTGTTCCACCGACCATTTGCGAACAAAACATCTATAGGGCTTCTGAATGCTGAAATTTTGAGCTAGGCCTTGGTAAGACAGCTTGCTGGAGTAGACGTGTACACCTTATACATGATCCGGTCAATGCACATTACTCTTGTTTGCCGGTCCCTTGTAGCCGATGCCTTATGTCAGATTTAGATACCTTATGATAAGAATGAGTTCCATTTCTTTGGCTCAAATCGTTTCTCCTGGTTATGGCTTTGCTCTTTATAGGCACCATAAAAAATACCCAATTCTGATATGCTGTTGGTAGATGTTTTGTCTGAATACCAGGTGGTATACCCCTGCCAGACTTCATTACCATTCTTTCCCGATTGTTACTTTATGACCTTGGGAATTGAGGGTTCTTTCACTGGCCTCTTCTTCCGGTCACCAGAGCTTATATACAAACTAAAAGGTAAAACTCTACATTTTGATGTACATGTGTTGATGTACCTTCGTTTGTCACAACTTGCCAACGTGGGACATGCCAATGGCAGAAAATTCATTACCTAAACCTGCCCCCATTGGTTTTGTACACATGTGGTACCCAAAAACATGGGCTAGGTAGACACTAAAGGGTTGATAAAAGTTTCTTTCCTGTTTGTTGCTTCATGAATTTCGGAGTTTAAGGTCCCTTCATTGGCCTCATCTTTCCATTACCAGAGCTTATGTGTAGCTAAAAGGTAAAACTCTACATTCTGATGTAAGTGTTGATGTACCTTTGCTTGTCACAGCTTGTTTTGTTTTTTGACCTTGGAGAGTTGAGATTGTAGGCATGTTTATTTCTATGGTTCCTTTGTAACCAGAAGTAAAAGCTACAAAGAAGAGGGAGGTCATTTATGTGATGGGGTCTGGTATGCACTCCCTTACGGGGTGAGTGCATACCACACTCACTCCATAAGGAGCTGCCATACCAGGGGATGGTTGGTGGGTTCCCTCTCTCTCCCTCTCTCTCCCTCCCTCCATGGATCTGGCTGGTTCTTTTAAAACTTGATAGTTTAAGACCAGTGGTACGTTACCTAACCCCTAATTAACCTTCTTGGAATTTGGTTAATTTCGGTTATTTACATTACCCGGATTTTTGGTATAAGGTCGGGATCCTAATGGAGCCATCCTATTCTTTAATTTTTTCATCCATAAATGGATGTCATCCTCAGAGGATGACACAGATGAAAAATCGAGAGACAATTTCATCCAACGCGGATGAAATCACGATAGATTTGATCCTGCGCGGTAGAGTTCATCCCGTGTGATGGATTTCATCCCGAATGGATGAAATCGCGGGAAATCGCGCTTCATCTCTTCCCTGCCCTAACCCTCTCCACGACGATCGTGCTTAAGGGATGGCTGGAGCTGAGAGATGGCGGCGGGGGGCGCATGGAGCTCGATTCAGGCGCCCTTGAATGCCATGGAGCTGCGCCATTAAGGCATTTAGGTGTTCTGGCAAGATTCAGTACCTTCTTCCCCTCTTGGGCTGCGCAATGGCGGCAGTACCTGCAATTTCCCTGTGGCAGTTGTCTCTAATGCTTGGCGGGCGATCTACCTGTGTTGTGGTTGCTTGCTGTGACCTTCATTGATCATTAAGATACAAGCGGCGATCTTAAGGCCTCAGGGAAGTGTCTCAACTCTTTAAGTTTGGGCGATTCACTTTCTTTGTGCATGCTTTGTACATTTTGTTGTGCATTCTTGTTTGCTGGTCTTGAGAGCTATGGCGCAGGCCTCTCTTCCACAAGCCATCAAGGTATTGGCTTGCATATGCTCTGTTTCCTTTCTGCCCCTGCTTTGTATTGCATGTTGTACAACGATAACAAGTGTGAGACCTGCGATTCACCCGGGGTTCCACATCGTCTCTAACTTAACTGTTTCTGATTGCATGTGATGGGACCAGGTGAGGGTCCTCACTTAACATGGATTTTAAAGCTTGAAGTTGATTGGAATCGAGTTGAAAAAGCGACGCCATCTGTATCTTTGGGGGAGAACAATCATTTCTTCCTCTTTCCTTTGATCTTGATGGCTCCTATGTTTAACCTAGTATGGTGGACAATCAATCATTAGGGCGACTATCTCTTGTTCCCTATGGCATACTGATGTGACAATGGAGCAATGATATTAAAGAGATCTGGTAACATGCTACAATGTAGGGCATACCTGTTTTCATGACCTGACAGTGTTCTTGAATGTACAAGCATTGGAAACTTAGCCTCTTTTAGAAGCTGGTTACTTTAGGACACTCGATACCATGCCAAACTGATGTGGATGTGGTTATGCCTTGGTATGTAAGCTGACCAAAAAATAGAGACTGAATGGCATGGCATGTCATGAATGGCACTTTTTAGCATGCTGAACGATGGTTTCCTGCTATGAACAGTGGTAATTGAGTCTCTAATTTTTCCCACCCCCCCACCCAGAGACTTCATTGACTTTGAAGTCTGGGATTTGTCATAAAGCTGACTTGTGAATGAAGAATGGTTGACAATGCCTTGTTGTGACGCTGATTTGTCGTTAATTTTACAGTGACCTTGTCAGGTCTTTGTCCATGTCTCGACAAGACATAAGTATCTTCCCTCTCTGATTTAGACCAGTGTACTTGGTGGTTCTTGTACACATTATCAACCAATCTCCCTTCTGTTTTTTATGTTTGATTTACTAACACCTTGGTCTGAGCATGACAAAAGGTTATCAAATATGTTCCTGATTGAAGTGATGAACCCAAGGCAATGGGAAGGCCAAAGCCATGAGATATCAGCCTCCTCTCCCGCCATGACCATGGTGTGGAGCAAGCAAGTCGTTCATAAGGTAAGATCTTCTCCAGCAAAAATATGTTGGCTAATTGGGCATGGAGAGCAAGGCATCCTTGAAGGTACCTGAGACAAGCACAAAACATCTATAGGGCTTCTGAATGCTGAAATTTTGAGCTAGGCCTTGGTAAGACAGCTTGCTGGAGTAGACGTGTACACCTTATACATGATCCGGTCAATGCACATTACTCTTGTTTGCCGGTCCCTTGTAGCCGATGCCTTATGTCAGATTTAGATACCTTATGATAAGAATGAGTTCCATTTCTTTGGCTCAAATCGTTTCTCCTGGTTATGGCTTTGCTCTTTATAGGCACCATAAAAAATACCCAATTCTGATATGCTGTTGGTAGATGTTTTGTCTGAATACCAGGTGGTATACCCCTGCCAGACTTCATTACCTAAGTCCCAATACCTGCCCCCCTTTGTACACATGTTTTACCCAAAACAAGGGGTGGGTAAACACTAAAAGTTTGATATAAGATTCTTTCCCGATTGTTACTTTATGACCTTGGGAATTGAGGGTTCTTTCACTGGCCTCTTCTTCCGGTCACCAGAGCTTATATACAAACTAAAAGGTAAAACTCTACATTTTGATGTACATGTGTTGATGTACCTTCGTTTGTCACAACTTGCCAACGTGGGACATGCCAATGGCAGAAAATTCATTACCTAAACCTGCCCCCATTGGTTTTGTACACATGTGGTACCCAAAAACATGGGCTAGGCACACTCACTCCATAAGGAGCTGCCATACCAGGGGATGGTTGGTGGGTTCCCTCTCTCTCCCTCTCTCTCCCTCCCTCCCTCCCTCCATGGATCTGGCTGGTTCTTTTAAAACTTGATAGTTTAAGACGAGGTTTACTATTTCATGAGCAGAAACCATGAGCCATGAGCCATGAGCCGCATGAGCCGCATGAGCGGTGAGCCGAAGTCTAAGATACGCGGATTTCATGAGCGGACTCCTCCAAATTTGGAAATGCGGCAGATTAAACAAGTATTAAAATAATAGTTTTTTATTTGACCTTGCCGTTTTTGGACGTTCCAGATCATGTAATGCGTCGAAGATATGTCGTCAGTAATAAGTCCGCTCATGGTTTTTTAGATCCGCTCATGGAAATAAGTGACCGTGCAACGGGAAATCCAGTATACCACTGCAAAAGGACGTCGCATACTGGCCTGTATAGAGTATTCTACGGTTTTACATGCCTTAACATTGGAATGAAGCTGACCCTTTTGCCGCGATTGAACCAATGGAGTCTGCACCAATAGAGTCTGCAGTACTTCACAATTCTGTCTTCTTCGGGTATTCGGCGGGAAAGGTTTGCAACTGAACTGGGAAATAAGGTGCCGCATTAGGGTTGGCACGTGCGAAATTTCGGAGCGGTTTGGTGTTGGCGAAGGCCGCCTCTACCAGTACCTACGACGATACTTGGAAATGCGGTGCCGCATTTCCTTGTCGGAGGTCAAATGAGGAAAGCAAGTTTTCGGAAAGCAGAAAAACATGAACCCTCCAACATACAAAAATACATGCACGTGGAAACAAGTGAACGATATAGTAATATCTTAGTTCGAGCAAAACAGGTTACTGGTAGGCAAGACATATGTCGGACCTTTCTGTGGCCAGATTCTGAGGTACTGGCAGCAGTACAGTTCTACTATCCGAAAAGGATGGGCGTACCACTGTATTGGGACCGCAAGCCAAGCTCGCTGGTCCCCTGGATCCATATTCAGAAGAGTGTGAACCTCCTGGGGGCTCAACCCTGGTGCATGTATGAAGTGATGAGTTGTGGAATTACAACGGAGTCTCTTTAGGTACACGTAGTACAAATGCTTGCAAGGGCAGTATGATGCCCCCTTGTTCGCCATGATCTGGAAGTCGGTGCAATTGCAGGTGGGTAATTCTGAAATGGTGATGGTGTACACCTCATTGCGAACAGCTGAGCCTGCCGTGGCCATCTGATACACACGCCCGAATCCTGGTGGGGGCACTTCTGTCGAGCTCTGGATTGTACAGTTCATCCGAAGTGCATTCCCCATCCTTGTCTCGTTCACTTTTGAGGGAGGTCGCCGCCTCTTCGGTTTCCCCCAACGGTGTGTAGGATGCTTAGAGTTGTCGTGTCCCATTGTTCTTGGTCTCACAGGGGTCGGTGGTGGAGGTTGTGGAAGCGGAAATGGTTGTCTGGGGACGTCAGTGCGCTGCACCATCCGAAATCCTGCGGCGGTAAGGGCGTCGGCCTCAACCTGACTCAGATCGCAGCCTGGTTCCACCGGCCACACCGGGGGAGCCTCTGGCATTGTTTGTATGCCGTACTTGGGCTTTCCATACACGCAAGTCATAATGTCGTGCCTGCAGAACCAGAACTGGGTGGTTGTCGCCTCCGCAAACTTTGCATGGACAAATCTTCCTGTAAAAGTAGGAGCAGGGACAGCCCCATCTGGATTCCTCCTTATCATCTCTAAACAACGTTGCCGTGTATCCACACGAATTGCGGAACACCTTCCTCGAAACGACGGCTTTGTGCGAGCAATTCTCCACTGTGATGCAGACACAGTCGTCTCCACAATGGCTTGGCCATACTGCATAACAGCGGGCGGAATCTGGGGCAAGGGAGCGGTGGGAATTTCTCGCACGAAATCCCCGGTTGAAGGCGACGGCAATCTGGAATTTCTTGGGCTTCCACTGCTGGAAGACACATTGTGCGGCAACATGACGGGACCTCGAGGTGCTGTCCGAATGTTCCTGTCGGATCTCCAGGAATCCTCTTCGCACCCGGGTTCCTCTTCAATCCTCCGCCTCACAGGGCGAGTCCGGATGTCCCCCTCTAGGTGTTCACCTCTGCGGTGCAGAGGCGTCCCTTTGATCTTCTCTCGCAATGTTGTCGCCCATTTCAGTGGATTCTTGGACCTCGAAGCTGTTCGTACCAACAATTCCTCCCTATCCGGCCCAAAGCCCCATTGTTTGCCGCTCAGGAACTTGTAGTACGTGGCTTGCTGCATGATTGCTCTGTCGATGTCCTCCGTTGTGGCCGTCACTACGTCCACCAGATGTGCGGCAGAAGACGCTCGCCAGGAGGAGTGGACCGATTCTGCCATATTCGTGTTCGGCATGTCCGTGTCGGAATCCAAGCACCGCTCCTAGAAGGACACAAACAATGGTGAGGGACCAATCGAAATGTCCGTAACAGAAAGACAAATGAACGAAAATGACAGCAGCCTACCTCCCGCATGTACTGTCCGAACTGTCGATACCGAAAATGCCACCACCCCAACCAGCTGTGCAATGCTCCCAGATTGGTTGTCTCCACTGCACCTGACGTGTTCCACCAAGCCTCGATGATAGCAAACTTAACCTCCGCGTCATCAAATGTGGGTGCATCCTTCCACGCCGTACAAAGGACACGGTGTTCAGCCTGGAATGAGCTAGCAACAAATTTGGAAGTGTAGTGAGATAGACTCTGCATCCAATGGAATCCACAGGATCTCTCTTTCCCCTCCATTGGAACATTGGGGTCCTCACCGTACACACGCCGCACCGCTGCCCAGTTGGCCTGAGCGTTGTCTGCCATGAATCCCCTGAAATTGGGCTCTGGCAATCCCGCCCTTGCCATCTGCTCGTTTATGCCCTCCCACAGATGCATCTCGGACTGTGTGTCCTCCCCTTTCATCTCGCAGATTGCAATCGTCATGAGCCTCTTGGAGTGATAGTCATAAACATGCGCACCCATAGTCACCCACTGATGGTTTGTAATTCGCTTGATGTGATCAAACATCACCCAAGCATTCGACAAGTTTCCAGTTGTCATGCGAGTGACCAAGTCGACTCCACTCCCAGGCCCACACGTCGACATTTTGAAAATGTAACAACGATCGGATTCGCTGCCTTGCCCTGGAAACCTGCTACCTTGGATGTAGTCATATCCAGTCATTCGTTTCACCTCTAGGATTGAGTACATGTCCGACCCCCTGCCGAACTCCTGCTTGCAAGATACGATGTGATTCCGCACATTCGGACTACAAACGTGCGAGACGGACTCCAAGAGGTCACGCATCTCGTCTTCGGTCAAGGGCTCTCGGTCGGAACCATCTTCAGACATGATTTTGCCAAGAGCAATCTTGTGGGCTGCCTTCAGCTGAATCTGCTTTGGTCTGGCTCCGGGGCTCAATTTCACCTCATCTTTTATGATGTCGTGTGCTTCCTACACAGCCTCACGCATGTTGCCTCTCGCCAAGGGGTGGCAGTGGACCCCAACGTGTATGCAAGCTCTAGTCAAGTCCGGGAGCAAATGGATTACGTAATATTGCTTGGCTCTGCACATGGACATGCACGTCGGTGGTTCTTTGCAATGTGCACACTTGAAAGAACCCGCAGGAGCTTGGCTGGAGACAATCAATGGATGATGCGTTGTGCCAGTCCAAACCGTCTCGTTTATCCGCCCTCCTTTGGAGAGAAAGTGGAGCACATAGCACGCACGCAGCCCTCTCGCCATTACTTGGTGGGAAAACAATTCTTCTGTTCTCAAACAATCGCAAGGTGGGGTAGCACAAACAAAGATGACGAAATTGCAATTCCTGCCGGTAAGCAAAAGAGAATTTGAAATCGCCAGCTCCAGCAAAGGGATTGTTGACGGCTTCAACAGGTCCTCCTAGCTGCTGGCAAACTTGGAAGTTTAAGTGAAAAGAGATATCATAGCTTCAACGATGAGCGCACTCCTTCAGGAGTATAAGTCTCTCCGATGGAGTCCACCCACGTCCACTGGCAGCAGTTCCACCGCAACAGCATAGCAGTGCGCATTCTTCTGCATGGGTGCCCGTCGTAGCTGGGAAAATCGGAATCAAGGATGCGCAGGAGCCACGGACTCCTCAGACCAAGATCGTCACCCCGCTCGAAGGCGTACTAGCCTGGGAGATACTCAAAAGCGGACAATGTTTCCACATTTGAACCAGTATCTTCTGTGTAATCTGTGTACCAGATAACGATGTCTCCCGATGTGGCCGAATACATTGCATAATCGATGCCTCCATAAGGGCAGTCGTCTCGGTTCCGGAAGCACGACATCCTTGCAAAGGAGGACCTGAGGACGTCTTTGATGCCGATGACAATGACCTTGCGGACAGCAACGAAGCCCTTAGATTTTGGAAATGATGCGAAGCGGAAGAGCAGTCCGGGCTCAAATAATGGAGCATCTGGGTCCCACGCACCCACCGACAGAGGTGTAATGTGTTCATGACGCCCATACCTCTTTCTCATCCACGGGGTATAGGTTGAGATATGCCACCGAAGTCCATCCCCGGATGGAAATTCGGCGCCGCATTTACATCAAAGGGGGGATGGACTTTGTCGTGTCGAGTGGCTATCGGCCCACCTGGCAGTCATTGCCCATAGTTTGCATGGCAGGGTAGGAAACTGAAACGGCTACATTCATGGAGCAGCCAATCTTCATCCGTCCAGGATCCTACAGGGGGGAAATTTAAATGTGCCCTGGAGTGTTTGTGAGGAAATGCAGCGTTAGCTTGAACTTTTTCTAGCCACCGCGCTGCTCCTCCTCCATCCGGAAGCTGTTGTCATTGAGCGTACTCCAGTACTCCGGTACTTTTCAAGGATGCCGTGCCACCGAACTCCAGCCGACTACCCTTATCATGGCCACGATTATGCTATGTTCAAACCAGAATCAGGAGACATCATTGTCTGGCTCTCTGTTTTCACAGACGCTGCTGGAATCAAGCAAGAGTCTTTGCACGCAATGGAGTATCTGGAGGGCTATTACCGCTTTGAGCGAGGTGAGGGCGAGGGTCAATGCGGTCCGTGGGTCCTGAAAATTGTTGACCTCGATATATCAAGCCGGACAGATCATGCACGGCCTCGCTTTGGCGCTGGAACTGCTGCCAGTGGACCAGGGAGGACGGCACCGGGGAAAACTATATATGTGCAGATCACTCCGCTCTTCCAGTGTATGGAGACATTCGGCTGAGTTGCGAAGACGAATCGCACGGGCACATGAGGCCCACAGTGACCTTGTCAATGTATGATGGTGGTATCATTGATGGACATGACATTGTCGTCGGCTCCAGCAAGGACAGCAGAACGACCGAATTGCAGTTTACCTCGAGGTGCCGTAGCAGTAATGAGCTTGTTTTGAGGGGTATCGAAGTTCCGTCGACTTGGTGAAGCCCATGTAGAAGGAGGAAGGGCTTAGTTTTGTCTGCAGTTGGTAAATGTGAGACATCGTGTCCGATCAATAAACCCATCGTACCTCACTTCTGTGTGATTGTGTTTCATTCTGTTGAATAACTGTCGGAATTGGCCCACTGTTTACAATTTGATGTCTCATTTCTACAATTTGTCTGTCCGGATGAATATACCAGAGTAACCGGTATGAGAGTCATGTGTCAAGAATATACCAGAGTAACGCCATGTCGGACATTGAAATGTGGCACCGCATTTCAGTGTCGGACAATGGAATGCGGTGCATCATTTCCGTCCAGGTACACGAAATACCAACACGGGTCTATAAATTGGACAGACAACGAGGTTGGCATTGCAAATGCGACGACGCATTTCCAGCTTGGCAATGGAAACTTCTTTTTGGACAAGGGAATGCGGTGCCGCATTTCCGTCCAACACTTCGAAAAGTGTGACATTTCCGACCAGCGCGATGGAATGCGTTACCGCATTTCCGTGAGAGGGTCTGCAAATGGACAAATTGCGATGTCCGTTCTGGAAATGCGGCGCCGCATTTCCATGTCCGTCATCGACTTTTTTTTGACAATGGAATGCGGTGCCAATTTTTGTTGATGGGCCTGCAGTTCGAACAACGACCATCCCCAATATGGAAATGCGGCACCGCATTTCCAATTCCGCCATCTCGACCTCCTTGTTCGACCTCTATAAGCGTGGTGGCATCCATGCAATGAGCGGGAGAGGCCAAAACTGGCGTGTGGAGAAAGGAAATTTTGGAAATGCGGCACCGCATTTCCAATCGGCCGATTACTTTTTACTATGCCAACATTGAAATGGAAAATTTAGTCCCTCCCCTGTTTTGGAAATGCGGTGCCCCATTTCTGATTTTGGGAGCGTCGTGGTTTGGGCGATTGTGTGGCTGGAATGCACACTGGAGAGGGGTCATGAATGTCGGGGAGAATTTCCTTTATATACTCTGGAAGAGAATTTACATTTACAGAGACTTCATTAAAATTCTATTAATCTTGAAAATCATCCGAATCCTCATCCTGTTCTAGACTGTCCTGCTCCGCCTCCACCCCCTCATTGCCTTTCTCATCTCCAGCGGACTGCTCGTCGGCCAGGCTTTCGAAAATCCCATCTTCCCCTTGCGGAACTGTCCATCTCACCTCCATTGGGTCGTCTTCCTCCCTGTCTGCGTCGCTCTCATCCGCTGAATCACTTATGTACTTTCGTACCCGTCTACCTGTCTGAGCTGCTGCCAACTCTTTCCTTATCCTTCTGTCCTCCCTAGCCCTCTCCAAAATCTGCTCTACTTTACTGGGATTCTCACTTCTTCTAATCGCTGTATTTGCGAGTTTAACTGCATAACTAGGAAGGGAGTAGTCCCTCACCGGGCTCGTCATGAAGTCGGCCCTCGCAAAGAACGGGACATTCTTCCTGGCAGGAAGTGTAGGCCCTACATGTTTCGACCCGGACCCTGCAATCCTGCACATGACAATCATCAACAAGACTAATGAGAACCACAGTCCGGAAATTCGTTTGACAAAAATGACCCAGAAGGCTTTGCAAACTTACAATGTTTGCACTCACTCGTATTCCGGGTTCTCCTCCGCATCAATGTCCACTGTGTCTTCCTCGGACTCCGACGAATCCGAGGAGACTTCCGCTCTGTTGGGAGCCTTAACATTCCGTTGCAGCCCTTCCAGATGGGATCCCCACACGGATGAATCCTCCTTGTAGGCAAAGAGGTGCCGGTCGGAAAACCGCCCAGCCCACATTGAGGCACCTGTTACAATGCCATCCACACATTACAACATGGCGCTTCAGATGTTGCGAACTACATCCTAACGAGAATTTGCAGAACAGCATAGATCAAGATTCTGCATACCTGTCCCACAGATGAGGTCGAGCACTGTGCCCTCCACGTCTGTGCATGTCTCCATAATTGTCTGAATGAAGGCAGGGCTTCGAGTCCGTGAGTACCGCAGGGGTTCCGTTGAAGTGAGGCTATGAGGGAGAAGTTCCTTGGGAACGTTGTTGAACAGAACGTCGTAATCGAGGGGGTCGCAGTTCGGGTCAACCTTTCCTCCCTCCTTCCGGAAAGCAAAGGTGGAGTTCTCCTTCACAAAGCAGTATGCATCGAACTGCTTCGTCTGCATACACAGGGGGGAACGATTAGAAACCGAATGCGGCACCGCATTTGAAAACACCCAAGCAAATGAATGGACGAGTGCCAGTGTCGTAATCACCTTCTTCCCTTCCAACCGAAGGCCCAGTGTGTTGATGCACGTCCACTTCTTTTTCAGAATCGGGACGGCGCTCTTGCGGGTCCACTTCGCAATTCCTGTCTGAGTGTTTTTTCCTCTGCTCGCCAGGACAACCACAAGCCTCTGTCGTCCAACACCATGCGGACAAGCCCGAATCCTTTCTTCCAAAAGTCCTCCGAGTACCTGTTCCAAGATGGCAAAGCTTGCAGTCCTTCCACAGGCTCTCCGTCCGAAATATCCAAGATGATCATATCGCAAGACCACTTGGTGGCATTTCCGCCCCTCCTACAATCCTTGTCTGCACACACCCTCTCAAAGAACGAGACCATATTCTGAAATCCTGGGGTGTCGGAAGGCTCTTCGGCAGTCGCCTTCTTCAGTGCTCTGCCCTTCAGACCCTCCATGGTCTTCATGTATGCCAACTTGGCTGCCCGTCCATCCAAAGCCGCCAAGAAACTCTCATTTACACACTGGAGTACTGTTTCGGGAGCCACTTTCGGCCTCTTCATTTCCACCGGCTCGAAAGGGTGCCCCCCTGGGGGGTTGAAGAGTGCCTTCTTTGCCGAGCCAATTCTTGTGCCTCTCGTGACAACGGTGGGCACAGGGGAGGCAGCCTGCGTTTGGGGGGGTGGGCTGGTTGCAAAGTCTCCATCGGAGTCCTCTTCCTCATCCTCTTCCTGAACAGGCTGTTTCTGCTTCTTCGTTTTGGCGGGTGTCACAACAGCTGCTCCTTGCTGGCGAGTCCTCTTCTTCGACCCCTTTTGTTGGGCCTGCACAGCTGCATCCACCGTCTTTTGTGCCATCTCAGCTGCCTTTCTGGATTCTTCTAGAGCAGCAGATTCCTTTGCCGACTTTGGCCCAGCAGGGACACGTCTTTCCTTTCTCTTCTCTTCTGCCAAGGCGTGCAGATCTTTCTCAGACTCGTCAACAATACCGCCAGACATATCCAGGTACCAGGGGCATCCAACGAGATGCGCGGGATGCCATTGTTTCTGCATCTCGGGTGTGTAGACACAGCTTGGGCCCGCCACGGTCCAAGCCATGAAGAACGGGGGCTCTTGAGCCAGGGCCCCTGTCTGAAGGAGCACGTATTTCATATACCTGCAAGGCAGTCAGCATGCGTGAGCATAAGATTGGACGAACCTACTCGCAGAGTGCCACCAAAAACATAAAATGCGAATGCGGTGCCGCATTTCCAAGAAAAACCTCGTAACCAGGCTTCGCATACAAGGGCAGCTGTGCTTCACCTGTAAACAATTCGCATTGCAGCTTTCCCCGCTCCCTCCTGATGTGTAAACTCCACGCTCCTTCTTGTTGTCTGTAGCTCTCTGGCGAAGAGGTTGTCCTTGTACGCACATCTGAAACGTGTCACGTAGTCTTCCAATGTCTGTGTTCCATCCCATTTGACGTACAAGCCGAATGAATTTGTGTGCATTACGACTTGCTCCTTCGCATTCGACATTACCTACGATTCCCAAATGCATTGTCACGTAGCAGTTCAGGGAATTCATTTCAGAAAAGCAAATCTGGGGAAGTACCTTGAATTACCTGGAACCACCAAGTCATGCGGTTGAGCCACACATCCACTGCAGGGTCGGAAACTTCGAGTGGAAAAGACCACATTGTCCTTATGCTCTCGGATGCATTCCAGATCGACAGCCACCGTGTCTGCCATTTCCGATCCAATGTCAGGAGATGGAAGAGAGTGGCTATTGCTAGGAAGGAACTTCAGTGCATTGAAACCTCACCTTCTCTTTCGCCTCAACACATGCCGTTGAGAGGTGATGCAGTTTCTCCAATTGCATGGTCGGCTGCATGGCCCGAGAATAGTGTTTTGCAATCTCGGGGATGAAGTCCTTTCCAAGTGCCGGATCTGCAATTGCCACCAGCTTCACAAGCTTTGACTTGTATTTGGTTCTGGACTTGACACCGGCTTCCTTCAAGTGCTCAGTCAATGACTGCAACGTTTTCACCTGCCCCTCACTTTCCATGAAGAAGCGTTTGGCATGGGCCAAATCCAGTTTGATGTTTGACTGCCAACAAAAACATGCAGAAGCGTTACATTCGATTCATGTGGAAAGATTACTGGAAATTGGGGAAGGATGAGCAGAGGGAAATTGGAGGACGACTTACTTCGTATATCACCTCCACCATTCCATCCATAGTGAGACGATACCATGTCCGGTCTATTTTTGCAACGGCATTCTGAATGAGCTCGGGCTCCAGCATTTCCGCAAACATCTGCGGATCAGTGATGTCGCGGCCCTTTGCCTTGAGGGCAGGGGGTCGGGACACATGAGGGGCTGCCCCTGTGGTGGGGGCAGCGGCGGCGATAGGTATGGGGGGCTGAAGCACCCTTGAGTGCCCAAGGCACTCAAGGAGGCGGAGGCGCTCACTAGGTGGAGCCCCGCACACCGGGTTGCGGTGGAGGTGGCTCCACAAGGGGTGGTGGTAGCTTAGTGGGACTTAGTGGGAGTGGCATAGGACTCACCATGGGGTGGAGACCTCGAGGTGGGAGTCGTGGGGAGTCTTGGGACTCATCACGGTCCATTGGGGCCGCGGTGAGTGGGCCAAGACTCACCGCGACTCACCACCGGGAGTCGAGGGTTTTCGTGGTGGTTCGCCATAAAATGGCATGGCTGGTTATGAAACCCCCGCGGACAGCTACAGAAGTATATATAGGGAGTAGTAACCCCGAGAACGGTGCAAGCCCGTTGGTGACCAAAAACTAGTGAGTAAGCGAGCGAGCCGGAAAGCGACCAAAGAGTGGGGAGCTGTTCCGGACTGCCATCTACCAAAGGGAATTCTCCTAGTCCCAAATAGGTGGAGGGTTTAGAGGGAAGCGGAAGGGGACCGTTATGTCCCGGTGAGCAGCCGAAACTCCAAGTTGGCCCGGCGGCCAGGTTGGGAGTCAGGCGCGCGCATCAAAGCGAGTAACTATGACTTGAAGGGGAGTTTACCGAATCGAGGTGTGCGACATTTGGTATCAGAGCTTAGAGTTCAGTACGCGATCGTCCTTGGGATTGGCCTCATCATGGGGTCGGGCAAGCCGAAGCGAAAGCGGAACGGCCCAAAAGATGATGACCCCGGTGAGCCCGATGGGGGCGACGTGTCACCGAGGCGGCCGTTTGAGGAAGCGATTAATGTTTCCGAAAACGAGGCCGCTCAGGAGCGGGAGGAATCCGAGGAGTCGGAGCCCGAGGAATCTTTGAGAGCTCCGACAAACCAAGAGATGCCTCCCATGCCGGCAGCCTTTTGGGAAGGGTTGTTGGCGCAGTTTGGCGGGACGTTGAAAGACGTGTTGAAGGCGGCTAATGCCACTTCCACCAAGGCAAAGTTTAAGGTGAAGCCTAAGGAACCCGGCACCTTCGAGGGCGTTCGAAACCGGAAGGCACTCAACACCTGGCTCCTGGAGCTAGAGCAGTACTTCCGGGCGGCCAAGTTGAGTGACGAGGATCGGGTGGAAGTGGCTCCCACCTATTTGAGGGGCTATGCTCAACAATGGTGGCAGAAACGCCTTCACGACCGAGGCCCAAGCCCGGAAACCTTGAACTGGAGTGAGTTCAAGGAATTGATGAAGAGACAGTTTGTGCCCCTCAACGCATCCTGGCTTGCCCGGGACAAGATGAGGAATTTGAAGCAAACAGATGACATTCGGGGGTATGTCCAGGCTTTCAATGTGCTGTTGCTCGAAGTCGCGGACATGGCAGAACCAGAAATGGTCTTCAACTTTGTGGCGGGACTGGCCCCATGGGCTAGGCGGAAGTTGGAGGAGAAGCCACCCAAGACTTTGAACGAGGCAATTGAGAGAGCTGAATGTTTCTCGGATGTCCCTAGGGGTGAGAGACAAGGCCGTACGGAGCTGAACCACAAGAAGACCCGGCGGGAAGGTGACTCCTCCCGACCGGAAAAGAAGTGGGATAGGCCACGCGGCGAAAATGGCACGTGGAAATCGAAGGGAGGTCCCTCACACGTCAAGGCGGCACCCGGTGCTTCGAAAGGAAAAGCGGGTGGAGCGACTTATGGCGGACAGAAGGCGACCTTTGATGGAGTGTGTTTCAATTGCGGGGAGCCCGGGCACATGGCCAAGAAGTGCACGAAGCCCCGGCAATTGAACATGACTCGGGCGACCACGGAGCTGTCGGAAGATACCATCAGTCGCTTGGTGGAAGCGGTGGTCGCCAGGACTTGCAAGGTAGGCAAATTTTCTTGTGAGTTGTATCAGGAAACTGGCGCCTTACGAAAAGGGAGTCAGTTATTGTTCGTGGATGGGATAATATCCGGAACTAATGTGTCGTTGTTGGTGGACACAGGAGCGTCGCACTCCTTCATGACGCCGGCGGCGGCGCGAAAGTTGGGACTCCCGACAAGTGACGTGGGGGCCTCTATTGAGGTGCGCTCTGCCAAAGGAGAACCTCAGTTGGCGACAAGGTTGGCGTTTGATGTTCCTCTTCAACTGGGGAGTTGGGAGGGACGTGAGAACTTCACTATCTGCGAGATCGATGGAGTGGATCTCATTTTGGGAATGACCTTTTTGAGCAAATCCGGAGCGGTCATAGATGGCCGCAAGAGAGTAGTCACGCTGCCATGTGGGAATGGTGGCGAGGTTTTACGAGTGTCGGAAACGCCCAAATCCGTGGGAGGGCGAATAAACCTTCTATCAGCAAAGGAGTGGGCCGTGGAGGAGACACACGAGTCCCAGTTTTTGCTTTACATTAGAGAAGTGAAAGGAGAAGGCGATGGGGAGCCGAGCCCAGATTGGATCAAGGGGATTTTGGAGAAATACCAGGATGTGATGCCAGAGGATTTACCAAGCGGCTTGCCACCGCGAAGAGGAGTTGACCACAAAATTGAGGTGATACCGGGATCGGAACCGCCTGCCAAGGCGCCCTACCGGTTGAGCCACAAAGAGTTGGTCGAGCTGAAGACTCAGCTCAAAGATCTAATGTCAAAGGGGTACATCCGGCCGAGTAAGTCACCTTACGGAGCCCCGGTGCTATTTGCAGACAAGAAGGATGGGACGCTGCGGATGTGTGTCGATTACAGGGCTCTGAATAAGGTGACTATCAAAAACCGGTACCCTTTGCCAAGGATCGACGACCTCTTCGATCGGTTGGCAGGAGCGAAGTATTTCAGCCGGATCGACTTGCGCTCCGGCTATCACCAAATTCGGGTGGCGGAAGGAGATGAGGAGAAGACCGCGTGCAGGACAAGGTATGATTCATATGAGTTCTTGGTGATGCCTTTTGGGCTCACCAATGCACCAGCGACATTTAGCACGCTGATGAACAGCCTTTTCCAGGAGTGGTTGGATGACTTTGTGATCGTGTACATCGACGACATCTTGGTGTACTCGAAAACAAAGGAGGAGCACCTGGAGCACCTCAAAAGGGTGTTCCAAAAATTGCGAGAAGGGAAGCTGTATGCCAAAGCTTCAAAGTGCGAATTCGGGGTCACAAAAGTGGAGTTCTTGGGGCACGTGATTACACAGGATGGGATCAAAATGGATGACAGAAAGGTGAGGGCGATCTTGGACTGGGAGCCTCCGACTTCGGTCCCGGGAGTGCGATCCTTCCTAGGACTCGCCTCCTATTACCGGAAGTATGTGAGAAATTTTGCCAAGATCGCGGGGCCGCTGTCGGACCTTCTGTGTAAATCCAAAGTCTGGGTATGGAACACATTTTGTGGCCAAGCTTTTGCTGAATTGAAGCAGCGGATGACGGAAGCTCCAGTCTTAAAAATCCCGGAGTTCGATCGTCCGTTTGAGATTCATACAGATGCATCGGACTTCGCAATTGGGGGTGTACTTATGCAAGATGGACGTCCAGTGGCTTACGAAAGTAAGAAACTGAATGAAGTGGAGCGACGGTGGCCGACGCACGAAAAAGAGATGAAGGCGGTGGTACATTGCCTTGAACTCTGGCGCCACTATGTTGGTTCCAACCCAGTGAAGGTGTTCACGGACAATGTCACGGTGAAGTATTTTGCCACGCAGCCCAAGTTGTCCCCAAAACAACTTAGGTGGCAAGATACTTTGGCAGTGTTCGACGTGGATATCCAGTACAAACCGGGACGGGACAATGTGGTGGCCGATGCTTTAAGTAGAAAGCAGCAGCTCTTGTTGGTGTACAAGGGCGAGACGGCGCTCCAAAGGAAGATCCGGAAGGCTTGCCGGAAGGATGAGCTGGCAAAGTGCGTGATGCAGAACTTGAGAATGGGGGTTAAATCGCAGTTCCACTTGCAAAACGGACTGCTCCGGTATAAGCAAAAACGTCTCTATGTGCCAAAGGGAGGGATCAGGGATAGTCTCTTGAGAGAATGCCATGATAGCCCGCTTGCGGGCCACGGTGGAGCCAAGCGCACTGCGGCACTCTTGAAGAAAGAGTATTTCTGGCCCAAACTGAGGGAGGAGGCAGAGGAGTATGTAAAGACATGCACCACATGCCAACAAAACCGGAGCGAGTATAAAAAGCAAGCGGGGCTGTTACAACCCTTGCCGATTCCAGAGGGGACTTGGGAAAGCGTCTCGATGGATTTCATGACTGCTATGCCGCTGTCAAAAGGATTCGATGCAATCATGGTGGTGGTAGATAGGTTCAGTAAAATGGCCCATTTCATCCCCACCAAGGAGACGGCAACTGCGCAGGAGACAGGGCGACTTTACTTCGCCCACGTCTTAAAGCATCATGGAGTCCCGAAGGATATTGTCTCGGACCGCGACCCAAAGTTTACGAGTAAATTCTGGAGAGCACTTTGGAAGAAGATGGGGACGAGGCTGAAGATGAGCACCGCCTTCCGACCTACGACGGACGGCCAAACGGAAAGAGTGAATTCCGTAGTGAAGCAATTCTTGCGGAATTACGTGTCGGCAGACCAATCAGACTGGATGGAACACTTAGACGCGGCAGAGTTCTGTTATAATAACACAGAACACTCCGCGACGGGAGTTTCCCCTTTTGTGTTGGTCTATGGAAAAGCACCTCTGGTGCCGACAAGTTGGGCCGCCCAGGACGTTGAGGAACCGGCAGTAGCGGCGGTACTGGAAGAACGCGAGCGTTTGTTGAAGCTCGCAAAGTACAACATTGCCAAAGCTAGGAAACGGTATGAAAGGCAGGCGAATCGGAAGCGGAGGGAAGTGAAGTTTGAGGCAGGCACAGAGGTCTGGTTGAACATCAAGAATTTTCGACTACCTCCGGAAATGAGTCCGAAGTTCGTACCTCCGTATGCGGGTCCCTTTCGCATTCGGAGGGTTATGAATGAGGATGTGTATGAATTGGAGCTGCCAGCAAACAGCAAGGTGCACCCAGTATTCCATGTCTCCCTTTTGAAGCCTTACTTCAAAGATGAAGCACGTCCGAATCGGCAGCAAGTGTTGCGTCCGCCACCTATGCTGTTGGATCATGAAAATGAACCCGAGTACGAGGTGGAGGCAATACTTAAGTCGAGGAGGTTCAAGAACCGAGAAACGGAGTATCTCGTCAAATGGAAGGGCTATCATCTTGTGGAGGCATCTTGGGTGCGTGCCTCAGAAATGGGAAACGCATCCGAGGCAGTTGCAGCGTTCGAAGGGCGACCTCAAAAGCGGAAGAAGCGTTGATGGGGACATCAACCTTGGAGCGTGGGGGAGGAAATGCATGCTTAGCCCGGTTTAGCTAGCTCAGGAATCCGATTGCAAAAACTTGTATTGTACAAAAATTTGTGATAAAGGAAATGGGTTCCAAATATTGTGCGTCCTATTGTGTTTGGAATGGTGATGCATGGTGTGGTTGGCTGGTGTGTAGAATGCATGCTAGCTTACAAAAGTGGGAGAGGTAAATTGGGTTAATCGTGTGTTTGCGCAGTGCCGAAATCGGGTGACTCCCATCCAAGGGGCAAGGAAACTTGCGCCTTATTTGGGAGTTCAAGTGCTAGTGCGCACCTGGCGCGTGCGCGTACTATAACTGCGCTACCGAGGGGGTTGCCTTGTAGTGCGGGCTAACGCGGAAGCTACGTGCTTCCGTTCACGTACTATAATCGTGTAGCCTCGGGACGAAGTCGTAGTGCGGCTTCGGCGTGTTCCCGTACCTCAGGCCAGCATTCCAAGGCGGACCCAATTGTAGTGATTGGGGCGCACGGTTGGTTCAAGGTTATCTTCCTAGTCAAAGAGGGTTTCAGGTGAACCCTTGCTCAAGGTGATGCCAAAAGCGGCATCATGAGCGATCGCAAGCAATGTTGTTGCAGTAAGGCGATTCGATCCTCGGGGAGGATCGTTCCTTGGCCTTGAAGTAGGCCAAGAAGAGTGCACTGGGAGGAGCTGGAGAGGCTCCACCCTTGGCCGGGACTTGGAGGAAGTCGGCCGAACTAGCTAGTGGAGAGTGGAGTCAAGTGTGGGGTTTGGTTCTTTGCCATGGGACGCCATGGTACGGAAACAAACTCCTTGATGTGGGACGCCACAACTTGGATGTTCGTTTCTACAAAATGGACAAGTCGATGAGGACATCGACTCCCTGTTGGTAGGGGTGTGTGTCGCGGCCCTTTGCCTTGAGGGCAGGGGGTCGGGACACATGAGGGGCTGCCCCTGTGGTGGGGGCAGCGGCGGCGATAGGTATGGGGGGCTGAAGCACCCTTGAGTGCCCAAGGCACTCAAGGAGGCGGAGGCGCTCACTAGGTGGAGCCCCGCACACCGGGTTGCGGTGGAGGTGGCTCCACAAGGGGTGGTGGTAGCTTAGTGGGACTTAGTGGGGGTGGCATAGGACTCACCATGGGGTGGAGACCTCGAGGTGGGAGTCGTGGGGAGTCTTGGGACTCATCACGGTCCATTGGGGCCGCGGTGAGTGGGCCAAGACTCACCGCGACTCACCACCGGGAGTCGAGGGTTTTCGTGGTGGTTCGCCATAAAATGGCATGGCTGGTTATGAAACCCCCGCGGACAGCTACAGAAGTATATATAGGGAGTAGTAACCCCGAGAACGGTGCAAGCCCGTTGGTGACCAAAAACTAGTGAGTAAGCGAGCGAGCCGGAAAGCGACCAAAGAGTGGGGAGCTGTTCCGGACTGCCATCTACCAAAGGGAATTCTCCTAGTCCCAAATAGGTGGAGGGTTTAGAGGGAAGCGGAAGGGGACCGTTATGTCCCGGTGAGCAGCCGAAACTCCAAGTTGGCCCGGCGGCCAGGTTGGGAGTCAGGCGCGCGCATCAAAGCGAGTAACTATGACTTGAAGGGGAGTTTACCGAATCGAGGTGTGCGACAAGTGAGACCAGTTTTCCTCACCCTATACAGCATATGTGCCATGTGGGTATGCACGTACGCATTCTCAGTGACCCTGCAAGGCACACTCTCCAGTTCAGTACACGGAAGCACGGAAACAAACCAGAATGGAAACCGAAATGCGGCACCGCATTTTGAACGTGCTAGGGAGGGTATGAGTATCTTACGAGTTGAGGTCCGCCATGGCATTCTAGAGCAGGGAGGAGTCTGCCGCCTTCACCTTGAGGATGACACACTCCACCATGTAATGCCAGCCAATGTGCTTGGCATGGTTCTGCTTGATGTACTCCCACCAGGCAAGAAGTCGGTGATTCCCGTCCCACACAAAGAACATTTTACCCGACATATGGCCGAAGTCTGATCACCCTTCAGCGTCGCCTCGAATTCGTCGTTGCGAGTGTGCCAGTGGGTATCCCACGTTGACAATTCATCGGCAGTGGGTCCATGAGTTTCGCCATCCTCATTCTCAATGGAAACGTAAAACGCTGCCGATCCCAGACGGTACCCTTCTCGAAATGCGAACTTCAGCTTATCCACATCTCCGGGAAGGGTCTGCCTGACGATGGGAAGGGAGACCATGCGACAGAGTGGGATTCGAAGAGTCCGCTGGAATACCCTGCTACCCAGAACTCTGCCAATGCTACTGTGTGTCTCCTCCAACATTTTATCCGCTGCACTTTTGAAATCCTCCGGAGACATGTCTGTAGGTGCCGGTAGTGGCTGAGCAGCTGGAGCATCCTCAACTGGAGCTGCACTCTGGGGCCTGTTTGCGGGCAATTCTGCCATTGCAGAGGCCTCCTCCGGGCCTGCTTGCTCATCGGTGGTGAGGTCTTGCTGCGAACATTGAGCGGCAGCACCCTCCTCCGGTACCAAATCGAAAGAAACGGTCGATCCCATTGCCTTCGCTGCAGCAGAGACGGCCCCAACATCTACAGGCGGGAAATCCTCCAGGAACTGAGCTTCAGCTCGTGGAAGCGGTTTTGCGGGAGATTGTTCGGCCATCGCCCTGATTGCCTTCTGCTTCCTCATCCTTGCAGGTGAAGGTGTCTGCTGCAATTGAATCTGTCTTTTACCCTGCTGCTTCATTCGTGTTGGTGGGGGTGAAACGGCCTGAGCCGGTTCAGAAACCAGTAGAGGGACGGGCTGCTTCTTCTTCGACTTTGCTGGAGAAGGGCCCGACCCCTGCTGGCGATTCTCTATGACCGAAGAACGCGAGTCGATCTCTGGGGCTTTGAACTTGCCCTTAGGCATGCAAACATGTTCTGCATTCAAGTCTCCTAGCATTCAGTCTAAGAATTACAGAAGCAAAATGGGGGGTTCGGTGCTCGATCAGCTGCGCGCAGCCCGATCGCATGGAGCTCTCACTGGTGGCTGGGTTGCTTGAGTGGCCTGCTGCTCGGAGATGGCAATCTCCTCCTATAGACGCATCTGCTTCCTCCCCTTCGGCATTGGCCTACGTCCAAAGTATAATTTTCGGAGCTTGCGACGAGGTCTCCTGTCTGGTGCACGAACTCCCCCCCTCTCAGGTTCGAGCATAAGAAGAACAGAGACAGGGAAAAGGCGCAAAGAGTGCAGATGGAAAGGGCGCGAGAGGGGTGACTGCGGAGACACGACAAAAGTAGATGAAACGGCGGTGATGCCCCACTTGGGTTCGAAAGGGTTGGACGAAAGTGTCTCCTTGTGGACTTTGCGTCATTACGAAATTCGAATCGTTCAGGGTACGCCTGCCGTCCGAAAAACAAACATCATTATCCAACGGTCAGGCCGCGCCGCCTCATGCCACTTCAGTCAGATAGAGTGCAGACATGTGCCGCAATTCCGTTGCTCCACGTGTTCACATTTCAAGGCATTTCCGTCCCAACGTCTGATGAGTTGGAGTGAAAATGCGAATGTGGCGCCGCATTTCCGTTAAGTACCATCACGAAGCTACACATCCGTACTTGTTGGAAGAAAATGCGGCACCGCATTTCCGTTCCCCCTTCACATACCTTAGTTGTTGAACGGAAATAGGGTGCCGCATTTCCGTCCAACAGCTCCATATGTGAGATACAAAAGGGAAATGCGGCGTCGCATTTCCGTTCTGGAATGTCGAAAGGTGCGATTCGGACGGAAATGCGGCACAACATTTCAGTTCCCGTGGTTCATGATTTTCAATCTGAACGGAAATACGGTACCGCATTTCCGTTCCCCCTTCACATACCTTAGTTGATGAACGGAAATGCCGTGCCACATTTCCGTTCGGGAAAGTATAGAAGTCTCACCTGAACAGAAATGCGGTGCCGCATTTCCGGTCTGGAAAGTTTGAAGGTCTCACATGGATGGAAATGCAGCACCACATTTCCGTCCCACAGCTCCAGGCCTCATATACAAAACGGAAATGCGGCGCCGCATTTCCGTTCTAGAATGTCGGAAGGTGCGACTCGGACGGAAATGCGGTGCCGCATTTCTGTTCCCGTTGTTCACGATTTTCAGTCAGAACGGAAATGCGGTAGCGCATTTCCGTTCTGTAGAGTATTAAGGTCTGACCCTGGCGGAAATGCGGTGCCGCATTTTCGTTCCACAGCTCCATGCCTCACATACAAAACGGAAATGCGGCGCCGCATTTCCGTTTTGGAATGTCGGAAGGTGCGACTCCGACGGAAATGCAGTACCGCATTTCAGTTCCGATGTTTCACGATTTTTCATCAGAACGGAAATGCGGTGCCACATTTGCGTTCTGGAATGTTGGGAGGTGCGACTCGGATGGAAATGCGCTGCCGCATTTCAGTTCCGATGGTTCACGATTTTCAGTCAGAACGGAAATGCGGTACCGCATTTCCGTTCTGGATAGTATGAATGTCTCAAGCGGTCGGAATTGCACTCGGCTCCAGGCATCAGATACAAAATGGAAATGCGGCGCCGCATTTCTGTTCCCGTTGTTCATAATTCTCAATCAGAACGGAAATGCGGTACCGCATTTCCGTTCCACCTTCACATACCGTGCTTGTTGGATGGAAATGCGTTACCGCATTTCCGTTCTGGAGAGTATGAATGTCTTGTGAGGACGGAAATGTGGTGCAACATTTCTATCCCTCAGCTCCATGCGTCAGATATAAAACAAAAATGTTGCGCCGTATTTCTGTTCTGGTATGTCGGAAGGTGCGACTGTGACGGAAATGCGGTGCCGCATTTCTGTTCCCGTTGTTCATAATTCTCAATGAGAACGGATATGCGGTACTGAACGGAAATGCGGTACCGCATTTCCGTACCACCTTCACATACCGTGCTTGCTGGATGGAAATGCGTTACCGCATTTCCGTTCTGGAGAGTATAAAGGTTTCCCCCCGGACGGAAACTCGGTGGCCGCAATTTTCCGTCGCTCTGGTGCATGACCAAGATGCAATACGGAAATGCGGCGCCCGTATTTCCGTCCAGCAGCAATCGAAAGAATCACTCGGACGGGAAATCTGAACTCATTTCCGCATGCTGAACCTGAATGGGTTGCCATTGTTCCGAAACAACACAATTGCGGCCAGTCTTGATGAGCACCAACTTGGTCGTCTGACCGTTTTAAACTAACAGTACTGGCACTTGTCAGTGCGAACGTTCCTGTCTGCACCGAGAATACTGCTGGATCCACCCTCAGGAGAAACTGTCAGGAGATGTTATTTCGTCGCCGAATCGGCCATCATTGTCATACTTACTGGCTATGGAATCACACTCCCACTTCATGCATGTAGCTTGAAACAATACTTTCCACTTCAATGTGCGACTTCCAATCGTCGATGGACTCCGCATGGTGCCTGTAGCCTTGGTCTGTCGCTATAACTGAACCTCGCACTTGCCAACTTCGTGCGGTGTTCGATGGCTCCAAATTCCTACGCTATAGTTCTGTCCTCCGCAACTTGGGAGAGCCTGGATCCCAAACGAGGGAGGACTTTGCAGAGTGACTGAAACTTACCTTTGTTCCAAATTCAAGCTCAAACCGGCACAGTTTATTTGGAAGAAGAAAGGAAGGAGTTCCTGGACAGGTTGACGAGACCATTGTCGTGCTAGGTAACGACGGAGGTTGCGGAATCGAATGGCACGTACCCCCATCAGACACCATCCTGTACCGAGCTGTGGGAATGCCCATTCCCTTTCCGAATCAGTCGCTGCCCACACCATCCACAAAGGAGTCCGAAAACCGACAGGCGGCCACTGCCAACAGAGAGGTATGCAACGATAATCATTCCGACTGGACCGTCAAGACCCTCCATAGCTTCTCGTGTGGACGTATTCGACATTTCCGACGAGGAAGATGATTGCATTGAGGTCCCATGTCCTCCACACGGTCGTTCAAATCCGGCATGGACGTCTCTGTAGGTGCTACCATGTGCCTCAAGCATAACTCCAACCGGTCCATTGTGCAGCTCCTACGACAACATCACCTCGATGGTTCTCGCTCCGAGCTGGCTGCTCTCGACTATGCCAAATTCCCAGTCAGAAAGGTAACGTTTCTGCCTCCCGAAGTCGATGGCAATGTCATCTTCGAGTTCCACCTGTTTCTTCGTCAAACAAAGCCTCGGGATGTTAACAGACATGGATCGAAAGCATGACGGACACCCTGGTGTGTGACGAAGACCAGTAGCACGAAAATTGCTGATGGGTGTTCGTGTACGATATGTCCTCTGTGCGGGGAAGCTGAGGTGCCTCAATCCCACCTGCTTCCACTTTCTCTCCAAAGGAGGGCGGAGAAACGAGACGGATTGGACTGGCACAACGCATCATCCATTCATTGTCTCCAGCCAAGCTCCTGCGGGTTCTTTCAATTGTGCACATTGCAAAGAACCACCGACGTGCATGTCCATGTGCAGAGCCAAGCAAATTACGTAATCCATTTGCTCCCGGACTTGACTAGAGCTTGCATACACGTTGGGGTCCACTGCACACCCTTGGCGAGAGGCAACATGCGTGAGGCTGTGCAGGAAGCACACGACATCATAAAAGAGGAGGTGAAATTGAGCCCGGAGCCAGACCAAAGCAGATTCAGCTGAAGGCAGCCCACAAGATTGCTCTTGGCAAAATCATGTCTGAAGATGGTTCCGACCGAGCCCTTGACCGAAGACGAGATGCGTGACCTCTTGGAGTCCGTCTCGCACGTTTGTAGTCCGAATGTGCGGAATCACATCGTATCTTGCAAGCAGGAGTTCGGCAGGGGGTCGGACATGTACTCATCCTGGAGGTGAAACGAATGACTGGATATGACTACATCCAAGGTAGCAGTTTCCAGGGCAAGGCAGCGAATCCGATCGTTGTTACATTTTCAAAATGTCGACGTGTGGGCCTGGGAGTGGAGTCGACTTGGTCACTCGCATGACAACTGGAAACTTGTCGAATGCTTGGGTGATGTTTGGATCACATCAAGCGAATTACAAACCATCAGTGGGTGACTATGGGTGCGCATGTTTATGACTATCACTCCAAGAGGCTCATGACGATTGCAATCTGCGAGATGAAAGGGGAGGACAACAGTCCGAGATGCATCTGTGGGAGGGCATAAACGAGCAGATGGCAAGGGCGGGATTGCCAGAGCCCAATTTCAGGGATTCATGGCAGACAACGCTCAGGCAACTGGGCAGCGGTGTGGCGTGTGTACGGTGAGGACCCAATGTTCCAAGGAGGGGAAAGAGAGATCCTGTGGATTCCATTGGATGCAGAGTCTATCCCACTACACTTCCAAATTTGTTGCTAGCTCATTCCAGGCTGAACACCGTGTCCTTTGTACGGCGTGGAAGGATGCACCCACATTTTGATGACGCGGAGGTTAAGTTTGCTATCATCGAGCTTGGTGGAACACGTCAGGTGCAGTAGAGACAACCAATCTGGGAGCATTGCACAGCTGGTTGGGGTGGTGGCATTTTTGGTATCGACAGTTCGGACAGTACATGCGGGAGGTAGGCTGCTGTCATTTTCGTTCATTTGTCTTTCTGTTACGGACATTTCGATTGGTCCCTCACCATTGTTTGTGTCCTTCTAGGAGCGGTGCTTGGATTCCGACACGGACATGCCGAACACGAATATGGCAGAATCGGTCACATCCTCCTGGCGAGCGTCTTCTGCCGCATATCTGGTGGACGTAGTGACGGCCACAACGGAGGACATCGACAGAGCAATCATGCAGCAAGCCACGTACTACAAGTTCCTGAGCGGCAAACAATGGGGCTTTGGGCCGGACAGGGAGGAATTGTTGGTACGAACAGCTTCGAGGTCCAAGAATCCACTGAAATGGGCGACATCATTGCGAGAGAAGATCAAAGGGACGCCTCTGCACCGCAGAGGTGAACACCTAGAGGGGACGTCCGGACTCGCCCTATGAGGCGGAGGATTGAAGAGGAACCCGGGTGCGAAGAGGATTCCTGGAGATCCGACAGGAACATTCGGACAGCACCTCGGATCCCGTTATGTTGCCGCACAATGTGTCTTCCAGCAGTGGAGCCCAAGAAATTCCAGATCGCCGTCGCCTTCAACCGGGATTTCGTGCGAGAAATTCCCACCGCTCCTTGCCCCAGATTCGCCCGTTGTTATGCAGTATGGCCAAGCCATTGTGGAGACGACTGTGTCTGCATCACAGTGGAGAATTGCTCGCACAAAGCCGTCGTTTCGAGGAAGGTGTTCCGCAATTCGTGGGATACACGGCAACGTTGTTTAGAGATGATAAGGAGGAATCCAGATGGGGCTGTCCCTGCTCCTACTTTTACAGGAAGATTTGTCCATGCAAAGTTTGCGGAGGCGACAACCACCCAGTTCTGGTTCTGCAGGCACGACATTATGACTTGTGTGTATGGAAAGCCCAAGTACGGCATACAACAATGCCAGAGGCTCCCCGGTGTGGCCAGTGAACCAGGCTGCGATCTGAGTCAGGTTGAGGCCGACGCCCTTACCGCCGCAGGATTTCGGATGGTGCAGCGCACTGACGTCCCCAGACAACCATTTCCGCTTCCACAGCCTCCACCACCGACCCCTGTGAGAGCAAGAACAATGGGACACGACAGCTCTAAGCATCCTACACACCGTTGGGGGAAACCGAAGAGGCGGCGACCTCCCTCAAAAGTGAACGAGACAAGGATGGGGAATGCACTTCGGATGAACTGTACAATCCAGAGCTCGACAGAAGTGCCCCCACCAGGATTCGGGCGTGTGTATCAGATGGCCACGGCAGGCTCAGCTGTTCGCAATGAGGTGTACACCATCACCATTTCAGAATTACCCACCTGCAATTGCACCGACTTCCAGATCATGGCGAACAAGGGGGCATCATACTGCCCTTGCAAGCATTTGTACTACGTGTACCTAAAAGACTCCGTTGTAATTCCACAACTCATCACTCTCATACATGCACCAGGGTTGAGCCCCCAGGAGGTTCACACTCTTCTGAATATGGATCAGGGGACCAGCGAGCTTGGTTTGCGGTCAATACTATGGTACGCCCATCCTTTTCGGATAGTAGAATTGTACTGCTGCCAGTACCCTCAGAATCTGGCCACAGAAAGGTCCGACATATGTCTTGCCTACAGTAACCTGTTTTGCTCGAACTAAGATATTCTATATCGTTCACTTGTTTCCACGTGCATGTATTTTTGTATGTTGGAGGGTTCATGTTTTTCTGCTTTCCGAAAACTTGCTTTCCTCATTCGACCTCCGACAAGGAAATGCGGCGCCGCATTTCCAAGTATCGTCGTAGGTACTGGTAGAGGCGGCCTTTGCCAACACCAAACCGCTCCGAAATTTCGCACGTGCCAACCCTAATGCGGCACCTATTTCCCAGTTCATTTGCAAACCTTTTCCCGCGAATACCCGAAGAAGACAGAATTGTGAAGTACTGCAGACTCTATTGGTGCAGACTCCATTGGTTCAATCGCGGCAAAAGGGTCAGCTTCATTCTAATGTTAAGGCATGTAAAACCGTGAGATACTCTATACAGGCCAGTATGCGACGTCCTTTTGCAGTGGTTACTGGATTTCCCGTTGCACGGTCACTTATTTCCATGAGCGGATCTAAAAAACCATGAGCGGACTTGTTACTGACGACATATCTTCGCCGCATTACATGATCTGGAACGTCCAAAACGGCAAGGTCAAATAAAAATCTATTATTTACTACTTGTTTAATCTGCCGCATTTCCAAATTTGAGGAGTCCGCTCATGAAATCCGCGTATCTTAGACTTCGGCTCACCGCTCATGTGGCTCATGGCTCATGGCTCATGGTTTCTGCTCATGAAATAGTAAACCTGGTCTTAAACTATCAAGTTTTAAAAGAACCAGCCAGATCCATGGAGGGAGGGAGAGAGGGGAGAGAGAGGAACACAACCATCCCTGGTATGGCAGCTCTTATGGAGTGAGTTGGTATCAGCTCACCACCGTAAGGAGTGCATACCAGACCTCACATAAATGACCTCCCTCTTCTTTGAAATAAACATGCCTACAATCTCAACTCTCCAAGGTCAAAAAACAAAACAAGCCGTGACAAGCAAAGGTACATCAACATTACATCATAATGTAGAGTTTTACCTTTTAGCTACACATTCAACCAAACCTTAGTGTCTACCTAGCCCATGTTTTTGGGTACCACATGTGTACAAAACCAATGGGGGCAGGTTTAGGTAATGAATTTTCTGCCATTGGCATGTCCCACGTTGGCAAGTTGTGACAAACGAAGGTACATCAACACATGTACATCAAAATGTAGAGTTTTACCTTTTAGTTTGTATATAAGCTCTGGTGACCGGAAGAAGCCAGTGAAAGAACCCTCAATTCCCAAGGTCATAAGTAACAATCGGGAAGAATCTTATATCAAACTTTTAGTGTTTACCACCCTTGTTTTGGGTAAAACATGTGTACAAAACCAAAGGGGGGCGTATTGGGACTTAGGTAATGAAGTCTGGCAGGGGTTTTACCACCTGGTATTCAGACAAAACATCTACCAACAGCATATCAGAATTGGGTATTTCTTATGGTGCCTATAAAGAGCAAAGCCATAACCAGGAGAAACGATTTGAGCCAAAGAAATGGAACTCATTCTTATCATAAGGTATCTAAATCTGACATAAGGCATCGGCTACAAGGGACCGCAAACAAGAGTAATGTGCATTGACCGGATCACGTATAAGGTGTACACGTCTACTACAGCAAGCTGTCTTACCAAGGCCTAGCTCAAAATTTCAGCATTCAGAAGCCCTATAGATGTTCTGTGCTTATCTCAGGTACCTTCAAGGATGCCTTGCTCTCCATGCCCAATTAGCCAACATATTTTTGCTGGAGAAGATCTTACCTTATGAACGACTTGCTTGCTCCACACCATGGTCATGCGGGAGAGGAGGCTGATATCTCATGGTTTGCCTTCCCATTGCCTTGGGTCCATCACTTCAATCAAGAACATATTTGATAACCTTTGTCATGCTCAGACCAAGGTGTTAGTAAATCAAACATAAAAACTGAAAAAGAAGGAGAGATGGTTGATAATGTGTACAAGAACCACCAAGTACACTGGTCTAAATCAGAGAGGGAGATACTTATGTCTTGTCGAGAATGGACAAAGACCTGACAAGGTCACTGTAAAATTAACGACAAATCAGCCTCACAACAAGGCATTGTCAACCATTCTTCATTCACAAGTCAGCTTTATGACAAATCCCAGACTTCAAAGTCAATGAAGTCTCTGGGTGGGGGGGTGGGAAAAATTAGAGACTCAATTACCACTGTTCATAGCAGGAAACCATCGTTCAACATGCTAAAAAGTGCCATTCATGACATGCCATGTCATTCAGTCTCTATTTTTTGGTCAGCTTACATACCAAGGCATAACCACATCCACATCAGTTTGGCATGGTATCGAGTGTCCTAAAGTAACCAGCTTCTAAAAGAGGCTAAGTTTCCAATGCTTGTACATTCAAGAACACTGTCTGGTCATGAAAACAGGTATGCCCTACATTGTAGCATGTTACCAGATCTCTTTAATATCATTGCTCCATTGCCATAGGGAACAAGAGATAGTCGCCCTAATGATTGATTGTCCACCATACTAGGTTAAACATAGGAGCCATCAAGATCAAAGGAAAGAGGAAGAAAGGATTGTTCTCCCCAAAGATACAGATGGCGTCGCTTCTTCAACTCGATTCCAATCAACTTCAAGCTTTAAAATCCATGTTAAGTGAGGACCCTCACCTGGTCCCATCACATGCAATCAGAAACAGTTAAGTTAGAGACGATGTGGAACCCCGGGTGAATCGCAGGTCTCACGCTTGTTATCGTTGTACAACATGCAATACAAAGCAGGGGCAGAAAGGAAACAGAGCATATGCAAGCCAATACCTCGATGGCTTGTGGAAGAGAGGCCTGCGCCATAGCTCTCAAGACCAGCAAACAAGAATGCACAACAAAATGTACAAAGCATGCACAAAGAAAGTGAATCGCCCAAACTTAAAGAGTTGAGACACTTCCCTGAGGCCTTAAGATCGCCGCTTGTATCTTAATGATCAATGAAGGTCGCAGCAAGCAACCACAACGCAGGTAGATCGCCCGCCAAGCATTAGAGACAACCGCCACAGGGAAATTGCAGGTACTGCCGCCATTGCGCAGCCCAAGAGGGGAAGAAGGTACTGAATCTTGCCAGAACACCTAAATGCCTTAATGGCGCAGCTCCATGGCATTCAAGGGCGCCTGAATCGAGCTCCATGCGCCCCCCGCCGCCATCTCTCAGCTCCAGCCATCCCTTAAGCACGATCGTCGTGGAGAGGGTTAGGGCAGGGAAGAGATGAAGCGCGATTTCCCGCGATTTCATCCATTCGGGATGAAATCCATCACACGGGATGAACTCTACCGCGCAGGATGAAATCTATCGTGATTTCATCCGCGTTGGATGAAATTGTCTCTCGATTTTTTCATCTGTGTCATCCTCTGAGGATGACATCCATTTATGGATGAAAAAAATTAAAGAATAGGATGGCTCCATTACGATCCCGACCTTATACCAAAAATCCGGGTAATATAAATAACCGAAATTAACCAAATTCCAAGAAGGTTAATTAGGGTTAGGTAACGTACCACTGGTCTTAAACTATCAAGTTTTAAAAGAACCAGCCAGATCCATGGAGGGAGGGAGAGAGAGGGAGAGAGAGGGAACCCACCAACCTGCCCTGGTATGGCAGCTCCTTATGGAGTGAGTGTGGTATGCACTCACCCGTAAGGGAGTGCATACCAGACCCCATCACATAAATGACCTCCCTCTTCTTTGTAGCTTTTACTTCTGGTTACAAAGGAACCATAGAAATAAACATGCCTACAATCTCAACTCTCCAAGGTCAAAAAACAAAACAAGCCGTGACAAGCAAAGGTACATCAACACTTACATCATAATGTAGAGTTTACCTTTTAGCTACACATAAGCTCTGGTAATGGAAAGACGAGGCCAATGAAGGGACCTTAAACTCCGAAATTCATGAAGCAACAAACAGGAAAGAAACTCTTATCAACCCTTTAGTGTCTACCTAGCCCATGTTTTTGGGTACCACATGTGTACAAAACCAATGGGGGCAGGTTTAGGTAATGAATTTTCTGCCATTGGCATGTCCCACGTTGGCAAGTTGTGACAAACGAAGGTACATCAACACATGTACATCAAAATGTAGAGTTTTACCTTTTAGTTTGTATATAAGCTCTGGTGACCGGAAGAAGAGGCCAGTGAAAGAACCCTCAATTCCCAAGGTCATAAAGTAACAATCGGGAAAGAATCTTATATCAAACTTTTAGTGTTTACCCACCCCTTGTTTTGGGTAAAACATGTGTACAAACCAAAGGGGGGCAGGTATTGGGACTTAGGTAATGAAGTCTGGCAGGGGTTTACCACCTGGTATTCAGACAAAACATCTACCAACAGCATATCAGAATTGGGTATTTCTTATGGTGCCTATAAAGAGCAAAGCCATAACCAGGAGAAACGATTTGAGCCAAAGAAATGGAACTCATTCTTATCATAAGGTATCTAAATCTGACATAAGGCATCGGCTACAAGGGACCGGCAAACAAGAGTAATGTGCATTGACCGGATCACGTATAAGGTGTACACGTCTACTCCAGCAAGCTGTCTTACCAAGGCCTAGCTCAAAATTTCAGCATTCAGAAGCCCTATAGATGTTCTGTGCTTATCTCAGGTACCTTCAAGGATGCCTTGCTCTCCATGCCCAATTAGCCAACATATTTTTGCTGGAGAAGATCTTACCTTATGAACGACTTGCTTGCTCCACACCATGGTCATGGCGGGAGAGGAGGCTGATATCTCATGGCTTTGGCCTTCCCATTGCCTTGGGTCCATCACTTCAATCAAGAACATATTTGATAACCTTTTGTCATGCTCAGACCAAGGTGTTAGTAAATCAAACATAAAACTGAAAACAGAAGGGAGATTGGTTGATAATGTGTACAAGAACCACCAAGTACACTGGTCTAAATCAGAGAGGGAAGATACTTATGTCTTGTCGAGACATGGACAAAGACCTGACAAGGTCACTGTAAAATTAACGACAAATCAGCCTCACAACAAGGCATTGTCAACCATTCTTCATTCACAAGTCAGCTTTATGACAAATCCCAGACTTCAAAGTCAATGAAGTCTCTGGGTGGGGGGGTGGGAAAAATTAGAGACTCAATTACCACTGTTCATAGCAGGAAACCATCGTTCAACATGCTAAAAAGTGCCATTCATGACATGCCATGTCATTCAGTCTCTATTTTTTGGTCAGCTTACATACCAAGGCATAACCACATCCACATCAGTTTGGCATGGTATCGAGTGTCCTAAAGTAACCAGCTTCTAAAAGAGGCTAAGTTTCCAATGCTTGTACATTCAAGAACACTGTCTGGTCATGAAAACAGGTATGCCCTACATTGTAGCATGTTACCAGATCTCTTTAATATCATTGCTCCATTGCCATAGGGAACAAGAGATAGTCGCCCTAATGATTGATTGTCCACCATACTAGGTTAAACATAGGAGCCATCAAGATCAAAGGAAAGAGGAAGAAAGGATTGTTCTCCCCCAAAGATACAGATGGCGTCGCTTCTTCAACTCGATTCCAATCAACTTCAAGCTTTAAAATCCATGTTAAGTGAGGACCCTCACCTGGTCCCATCACATGCAATCAGAAACAGTTAAGTTAGAGACGATGTGGAACCCCGGGTGAATCGCAGGTCTCACGCTTGTTATCGTTGTACAACATGCAATACAAAGCAGGGGCAGAAAGGAAACAGAGCATATGCAAGCCAATACCTCGATGGCTTGTGGAAGAGAGGCCTGCGCCATAGCTCTCAAGACCAGCAAACAAGAATGCACAACAAAATGTACAAAGCATGCACAAAGAAAGTGAATCGCCCAAACTTAAAGAGTTGAGACACTTCCCTGAGGCCTTAAGATCGCCGCTTGTATCTTAATGATCAATGAAGGTCGCAGCAAGCAACCACAACGCAGGTAGATCGCCCGCCAAGCATTAGAGACAACCGCCACAGGGAAATTGCAGGTACTGCCGCCATTGCGCAGCCCAAGAGGGGAAGAAGGTACTGAATCTTGCCAGAACACCTAAATGCCTTAATGGCGCAGCTCCATGGCATTCAAGGGCGCCTGAATCGAGCTCCATGCGCCCCCCGCCGCCATCTCTCAGCTCCAGCCATCCCTTAAGCACGATCGTCGTGGAGAGGGTTAGGGCAGGGAAGAGATGAAGCGCGATTTCCCGCGATTTCATCCATTCGGGATGAAATCCATCACACGGGATGAACTCTACCGCGCAGGATGAAATCTATCGTGATTTCATCCGCGTTGGATGAAATTGTCTCTCGATTTTTCATCTGTGTCATCCTCTGAGGATGACATCCATTTATGGATGAAAAAAATTAAAGAATAGGATGGCTCCATTACGATCCCGACCTTATACCAAAAATCCGGGTAATATAAATAACCGAAATTAACCAAATTCCAAGAAGGTTAATTAGGGGTTAGGTAACGTACCACTGGTCTTAAACTATCAAGTTTTAAAAGAACCAGCCAGATCCATGGAGGGAGGGAGAGAGAGGGAGAGAGAGGGAACCCACCAACCTGCCCCTGGTATGGCAGCTCCTTATGGAGTGAGTGTGGTATGCACTCACCCCGTAAGGGAGTGCATACCAGACCCCATCACATAAATGACCTCCCTCTTCTTTGTAGCTTTTACTTCTGGTTACAAAGGAACCATAGAAATAAACATGCCTACAATCTCAACTCTCCAAGGTCAAAAAACAAAACAAGCCGTGACAAGCAAAGGTACATCAACACTTACATCATAATGTAGAGTTTTACCTTTTAGCTACACATAAGCTCTGGTAATGGAAAGACGAGGCCAATGAAGGGACCTTAAACTCCGAAATTCATGAAGCAACAAACAGGAAAGAAACTCTTATCAACCCTTTAGTGTCTACCTAGCCCATGTTTTTGGGTACCACATGTGTACAAAACCAATGGGGGCAGGTTTAGGTAATGAATTTTCTGCCATTGGCATGTCCCACGTTGGCAAGTTGTGACAAACGAAGGTACATCAACACATGTACATCAAAATGTAGAGTTTTACCTTTTAGTTTGTATATAAGCTCTGGTGACCGGAAGAAGAGGCCAGTGAAAGAACCCTCAATTCCCAAGGTCATAAAGTAACAATCGGGAAAGAATCTTATATCAAACTTTTAGTGTTTACCCACCCCTTGTTTTGGGTAAAACATGTGTACAAAACCAAAGGGGGGCAGGTATTGGGACTTAGGTAATGAAGTCTGGCAGGGGTTTACCACCTGGTATTCAGACAAAACATCTACCAACAGCATATCAGAATTGGGTATTTCTTATGGTGCCTATAAAGAGCAAAGCCATAACCAGGAGAAACGATTTGAGCCAAAGAAATGGAACTCATTCTTATCATAAGGTATCTAAATCTGACATAAGGCATCGGCTACAAGGGACCGGCAAACAAGAGTAATGTGCATTGACCGGATCACGTATAAGGTGTACACGTCTACTCCAGCAAGCTGTCTTACCAAGGCCTAGCTCAAAATTTCAGCATTCAGAAGCCCTATAGATGTTCTGTGCTTATCTCAGGTACCTTCAAGGATGCCTTGCTCTCCATGCCCAATTAGCCAACATATTTTTGCTGGAGAAGATCTTACCTTATGAACGACTTGCTTGCTCCACACCATGGTCATGGCGGGAGAGGAGGCTGATATCTCATGGCTTTGGCCTTCCCATTGCCTTGGGTCCATCACTTCAATCAGGAACATATTTGATAACCTTTTGTCATGCTCAGACCAAGGTGTTAGTAAATCAAACATAAAACTGAAAACAGAAGGGAGATTGGTTGATAATGTGTACAAGAACCACCAAGTACACTGGTCTAAATCAGAGAGGGAAGATACTTATGTCTTGTCGAGACATGGACAAAGACCTGACAAGGTCACTGTAAAATTAACGACAAATCAGCCTCACAACAAGGCATTGTCAACCATTCTTCATTCACAAGTCAGCTTTATGACAAATCCCAGACTTCAAAGTCAATGAAGTCTCTGGGTGGGGGGGGTGGGAAAAATTAGAGACTCAATTACCACTGTTCATAGCAGGAAACCATCGTTCAACATGCTAAAAAGTGCCATTCATGACATGCCATGTCATTCAGTCTCTATTTTTTGGTCAGCTTACATACCAAGGCATAACCACATCCACATCAGTTTGGCATGGTATCGAGTGTCCTAAAGTAACCAGCTTCTAAAAGAGGCTAAGTTTCCAATGCTTGTACATTCAAGAACACTGTCTGGTCATGAAAACAGGTATGCCCTACATTGTAGCATGTTACCAGATCTCTTTAATATCATTGCTCCATTGCCATAGGGAACAAGAGATAGTCGCCCTAATGATTGATTGTCCACCATACTAGGTTAAACATAGGAGCCATCAAGATCAAAGGAAAGAGGAAGAAAGGATTGTTCTCCCCCAAAGATACAGATGGCGTCGCTTCTTCAACTCGATTCCAATCAACTTCAAGCTTTAAAATCCATGTTAAGTGAGGACCCTCACCTGGTCCCATCACATGCAATCAGAAACAGTTAAGTTAGAGACGATGTGGAACCCCGGGTGAATCGCAGGTCTCACGCTTGTTATCGTTGTACAACATGCAATACAAAGCAGGGGCAGAAAGGAAACAGAGCATATGCAAGCCAATACCTCGATGGCTTGTGGAAGAGAGGCCTGCGCCATAGCTCTCAAGACCAGCAAACAAGAATGCACAACAAAATGTACAAAGCATGCACAAAGAAAGTGAATCGCCCAAACTTAAAGAGTTGAGACACTTCCCTGAGGCCTTAAGATCGCCGCTTGTATCTTAATGATCAATGAAGGTCGCAGCAAGCAACCACAACGCAGGTAGATCGCCCGCCAAGCATTAGAGACAACCGCCACAGGGAAATTGCAGGTACTGCCGCCATTGCGCAGCCCAAGAGGGGAAGAAGGTACTGAATCTTGCCAGAACACCTAAATGCCTTAATGGCGCAGCTCCATGGCATTCAAGGGCGCCTGAATCGAGCTCCATGCGCCCCCCGCCGCCATCTCTCAGCTCCAGCCATCCCTTAAGCACGATCGTCGTGGAGAGGGTTAGGGCAGGGAAGAGATGAAGCGCGATTTCCCGCGATTTCATCCATTCGGGATGAAATCCATCACACGGGATGAACTCTACCGCGCAGGATGAAATCTATCGTGATTTCATCCGCGTTGGATGAAATTGTCTCTCGATTTTTCATCTGTGTCATCCTCTGAGGATGACATCCATTTATGGATGAAAAAAATTAAAGAATAGGATGGCTCCATTACGATCCCGACCTTATACCAAAAATCCGGGTAATATAAATAACCGAAATTAACCAAATTCCAAGAAGGTTAATTAGGGGTTAGGTAACGTACCACTGGTCTTAAACTATCAAGTTTTAAAAGAACCAGCCAGATCCATGGAGGGAGGGAGAGAGAGGGAGAGAGAGGGAACCCACCAACCTGCCCCTGGTATGGCAGCTCCTTATGGAGTGAGTGTGGTATGCACTCACCCCGTAAGGGAGTGCATACCAGACCCCATCACATAAATGACCTCCCTCTTCTTTGTAGCTTTTACTTCTGGTTACAAAGGAACCATAGAAATAAACATGCCTACAATCTCAACTCTCCAAGGTCAAAAAACAAAACAAGCCGTGACAAGCAAAGGTACATCAACACTTACATCATAATGTAGAGTTTTACCTTTTAGCTACACATAAGCTCTGGTAATGGAAAGACGAGGCCAATGAAGGGACCTTAAACTCCGAAATTCATGAAGCAACAAACAGGAAAGAAACTCTTATCAACCCTTTAGTGTCTACCTAGCCCATGTTTTTGGGTACCACATGTGTACAAAACCAATGGGGGCAGGTTTAGGTAATGAATTTTCTGCCATTGGCATGTCCCACGTTGGCAAGTTGTGACAAACGAAGGTACATCAACACATGTACATCAAAATGTAGAGTTTTACCTTTTAGTTTGTATATAAGCTCTGGTGACCGGAAGAAGAGGCCAGTGAAAGAACCCTCAATTCCCAAGGTCATAAAGTAACAATCGGGAAAGAATCTTATATCAAACTTTTAGTGTTTACCCACCCCTTGTTTTGGGTAAAACATGTGTACAAAACCAAAGGGGGGCAGGTATTGGGACTTAGGTAATGAAGTCTGGCAGGGGTTTACCACCTGGTATTCAGACAAAACATCTACCAACAGCATATCAGAATTGGGTATTTCTTATGGTGCCTATAAAGAGCAAAGCCATAACCAGGAGAAACGATTTGAGCCAAAGAAATGGAACTCATTCTTATCATAAGGTATCTAAATCTGACATAAGGCATCGGCTACAAGGGACCGGCAAACAAGAGTAATGTGCATTGACCGGATCACGTATAAGGTGTACACGTCTACTCCAGCAAGCTGTCTTACCAAGGCCTAGCTCAAAATTTCAGCATTCAGAAGCCCTATAGATGTTCTGTGCTTATCTCAGGTACCTTCAAGGATGCCTTGCTCTCCATGCCCAATTAGCCAACATATTTTTGCTGGAGAAGATCTTACCTTATGAACGACTTGCTTGCTCCACACCATGGTCATGGCGGGAGAGGAGGCTGATATCTCATGGCTTTGGCCTTCCCATTGCCTTGGGTCCATCACTTCAATCAAGAACATATTTGATAACCTTTTGTCATGCTCAGACCAAGGTGTTAGTAAATCAAACATAAAACTGAAAACAGAAGGGAGATTGGTTGATAATGTGTACAAGAACCACCAAGTACACTGGTCTAAATCAGAGAGGGAAGATACTTATGTCTTGTCGAGACATGGACAAAGACCTGACAAGGTCACTGTAAAATTAACGACAAATCAGCCTCACAACAAGGCATTGTCAACCATTCTTCATTCACAAGTCAGCTTTATGACAAATCCCAGACTTCAAAGTCAATGAAGTCTCTGGGTGGGGGGGGTGGGAAAAATTAGAGACTCAATTACCACTGTTCATAGCAGGAAACCATCGTTCAACATGCTAAAAAGTGCCATTCATGACATGCCATGTCATTCAGTCTCTATTTTTTGGTCAGCTTACATACCAAGGCATAACCACATCCACATCAGTTTGGCATGGTATCGAGTGTCCTAAAGTAACCAGCTTCTAAAAGAGGCTAAGTTTCCAATGCTTGTACATTCAAGAACACTGTCTGGTCATGAAAACAGGTATGCCCTACATTGTAGCATGTTACCAGATCTCTTTAATATCATTGCTCCATTGCCATAGGGAACAAGAGATAGTCGCCCTAATGATTGATTGTCCACCATACTAGGTTAAACATAGGAGCCATCAAGATCAAAGGAAAGAGGAAGAAAGGATTGTTCTCCCCCAAAGATACAGATGGCGTCGCTTCTTCAACTCGATTCCAATCAACTTCAAGCTTTAAAATCCATGTTAAGTGAGGACCCTCACCTGGTCCCATCACATGCAATCAGAAACAGTTAAGTTAGAGACGATGTGGAACCCCGGGTGAATCGCAGGTCTCACGCTTGTTATCGTTGTACAACATGCAATACAAAGCAGGGGCAGAAAGGAAACAGAGCATATGCAAGCCAATACCTCGATGGCTTGTGGAAGAGAGGCCTGCGCCATAGCTCTCAAGACCAGCAAACAAGAATGCACAACAAAATGTACAAAGCATGCACAAAGAAAGTGAATCGCCCAAACTTAAAGAGTTGAGACACTTCCCTGAGGCCTTAAGATCGCCGCTTGTATCTTAATGATCAATGAAGGTCGCACCAAGCAACCACAACGCAGGTAGATCGCCCGCCAAGCATTAGAGACAACCGCCACAGGGAAATTGCAGGTACTGCCGCCATTGCGCAGCCCAAGAGGGGAAGAAGGTACTGAATCTTGCCAGAACACCTAAATGCCTTAATGGCGCAGCTCCATGGCATTCAAGGGCGCCTGAATCGAGCTCCATGCGCCCCCCGCCGCCATCTCTCAGCTCCAGCCATCCCTTAAGCACGATCGTCGTGGAGAGGGTTAGGGAAGGGAAGAGATGAAGCGCGATTTCCCGCGATTTCATCCATTCGGGATGAAATCCATCACACGGGATGAACTCTACCGCGCAGGATGAAATCTATCGTGATTTCATCCGCGTTGGATGAAATTGTCTCTCGATTTTTCATCTGTGTCATCCTCTGAGGATGACATCCATTTATGGATGAAAAAAAATTAAAGAATAGGATGGCTCCATTAGGATCCCGACCTTATACCAAAAATCCGGGTAATATAAATAACCGAAATTAACCAAATTCCAAGAAGGTTAATTAGGGGTTAGGTAACGTACCACTGGTCTTAAACGAGGTTTACTATTTCATGAGCAGAAACCATGAGCCATGAGCCATGAGCCGCATGAGCCGCATGAGCGGTGAGCCGAAGTCTAAGATACGCGGATTTCATGAGCGGACTCCTCCAAATTTGGAAATGCGGCAGATTAAACAAGTATTAAAATAATAGTTTTTTATTTGACCTTGCCGTTTTTGGACGTTCCAGATCATGTAATGCGGCGAAGATATGTCGTCAGTAACAAGTCCGCTCATGGTTTTATAGATCCGCTCATGGAAATAAGTGACCGTGCAACGGGAAATCCAGTATACCACTGCAAAAGGACGTCGCATACTGGCCTGTATAGAGTATTCCGCGGTTTTACATGCCTTAACATTGGAATGAAGCTGACCCTTTTGCCGCGATTGAACCAATGGAGTCTGCACCAATACAGTCTGCAGTACTTCACAATTCTGTCTTCTTCGGGTATTCGGCGGGAAAGGTTTGCAACTGAACTGGGAAATAGGGTGCCGCATTAGGGTTCGCACGTGCGAAATTTCGGAGCGGTTTGGTGTTGGCGAAGGCCGCCTCTGGGGGTACCTACGACGATACTTGGAAATTCGGCGCCGCATTTCCTTGTCGGAGGTCGAATGAGGAGAACAAGTTTTCGGAAAGCAGAAAAACATGAACCCTCCAACATACAAAAATACATGCACGTGGAAACAAGTGAACGATATAGTAATATCTTAGTTCGATCAAAACAGGTTACTGGTAGGCAAGACATATGTCGGACCTTTGTGTGGCCAGAGTCTGAGGTACTGGCAGCAGTACAGTTCTACTATCCGAAAAGGATGGGCGTACCATTGTATGTGGACCGCAAGCCAAGCTCACTGGTCCCCTGGATCCATATTCAGAAGAGTGTGAACCTCCTGGGGGCTCAACCCTGGTGCATGTATGAAGTGATGAGTTGTGGAATTACAACGGAGTCTCTTTAGGTACACGTAGTACAAATGCTTGCAAGGGCAGTATGATGCCCCCTTGTTCGCCATGATCTGGAAGTCGGTGCAATTGCAGGTGGGTAATTCTGAAATGGTGATGGTGTACACCTCATTGCGAACAGCTGAGCCCGCCGTGGCCATCTGATACACACGCCCGAATCCTGGTGGGGGCACTTCTGTCGAGCTCTGGATTGTACAGTTCATCCGAAGTGCATTCCCCATCCTTGTCTCGTTCACTTTTGAGGGAGGTCGCCGCCTCTTCGGTTTCCCCCAACGGTGTGTAGGATGCTTAGAGCTGTCGTGTCCCATTGTTCTTGCTCTCACAGGGGTCGGTGGTGGAGGCTGTGGAAGCGGAAATGGTTGTCTGGGCACGTCAGTGCGCTGCACCATCCGAAATCCTGCGGCGGTAAGGGCGTCGGCCTCAACCTGACTCAGATCGCTGCCTGGTTCCACCGGCCACACCGGGGGAGCCTCTGGCATTGTCTGTATGCCGTACTTGGGCTTTCCATACACGCAAGTCATAATGTCGTGCCTGCAGAACCAGAACTGGGTGGTTGTCGCCTCCGCAAACTTTGCATGGACAAATCTTCCTGTAAAAGTAGGAGCAGGGACAGCCCCATCTGGATTCCTCCTTATCATCTCTAAACAACGTTGCCGTGTATCCACACGAATTGCGGAACACCTTCCTCGAAACGACGGCTTTGTGCGAGCAATTCTCCACTGTGAGGCAGACACAGTCGTCTCCACAATGGCTTGGCCATACTGCATAACAGCGGGCGGAATCTGGGGCAAGGGAGCGGTGGGAATTTGTTGCACGAAATCCCCGGTTGAAGGCGACGGCGATCTGGAATTTCTTGGGCTTCCACTGCTGGAAGACACATTGTGCGGCAACATGACGGGACCTCGAGGTGCTGTCCGAATGTTCCTGTCGGATCTCCAGGAATCCTCTTCGCACCCGGGTTCCTCTTCAATCCTCCGCCTGACAGGGCGAGTCCGGACGTCCCCCTCTAGGTGTTCACCTCTGCGGTGCAGAGGCGTCCCTTTGATCTTCTCTCGCAATGCTGTCGCCCATTTCACTGGATTCTTGGACCTCGAAGCTGTTCGTACCAACAATTCCTCCCTGTCCGGCCCAAAGCCCCATTGTTTGCCGCTCAGGAACTTGTAGTACGTGGCTTGCTGCATGATTGCTCTGTCGATGTCCTCCGTTGTGGCCGTCACTACGTCCACCAGATGTGCGGCAGAAGACGCTCGCCAGGAGGAGTGGACCGATTCTGCCATATTCGTGTTCGGCATGTCCGTGTCGGAATCCAAGCACCGCTCCTAGAAGGACACAAACAACGGTGAGGGACCAATCGAAATGTCCGTAACAGAAAGACAAATGAACGAAATTGACAGCAGCCTACCTCCCGCATGTACTGTCCGAACTGTCGATACCGAAAATGCCACCACCCCAACCAGCTGTGCAATGCTCCCAGATTGGTTGTCTCCACTGCACCTGACGTGTTCCACCAAGCCTCGATGATAGCAAACTTAACCTCCGCGTCATCAAATGTGGGTGCATCCTTCCACGCCGTACAAAGGACACGGTGTTCAGCCTGGAATGAGCTAGCAACAAATTTGGTAGTGTAGTGGGATAGACTCTGCATCCAATGGAATCCACAGGATCTCTCTTTCCCCTCCATTGGAACATTGGGGTCCTCACCGTACACACGCCGCACCGCTGCCCAGTTGGCCTGAGCGTTGTCTGCCATGAATCCCCTGAAATTGGGCTCTGGCAATCCCGCCCTTGCCATCTGCTCGTTTATGCCCTCCCACAGATGCATCTCGGACTGTGTGTCCTCCCCTTTCATCTCGCAGATTGCAATCGTCATGAGCCTCTTGGAGTGATAGTCATAAACATGCGCACCCATAGTCACCCACTGATGGTTTGTAATTCGCTTGATGTGATCAAACATCACCCAAGCATTCGACAAGTTTCCAGTTGTCATGCGAGTGACCAAGTCGACTCCACTCCCAGGCCCACACGTCGACATTTTGAAAATGTAACAACGATCGGATTCGCTGCCTTGCCCTGGAAACCTGCTACCTTGGATGTAGTCATATCCAGTCATTCGTTTCACCTCCAGGATTGAGTACATGTCCGACCCCCTGCCGAACTCCTGCTTGCAAGATACGATGTGATTCCGCACATTCGGACTACAAACGTGCGAGACGGACTCCAAGAGGTCACGCATCTCGTCTTCGGTCAAGGGCTCTCGGTCGGAACCATCTTCAGACATGATTTTGCCAAGAGCAATCTTGTGGGCTGCCTTCAGCTGAATCTGCTTTGGTCTGGCTCCGGGGCTCAATTTCACCTCCTCTTTTATGATGTCGTGTGCTTCCTGCACAGCCTCACGCATGTTGCCTCTCGCCAAGGGGTGGCAGTGGACCCCAACGTGTATGCAAGCTCTAGTCAAGTCCGGGAGCAAATGGATTACGTAATATTGCTTGGCTCTGCACATGGACATGCACGTCGGTGGTTCTTTGCAATGTGCACACTTGAAAGAACCCGCAGGAGCTTGGCTGGAGACAATGAATGGATGATGCGTTGTGCCAGTCCAATCCGTCTCGTTTCTCCGCCCTCCTTTGGAGAGAAAGTGGAAGCAGGTGGGATTGAGGCACCTCAGCTTCCCCGCACAGAGGACATATCGTACACGAACACCATCAGCAATTTTCGTGCTACTGGTCTTCGTCACACACCAGGGGTGTCCGTCATGCTTTCGATCCATGTCTGTTAACATCCCGGAGGCTTTCTTTGACGAAGAAACAGGTGGAAACTCGAAGATGACATTGCCATCGACTTCGGGAGGCAGAAAAGTTACCTTTCTGACTGGGAATTTGGCATAGTCGAGAGCAGCCAGCTCGGAGCGAGAACCATCGAGGTGATGTTGTCGTAGGAGCTGCACAATGGACCGGGTTGGAGTTATGCTCGAGGGCACATGCGTAGCACCTACAGAGACGTCCATGCCGGATTTGAACGACCGTGTGGAGGACATGGGTACCTCAATGCAATCATCTTCCTCGTCGGAAATGTCGAATACGTCCACACGAGAAGCTATGGAGGGTCTTGACGGTCCAGGTCGGGAATGATTATCGTTGCATACCTCTCTGTTGGCAGTGGCCGCCTCTCGGTTTCCGGACTCCTTTGTGGATGGTGTGGGCAGCGACTGATTCGGAAAGGGAATGGGCATTCCCACAGCTCGGTACAGGATGGTGTCTGACGGGGGAACGTGCCATTCGATTCCGCAACCTCCGTCGTTACCTAGCACGACAATGGTCTCGTCAACCTGTCCAGGAACATCCTTCCTTTCTTCTTCCAAATAAACTGTGCCCGGTTTGAGCTTGAATTTGGAACAAAGGTAAGTTTCAGTCACTCTGCAAAGTCCTCCCTCGTTTGGGATCCAGGCTCTCCCAAGTTGCGGAGGACAGCAAACTATAGCGTAGGAATTCGGAGCCATCGAACACCGCACGGAGTTGGCAAGTGCGAGGTTCAGTATAGCGACAGACCAAGGCTCACAGGCACCATCTAAGTGGATCTGCGGAGTCCATCGACGATTGGAAGTCGCACATTGAAGTGGAAAGTATTGTTTCAAGCTACATGCATGAAGGTGGGAGGTTTGATTCCATAGCCAGTGAGTAGGACAATGATGGCCGATTCGGCGACGAAATAACATCTCCTGACAGTTTCTCCTGAGGGTGGATCCAGCAGTATTCTCGGTGCAGACAGGAACGTTCGCACTGACAAGTGCCAGGACTGCTGGTTAAAACGGTCAGACAACCAAGTTGTGCTCATCAAGACTGGCCGCAATTGTGTTGTTTCGGAACAATGCAACCCATTGAGGTTCCAGATTTCCCGTCACGAGTGATTCTGTCGATTGCTGGTGGACGGAAATACGGCGCCGCATTTCCGTATTGCATCTTGGTCATGCAACAGAGCGACGGAAATGCGGCACCGAGTTTCCGTCCGGGGGAAACCTTTATACTCTCCAGAACGGAAATGCGGTAACGCATTTCCATCCAGCAAGCACGGTATGTGAAGGTGGAACGGAAATGCGGTACCGCATTTCCGTTCTGATTGAGATTTATGAACAACGGGAACAGAAATGCGGCACCGCATTTCCGTCCGAGTCGCACTTTTCGACATTCCAGAACGGGAATGCGGCGCCGCATTTCCATTTTGTATCTGATGCATGGAGCTGAGGGATAGAAATGCTGCAGCACATTTCCGTCATTCAACAAGCACGGTATGTGAAGGTGGAACGGAAATGCGGTACCGCATTTCCGTTCTGATTGAGAATTATGAACAACGGGAACAGAAATGCGGCACCGCATTTCCGTCAAAGTCGCACTTTTCGACATTCCATAAAGGAAATGCGGCGCCGCATTTCCATTTTGTATCTGATGCCTGGAGCCGAGTAAGATTCCGACAGCTTCATACAGCGCAATTCCGACCGGTTGAGACATTCACACTATCCAGAACGGAAATGCGGCACCGCATTTCCGTTCTGACTGAAAATCGTGAACTATCTGAACTGAAATGCGGCACCGTATTTCCATCCGAGTCGCACCTACCATCATTCCAGAACGGAAATGCGGCACCGCATTTCCGTTCTGACTGAAAATCGTGAACCATCGGAACTGAAATGCGGCAGCGCATTTCCATCCGAGTCGCACCTCCCAACATTCCAGAACGGAATGTATTAGATTTAAAAGGGAAATGCGGCACCGCATTTCCGTTCTGATGAAATATCCTGAAACATCGGAATTGAAATGCGGTACCGCATTTCCGTCGGAGTCCCACCATCCGACATTCCAAAACGGAAATGCGGCACCGCATTTCCGTTTTGTATGTGAGGCATGGAGCTGTGGAACGAAAATGCGGGAAGGCATTTCCGCCAGCGTCAGACGTTAATACTCTACAGAACGGAAATGCGGTACCGCATTTCCATTCTGACTGAAAATCGTGCGCAACGGGTACAGAAATGCGGCACCGCATTTCCGTTCGAGTCGCACCTTCCGACATTCTCGAACGGAAATGCGGCGCCGCATTTCCGTTTTGTATATTCGGCCTGGAGCTGTGCTACGGAAATGTGTTGCCGCATTTCCATCCATGTGAGACCTTCAACCTTTCCAGACCGGAAATGCGACACCGCATTTCTGTCCAGGTGAGACCTCTATACTTTCCCGAACGGAAATGTGGCACGGCATTTCCATTCATCAACTAACGTATGTGAAGTGGGAACGGAAATGCGGCGCCGCATTTCCCTTCTGAATCTCATACATGGAGCTGTGGGACGGAAATGCGGCACCGTATTTCCGTTCAACAACTAAGGTATGTGAAGGTGGAACGGAAATGCGGTGCCGCATTTTCTTCCAACAAGTACGGATGTGTAGCTTCGTGATGGTACTTAACGGAAATGCGGCGCCGCATTCGCATTCTCGCTCCAACTCATCAGACGCTGGGACGGAAATGCCTTGAAATGTGAACACGTGGAGCAACGGAATTGCTGCACATGTCGGCACTCTATCTGACTGAAGGGGCATGAGGCGGCGCGGCCTGACCGTTGGATAATGATGTTTGATTTTCGGACGGCGGGCGTACCCTCAACGATTCGAATTTCGTAATGACGCAAACTCCACGAGGAGACACTTTCGTCCAACCTTTCGAACCCAAGTGGTGCATCACCGCCGTTTCATCTACTTTTGTCGTGTCTCCTCAGTCACCCCTCTCGCGCCCTTTCCATCTGCACTCTTTGCCCCTTTTCCCTCTCTCTGTTCTTCTTATGCTCGAACCTGAGAGGGGGGGAGTTCGTGCACCAGACAGGAGACCTCGTCGCAAGCTCCGGAAATTATACTTCGGACGTAGGCCAATGCCGAAGGGGAGGAAGCAGATGCGTCTACAGGAGGAGATTGCCATCTCCGAGCAGCAGGCCACTCAGGCAACCCAGCCACCAGTGAGAGCTCCATGCGATCGGGCTGCGCGCAGCTGATCGAGCACCGAACCCCCCATTTTGCTTCTGTAATTCTTAGACTGAATGCTAGGAGACTTGAATGCAGAACATGTTTGCATGCCTAACAGGAAAGGTGGACGTGCTGGAGGGATCGCAGGAATCCGAAGAGCCGCAGGAAGAGTCCGAGGAGCTAGCTGCAGCACGTACACCCACCCGATCCCCGAGCGCGGGTACTCCTGCCGGGCCTAGCCCTCTGCGATTCAAAGACGCGTCTTCGAAGGGCAAGTTCAAAGTCTCAGAGATCGACTCGCGTTCTTCGATCATGGAGAATCGCCAGCAGGGGTCGGGCCCTTCTCCAGCAAAGTCGAAGAAGAAGCAGCCCGTCCCTCTACTGGCTTCTGAACCGGCTCAGGCCGATTCACCCCCCCCAACGCGAATGAAGCAGCAGGGTAGAAGACAGATTCTATTGCAGCAGACACCTTCACCTGCAAGGATGAGGAAGCAGAAGGCAATCAGGGCGACGGCCGAACAATCTCCCGCAAAACCGCTTCCACGAGCTGAAGCTCAGTTCCTGGAGGATTTCCCGCCTGCAGATGTTGGGGCCGACTCTGCTGCAGCGAAGGCAATGGGATCGACCGTTGATCTCGATTTGGTACCGGAGGAGGGTGCTGCCGCTGAACGTTCGCAGGCAGACCTCACCACCGATGAGCTAGCAGGCCCGGAGGAGGCCTCTGCAGTGGCAGAATTGCCCGCACACAGGCCCCAGAGTGCAGCTCCAGTTGAGGATGCTCCACCTGCTCAGCCACTACCGGCACCTACAGACATGTCTCCGGAGGATTTCAAAAGTGCAGCGGATAAAATGTTGGAGGAGACACACAGTAGCATTGGCAGAGTTCTGGGCAGCAGGGTATTCCAGCGGACTCTTCGAATCCCACTCTGTCGCATGGTCTCCCTTCCCATCGTCAGGCAGGCCCTTCCCGGAGATGTGGATAAGCTCAAGTTCGCATTTCGAGAAGGGTACCGTCTGGGATCGGCAGCGTTTTACGTTTCCATAGAGAATGAGGACGGCGAAACCCGTGGACCCACTGCCGATGAATTGTCAACGTGGGATACCCACTGGCACACTCGCAACCACGAATTCGAGGCGACGCTGAAGGGTGATCCCGACTTCGGCCATATGTCGGGAAAAATGTTCTTTGTGTGGGACGGGAATCACCGACTTCTCGCCTGGTGGGAGTACATCAAGCAGAACCATGCCAAGCACATTGGCTGGCATTACATGGTGGAGTGTGTCATCCTCAAGGTGAAGGCGGCAGACTCCTCCCTCCTCAAGAATGCCATGGCGGACCTCAACTCGTAAGATACTCATACCCTCCCTAGCACATTCGAAATGCGGTGCCGCATTTCGGTTTCCATTCTGGTTTGATTCCGTGCTTCCGTGTACTGAACTGGAGAGTGTGCCTTGCAGGGTCACTGAGAATGCGTACGTGCATACCCACATGGCACATATGCTGTACAGGGTGAGGAAAACTGGTCTTACTGATCCGCAGATGTTTGCGGAAATGCTGGAGCCGGAGCTCATTCAGAAAGCCGTTGCAAAAACAGACCGGACATGGTATCGTCTCACTATGGATGGAATGGTGGAGGTGATATACGAAGTAAGTCGTGCTCCAATTTCCCTCTGCTCATCCTTCCCCAATTTCCAGTAATGTTTCCACATGAATCGAATGTAACGCTTCTGCATGTTTTTGTTGGCAGTCAAACATCAAGCTGGATTTGGCCCATGCCAAACGCTTCTTCATGGAAAGTGAGGGGCAGGTCAAAACGTTGCAGTCATTGACTGAGCACTTGAAGGAAGCCGGTGTCAAGTCCAGAACCAAATACAAGTCAAAGCTTGTGAAGCTGGTGGCAATTGCAGATCCGGCACTTGGAAAGGACTTCATCCCCGAGATTGCAAAACACTATTCTCGGGCCATGCAGCCGACCATGCAATTGGAGAAACTGCATCACCTCTCAACGGCATGTGTGGAGGCGAAAGAGAAGGTGAGGTTTCAATGCACTGAATTTCCTTCCTAGCAATAGCCACTCTCTTCCAGCCACTGACATTGGATCGGAAATGGCAGACACGGTGGCTGTCGATCTGGAATGCATCCGAGAGCATAAGGACAATGTGGTCTTTTCCACTGGAAGTTTCCGACCCTGCAGTGGATGTGTGGCTCAACCGTATGACTTGGTGGTTCCAGGTAATTCAAGGTACTTCCCCAGATTTGCTTTTCTGACATGAATTCCCTGAACTGCTACGTGACAATGCATTTGGGAATGGCAGGTAATGTCGAATGCAAAGGAGCAAGTCGTAATGCACACAAATTCGTTCGGCTTGTACGTCAAATGGGATGGAACACAGACATTGGAAGACTACGTGACACGTTTCAGATGTGCGTACAAGGACAACCTTTTCGCCAGAGAGCTACAGACAGCAAGAAGGAGCGTGGAGTTTACACATCAGGAGGGAGCGGGGAAAGCTGCAATGCGAATTGTTTACAGGTGAAGCACAGCTGCCCTTGTATGCGAAGCCTGGTTACGAGGTTTGTCTCGGAAATGCGGCACCGCATTCGCATTTTATGTTTTCGGTGGCACTCTGCCAGTAGGTTGGTCTCAAGTTTTGCTCACGCATGCTGACTGCCTTGCAGTGCCTTGCAGGTATATGAAATACGTGCTCCTTCAGACAGGGGCCCTGGCTCAAGAGCCCCCGTTCTTCATGGCTTGGACCGTGGCGGGCCCAAGCTGTGTCTACACACCCGAGATGCAGAAACAATGGCATCCCGCGCATCTCGTTGGATGCCCGTGGTACCTGGACATGTCTGGCGGTATTGTTGACGAGTCTGAGAAAGATCTGCACGCCTTGGCAGAAGAGAAGAGAAAGGAAAGACGTGTCCCTGCTGGGCCAAAGTCGGCAAAGGAATCTGCTGCTCTGGAAGAATCCAGAAAGGCAGCTGAGATGGCACAAAAGACGGTGGATGCAGCTGTGCAGGCCCAACAGAAGGGGTCGAAGAAGAGGACTCGCCAGCAAGGAGCAGCTGTTGTGACACCCGCCAAAACGAAGAAGCAGAAACAGCCTGTTCAGGAAGAGGGTGAGGAAGAGGACTCCGATGGAGACTTTGCAACCAGCCCACCCCCCCAAACGCAGGCTGCCTCCCCTGTGCCCACCGTTGTCACGAGAGGCACGAGAACTGGCTCGGCAAAGAAGGCACTCTTCAACCCCCCAGGGGGGCACCCTTTCGAGCCGGTGGAAATGAAGAGGCCGAAAGTGGCTCCCGAAACTGTAGTCCAGTGTGTAAATGAGAGTTTCTTGGCGGCTTTGGATGGACGGGCAGCCAAGTTGGCATACATGAAGACCATGGAGGGTCTGAAGGGCAGAGCACTGAAGAAGGCGACTGCCGAAGAGCCTTCCGACACCCCAGGATTTCAGAATATGGTCTCGTTCTTTGAGAGGGTGTGTGCAGACAAGGATTGTAGGAGGGGCGGAAATGCCACCGAGTGGTCTTGCGATATGATCATCTTGGATATTCCGGACGGAGAGCCTGTGGAAGGACTGCAAGCTTTGCCATCTTGGAACAGGTACTCGGAGGACTTTTGGAAGAAAGGATTCGGGCTTGCCCGCATGGTGTTGGACGACAGAGGCTGTGTGGTTGTCCTGGCGAGCAGAGGAAAAAACACTCAGACAGGAATTGCGAAGTGGACCCGCAAGAGCGCCGTCCCGATTCTGAAAAAGAAGTGGACGTGCATCAACACACTGGGCCTTCGGTCGGAAGGGAAGAAGGTGATTACGACACTGGCACTCGTCCATTCATTTGCTTGGGTGCTTTCAAATGCGGTGCCGCATTCGGTTTCTAATCGTTTTCCCCCTGTGTATGCAGACGAAGCAGTTCGATGCATACTGCTTTGTGAAGGAAAACTCCACCTTTGCTTTCCGGAAGGAGGGAGGAAAGGTTGACCCGAACTGCGACCCACTCGATTACGACGTTCTGTTCAACAACGTTCCCAAGGAACTTCTCCCTCATAGCCTCACTTCAACGGAACCCCTGCGGTACTCACGGACTCGGAGCCCTGCCTTCATTCAGACAATTATGGAGACATGCACAGACGTGGAGGGCACAGTGCTGGACCTCATCTGTGGGACAGGTATGCAGAATCTTGATCTCTGCTGTTCTGCAAATTCTCGTTAGGATGTAGTTCGCAACATCTGAAGCGCCATGTGGTAATGTGTGGATGGCATTGTAACAGGTGCCTCAATGTGGGCTGGGCGGTTTTCCGACCGGCACCTCTTTGCCTACGAGGAGGATTCATCCGTGTGGGGATCCCATCTGGAGGGGCTGCAACGGAATGTGAAGGCTCCCGACAGAGCGGAAGTCTCCTCGGATTCGTCGGAGTCCGAGGAAGACACAGTGGACATTGATGCAGAGGAGAACCCGGAATACGAGTGAGTGCAAACATTGTAAGTTTGCAAAGCCTTCTGGGTCATTTATGTCAAAGGAATTTCCCGACTGTGGTTCTCATTAGTCTCGTTGATGATTGTCATGTGCAGGATTGCAGGGTCCGGGTCGAAACATGTAGGGCCTACACTTCCTGCCAGGAAGAATGTCCCGTTCTTTGCGAGGGCCGACTTCATGACGAGCCCGGTGAGGGACTACTCCCTTCCTAGTTATGCAGCTAAACTCGCAAATACAGCGATTAGAAGAAGTGAGAATCCCAGTAAAGTAGAGCAGATTTTGGAGAGGGCTAGGGAGGACAGAAGGATAAGGAAAGAGTTGGCAGCAGCTCAGACAGGTAGACGGGTACGAAAGTACATATGTGATTCAGCGGATGAGAGCGACGCAGACAGGGAGGAAGACGACCCAACGGAGGTGAGATGGACAGTTCCGCAAGGGGAAGATGGGATTTTCGAAAGCCTGGCCAACGAGCAGTCCGCTGGAGATGAGAGAGGCACTGAGGGGGTGGAGGAGGAGCAGGACAGTCTAGAACAGGATGAGGATTCCGATGATTTTCAAGATTAATAGAATTTTAATGAAGTCTCTGTAAATGTAAATTCTCTTCCAGAGTATATAAAGAAAATTCTGCCCGACATTCGTGACCCCTCTCCAGTGTGCATTCCAGCCACACAATCGCCCAAACCAGGACGCTCCCAAAATCAGAAATGGGTCAGGGCATTTCCAAAATTTTGGCAACTCTAAGAACCTCTTTTGGAAATGCGGCACCGCATTTCCAAAACAGGGGAGGGACTAATTTTTCCATTTCAATGTTGGCATAGTAAAAAGTAATCTTAATTGGGAATGCGGTGCCGCATTTCCAAAATTTCCTTTGTCCACACGCCAGTTTTGGCCTCTCCCGCTCATTGCATGGATGCCACCACGCTTACAGAGGTCGAACAAGGAGGTCGAACAAGGAGGCCGACATGGCGGGATTGGAAATGCGGTGCCGCATTTCCATATTGGGGATGGTGGTTGTTCGAACTGCAGACCCATCAGCAAAAACTGGCACCGCATTCCATTGTAAAAAAAAAGTCGATGACGGACATGGAAATGCGGCGCCGCATTTCCAGAACGGACATCGCAATTTGTCAATTTGCAGACCCTCTCTCGGAAATGCGGTAACGCATTCCATCGCGCTGGTCGGAAATAGGTGCACTTTTCGAAGTGTTGGACGGAAATGCGGCACCGCATTCCCTTGTCCAAAAAGAAGTTTCCATTGCCAAGCTGGAAATGCGTCGCCGCATTTGCATGCCAACCTCGTTTTCTGATCAATTTATAGACCCGTGTTGGTATTTCGTGTACCTGGACGGAAATGATGCACCGCATTTTCTTGTCCCACATGGAAATGCGGTGCCGAATTTCGATGTCCGACATGGAAATGCGGTGCCGCATTTCGATGTCCGACATGGAAATGCTGTGCCGCATTTCAATGTCCGACATGGCGTTACTCTGGTATATTCTTGACACATGACTCACATACCGGTTACTCTGCTTTATTCAACCAGACAGACAAATTGTAGAAATGAGACATCAAATTGTAAACAGTGGGCCAAATCCGAGAGTTATTCAACACAATGAAACACAGTCATACAGAAGTGAGGTACATTCCAGGGCACAGTCACTGCCAGGTGGGCCGATAGCCACTGGACACGACGAAGTCCATCCCCTCTTCGATGTAAATGCGGCGCCGAATTTCCATCCGGGGGATGGACTTCGGTGGCAGATCTCAAACTATAACTTGTTGATGAGAAAGATGTATGGGTTCATCCACCGCTGGCGTGATGAACACGTTCCACCTCCGTCGGTGGGTACGTGTGACCCAGATGCTCCATTTTGGAGGCCGGACTGCTCTTCCGCTTCGTATCTTTTCCAAAATCTAAGGGCTTCGTAGCTGTCCGCAAGGTCATCGGCATCCAAGTCGTCCTCAGGTCCTCCTTTGCAAGGATGCCGTGCTTCCGGAACCGGGACGACTGCCCCTTTGGAGGCGGCATCGATTATGCATGGTTCGGCCACATCGGGAGACATTGTTATCTGTACAACAGATTACACAGAGAGGTACTGGTTCGATTGTGGAACATTGGTGGCTTTGAGTATATCGTAGGCCCTACGCCTTCGAGCGGGGTGACGATCTTGGTTTGAGGAGTCCGGGGCTCCTGCGCATCCTCGATTCCTCGATGCCGATTTTCCCAGCTATACGGTCACCCATGCAGAAGAAGGCGCACTGCTATGCTGTTGCGGTGGGGAACTGGTCTGCCACTGGACGTGGGTGGACTCCATCGGAGAGACCTATTCTCCTCGAGGATGCGCCGCCTTTCTCCTTGTATTGGGAACATTCGCATTGGTGTGGACGACGAAAAGTGAAGATTTCCATATTCGATGGTGGTATGATTGAAGGGCAGGACATTGTGGTGCATCACTAGGGCGGTACAAACGGCTGGCATCGACTTTACATGGAGGAGCCCCAGGACTCATGAGCTGAGTTCTGAGAGCAGTCGAAGTCCCATTGACACGTGACTTGTATTCAGTAGGCACAGGGCTCAAGATTTGAGGGCACAATCAGCACAGTAGACGTGCTTCAAATGCAATTCATGTGGATCAGGTAAACCTCCTTGTGCCCTCTTTTTATTCTATTCTGTGTCCATTGTTCCGAGAATGCGACATGTATTTCGTTTGGGATTGGGAGTGTGGGTGAATTTTGCAAATGGCTGGTAGGCTGAAACGGGCCCCCATTGTACAGAGCAGTACCACCCTACCTTTCGCGAACATTGCCTTTCAATTATAATTCTAAATACATTGCCGAACCTCCTTCATCGGAGGTCCTTCTCCCCCTATGACCGTGGCACCCTAACCCTATTCCCGCGGACACTCATTTCCGGAAAATAGTGCTGCTCATGTTTTTTTTCCACACTTAACACGACTCTGCTCATGGCTCATTCCGCTCATGGCCATGGCTTCATGAAATAGCACCCCCGTCTTAAACTATCAAGTTTTAAAGAACCAAGCCAGATCCATGGAGGGAGGGAGAGAGAGTGAGAGAGAGGGACCCACCCAACCTGCCCCTGGTATGGCATCTCCTTATGAGTGAGTGTGGTATGCCTCATCACCCGCGTAAGGGAGTGCATACCAGACCCCATCACATAAATGACCTCCCTCTTCTTTGTAGCTTTTACTTCTGGTACAAAGGAACCATAGAAATAAACATGCCTACATCTCAACTCTCCAAGGTCAAAAAACAAAACAAGCCGTGACAAGCAAAGGTACATCAACACTTACACATCTAATGTAGAGTTTTACCTTTTAGCTACACATAGGCTCTGGTAATGGAAAGACGAGGCCAAGAAGGGACCTTAAACTTCCGAATTCATGAAGCAACAAACAGAAAGAAACTCTTATCACCCCTTTAGTGTCTACCTAGCCCATGTTTTTGGTACCACATGTGTACAAAACCAATGGGGGCATGTTTAGGTAATGAATTTTCTGCCATTGGCATGTCCCAACGTTGGCAAGTTGTGACAAACGAAGGTCATCAACACATTACATCAAAATGTAGAGTTTTACCTTTTAGTTTGTATATAAGCTCTGGTGACCGGAAGAAGAGGCCAGTGAAGAACCCTCAATTCCAAGGTCATAAAGTAACAATCGGGAAAGAATCTATATCAACTTTTAGTGTTTACCTCACCCCTTGTTTTGGGTAAAACATGTGTACAAAACAAAAGGGGGCAGGTATTGGGACTTAGGTAATGAAGTCTGGCAGGGTTTACACCTGGTATTCAGACAAAACATCTACCCCAGCATATCAGAATTGGGTATTTCTTATGGTGCCTATAAGAGCAAAGCCATACCCAGGGAGAAACGATTTGAGCCAAAGAAATGGAACTCATTCTTATCATAAGGTATCTAAATCTGACATAAGGCATCGGCTACAAGGGACCGGCAAACAAAGAGTAATGTGCATTGACCGATCCGTATAAGGTGTACACGTCTACTCCAGCAAGCTGTCTTACCAAGGCCTAGCTCAAAATTTCAGCATTCAGAAGCCCTATTGTTGGTATCTCAGGTACTCAAGGATGCCTGCTATCCATGCCCAATTAGCCAACATATTTTTGATGGAGAATACTTACCTTATGAACGACTTGCTTGCTCCACAACCATGGTCATGGCGGGGAGAGGAGGCTGATATCTCATGGCTTTGCCTCCTTCCCATTGCCTTGGGTCCATCACTGCAATCAGGACATATTTGATAACCTTTGTCATGCTCAGACCAAGGTGTTAGTAAATCAAACATAAAACTGAAAACAGAAGGGAGATTGGTTGATAATGTGTACAAGAACCACCAAGTACACTGGTCTAAATCAGAGAGGAAGATACTTATGTCTTGTCGAGACATGGACAAAGACCTGACAAGGTCACTGTAAAATTAACGACAAATCAGCCTCACAACAAGGCATTGTCAACCATTCTTCATTCACAAGTCAGCTTTATGACAAATCCCAGACTTCAAAGTCAATGAAGTCTCTGGGTGGGGGGGTGGGAAAAATTAGGACTCAATTACCACTGTTCATAGCAGGAAACCATCGTTCAACATGCTAAAAAGTGCCATTCATGACATGCCATGTCATTCAGTCTCTATTTTTTGGTCAGCTTACATACCAAGGCATAACCACATCCACATCAGTTTGGCATGGTATCGAGTGTCCTAAAGTAACCAGCTTCTAAAAGAGGTAAGTTTCCAAGCTTGTACATTCAAGAACACTGTCTGGTCATGAAAACAGGTATGCCCTACATTGTAGCATGTTACCAGATCTCTTTAATATCATTGCTCCATTGTCACATCAGTATGCCATAGGGAACAAGAGATAGTCGCCCTAATGATTGATTGTCCACCATACTAGGTTAAACATAGGAGCCATCAAGATCAAAGGAAAGAGGAAGAAAGGATTGTTCTCCCCCAAAGATACAGATGGCGTCGCTTCTTCAACTCGATTCCAATCAACTTCAGCTTTAAAATCCATGTTAAGTGAGGACCCTCACCTGGTCCCATCACATGCAATCAGAAAACAGTTGAGTTAGAGACGATGTGGAACCCCAGGTGAATCGCAGGTCTCACGCTTGTTACGTTGTACAACATGCAATACAAAGCAGGGGCAGAAAGGAAACAGAGCATATGCAAGCCTTTTGGAATACCCTTTGAGTTGGTGTTGTCTATAAAGTTCTGATTATGCTCATTGTAGCACTCCACTCTGATTGAGTTTTGGAGAGATGATTGGAAAACCAGATCCAGACCTTTGTGCATTCATGGAACATAGACATAGCATGCTGGCTGGTCTACATTATCAGGCTGGGCTCTTGGAATTGCAACACCTGCAACTCATTCTTAAAGCTAGTGTTATGCTGATCTGGTATGTACCAAAGGTGGTGTTGGTCCCGATTTGTTTTATAAGAAAAACAAGACTCCTTCAATGATGAATGACATATTCTGAATCTAGGGTGATGGTTGTCTTGGAAATCCACCCTCCCACCTAATTTTTCATGTGTTTTCAAGAAGATGACATGAGTTTTATCAGGTAAGATACTGCCTATGGAAGGTGAAGTTAGATAGTGCCTTGTTATGAGGCTGATTTGTCGTTAATTTGACAAGACCTTGTTTGGTCTTGTCCATGTCCCGACAAGACATAGTATCTTCCCTCTCATCTTGACCAGTGTACTTGAGTGTTTCTGTACACACTCTCTCTCACCTGCCATTTCCAGTTTTCTTACTATGATGTACTAACACCTTTAATGGCTTTTGCATGGGTCTAGGAAGCCATGGGGTATCAGCCCCTATACCTCCATAACAATAGTGTGGAGCAACAATACCTCATAAGGTATGATGATCCTCTCCAACAAAAATTTGTTGGCGGATTGGACACAACGAGAGAAAGGCATCGCTGATATTACTTGAAGAACATCTAAGGGTTTCTTGCATACTGATATTATGAGCTAGGCCTGGGTAAAACAGCCTGTTAGAGTATGTGTGTACACTTCTACATGATCCGGTCATGCACATTACTCCTGTTAACTGGTAACTTGTAGTTGATGCCTTATGTCAGCATCAGATCCCTTATGATGAAAAGCCTTCCCTACTCGTGGGCTTTAATACTTCTCCTGGATGTGGGTTTGCTCTTTATAGCACCACTAAAAAAATGCCCAGGTGTAACGTGATGTCCTTTTTCCATACTTAAGGAAATCTGGTTTTAAAACCATAAAGCTGGCTGATATGGTGAAAAGATGGGCAGCAGATTGTTGCCAATGTTCTTATTCACATGTTCATGTTGTGAATCACGGGCAGTAGACTACTGCCACGGCTGACGAACACCAAGTTCTTATTCATACCTTTGGAAAAAACGGTTCTAACCATAAAGTTGGCTGATGATATGGTGGAAAAATGTGCAGTAATTTACTTGCCATCGGTTGAAGAACACCTGTAATTTTTTGAACTCTTGCGTGCCCAGCTATATGAATGTTTTGTCCATATTTTCTCTTGACTTGGGAAGCAGAGACTGTAGCTTTTTAACCAAAGATAAAACTACATCGCACGGAGATCCTTCTTGGTCTCTACTTCTTTACAAGAGCTCGTTGACAAGATAAGAGGTAACATGGAAAACGCATGACTCTATATTTTTGCCAAGTTGATTATTTATGCTATGCCAATGTTCACTCGTGATCTGAGGGCAGAGAGAATGTAGACCTTTTATCTTTTTGGTATTCAAGTCCAAGGATAGAACTACATTGTAGAGGGAGAGCCTTATGAGAATGGGTCTGGTATGCACTCCCTTACGGGGTGAGTGCATACCACACTCACTCCATAAGGACTGCCATGCCAGGGGTTGGATGGTGGGCGCCCCCTCTCTCCCTCTCTCTCCCTCTCTCCAATTATCTGTTTGGGATTAACAAATTTTTTCCTAAGCCTACTTGGTTTGGAAATACCTTCTTTCTAATCCCTGATGGAATATGTTTTGAATTTCATCCATGCCGGATGAAAAATATGCCAGGTATAATCCCTAATTGGATGAATTATTGTCTTGAGCTTTACCACTAAGGATGTAGCCTGCAATTCTTCATCCATGACGGATTAATCATCCTGGATGTTACCCTAACGGATGATGTAACTCTAATGAAGTGCAAAATTTCATCCCAATGGATGAAATCACGGGATGGTTTGCTAACCGCCTCTCTACCCTAAGCACGGCACGATACTCGTGCTTGTTTTCTCTGGAGGATGGCGATGGCGGCTGAGCTAAGTGCTCGAGCATCACGATCCGCGTGCATTTTGTTTTTTCTTGCGCGATGGCGGCAGGCCCTTCTGTTTCCCGCACTGGCAAATGACCTATTGCTGTGTTTGCATGCAATCTTTCTTATTCATGAAGCAGCAGCGCTCATAAGGTGATGGGGGAAGTATCATGCACTTTGTAAATATGCAATTTGTCCTCAAGTATCCCAATTTGTTGCATTCTGCTGTGATCTCTTGAGATTCAGGTGTTGAATGCCGCAATGTCCCACTCCACAAACGATTAAAGTTCTTTGTGGTGTCGCATCCATGTTTTACTTTTCGATCAATTTATGCATGTTGGACATGGATAGCAACTGTGAAGACCTGCTACTCACCTCGTGCATCCTCACTAACACACATCTTGATGTGGTGGTTTTTGGGACGGGCACAGGTGAGGGTATTCACTTGATGTGTATTTTTTTAAGTTTGCAGATGATCAAAGGACTTGGCGATGGTGACGATTGACGCTACATACAGCTTCAGTGGGGCATCTGATACGATTCGGCCTCCACCTTAATCCTTTTTTGGTTTTTATGGGTTGTAACCTGATTATAAGTCAGTTTTCTGGTATGATACCAGTCTGAACTTTGGCACCATATTGTGGGTTTTCGACCCGATTGAAAATCAGTTTTCTGGCATGATACCAGTCAGATTCGGCTGCATTTGATATGGTGCTGAAGTACCATTCTCCAGACCTTATAAACTATCCAATGATGCTTAAGATAGGCCCTTCTTATGCTGATTTAACACGGGGACCGTACCAAGCGTAGTTTTGAAACATTGAGGTCAGAGTTCTAGATTTAAAACAGCTGTCAAGTTATCTTACCACTAGTGTGAAACTAGCTAGGAAATAGCTAGCTTTTACATATTGACATTTGGGATTGGCCCAAGTGTCAATCCAGGGTCAAGGCAGATTTAGGCCCTGGAATGGTTATCTTCACGGCAAGCGCGGGAGGCTCATCTTTCTCGAGTTGAGCCTCACCGCGCCTAGCTATGCGCGCCGTAGTGTGGATTCCCCATGGCGTGGGGTGCACTTGGCTTGACTTGTATTTGAGTGATGAGGTTATATATGCATGAGTTTATGCTTCAGCTTTGTGAGCTCGCATGAGCTTGTGCTTGTATTCTTCTTCTTTATCACTTAAGAAAGATCGGCTCGTATCTGTGAGTGCCAGATACGAGTTAGTTGTAGCACTTGTGGTTTTTGCTTGAGAATGAGAGAAACCAAGTTGTTATGCAAGGAGCACCATGGAGCTTTTGGTTGTTAGAAGCGGAGGCGATGTGGGTTACGAGGTGGTAGACCTTGGCATTCGATCTTCAGCTTCAGAGATGAAAGCACCATGCTGCAGTAATTCCAGAGCACCTACAATGTGCTCCCCTCCGACACCAGCGTAATGATAGTGAAAGGGGCATCCCTGGTGACGGGCTCGAATGGTTTCAGATTGTGTACATGCACGAGCAAGCACGATTGGGAAGAGGATCAGTCAAGAGCAGGTTATAGTGGCTTTGGTGGCAAAGCTGAGAACTGGACTTGGGAATGCGAGCTTTCATTGTGTGAAGGATTGCAAGACCAAGCGAAAGGGCTGATTTGGCTTGGGGCAAATCAGTGCACTTTGTGGAGTATGGTGAGATTGGGTTTCAATCTCGAGCTTCAGCATTGAGAGGGCTCTTGTCATGGCAAGCAGGGCTGGAAGGAGCTAAGAGGTGCGGCAAGGCCATGGAATGTGCACCTAGGGTTTCAGAGCTTGGGAAGAGAGCTCTTGCACCACAAGAGAAGTGTCTTGTGGCTGGAAATGTAAGCCTTAGGGTTTCAGGAGCTTGGCAAAGGCTGTGGAGTGCTTAGTCTTGTCTTAGAGAGCATCAAGGAGCCAAGGAGCCAAGATAGGGGGCTGATATCTCTTGTGTGAAGAGGTTGCATGTGTGGAGCATGTATTCAGCTCATTGAAGCTTCCATCTTCAAGCTTGGAGGGCAAGCAAGGAAGAGGGAAGGGCTGACTTCCCTTATGTGAGGGCAATGCATGTGTGGAGCATGCTATCAACCTGGTGAAGGCTTGCACTTTCAGGTGTGGGAGTGCAAGAAAGAAGAAGGAAGGGGCTGGTTTCCCTGTAGGGCATGTGGAGCATGCTTTCAGCCTGCTGAAGCTTGTATTTTCAGGTTTGTGGGTGCAAGAAATGAAGCAAAGGAGCTGATTCTCTTATGGTGAGAGTGGGGCATGTGTGTGAGCATGCCTTCAGCCCATTGAGGCTCTTGTTTTCAAGCTTTAGAGAGCTAGAACGGAAGGTCTAGGGCTGGTTTCCACTTGGAGTGAAAGAAAAGCACTTGTAGGGCCTATGTGAGTTGGGGTTTCAACTTCAAGCTTGAAGGGAGCGCAACTCTTGAAGCAGCAGGTGTAGGGGGCTGGAATAGGCTCTAAGACAGATGCTATGGCCAAGGAGAGTGCTTGAATGAGTGCTCACAAGGGCTGGGAACCAGCAGGGCTTGGTTGTTTGCCATTGAGTTTAGTGGCGTGTTTGGGGAGGCTAAGTGAGAAGGAAGGCTTGGTTTGTGGCAACCACCTCAGGGCTTGGTGGAAAGAAGCTAGAGTCCAAGAGACACAACCCTAGCTTGCGTGGCTAAACCCCTTGGAGAATGGCTAAACTGCCAGAGCGGCATGGATGGGGCTGTGCCGGGCTGCGCCAGTGGCCTTCAGGGCTGCGACAGGCTGTGCCCCTGGCCTTTGGGGCTGTGACAGGCCGTGCTGAGGCTTGGGGCTGTGACAGGCTGTGAGGGGCTGTGAAGGGCCCTGCCTGAGGCCTGTGGGGTGGGCTGTGACGGGTTGTGAGGGGCTATGTCAGGCCGTGCGTGAGCCTTTGGGGCTGTGAGGGGCTGTGCCGGGCTGCGCGGTGGCCTTCGGGGCTGTCACGGGCTGCACCGGTGGCCTCGGGGCTGTGTGACGGGCTGAGAGGGCCTGTGCCGATGGCCTTTGGGGTTGTGACGGCTGTGAGGGCTGTGACGGGCTACGCCGGTGGCCTTGGGGGGCTGTGATGGGCTGTGAGGGGCTGTGAGGGGCTGTGACAGGCCGTGCCTGAGGCCTTTGGGGCTGTGACGGGCTGTGAGGGGCTGTGTCAGGCCGTGCCTGAGGCCTTTGGGGTGTGAGGGCTGTGGCGATCTGTGACGGGCTGTGAGGGCTGTGACAGGCTGTGCCCAGTGCCCTGTGGGGCTGTGACGGGCTGTGCGGGGCTGTGACAGGCTGTGCTAGTTGCTGTGGGGCTGTGACGGGCTGTGACAGGCTGTGCCCAGTGGCCTGTGGGGCTGTGACGAGCTGTGAGGGGCTGTGATAGGCTGTGTGCCTGTGGCCTTTGGGGGAAATGAGGGGCTGTGACAGGCGTGCCTGAGCCTTTGGGGCTGGGACGGCTGTGTGGCTGTGAGGGGCTGTGACAGGCCGTGCCTGAGGCCTTTGGGGCTGTGACGGGCTGTGAGGGCTGTGTCAGGCTGTGTGCTGAGGCTTTGGGGCTGGCTGTGAGGGGCTGTGACAGGCGTGCCTGAGGCCTTGTGGTGTGTGAGGGGCTGTGAGGGGCTGTGACAGGCCGTGCCTGAGGCCTTGGGGCTGTGTGGGGGTGTGAGGGGCTGTGGGAGGGGAGGCCGTGCCCTGGGGCTGTGAGGGTGGGGCTGTGAGGGGCTGTGACAGGCTGTGCAGTGGCAGTGGGGCCTGTGGGGCTGTGAGGGGCTGGTGTGCGGGGCTGTGACAGCTGTGCCCAGTGGCCTGTGGGGCAGTGACGGGTGTGACAGGCTGTGCCCGTGGCCTTTGGGCTGTGAGGGGCTGTGACATGCCGTGCCTGAGGCCTTTGGGGCTGTGACGGGCTGTGAGGGGCTGTGACAGGCCGTGCCAGAGGCCTTTGGGGCTGTGACGGGCTGTGTGAGGGCTGTGTCAGGCCGTGCCTGAGGCCTTTGGGGTTGGGCTGTGAGGGGCTGTGGCGAGCTGTGAGGGGCTGTGACGGGCTGTGACAGGCTATGCCCAGGCCTGTGGGGCCTGTGAGGGCTGTGTGCGGGCTGTGACGGGCTGGGCTGTGAGGGGCTGTGACAGGCTGTGCCCAGTGGCCTGTGGGACTGTGACGGCTGTGACCAGTGAGCTGTGTGTGGGCCTGTGCTGACTCGTGGAGGCACTGGTGACTGCCTAAGGACTGGCATGTGGTCTTGAAGGCCGAATTTTGAAGCTCGTGGAGGGCGGTTTGAGAATATCTTCATGATATTCCCATGGTCATGCAAGTGAGGGAGAGAGGAGAGGAAGAGTGTTGGGATGAGGGCATGCATGTGGGGTTAGGCATTGCTTTAGCTTCTCTTCCTCGTAGTTTCCAGCCTCTCATTAGGCCAAGACCTTTCCGTAGGTGGAGGCAAGAGTCAGTCCGGGTTTGGGCTGGGGTGTCATTGCAGGAGCAACACCGTGGAGTTGTTTTTGGTGTGGGGGAGTTGTCGTTCTGATTTCTTGTGTTTGGATCCCCTCCATACCTGCATGCTTGATTGTGCGCCATGCTAGTTTTGTGTGGGCGCTTGTTTTATAGGTGATTGGTCCGGATTTGATCACCGGCCAGTCCTAGAGCATGCTGTCGATGTGAGGCTGGGGTGATGACCAGCCCGACCATCATTGTTTCTCCTGTGGTGAGGTTGGAGGTGATGACCAGCCAACCATAGGAGTGCTTGCGGTGGATGCAGGTACAGGTGTAGGCTATGTTAGGAACTTAGTATTCCAAACCATAAGCCGCAACAGGTTCTCTACCGGTTACCTTGTGGAGAGGGGGTTAGGGACATGTTCATGACCGGTTGAGTGTCAACACGGAGGTGCCACTAGTTGCTGGGGACAGTGCCGGTTCGAGCACTAGCGATACTAGTGGGTACACGAGACGAGGTGTGCGGTTTAGGCCACCTTCACCTCCTGTGTCTTCTACGGAAGGTTCTGATTCGGATTGTGAATCAGGAGGACTCATACCGGCGGTGCAAGTTGTTTCTTTGCCATTATTGTGGGACACAATGGAGGAGATGTATGGAGCTACCAAGGGGCCACGAAGGTACTCTGGGGCGGTGGGCACCATCGAGTTGGATGATTTTATCAAGAGTTTGATAGTTGGTGTGATTTGCAGCAAATGCGCAATCCACAACTATTTACGCCTTTCATGGCATGGAAGGGGCTGTTTCAGCACCTTGAGGGCCGCCTATGGATGATTACCATGAGTTCAGGCGGGGGCATGAGGTTGAGATCGAGGAGTGGAGGATGTACTGGTCACCCGACTATGTCTCCATCACTAGGGGCACTAGAGCCACGAGGGCAGTGGCTACACCTGCCGCTGCACCGGCAGCTTCAGCAAGTAGCAGTGGGACTAGTGGGACTGTGGTACAGTAGCTACGACGTCCACCCAAGCCACTACCGCACCAGCACTAGCACCCGTGCCTGCCTTCAACCCTGTTGTGGAGTTCTTCGAAGAGTTGAGAGGGAACTACCAAGGGGTGAGGACAGAGAAGTTGCGGAGCTTGCAAGAGTTCCAACGGAAGCCGACCGAGAGCTTGAGGGAGGCTTTCACTCGCATGAGGCGCTTGATAAATGTAACCCAAGGGGTTACGGAAGCTCAGGCAGTCCAATTCTGGTATGGGATATTGGACAAGGAGCTGAGGAGAAGGGTGCGGGATGCAACTCTCCTACAAGCGGCCCAACCCACCTTAGCAAATGTGTTTTTGCTGGCAGAGCGGATAGAGCTCAACATGGTGGAGGAACGAGTGGTCATGGTGGGATTTGCTAAGGAGACACCACGGGGTAGTGGTGCTCCTAGCCAACCACTACCTCAACGTGCTCAAGGCAACAAGGGGGCTCAGGTGAAGCTCAGGGAAGGGCAGAGAGGACCTCAGATGCAGGGGTCTCTCCCTTCATTTGCTGGCCAACAACGGGCGGATGTGGTGTGCTGGACATGTGGAGGACCCCATGTCAAGAAGGATTGCCCAAGGGAGGCAAGGGCCGGCACATGCACAGCCTGCACAGTTGCAGTGTGGGCATTGTGGCAAGCACGGGCATGGAGAGGCCCAGTGTTATGGTTTGCATCCTGAGTTGCGCCCAGGCCAGTTCCAAGGGAACAATGGTGGCGGGGGGAGGTGGTGGAGCAGCCCAGAGAGGACGAGGTGGCCAGCCACGAGGTGCAGGCCAAGGGCAAGCTCAACATGGCCAAGGACGCGGAGGTCAGGGGGTTGACCAAGGCATGGCCAACCGGCTTCAGCAGCTAGAGCAGAGGCTCGCTGCCATGGCTACAGCTCAGGTGGTACCGGCTCTAAGGCCGGATGGTCCACCTCCTGCTCCTGAGGGAGGAGGGATATGAGATATGGGAGGTATGGGATTCATGTGTGGAGCAGCACTACCACTAGTGCAGGTGGAGTCTGCTGCAGCCGTGACTCGAGGAGCAGCACGAGTTCCTGAGCCACGAGGTGCAGAGGTGGAGTTGGATCCACAGCGTGGGGAGGCAAGTCGTCAGGCTAGGCTTCCTCAGTCATTCACATTGGCGGAGACAGTGTCGACGCCATCCATGGCACCTAGTTCTCGCCCGACTGTTACCGAGGCAGAGGTTACTATGCCTTTGGGGAGAGCTACACGGGTAGCACCACTACCTAGTGTTGCCAAGGCTACGGCAGCTAGTGTGCTGCTAGGAGCGGCCACGTCTGTGTGCCAGGCTCCATTGTTCTTGGCTACCATGATTGCGACGCCGGGGGTAAGACCAGCTGAGGTGTTCAGACTAGCAGTTACACTCTGTGAGAGTGGGGAGGTTACTTCATCTTCTGCGGAGATAGTGGGAGGTGTAGTACCGGAGGGATCCTTGGATTTGAGGGTCAAGACTGCCACGGCGGCGCCATGGCAAGCTGCAGCTGCCAGCTAGGTCAGCCATTGAGCGCGCCATGGTGACACCTGGAGTTGTCATGTTAGACAACCAGGATGGCATTTTCTGTTTGAGTGGACCGACAGGCAAGAGGTACCGGCCACTGCGGGTCTTGTTGGACTCGGGAGCTCAGCCATTGATGTTGGGCAGAGCTGCTATTGCAGGCTTGGGCCTCACGGAGGCGGATATGGAGCCTTGTCCTTTCCAGATACAGACGTCTCTGGGAGGATCGGAGCAGGCTCGGGGCATGACACGGCGTGAGTTGGCTATCAGACTACGGCCGGATCACCCTACAGATGGCTCAGTGATGCGAGCCAAGGCCATTGTGACAGACGCGGTCATATACAATGTCCTGGTTGGTGGGGCAGTGTTGTACCCCATGGGCTTCACCCTGGATTTTTGGGAGGAGTCAGCTTCCTATAGGCCTGCATGGCAGTCAGGGGAGGGCCGGCGTGTGCAGCTCCCTGTGACGTTCATAGGAGGAGTTGCGGTTGCCCAGCGAGGCAAGATGCCGACACTAGCAACATTCACAGCGGCAATGAGTGGGCCTAGAGAGTTGCTTGAGGGCAACGCTCATTCAGAGGATGTGCCACCTCCGGGAGAGCAGGATGACATGTATGGTATGGCGGAGTTGTCTACCATGGTTGCTCAGACTCCATTGTGGGGCATGAGCAAGGATTTGTAGTGGGATGTTGATCGACGGGTGCAACAAGCCTGGGTGGAGGCTTTTGTACCGTCAGGAGAGGAGGAGAGTGCGGGGATTGCACCAGGACCACCTCAGTTGTCTCCATTGGACACCACACCTATTGTGTGGCAGTATCCGGATGGAGGCATTTGTCTTCTGGACTTGTTTGGCGGGATCAGCACCGGATTGGCTGTTGTGTTACAGGTAGGTGTACGAGTTCGGCGTTACCTGTATGTGGAGAGGGATGAGACTGCACGACGCGTTTCACTTCGCCATGTTGCTCAGTTGGTGCAGCGGTACCCTGAGTTGTTGTCGGTGTCTGCAATTCGTGGATATCAGCAGGCCTTGCCAGCAGACATTTCGTTGCTGGGGGCCCAGGATTTGGAGCGGGTTGGCTCCATTGATCTGGTAGTGGCAGGTTGGCCCTGCCAAGGACATTCATCAGCCGGGCATGGCAATGGATTGCGAGACTCGAGGTCGGGTCTATTTTGGGAGATGGTGCGGGTTTTGCGCCATTTGCAGCTTCATCAAGATGATACTCCAGCATACATCTTGGAGAATGTGCCATTAAAGGGCGATTCTCAGGCCAGGGTGATGGCCAGTGTGCATCAAGTCTGGTCATGGCTTGGGTCAGCAGTGTTGTTAGATGCAGCTACAGTGGGGTCATGGGCTCATCGTCCACGGCTATAGTGGACTAACTTGATGCCACCCGCACTGCTCAAGCGTGCATTTGATGGGGTGCAGCGGCCAGCACATTTCACAGTGGATAACATTCTGGACACAGGGAGGCAGTCTCAGCGTGTGAGACACGATGACCGTTCGCCTTTGGCAGTGGTCAACAAGGTGGGTCAACCACGAGTAGCATTACCTACACTGCTCAGCTTCCCAGGATCGCATGCTTTCCGGGATAGTGGACCCGGCCTCCTGTGGGATGCTCAGTTGCAACAGTTAGTGGAGCCTAATGCTGACGAGCGTGAGCGGGCAATGGGTTTTACCACTGGTACCACGACGGTGTCGTCTCTTTCTGAGGCATCACGTCGTCAAGTGTTGGGGCAAGCAATGGATCTCAATTGTTTGACCTGGATTATCAGCTTGGCTATGGCCGAGCAACGCATAGTGCGGAGTACACTTCCCTCGATGGTCTCTCTACCTACCGAGACGGTATAGGCAGTGAGTGGGGGCGAGCATGTGAGGACCACGAGGTGCATGCATCCATGGCACACGTGGGAGGTGCTCGAGGTTCAGAGGGAGTTGGCAGCCAAGGCGGCTGTGATAGATGAGGTTGGGGATTCTTCTCGGGTTGAGGAGGTCCTCAAGGATGAGATGATGGGGTAGGATGAGGCCTTGTCATTGACTGAGCAGGCAGGGAGTACTGCTCAAGAGGTTGCAACGTAACAACCACTGGACGCGTCCTCTACCTCTAAGCCCACTGGACTTAAGGTTGCAGTTACGGAGGACAATTGGGAGCCTGACATTGGACCCATTGTCACCGGAGGAGAGAGACGACGTATACGGCGGTTCCTGAGGGCTTACAGGAATTGCTTTGCCTTCAGTTTGAAGGACTTGGGAGCACTTGAGTTGGCCACTGACACGCCAATCTTTCGGAGACCCTTTAGATATAGTGACATGGAGAGGTCTTTGATTCAGATGAGGACTCAAGATCTCTGGGAGGCAGGTTTGGTGGAGCTCTCTGGTGGAGAGTATGCTTCAGCCACAGTGATGCCAGCCAAGAAGGATGTCTATGGCAATTGGACGGAGAGACGTATGTGCGGTGATTACCGGCCTGTAAATCGTCAGACCAAGTCCGATAAGTATGCCATGCCAACACCAGAGGAGATCTTTGATGCCATCGGGCATGCTAAGGCCTTTAGCACTTTGGATTTACGATCCGGATATCACCAGTTGCCAATCAAGGAGGCGGACAAGCAGAAGACGGCATTCTGGGGGATCAATGAGCACGACAATGATTGCCTATATCAGTGGTGGTTCTTACCATTTGGGCTTAAGAATGCTCCTGCAGAGTTTCAGAGAGTCATGGATAGGATTCTAGCAGGGGTGGACTTTGCTCGGTGCTACATAGATGACATCATCATCTTTAGTGTTACGATGGAGGAGCATGAGAGACACCTTCAGGTGGTATTGGAGCGCTTGAGAGCGCATAGATTGAAGTTGCATCCGGGGAAGTGCAAGTTTTTCCACAACCAGATTGAGTATCTGGGTCACATGATATATCCTGGAGGATTGGGGGTAAAGCAGACTAAGGTAGAGGCCATTGCACAAATTCCACGCCCCACGGATGTGAGCCGAGTTCGAGCTTTCATGGGGTTGGCAAACTATTATAGACGGTTTGTCAAGGGATTTAGTACCATTGCAAAGGCTCTAACCAAGCTGACCAAGGTGGACCAGGAGTGGCAGTGGGAAGATGAGTAGGAACGAGGCGAGGTTGACCTCGACGCCTATCCTGAGACGACCTATCAGGGGGCGTCCCTTTCAGCTGCATACGGATTGGAGCATGCTGGGGCTTGGAGCGGTGCTCACACAGGTGGATGATGAGGGAAGAGAGTTCGTAGTGGCTTATGCTAGCCGCTCAAACAACGCTGCAGAGGCTAAGTACAGCTCATATGAGGGAGAGTGCTTAGCTGCAGTGTGGGCCGTGACACACTTCAGGTGCTATCTATACGGCAATCTTTTCACCCTTGTCACGGATCACCAGCCACTCAAGTGGTTGATGGAGTCAGACAAGCTTACGGGGAGGCTTGCACGGTGGGCACTCATACTCCAGGAGTATGACTTTCAGGTTGTGCATCGACCGGGTTTGGTCAATCGGGATGCGGATGGATTGAGTCGCAATCCATGCATGAGCCAGCAGGATGACACTGAAGCTCGGTGGCATGGTGAGACGGACGAGGAGATGGTGCCAGGATGGCACGCATCTGTATTTTTGTGTATCTTGGCATCGGGAGGTCAGGTTGGACCTATAACAGGGATGACTGTAGATGGAGTGTCTAAGGACCCTGAGGCTAGTGATGAGCCAGGTGGTGCCAGAGATATACATGAGGATTCGGCTGTGTCGGACTACCTCCGCACGGGAGACACGACAGCCACTGTGACTGCCAGGGAGAGGGATCGGTTCCTGCAACGAGCCAAGAGGTTCAAGTGGGAGGGGATACACCTACTTCGAGTGTGGAAGGATGGTCGGGTGAGGATTGTGCCTCACCCCACACAGCGTGCACGGTTAGTGCGGCATGCCCATGAGGAGTTGGGGCATTTTGGAGTGCGACGCACTCACAGTTTACTGCAGGGGCAGTATTGGTAGCGTGATATGCATAAAGAGGTGCAACAGTTCGTGGCTAGGTGCATGGTATGTGACAGGGTGCGTGCTTCATTCAACGCCCCTACACCACAGTTGCATCCTTTACCAATCATGGGATTGGGCTACAGGTGGAGTCTTGACTTCGCAGGACCGTTGCCACTGACTATGCGCCACCACAGATATGTGTTGGTGACGGTGGAGCACTTCTCCAAGTGGATTGAGTTGGTTCCATTGCCTGACAAGGCTAGTGAGGGGGCTGCGTATGCATTCTTGGATCGTGTGCTTAGCCAATTTGGTGCTCCAGCTGAGGTACTCACGGACCAAATGAGAGAGTTCTTGGGGGAGTTTCAGGCTTTGTGTGATAAAACATTGATAGACCACCGCACCACTTCTCGGGATCATCCTGAGGCTGATGGCTTAGCAGAGAGAGTTGTTCAGACGGTGAAGAGGGATTTGCGCAAGTATGGCTTGCAGAAGGGACACCTAGGAGATTGGGATCTTCAGGTTCCTTGGTTAGCCATGGGCTACAGGTTCAGCAAACAAGCATCACTTGCCTCCTTCTCACCATATTTCCTTCTCTTTGGCCGAGAGCCGGATTTGCCTGCAGCCATTCGTAGGGACACTGCTCAAGTCCTTAACCTTGACGATCCGGACGTGTGGGTACGTGCATGTGATCAGCGTGCAGAGTTGTTCAAGAAAGTCATGCCCATGGCTTTTGAGAACCTTGCCATTGCACAGCACCGTGATACGTTGAGGTATGCTTCTATACGTGGTGGAGGATATCGTCCTGGGGTTCGGAGGTTTAGCCCTGGTGACTATGTTTATTTGCAGCAGACTGCTCCTACGACTCTGGATGTTACTGCAGGGCGTGTTATTCTGAGGGTTCGAGAGGTGTTGCCCTCAGGGGTCCTGATCTTGGAGGGTCGGGATGGCATGACTTGGAAGGACCATGTGCGTAATTGTGCGCCATGTCACCTTCCCAATGTCGATGGCAGAGTTGACCCAAACTTGGCAGTGGTACCTGCAGGTTTGAGGTGCATGCTCTGTGGGTCTGCCAAAGGGGCAGCCACCATTGTGGTGTGTGATCGATGCTCAAGGGGTTGGCATATGGGATGCTTGACACCACCTCTTGAGAAGGTTCCTGACGGAGATTGGTTGTGTCCACACTGCTTGGGATAGTGGCAGTGGACATGACTAGAGGTAGCTAACAAGACATGGGAGACCAAGCTCATAGGAGTCAATACATGAGATCCCAAGCTCAAGTTCATAGGTTGCAAGACAGCGACTAACGATAGGGCAACTCTTGCACCCGGCCTTTTGATCTATCGAGTTTGAGTGTAGTAGGGATAGTGGTGGAGGACTTAGTGAGGCTATGATCACTATCACATCTTGTGGCTACCTGGACTTAGAGGGACCTAAGCACCAGCTAGGGGGGCAATTGTGTGGACTAGTGACTGCCATAGTGGGCAGCATAGTGGCAGCCTAGTGATTGACTAGTTGTAGCCTAGTGGTTGGACTAGTGGCTGGACTAGTGGTGGACTAGTGGTATACTAGTGTGTGGTGTGCACATGTGTTGTGTGGTTTTGGACAGCGATGTAGTTGTGTGGCGATATGTATGCGCACGACAGCTGTCAAGTTATCTTACCACTAGTGTGAAACTAGCTAGGAAATAACTAGCTTTTACATATTGACATTTGGGATTGGCCCAAGTGTCAATCCAGGGGTCAAGGCAGATTTAGGCCCTGGAGTGGTTATCTTCACGGCAAGCGCGGGAGGCTCATCTTTCTCGAGTTGAGCCTCACCGTGCCTAGCTATAGCGCCGTAGTGTGGATTCCCCATGGCATGGGGTGCACTTGGCTTGACTTGTATTTGAGTGATGAGGTTATATATGCATGAGTTTATGCTTCAGCTTTGTGAGCTTGTGCTTGTATTCTTCTTCTTTATCATTGTGTGGACTAGTGACTGCCATAGTGGGCAGCATAGTGGCAGCCTAGTGATTGACTAGTTGTAGCCTAGTGGTTGGACTAGTGGCTGGACTAGTGGTGGACTAGTGGTATACTAGTGTGTGGTGTGCACATGTGTTGTGTGGTTTTGGACAGCGATGTAGTTGTGTAACGATATGTATGCGCACGACACAACCCTGGTTACACTGTTTTAACTTAGAGATTACCAAGCAGCTAGCGTGATGGGCTTTTCAGATTACATAACACCTGTTTCAAGGTTGCCAAGCGATGTCATTGGAACCATCTTTTGAATTTGAAACAGGTTCAGTTTTACTATGTTGACTTGGAAAGTACCAAGCAGTGCTTGACTTGGAAGAATACCAAAGCAGTGGTCTTGTTGGGCTTTTTCAAAATACAGAGGGGCTGGTTTAACTTATCAAACTAGCCTTTTGGAATACCCTTTGAGTTGGTGTTGTCTATAAAGTTCTGATTATGCTCATTGTAGCACTCCACTCTGATTGAGTTTTGGAGAGATGATTGGAAAACCAGATCCAGACCTTTGTGCATTCATGGAACATAGACATAGCATGCTGGCTGGTCTACATTATCAGGCTGGGCTCTTGGAATTGCAACACCTGCAACTCATTCTTAAAGGCTCAAGTGTTTATGCTGATCTGGTATGTACCAAAGGTGGTGTTGGTCCCGATTGTTTTATAAGAAAAACAAGACTCCTTCAATGATGAATGACATATTCTGAATCTAGGGTGATGGTTGTTTTGGAAATCCCACCCTCCCACCCTAATTTTTCATGTGTTTTCAGGAAGATGACATGAGTTTTTATCAGGTAAGATACTGCCTATGGAAGGTGAAGTTAGATAGTGCCTTGTTATGAGGCTGATTTGTCGTTAATTTGACAAAGACCTTGTTTGGTCTTGTCCATGTCCCGACAAGACATAGTATCTTCCCTCTCTATTCTTGACCAGTGTACTTAGTGGTTTCTGTACACACACTCTCTCTCTCTCACCTGCCATTTTCCAGTTTTCTTACTATGATGTACTAACACCTTTAATGGCTTTTGCATGGGTCTAGGAAAGCCATGGGGGTATCAGCCCCCTATACCTCCATAACAATAGTGTGGAACAACAAATACCTCATAAGGTATGATGATCCTCTCCAACAAAAATTTGTTGGCGGATTGGACAACGAGAGAAAGGCATCGCTGATATTACTTGAAGAACATCTAAGGGTTTCTTGCATACTGATATTATGAGCTAGGCCCGGGTAAAACAGCCTGTTAGAGTATGTGTGTACACCTTCTACATGATCCGGTCAATGCACTTTACACCTGTTAACTGGTAACCTGTAGTTGATGCCTTATGTCAGCATCAGATCCCTTATGATGAAAAGCCTTCCCTACTCGTGGGCTTTAATATTTCTCCTGGATGTGGGTTTGCTCTTTATAGCACCACTAAAAAAATGCCCAGGTGTAACGTGATATGTCCTTTTTCCATACCTTAAGGAAATCTGGTTTTAAAACCATAAAGCTGGCTGATATGGTGAAAAGATGGGCAGCAGATTGTTGCCAATGTTCTTATTCACATGTTCATGTTGTGAATCACGGGCAGTAGACTACTGCCACTGGCTGAAGAACACAAGTTCTTATTCATACCTTTGGAAAAACGGTTCTAACCATAAAGTTGGCTGATATGGTGGAAAAATGTGCAGTAATTTACTGCCATCGGTTGAAGAACACCTGTAATTTTTGAACTCTTGCGTGCCCAGCTATATGAATGTTTTGTCCATATTTTCTCTTGACTTGGGAAGCAGAGACTGTAGCTTTTTAACCAAAGATAAAACTACATCGCACGGAGATCCTTCCTTGGTCTCTACTTCTTTACAAGAGCTCGTTGACAAGATAAGAGGTAACATGGAAAACGCATGACTCTATATTTTTGCCAAGTTTGATTTATGCTATGCCAATGTTCACTCGTGATCTGAGGGCAGAGAGAATGTAGACCTTTTATCTTTTTGGTATTCAAGTCCAAGGATAGAACTACATTGTAGAGGGAGAGCCTTATGAGAATGGGTCTGGTATGCACTCCCTTACGGGGTGAGTGCATACCACACTCACTCCATAAGGGACTGCCATGCCAGGGGTTGGATGGTGGGCGCCCCCTCTCTCCCTCTCTCTAATTATCTGTTTGGGATTAACAAATTTTTTCCTAAGCCTACTTGGTTTGGAAATACCTTCTTTCTAATCCCTGATGGAATATGTTTTGAATTTCATCCATTCCGGATGAAAAATATGCCAGGTATAATCCCTAATTGGATGAATTATTGTCTTGAGCTTTACCACTAAGGATGTAGCCTGCAATTCTTCATCCATGACGGATTACATCCATCCTGGATGTTACCCTAACGGATGTAACTCTAATGAAGTGCAAAATTTCATCCCAATGGATGAAATCACGGGATGGTTTGCTAACCGCCTCTCTACCCTAAGCACGGCACGATACTCGTGCTTGTTTTCTCTGGAGGATGGCGATGGCAGCTGAGCTAAGTGCTCGAGCATCACGATCCGCGTGCATTTTGTTTTTTCTTGCGCGATGGCGACAGGCCCTTCTGTTTCCCGCACTGGCAAATGACCTACTGCTGTGTTTGCATGCAATCTTTCTTATTCATGAAGCAGCAGCGCTCATAAGGTGATGGGGGAAGTATCATGCACTTTGTAAAATATGCAATTTGTCCTCAAGTATCCCAATTTGTTGCATTCTGCTGTGATCTCTTGAGATTCAGGTGTTGAATGCCGCAGCGTCCCACTCCACAAACGATTAAAGTTCTTTGTGGTGTCGCATCCATGTTTTACTTTTGATCAATTTATGCATGTTGGACATGGATAGCAACTGTGAAGACCTGCTACTCACCTCGTGCATCCTCACTAACACACATCTTGATGTGGTGGTTTTTGGGACGGGCACAGGTGAGGGTCTTCACTTGATGTGTATTTTTTTAAGTTTGCAGATGATCAAAGGACTTGGCGATGGTGACGATTGACGCTACATACAGCTTCAGTGGGGCATCTGATACGATTCGGCCTCTCAACCTTAATCCTTTTTGGTTTTTATGGGTCGTAACCTGATTATAAGTCAGTTTTCTGGTATGATACCAGTCTGAACTTTGGCACCATATTAGTGGGGTTTTCGACCCGATTGTAAATCAGTTTTCTGGCATGATACCAGTCTGAGCTTCGGCTGCATTTTGATATGGTGCTAGAGTACCATCTCCAGACCTTATAAGGCTATCCAATGATGCTTAAGATAGGCCTTCTTATGCTGATTTAACACGGTAAGTACCAAGCGGTAGTTTTTGAACATTGAGGTCAGAGTTCTAAATTTAAAACAGCCGTGGTTACACTGTTTAAACTTATAGATTACCAAGCAGCTAGCGTGATGGGCTTTTCAGATTACATAACACCTGTTTTAAGGTTGCCAAGTGATGCCATTGGAACCATCCTTTGAAACAGGTTCAGTTTTACTATGTTGACTTGGAAAGTACCAAGCAGTACTTGACTTGGAAGAATACCAAGCAGTGGTCTTGTTGGGCTTTTTCAAAATACAGAGGGGCTGGTTTAACTTATCAAACTAGCCTTTTGGAATACCCTTTGAGTTGGTGTTGTCTATAAAGTTCTGATTATGCTCATTGTAGCACTCCACTCTGATTGAGTTTTGGAGAGATGATTGGAAAACCAGATCCAGACCTTTGTGCATTCATGGAACATAGACATAGCATGCTGGCTGGTCTACATTATCAGGCTGGGCTCTTGGAATTGCAACACCTGCAACTCATTCTTAAAGGCTCAAGTGTTTATGCTGATCTGGTATGTACCAAAGGTGGTGTTGGTCCCAATAGCTGGTTCAGGAACAAGAAAGAAGCCATAACGCTCCGTTGGCAATCAACAATCTACTTTCCACTTTGCATGTTAGGGCAGTATTTGCTGTGGTTGGTGAAGCAGCTCGATTTGATGAGGTGTTTTGTGATGATGAAGATCACATGTTGGCCTACATAACTGCTACATTGGAAGAGCAAGACGCCAATGAGTTGAGGATTGCTTGTGAAGATGATTCACTGACATCACGCCTGTAGCTGAGACGAGACATTATAGCAAGGAAGAGACACAACACTCTAATAGTGGCGATGAGAGATGTGAGGCTCTCTCTAGCTCTGGGAAAGGTGGAGATTTGGAGGATGGGAGGACAATGCCAGTCGACCAGTTGACTGATGACCCTCCACGAACCTTGTATCAGCAAAATGAAGTGGCTCTGGGTGTCAAAGAGGATCATGTTAGTCTGCGTGAAGAGGCACCTGAAACTGATGTGCAACGGTGCAATGCCACACATGGTCTGAAGAAAAGATGGATACAAGAGTTCGAGGTGGCAACCATGAACTCTGACAAGGAGAAGATGGAGCTAAGGCAGCAGCTGATGGCGATGGTTAATTATGAGTGCGAATTGTTTGCCAACCATGGGCACAGCACGACACTACAACTAAGGGAATCATAGACTCACCTGGGCAGCCCTCAAGGGGTCAGTGCAGCCATCACAGAAAGGGGCGATGCCCCAGAAGCCAGTAAGTACGTACCACCAAACCCGGAAGCTGTCTCTGGAGTTCCACTTTTTTAGCAAACCTTTTAGGTTGCGTAGGCAGTTAGGCAAACGGCCATTAACGACCGCAGATTGTAACGGCTCTTTCGAGCATAGTATAAAAAGGCTGCACGCAACTTAGAAATTACTCTTCTCCCCCTTCCCTGCGCAGTGTCGCATCGGAAAGCCTTACGGCGTACTGAGAGGTTATTTTCTCCTCTCTCTATCAGGGGGCCTGATTTGTGAGCTGTCGCTCCTAGGTGTTTCCCTTTAAAAAAGAAAAAATTAGAAAAAAAATAATTTGTTGTAGGCTTTCCACGAGGGATACTTTTTGTAGGGTGTACGGCAACGAAGGTTAGGGCAGGAGAGGCGAGAGCTCTGCCCTCGCTCGATTCCACTGTCAGTTTTGAAGCTCGTGTTGTCGTTCTGCTCCGTGTGATCTCTACGCGTAATACTGCTGTCTGTTCCCCAGCCTTCTGTGGTTTTGCCGTTGGCATTGTGATGTTAAACAGCTCAAAGGAGAAGCCGACGCTCGGGTATGTGTGCAACCATAACCTTTGGTCAATCTACCCGCATCCCTTTTCTGCACACAGCTATGTTTTTGGTGAAGATGTGCTTGGGAAATGCGTTTCCAAGTGCTATAAGTTTGTGGAATTTCATGATCTAGGTTTTCTACTCTTTTTTAAGTCGTTTCCGTGCTTAAGTGTTAGGACGGAAGATTTCTTTGTTGAAAGTTTCTTTTATGTTACGAAGCAAAAGGGGTTGCAGAGTATTTTGGTGTAATAGATGTTGGCAGTGCCTTATGTCTCAAAGCTGTTGTTTGATTGCAGCGGTACACGGATCAAAACCCGCAAGCGGAACATCGCAGTTCCGTTAGACACTGCGACGTTTTCAGATGCTGTGGTGCAAATCTACCTCGCGCATGAGGGTGACTTGGTATGTTTTCTCCTTCACTCTTGGAGGCTCTGCTCTTGGGTGTCCTAAATGTTTGGTGATTTGTCATGGATGGGTTGCCTGGCTGCCATCTGCTGTGGCTTCATTGTCCTCTGCAATCATTCTCTCTTGCGCTGGTCAATCCTCGGCCCCCCCCTGGTATTGTATAAATGCCCCGTTCTCTCTCCCCATCACAATCAACTACAAAGTGAACAATCTCCTTTAGCCTGTAAATATGCCAAATCTGGTGCAGGAACTTATCGCCAAGGATATTGATGCGGCTGACCTTGACTTTCAAAGATACGGTGACACCTTCTTCGAGGTGAGTTACGTTTTTGTTCCTTGTGGATTTTGTTTAGGTCACAACTGGCCCATAAGGTGTTAAGAGAAGATAATAGTGTTCGGAGGAGAAGGATGAGTTCCCCCTTACACTGGAGGTTTTGGGATATATAAACACCTTTAAGGAGCCTCAAATATCCGACCATACCATGTACTTTGCCCTTTGTACATCGTTGTGCTGTGTCCCAGGTCTTAGGATGAAAGGTGGAGTTAGTGCAATGAGATTTTTAATTTTATATTTGATGCTAATGCCTCGTCATTGTTAGTCCATTGCTCCATTATTATGTGTGTAGGTTTGTAGATTTCACCTTATCTCTGGTACACCTATGACAGTCACAACCATGCTTAATAAGAAATTGTCAAGTGTTATTCCTAAGAAGGGCAAGTTTAGCTAGCTATGATGGTATGCGAGGTTCTGAGTTTAGAAATAAATATTCTCTTAATTATTAATCACATTTAAGAAAGCAAGACAGAGTTTTCTTTCAGACCTAATATGTGGTAGGGGGTCAATGTAGGTGGTGTTCACTGGCGGGCGCAATCAGCCAGGCACGACTAAACCCGAGGAGGGTGACCGGCATCCATATTCAGTGTTGAACTGTGAAGCCACACGGGAGAGTATTTTGCCTTACGTGCTCTATTTTCAGAAGATAATCCGGCGCCGGCCGTTCATGATCAAGAACCTTGAAAATGTCATGCGCAGACTCCTGCAGTCTTTGGTGGGTTGATATGTGTCTGCCGATTGATTGTTTCTATTGTCTAGTTGCTGACCATATCTCTGATCTGCCTGTTAGATGTGTAGGTAAGGCTTTCTTCTTTGTGGAATCAGAGTTGTTGTATCATAACAATCTCTTGGACTCAGGGCAGTCGTCAATCATCAAGGAGATTCATGATGGGACTGATCAAAGATCTCTTAGTAGTTGCTGGAGGAACAAGTTTCATATTGGGAAGCAAGCAGTTAGGCTGGTATGTGTGATGTACCCCTCATGGCACTGTGGGATCAATGGGGCAGGAGTTGTATGGAGCAGAGGACAGAAAGAAGCTGGCCATACTTACGGCACTCACATTTTCACAAAAATTGTCTGGGCTGCCACCAGAGACGATATTTGCTGCGCTACTCAGTGACAGCTTGGTGGCCAAAGGCACTGTGTTGGGCTTTGTGACAGATGCCTTCACGGAGTACTTGGTGGAAAACAGCCTGGATGATCTGATTGGCCTTCTGAAAAGAGCAAAAATGGAGGATCGCCTCCTGGACTTCTTCCCTATGCAAAAGCGCACTATCGAAGCCTTTGCGGAGCATTTCAAGTATGTGTCAGCCTTGTTGAGTTCATAGTTAACTTTCTTGTAATCATTTTGTCTTTTGTGTGGGAGGTTATACCCATGTCTCTTTCTTGGTTTCAAGATGTGGGCTGTATTGATTTCCATTCTCAGGTCACATGTCAGACGAAGCCAAGTTTCAAGCAAATGACTTTTGCATGTACCTGTGGCTGGGGTCCCTAGTTTGATACTGGGATAGCATTCAAAATGAATGCCTGGACAAGACTCTATACCTTGTGGAGGCAAATGACTGTTTAGGTACAAATGTCACTGACAGGTACTTGTATGAAATGCAGTAAGGAGGGACTGGGAATGCTTGTCGAGTACAACACCAAGAAGGTGTTTGATGTGAAGCTGAAGGAGTTGCGGACAACACTGACAGATCAGATTGCAGAGAACATTGATGTGGCAGAGGTGACTGAGATGGTTAAACAGCGCTGCAAGGAGGCCAGCCTACCTGATGTAGATGTGGTGCGCACCATTTGGGATTCTATCATGGATGCGGTACAGTGGTCAGGCAAGAACCAGCAGCAAAATTCCAATCTTGCACTGCGTCAGGTGTGTTAAAGTGGGGGGGTTCTTTTAGCCCACTTATGTTAGGTAGGTCATCTCTCTCTCTCTCTCTTCCACTCAAACTGGGCACAGGGTCGATGGCCACAAGGCTGGCCTATGGTTCCGCCTCTGGTCTTGTGGGATCAAGGGAAAGATGTGGAGAGTTGTCCACAACTTGTATGCTCACACCAAAAGCTGTGTCACTGTTAACGGACAGAAGTCCAACTTCTTTGACATAGACCAAGGTGTAGCTCAAGGATGTACTCTCTCCCCTCTGCTCTTCAATGTTTTCATCAATCAACTCCTCGAGGATGTGGAAAGTGAGGGATTTGGGTTAAGGGTGGGTGATACCACCATACCAGCCCTTATGTTTGCGGATGACTTCGCAGGCATAGGGGAGACTCCAACCAATCTCCAGGAGTTGATTGATTGCGCGAAGAGATACTTTGATCTTTGGGGGCTAGAGGCTAATGTCAGCAAATGTGCAGTGGTAGCATTCAACGACAGAGAGGAGAGGGAGGAAGTGATCTTAAGTGGCAGTGGGGTAGTCAAGAGATCCCGGTCCTCCCTTCCTACACTTACCTGGGCGTTGAGTTCTCCTCCAATTGTAATTGGGATGCACATATCCGGAAAGTTGTTCAAACTGGCAAGGGCAAAGCTCTGGGGCTCACTAAATTTTTCCACTGCAGTGGGGTCAACTCTGAGGTTAAGAAAACCATGCTTTGTCGCGTTATTAGACCTGCCTTGGAGTACGGATCTGCTATATGGGTTGATAACTCCAACCAGGCTAAGTCTCTAGAATCCATTCAAGTGGGGGTGCTTAAGGAGTGTATGTCAGCATGCTCCAAAACAGCCAATGTGGCTGTTCGGGGTGAGTTTGGCATTCCGTCCTTAAGCTCCCGACAAGATGAATTCAAGGTCAGATGGTGGGGTCAGCTGCAACATATGCCCAACACCAGATGTCCTAAGTTAATCGACTCTATATCTTGGAAACAGGACCGCCCTGTCAAACAGGCTAAGTCCTGGCAGAAGAGAGTAGAAGAGATCCTCAAGGACCTGGACCTGGATCCGCAAGTCTTGACCCTGCTGGATAAATCTGACTTAGAGGCTGTAGTGTCCTCAGCCATGTCTGTTGCCATGAGATTGTCTGATGAAAATGAAGTTAGGCAGAAAACTTCCCTGAACTTGTTTCCAGTCTGTGACATGGGGGAGGACATCTTGGATGACCTCAAGGGTCTACCCACTCTCGGCACTAGACTGAAATTTAAACTCAGGGCAGGAAGCCTACCTTTGAACAGCAAACAGAAGCAGAGAGGAAAGGGAGAGTGCAATTGCCCGTTGTGTGGGCAATCTGAAGACATTATTCATGCTCTGCAGGAGGCACTGTCCGGGGTTCTCTCACCAAAGATACGCTCGCTTTCAAATCTTTTAATGGTATTGTGCCCTGTACCCCTGTTTTTACTAACTTTGAAAGTCTCGAGGCTGAGCCAAAAGCCCAGGCCCTCCTGAGGCCTAGTTTTTGGGCAAATCACACACAGCAGATTGATGCTTGTCTGAAGGGATTTCTAGAGGATATCTGGAAAACCCGGATTAATTCTATATATGGAGGTAAGTCTTACTACCAACGTCATCCCCTGACAGAGGTAGGTTATGTCCCTTTTGTTCCAGCTCAAACTGGGCGCGGGGTCAATGGCCACAATGCTACAGCAAACAACGTCTTATGAGTACAATCTCTCTCTCATGAAGTTAGGCATAGAAGTTTACCTGAACTTGTTTCCAGTCTGTGACATGGGTGAGGACTACTACTCTTGACACTCGACTGGAATTTGAACTCTGGGTGGGGAGTCTACCCTTGAACAATAACCAGATGTAGAGAGGAAAGGAAGATTGTCAGTGCCTCCTGTGTGGCCAGCCTGAAATTGAAACCATTTTTGATACAATGTCCAGAGTATTTTCATCAGAAAGAGACCCTCTTCAGGTACATCAATAACATAGTACCTGCACCTCTGTTCACCAACTTCCTAAATCTTAAGGCTGAGCCTAAAGCTCTGGCCCAGTTGGGGTCTAAACTGCTGGGCGCACATACAGCAGATACATGCTTGTTTGAAGGGTTGTTCTCCAAATCTGGAGAGCCCGACCAAATTGTTTTTATCACATATAGTCCTACTACTGGAGTGAGCCCCCCACATTCGTTCTGCCGAAAGTGGGGGTAGAGTCAAGGCTATGGCTAACGTCTTATGACTACATTCTCTTTGTGGTTTTATGTTTGGTGTTTTTCTGTAATTTGAATGCTAAAACTATGTCTTGCCTGAGTCTTCTGTGTTGATCCAGAAACTCAGTGCCTCTGCACCTCTGTTGGGAATTGATGAAGTCAATGGGGAGTACGGCAGGTGGTCACTGTTATACAGGATGTACTTGATTGTCTTGTGACTCTCCAAGTGATGAGGCACCATTCTTTCTGGTTTCCTTCCATTGTTTTGTTGCTCTTTCCTTGAGGTTTTTGTCCTGGTGCCTTAGTTCTCATCTTCTTTACTTTGGATGTCGTTATCTTTGGTTACCATTTCAAGTATGAGGTCAGAGTTTACTAGGTTCTTTGATTTACGTTTTCTGGGTTAGATTCTGGATTTGGATTTCTCTGGTTTTCTTGGGAGGATGCACAATACATCTGTGAAGAGAGATTATGTATGTTGACTGAGCTGTATAAGGTCATGGAGAACAGGAATGGACTTCTCATATCAGTTGCATGTTGGACTGAGCAGGTTAAGACATGGGGGAAGCTGCTTGGGACGTTTTGCACGACAGCAAAGTTAGAGATGGACCTGATGTATAAAATCCAGATCCACTGCTATGAGGATGCCAAGCTTATGAAGCTGTTTCCAGAGATTGTGCGTGCCCTCTATGACCAGGATGTCCTTGCTGAAGACACTGTTCTCATCTGGTTCCGCAAGGGCACCAATCCCAAGGGACGGTATGTACTTTCATGTTGATGTGGTCATAGTGGTTTGAAACCATTTGTGAGGGGGTCAAAAGATCTCTGCGAGGTGCATGTGGTCTTGGTGAGGTAACTGCACCTGGGACCCCAGGCAGCAATGAGAATATGTTGGTTGCTGCCACATATCTCAAAGTCTCCAGGTTTCCAGGTCAGCAAGTAAATGGCATCCCCCTCACGTCCGTACAGTTAAGGAGGCCTGTTGGGTTGTATATCAACGGTTGGAGAAATGAAGATATCAGCTGGATCGGGGATTGTCTTGTAGGCTTTCACAAGTTTTATGGCCTGGTGTATGTTTTACCTTATAAGGAGCAGCATCATGGGAAAGTAGTTCATAGGTGGTGGTTACAGGAGACCCTAATGGGATAAGGGGAGGTATGGTTCTGCAGGCAAACCTTTGTGAAGGGACTGGAGCCGTTTGTGAAGTGGCTGGAGGAGGCGGAAGAGGAGGATTAGCCAGCACTAGCCAGCAAGTTTGATGGACCTGGCCCAGTTTCAGCATAAATGAATGTATTCTTCATTTGCTTTTGCCTTGGTTGAGCTTAGTGCTTTGCTTGTGGTCTTACTTTGCAAAGTTATAGTTTTCAGTAACAGATAAGATTATAGCCTATAGCAGCCACATGGCTTTACTATTTGCTGCTGCTTGCATGTCTTTTCATTTAGACTGTTTTGGTGGCTCAATTATCTATGGCCCTTCATGGTGGGAATGTGTGCCATTGATTCAAGCTGTTTATATAAAGCACATATATTTGATATTTATATATGGCCATCTTCATATCGCTGTTACACTTATGTGTGTTAAGGAACTGAATTTGAAGCTAGGTTGTGATCTTGAGATGATCCTGCCCTAAGTTTGATGCTTGGTTTTGTAACACACTCTTGACTATGTAGACGAAGGTGAAGTCTAGAGGATGATGTTACGGCAGTGTAGAAATAACATAACACCCTCCGACCTCCTTGCTATTTGTGCTCCTGGCTTCTAGACCGAAACCCACCTTTTTTTCATTTGTACTTGGTCCACAACGGAGATAAAGCTCTTTTGCCATAGATCTTGTCGAGGACTGAAGGGGTGTAAGATGAAAGACTCGGATGTCAGAAAGATTGCAAAAGATTGCCTTTCATGACCTTCGATGTCAGCAGTCGTAACAAGAAATATCCATATCCAGCCCCGGGTTGCTTATAATATCGAGTTGAGACCACTTTTACTCTGGATATCCATGAATGCCTTCTGTGACCTGCCTCTGTGACCCTGTCAGAAATTCCTTTCTACTAGTAGCATTCCTTCACTCAAACTGTGAAGCTGCAGCCAGTCTTGGTAGTGAGTGAGAGGGAGAACCCCAAAATAGAGTGCACCCTCTCCATGATGAGCTTAAGAGGGTTTATCCAGGAGAGCTTGTACTTGCTTATCGTCTAGATTGATGGGTCTGTAGTCTGTACCATCTATCCAGAACCTGTTGCACGTATAGGAATCAGACTGGATTCCACAGAGATTTACCTCCGACTCTGACCACGAGTGTTCCTCAATGATCTGGGGATCCCCTTGATCAACCAGCTATTTTGGTTGGAAACTTTAACTTTAATTACTTGAGAGTCGTTGCTCGCCACACTGGGCACCTTGCAGACGCTTGTCATTTCCTTCGGGTCTTACTCCCTTGTGGCAAAATTTATGATGAGATAACCTTTCCCTTCTCATGTTTGATGTGACGAACTTTCACCAGTATGTGGTTTGCCAGATTTTCTGGCTCCTTAATTTCTCCATTTCATTGAAGTGTTTACAGGGCGATGTGGTATAAAGCCAGCGCTCTTTATACAGAAGACCGATTGGTAAAGTCGTTGGTACTTAGTAGTTTGTACCTGTCAGTGGGGAGTGGCTTCAGCCCGGTTGTCCATTGCAAGGGAGGCTAGGAGTTGTCAGGGTTTTGAGTGGCTTATGCCTTGCTGCCACGTGGTAACACGGGACAGTGTATATGGGGATTGGATTTCTTTGTGTGCTATGCTTTAGTGTATTGGTGTGAGGGTGTACTGGTGTTCAGATGTGGATGAAAGTGTGACAGGCTGATGATGGTGTGCTAGATACTGGTTAGGATGTCAGCTAGAAGGCCTTCGGCGCATATAAAAGACCATGTCGCACATCTATGGCCAAACTTAAATAGAGGTTTAGCCATGCAGGTGGGATGGCTAAAATGAACCCCAACGAGATGACAGGCTTACTTGGCCGCGCTGCTCATCTATGGCTAAACTCAAATAGAGGGTTAGCCATGCATGTGGGATGGCTAAAATATACCCCAAGACCAGATGAAAAGCTTGATGGCTAGGCAGAAGCCCACTTTAAAGTGCTGGTTCTAAATTTTGAATATATCTATTGCAAAATGGGCGCAATGGAGGCTTCCCTGGAATTCAACTAACTACTAGCTGACTTACACAGCCAAGGGATGGACTAGGCTCCTATGGAAATACATGTGTCCAAGATGGTGGTTGAATTTTCTAGCGAGCTGCACTTTGGGGAGCACTAGGGCATGTGATTAACTCTATTTCTAATTAATATAAAAATTTATCACACAAATGAGGGATGTATATATATATAGGAATAGCTATATTCATCTCTAATTCATCCAGTTAAAAAGACATTGATTAATGCAAATGATGTTTGTATAGGGAGTTGAACCCTTATACCTATCCCATATAACATACATACCTCTCGCAATACAACAAATTATCAGTACAATATGGAATGAATGGTTATCCAACGTGGCAGTAGCATGGAATGCCTAGGAAATGTCATCAGAATGTTCTCCCAACAAGCAAAAAAAGCTAAAACTCTACAACAAAACTGTAATTAATCCAGTTAACCCCTAAAGGACGAGAGGTGTTTTTGGGTTTTTGGACAATTCCGGGACCCATCCTCACACGTCAGCGGCTACCTGCCCACCAACGTTCATCCACGTGGATGAACCGTACAAACTGCTTCCTACCTACCAGATGCACAAGCCCCCCAAATTTGGGGAAATTCCACCGTGGAGTTTGGGAGATTATAACATTTGAAGACGGTGCATTTTTTGGAAAATGGAAAAAACAAAGCAAAAGTTCGTGTTTGACCAAGCAAATTATCCATGATCCCAATTTTTCCTGGGAGAAAAAGTGCTATATTCCAGTGAAGTGCACAATCCCAAACCCTCACACCAAATTTCACCCCAATCTGCCAAAATGAAGGGGAGGGTGCTTTGTATGTGACTGGAATGGGGGTCCAAAAAGAGAATTTGCAAAGGAAATGGTATAGGCCCCATTGGGACCCCAAATTCTCCTTCAATTGGGAATTCCAACGGTCAGTCCCTCACAGGCCAAGAACTACACAAGCCTGCCCAAGAATTTCCCCAAAATTCTCTAAATTGCATTTGGGATGTGGGATTTTGTGAAATTTCCGGCCTCCTCCAGGTCAGGCAATCGGTGGTCGGAATTTCGCCTGAATCCGGCGACGTTTTCCGGGCCACGTCGAGGTTTCCCATTATGTGCCAGGGCCAGCTCATTCGAGCCGTCCCAGTGTTCCTCGGCGTTTTGGGGAGGGCCTCACAAGCACCCAACTCCAACTGTCGGGTTCCTTCTTCGTGGACTCGTCAACTACCACCAGACACAGTGAACTCAGCAAACATGGGACAAGCACGACAAGCAAGCTTACACACTGAACTGAGGGGGAGTCGAACCCCCTGATCTGCCCTCATATGCAGACAGTCCCCCCTCCCACCCCTACACACACACACACACACACACCCACCCACCCACTCTATCCGCCATGTCCTAAGGCCAGCATAGCAGCATCAAACACCTGCAGATGCGGTTCCCACCTACACACACACACACACACACACACACAGCCACATGTTCATCGACCCCGGAGTTGATGTGCCTCACGCCAACAAGTGCCAAGACACAGGAATGCATCCTCGCATAGGGAACAGAAGTAGTGGGTACGCAGCCCACAGCGGATGCACGCACGACGAAGCGAGCTGTGCAAAGAGGAATGCCAGCGGAAAGGCTCTGTCGCCAATACGGACGCACGAACCGGTCGCACAGGCAACCTGCCAGGAGCTGTAAGGGCGTGTGCCAAGGCCAGCGAGAACTCCAGATGGGTCAGGGGACGCAACCCCCTCGCTCGCATGTGATAGACATGCAAGATGTAAGAATTCACAATCGTGGTGTCCACAAGGAAAAAAAACACTCTATGCCACCATTTATGAGTCTTCAGCTGCATGTTATATGCAGCTCGCATCTGGTCTTGTATATCTACACCATGCATGTAAGTTTGGTATTGAACATGCATTGGAACAGGAGGCACCTGCACCCTGACATTCCCCACAAACCTTCGCACCGTCACAGGTGAATTCGGGCCAGATGCTGGCCGAGATGCGGATGACACCATGAACACGCCTTTCTTATCCCACCACAAACAAGCAGCAACTTGTCGGCTGCGGTGCATACGCCACCATGTGTCCCCTTGTTTGGCAGTCTTGGACTTGGACCAGCGTGTCAAGGAAGGGGGCAATCCCTTTCTATTGACCCTGACAATGCCAGTGGCCCATGTCCCAAGCAAAGCCATGTCATACAGCAACCTTGGTGATGTGAAGTAATTGTTAGTCACCATCACATGGCCGAGTCCATGCAATGGAGATACTAGCCTCCAAACCACATCACATCCTTCACCTTTGCCAAACTTCTTCCTGATGCCCTCGGGGCCCCCATTCTTGCCACAGTAGACATCAAAATCATACATATAGCTACTGACTGCATCTGCAAGGGCCCACACTTTGATGCCCCACTTGCATGGCTTTTTAGGCATATACTGTCGTATAGCACAATACTTACCCTTGTACCTTATCATAATCTCGTCAACTGTCAGCAATTTGTGCAGGTTCCAATGCCGTTTGCAGGTACTGGCAATGTCTTCACAGGCCCATCTCACTTTCCCAATTTTGTCAAACGCAGGATTGCTACTGTCGCGCACCTCACTTCGGTAAGCTCCCCTTCACGTCATAGTTACTCGCTTTGATGTGCGCGCCTAACTCCCAAACTGGCCGCCAGGCCAACTCGGAGCTTCGGCTGCTCACCGGGACATAACGGTCCCATTTTGCTCCTCCACAAGACCCTCGCTCACTTTGGGCCTAGTGGAAATTCCCTTTGGTTGTTGGCAGTCCGGAACAGCTCCCCACACCTTGGTCGTTTTCCGGCTCGCACGCTTACTCACTAGTTTTTGGTCACCAACGGGCTTGCACCGTTCTCGGGGTTACTGCTCCCTATATATACTTCTGTGACTGTCCGCGGGGATTTCACAAACAACACCGTCCTTTTATGGCGAACCACCACGAAGACCCTTGACTCCCGGTGATGAGTCGCGGTGAGTCTTGGCCCACCCACCACAACCCCAATGGACCGTGATGAGTCCCAAGACTCCCCACGACTCCCACCACAAGGTCTCCGCCCATGGTGAGTCCTATATCACCCCCACTAAGACCCACTAAGCTACCACCACCCCTCGTGGAACCACCCCCACCGCAACCCGGTGTGCGGGGCTCCACCTAGTGAGCGCCTCCGCCTCCTTGAGTGCCTTGGGCACTCAATGGTGCTTCAGCCCCCGTACCTATTGTTGCCACTGCCCCCACCATAGGGGCAGCCCCTCTTGTGTCCCGACCCCCTGCCCTCAAGGCAAAGGGCCGCGACAACTACGATCAGACACTAGCGTCGAGTTATCCACCAAATGCAAGCAACGCAAGATTGCTTCATAACGATCTCTTGTCATGACCTTCCTGATGACAGGGCATGCAAAGAATACCTCACTCTACTGCCAGTAGCAGCGGCTGTTTGGCAGCCTCTTTATCCCCATGAACAAACACACACCAAGCCAGGCGAGTAGCTCTGGCATAAACAATGGCCTCCAAGAAGCACCTCTACCCCGTGGTGTCTCCTTAGCAAATCCTACCATGACCACTTGTTCCTCCACCATGTTGAGCTCTGACCCCCTGGAGGTCGCTTCTGGGGAATTAGAAGTTTTAGAGCCGGATATTGCTAGCTGGTAGTGTGGGCACCCATTTCCCGTCGCTTTCTAGAAGCGACCCCCTGGAGGTCGCTTCTGGGGACTTGGTAGTTTTAGAGCCCGGATTGGGCCTAGTGTGGGCACCCATTTCCCGTCCTTTTCTATATGCGACCCCCTGGAGGTCGCTTCTAGGGACTTAGTAGTTTTAGAGCCGGATGCTAGCTAGTGTGGGCACCCATTTCCCGTCCCTTTCTATATGCCCATGGAGGTCGCTTTCTGGGACTTGGTGGTTTTAGTACTGCCGGATGTTATGGGCACCCATTTCCCGTCGCATGGTACCTGCGACCCCCAGGTGGTCGCTTCCTAGGGGTTGGAGATTTTTGAAAGCATGATGTCATGTTTCATAGAATTCATATATCAGTTGGATGTGCAATTTCAATAGTGAGGTTTTTGGATTTTTTATATAGGTGATGGTACGCTCACGGGCTCGGCCAATCACGGAGGATGATTATCGAAATGTAGTTCCACCCGACGAGAACACCTCCAACAATGATGTCTGCATGCTTGATGTACTTCCACCTCTTTCAAGTCGCCGTCGACGTAGGGATGAGCGGTTGGCAGACGTACCTGGAGAGCCTCACGTGATTCATGCACAAGGCCTCGAGCATCCCGTTCCACGTCCCAGCTTGCCACCTCAAGGTCCTAGGCCTCTTAGTCTAGAGCCACGAGGCCCTGATCGAGCCACTTTGGACAAACCCCCTCGGGTGGAGTGTTGGTGCGAGCGGTGTTGGGCACGAGTGGCACCTGGAGGTGTTCCCGTGATGCGGCAGGATCATATTGTGGATGAACACTATCAGACATGGGGGATTGCGGATGCGGCCAGGGTGAGCCTTCTATAACCATTGTTGTAACATTTTTTGTGCTAGGACATAAGGACGTACGTTTGTTGTAAGTACTCGGATGTTTAAAAATGACTTGTAATTGATACTGTAATGGAAGTTACTGTGGTTAAATATATGAGTAAACAACAAACTAATTATATGAATTATATATTACGTGCAGCCACGAGTCGTTGCCCTCCAAGCGCGCAAAAACAGTACATCACAGATACGTGATGAGTTGGAGGTGGACCATCCATTGCCGGATGTCACTTTGTTTTTCCCTCAGGTTGACATAGATAGGGTCCATGAGACGAGGGGCCTACCCTACGCCCTTCGATTATTTGGTCGCCGAGCGCGCAGCCGGCCACCGCTCAGTACGCTCTAGTTGTATTAGTCCAGCTCCACCTCCTCCACCTTCTGATCCTCATCCATCTGTATCTCCTCCTCGTCCAGTTTCCACTAGTACACCGGCCCATGTAGAGTCACCTGCACCACCTCCACTTTGCATCACTCCACCGATCCATGAGTCGCCTCTACCACATCCACTTTGCACTAGTACTGCACCAGCCCATGGGTCACCTCTATCACATCCAGTTTGCACTAGTACAACAGCCCACAAGTCACATCTACTTTCGAGTCCACCCCGTGCACAATCACCTCCCAGCTGCTCACCTGATCAGTCACATATCACTCCACCTCCTAGTTCACATCACCAGTCACCCCAACATATTCGGACAGCTGCCCCTTCCCAATCCCAGGCCCCCATAGGTGTCTCACGTGCATGTCCCACCCGGACCCCTAGGAAGTGTAGGCCACCACCGGTACTTGAGGTACGACGGCCCGATGATCCTAGGGTTATTGACAAGGAGTATAGGATGATGTTCCAGACACCATTCAGGCCTAGCCTTTGGCGTGCACTAGTGCCTCCGGTCCCCATTCCTCAAAGCCAACCATTTCAGTTTTGGGGGTCGGCGATATTGTGTGAAAGCCGCCACCAACCCTTCCATGGGTCGTGGGCTATTTGCAATTGAGGATATTGTGGTTCCTCCAGGGAGAGGGCAGACAGTGGACTTATTTCCCTATTTTGGCCCATACTACATGTGGTTCCACTGGACGCAAATGCGACGGGTAGCCCCTTGGGTGAGACCTTATGGTCTTTGTGCAATGACCTTGATGTCTTCAATCGGGTGTTGGACCCTGGAACAAGGGTCATATGTGACGGAGATCCCGATGTGTTCGGGAATGTTGCAGGGTTCATCAATAGTTCAATTGGTAACCCTAAAATGACCAATGTACTGTGGGATGAGCGACATGATGGGGATGTTAGGCTAGCACAATCGATATCAAATTTTGTTATGACATGTGCATGTACTACGATTCCCGCCGGTTCAGAGTTGTTCGCCTCTTATGAGTTCTCTGATAAGGCTTGGGATGAGAGAGTCCATCGGGAGTGGAGGGAGATTGACAAACGTTACAAACGTCACTCCCACGGCCGCCGAGGAAACTTGTAGTAGGGGATGGTGATTAGTCATGTACACATATTGTGGCCCCTATTGTGGCACTGGTAGGGATTGGTGATTGGGGTTTAGGTTTTAGGCTGAATGTGCCAATGTACATATATTTTTTGGATGCAAATGGAGCAATTCCCAACCATTGTATATTAAATGAATTGTGAATGTATTTATAGATCCAAGGACAAGAGCAAATGAGGTCAGCGAACCCTCCAAGGGGCACGCAGGCCGAGGTGCACAACAATACTGGTATTGGCCGCGGAGAACAAGGCCCAGACGACCATATTGCCGAAGACGCTGACGAGGTGGAAAATGAACACAATATGGACACTGACGATGTGAGAGCCATGGAGGATTTGTTAATGAACCACTTGGGGGAGGGACAACAAATTGGGGAGGCTATGGCTCGCCCGGCCACATTGGATGAAGATGCCGACCCAAATCCAATGGAAGCCGAGGCAGAAACACCCTTGTATAAAGGAGCAAAAGTGAGTCGACTTTCCACTATACTGTTGTTGCTTAATTTGCAATCCCGGTGGCATAAGCAACATTGGCATGTCCGCAATCATGCGCACAATTGCGGACCACATCCTCGCCCCCCATTTGGAGCATAAAATGCCACGTTCTCGAAAAGAGGCAAGACGGGTTCTAGACACAGTGGGGATGGGCTACAAATTTTTCCATGCATGTCCTTGTGATCGTACCTTGTACTATGGAGAGCATGCGCATGCTACCACGTGTCCCAAGTGCAAAAAATCTAGATACCGAGATGATGTTCAAGGAAAGAAGATCCCACGAAAGGTACATTTCTCTTATTTTCTCTTTCCTGCCATTTATATTTATATACATATATACATGTGTCCACCAACTAATATATCATTTTAGGGTGTAGGGTTTAAGAGGTTGTATCATTCCGATATTATTAGGGTATGCATATAGGTTATATGAATCCTTCAACTAATGTAGACTTTACAAAATATCTACATACAAACCTTTGCAAATATATACCCCTCTCTTACGTACAATATGTGGATCCAAATGACAGAAAGTAAATATTGATATATTTGTTGTGTTTGTGGGGGAGGTTAGAAAATGCATTATTTTCCAGTCATCCTGCGCTTGAAAGCACAATTTCGGAGTCCATCATTTGCCCAACTCATGAAGTGGCATGCGGAGCATCGGAGCCCTCCCGGAAAGTGTGCGGCCCTCACAATTCGCCGGCATGGAAACACACCGAGGAACAATGGCCTTTTTTTAAGGACGATCCAAGACATGTTCGACTCGGCTTCTCCGCGGATGGTGTAAACCCACATTTAGCTCTTGGGTATAGCGATTATCCCAATACGCTTCATCTCCATAAGCCAACACATGTTTCGGGGCTTTTGCTCCCCCTTTGGATTTTTTTGCCATGCTCGCCAATGATGCAATCACCTTTGTGTCCAAATCCAAACAAACATAAATTTTTAATTTTCCAAAAAAATTGTCTAATCACATTTTGGGTTGACGTGATTTATATTGTTCATCTAGTTTTACAGCTCCATGATTATTTATCTAACCTACATCAGTCCAATGAAAGCGCCAACTTCCATGGAGAGAAATGATTGTCATTTGTACAGCATATACAATTTCTACAAGATAGTGAGAACCTAACATAGATAGTTACACAAGGATTGCAAAAATTCATAATACATACAACAAATATAGTAGAGATGCATGTTGTTTTTTCATCTTTGAGTTCTATGGGGATTTGATAGAAAAAATACATCCGTTCACTCCTCAATTCAACGAATAATATTGAACTGGTTGAAAAACACACTCACAATCATTTGTGGTGCTCAAGAATGAATGTATTCAATAATAGATTTATTAAAATATTACAATCTAATTATTTAAACTCAATGATTACATATAGTTCATCTCGATTATGAGAAGAGACAACACAATGACATCTATCTCAATAAAAGGCTTCTGAAAATATCATGAAAAACTCTGACAAATACTCATAGAACTTCTTCATCTATTATAATCTAAGATTAAAGAATCAAACTATTAAGCTCTTATACCTATAAAGAACTTGGAGAGAAACGATTATCATCTGTACATCATATACAATTTCTACAAGATAGTGGAAACCTAGCATAGACAGTTATGCAAGGATTGCAAAAATTCCAAATACATACAACAAATATGATAGAGAGGCATATTGTTTTCATCTTTGAGTTTTATGGGGATTTGATTAAAAAAAACATCCATTCACTCCTCAATTCAATGAATAATATTGAATGTCCTTTCCTAATGATCTATTGGTTGAAAACACACACACACAATCATTTGTGGTGCTCAAGATTGAATGGTTTCAATAATAAATTGATTAAAAATATTACAATATAATTATTTAAACTCAATAAATAGATATAATTCATCTCAATTACGAGAAGAGACGACACTCCAACAAATACTTGGAGAACTTCATCTCTTATAGTCTAAGATTAAAGAATCAAACTATTGAACTCTGATACCTATAAGGAAATCAGACTTGTCTCGATGGAGTTCTGAAAAGACATATCCGGTACAGATGGTAAAGGTATGTCACTTGCTTTGAGAAAACAAAATATTCTTTGTAGATGTCCATGTCGACACCTCGGTGGGCCATGTTAAAGATCTCAAAAATAAGTTTGAGGCACTCACCATTCGAAAAGCACGGATTACTACTAGTGCCATTCACAACGGTCAATTTGCGATGCTATTCTCGTGTTGTTTCTCTTTGACCTATCTCACCTCTTCCTTTAAAACCTCTACATCCTTATGTCGTTTTTTTAACGTCCTCTCTCACCTCTACATCCTCGTGTCATTTTCTTTAACCTCTCTCACCTCCTCCATTCAAAACCTCTACAAAGTTTTTGAGGTCCTTGATGGTCGCCATAAAGCTTGTTAGTTGACCATACATATTTCATTGAATATCATGACATATTCATATGAAATTGCACCGAGTTCAGGGTTTATGACAAATTATATGGAAATTTCATGATGCGCAGGATATGAAAATATTGCACCGAGTTCAGGGTTTATGACAAATTATATGGAAATTTCATGATGCGCAGGATATGAAAATCCGGCACCTCCTTGATCCCATGCATATTGAGAAGAATGTGTGCTCATCACTTATTCGTGTACTGGCAAACTTAACCCGGGGGAAGAAGAAACGCGGCGGTGATTCCCTTGGTGTGAGGCGAGAGCTCCAAGCCCAAAACCGTATGCCACGACTATGGCCCGAAGCTAACGGTGTGGAGGTGAACAATGCTCCCAAGTGGAAGTATAGGGCGCCAACTTGGACTTGGACTTGGACAAAGGAGGAATACAAGCAAGTGCGGACCACAATACGAGCTATCCGGACCCCGACCGGGTATGACGCATCTCTACGCAACAAATTTGAGGATGCCACCACTATCCATGGTTTGAAGTCTCATGACTACCACAATATTTTGCAAGATATCCTTCCCATTGCAATACGAGGGACACTCCATGAGGGCATTCGAAAAGCCGTCTATCGACTTGCTGATTTATTCCGTTGGATTTGCACAAAAGAGATGGACGAGGCGGATTTTCCATGAATGAAGGAGGAGGCGGACACGGTCTTGTGTATGTTGGAGATGCATCTTCCCCCTAATTTCTTTGACATCCAAGTGCATTTGGTAGTGCACTTGGTGGAAGAGGCGGAGATTGCCGGACCGGTCCATGCTCGGTGGATGTACTTTCTAGAGCGTTATATGAAGGAGGTCAAGGCACACGTGCCGCAAAAGGCACATCCCGAGGGTAGCATGGCGGAGGGGTACACATTGCAAGAGGATGCAGCCATTGAGACCATTTCGCCATTGGCTCCGGAGTGGAGTTGAGGCTGCAATGGCCGCGGGCGAGGTGGTGTCGTCTTTAGTGCAAGAGCTTGCGAGAGGGCCATCTCAATATGCCATTTCATTCTCCTCAATTTGGATTCATGGTCGTCATTTTCGCATCCGTTCTCTTGACATGCGTCGGAAGACCACATCTGATTCCGGTTTGTGTGCAACATATTGGCAAGACTCCGTGTCAAGCACAAGGGACATTCGACCCGAGAGAAGCAAGCTTGAATATATTGGGGAGCTTGATGCCATTTTGCAACTCGAGTATGATCACCATCGCCCTATTCTTTTCAAGGGGAGGTGGTTCCAACCCCACATTGCAGGCCCAAATGCAACCCTCTTGCCTGACGAGTGTGGCTTCATGCGGGTCAACACTTCCAGGATCACGCCCTCTACACACAAGTCCAATGAACCATTTGCATGGCCGAAGGACATTGAACAAGTCTTTTTTTCCGAAGACAACACTAGATCGGGCAATTGGAAGGTGGTTGTACATGCTAGGCCAAGAGGGAGACGCATTTACCATGGCGAGGGATCAAACCGTTGGGGTGGTGATGAGGCCGAAGTGGCCGAAGCAACCGAGGTGAACAAGGTGGCCGATGCGGATGCGAATGCGGGAGATGATGCTTCGTGGATAGAGGCAATTGAAGACACTGCCTTGAACAATGTTGGAGGAGATCAAGTGGTTGATGCGAATATTGCGCCGGAGGAGGAGGAGGAGGACGAAGACGAGGATGACAATGAGGATAATGACGAGGATGACGATGACGATGTACAAGAAGAGGAAGATCCTATTGTGCCACCTCCTATTGACCCTCCGGTCGTGCAAGAGCCATATGAATATATGGATGATGATTCAGCTTCTGATCATGACTCTCTTGAGAATGGTCAATATAGTGACTTCGATGAGGACAATAGACAGGAGTTAGAGCTTGATGAGGAAGATGATGTCCCTCCCGATGACATGATGTAGTATCCACGCGGCACATTGTTACAAGGCAAACAGGGCAACTACTTCGGAACCAAATTGACCAACCAAGAGGATGTCTCACACCATGATGTACAACAATTTGCCAATATGACAAGAACAACTGCAAATTGTTGTATATCATAGTGATAGACGTCTTTTTGTCAATATGATTTTGAAGTACTTGCACTCCAATTTCACCGGCCTCCATTTATCCCCATACTGTGAGGGGATGCACATGTTTGTGATGACATGTGCTAGTACGACTATTAGGGCTAGCACCGAGCTATTTGCATCCTACGAGTTCTCGCGAGATGCTTGGGACCTCCAGATACAGCATGAGTAGGATGTGTGTGACAGAACTAGGGTTGCTTTGAGACCGGGATCGCGTAGAAGGGCATTGTAGATATTCTCATGATGCACTTTGGATACATTTGATTAACCGATTGATGTGAATATTTCTTCTTGATGCTTATCTTTTGAGACTTTGCATTGGTGATCTGAACATACTTAAGCACATGTGGACCAAAGATGAGCTTGAACCAAGTTCATTCAATGGGTCATTCAAGTGATGAACATAACTACGTGTCGTACTGATGGAAAACTGTGTTTCGCCTGCACATGATCTTTTTTTAGTTCCATTCTCCAACCATATGCTTAATGATGGCATATGCAATGTGCGTGCAAAATTTCGCAGCAAAAAAAAATCATCTGGACCCAAAACCATATTTTCTTCCCTCATTTGCACTCCAAGATTAAGTTCTCTTCAACTTCATGCACTCTTCATAGAGAGTTCTGCAATAGTGACCCAATAAAAAAAAAATCGTTTTTTTTTTGTCCAATCTTTTGCATGGATGTAGTAGTCCAAAGTCTGAAAGAGCAAAATAAAGCCAAAAATAAAATCATTACGCCCCTCAAATCCGCAATCCTAGATATTCTAAATCATAATACTTATTTAAAATTCATTAAAATTCTATTTAATCAGAAATGGTTCTATTAGTGACTCCGTGGGGGTCGCTACTACTATCAGCGCCTTCCCTGAGGTCGCTTCAAGTCCCTAAACAATAACCCGACGCTGTTAACAGCGACCCCTAGGCCGTCGCAGTCAGTTTTGTTTGTCCATATTTTGGGGGGTGTTATCAACGCCTTCCTGGGAGTCGCTTCAACTTCCTAACAATAACCCGACGCTACTTAACAGCGACCCATGGGGGGTCACTGTGAGTATTTTTGCAAAATATTTTTGGGGTGCGATCAGCGCCTTCAGGGGGGTCGCTACAAGTCCATACAATTAAGTAACCCGACGCCGGTTACCTGCGACCCCCTAGGGGTCGCTGTCATATTTTTTGCAAGTATTTTTTGGGGTGCTATCAGCGCCTTCCTAGGGGTCACTTCAAGTCCCTAAACAATAACCCGACGCTGATTAACAGCGACCCATGGGGGGTCGCTGTGAGTTTTTTTGTAAAATATTTTTGGGGTGCTATCAGCGCCTCCCTGGGAGTCGGTACATGTCCCTACGCTAACCCAACGCTGGTTAATAGCGTCCCCTTGGAAGTAGCTGCTTGTTGTTGTTGTTGTTTTTTTTTTTTTTTTTGGTTTTTTTTTTTCCCATATTTGTGTTGGGTGCTACCAGCAACTCTCTGGGCATCGGTTGTAGTTCCCAAATATTTTACTGGGGGTGTTTAACAGCGACCACGAGGGGGTCGTAGGTGTTTTTTCTTTCGCCATGTTTCCTGGGGTAGTGCCATCAACGCCCGGGCGGTCGCCGCCAATTCTATTTGGGTTTCAAGATAACCCGACGGTGTTTGGCAACGACGTGTAGGGTGTCGGATCCGGTCGACTGCACATGATTTTTTTTTAATTCCATTCTCAAGCCATATGCTTAATGACAGCGTCTACAATGTGCGTGCCCTCACTACTGGGTCATGAAGTGGTGCAGAAGGTGGAATTTGGTGTGAACAACTCCCAAGATTCCTACACCCATTTCAGAGAACGAGATTGAGGTACACGTCAGGCCATCCAAATACAGACGGAAAACTGTGTTTCGCCTGCACATGATTTTTTTTTTGTTCCATTCTCCATCCATATGCTTAATGACAACGTGTGCAATGTGCGTGCAAAATTTCGGAGCAAAAAAAAATCATCTGGACCCAAAACCATATTTTCTTCCCTCATTTGCACTCCATGATTAAGTTCTCTTCAACTTCATGTACTCTTCATAGAGAGTTCTACAATAGTGACCCAAGATTTTTTATTTTTTTATTTTTTATTTTTTATTTTGTTTTGGTCCAATCTTTTGCATGGATGTAGTAGTCCAAAGTCTGAAATCAAAGAACAAAATAAAGCCAAAAATAAAATCATTATGCCCCTCAAATCCGCAATCCTAGATATTCTAAATCATAATACTTATTTAAAATTCATTAAAATTCGATTTAATAAAAAATGGTTCTATTAGTGACTCCCTGGGGTCGCTACTACTATCAGCGCCTTCCCTGAGGTCGCTTCGAGTCCCTAAACAATAACCCGACGCTGTTGACAGCGACCCCTAGGCCGTCGCTGTCAGACTTTTTTGTCCATATTTTTGGGGGTGCTATCAGCGCCTTCCTGGGGTCGCTTCAACTTCCTAACAATAACCCGACGCTGCTTAACAGTGACCCATGGGGGGTGGCTGTGAGTATTTTTGCAAAATATTTTTGGGGTGTTGCGCCTCCCTGGGGGTCGGTACATGTCCCTACGCTAATTACCCGACGATGTTTAACAGCGCCCCCTAGGGAGACTGTTGTTGTGTGAATGTTTTTTTTCTTTTCTTTTCTTGTGTGGGGTGCTACCAGCGACTCCCTGGGTGTTGGTTCGAGCTCCCAAATATATATTGGGGTGCGCGTAGCGACTGCTTAGGGGTCGTAGTCAGCTGTTTAGTTATTTGTTAATAGCGACTGTAGAGAAGTCGGTAGGATACCGTCCATTCAGGGGTCGGTTACGGGTTTCCTGCTCAAAAATCAGACTTTAAATTGAAATTAAATAATTAAAAATCAAAATCAGAACTTTAATAATCAAATTTCCCCGTTAAAGCGACGCCCAGGACGACGGTAGACAGTGTTAAAAAATATATTTGGTTGGCCCGGAGGTCGTTTGGGGGGGAAAAACCCTAATCCGACCCCAGAGGGGTCGGATGGGGACCGTCGGCAGGGGCGTCGCAGGAAGAAACTGATGGGAAATCAACCCCGCGGTATTAGTGACGCCAGGGGGGTCGGTCCCAATACATAGTCATTTTGGGATCCTCATTTTGCTAGGATTTCAGTATAGCGACCTCTTAGGGGTCGGTATAATACCGACCCCTGAATAGCGACCCTCTTGGCGTCGCTAATAAGTGGGGTCGCACGGTGCCGCGCGCGCCGGGCCGTGGGCGTCGTAACCCCCCCCCCTTTTTGCAGTAGTGTCATTAGCATATCCTAAGCTGACCCAGAGACAGCTGTAACAATTACACCGACGTGCTCCTCCCCAAGGTTTTCACCGAGAATAACTTCGTCAGGTAGATACGCCACAATCCGGCCCTCAGCGATGACGTCCATCTCGTCATTGAGAAGATTGCACATCTGATTACGGCAAGTATCTCTTCCTAATATATGATGTGCGCCTTTCTGACACTCGGCACTCTTCTTTTTTGTTGTCTCTTGTGAAACTTTTGTTCCTGCGCCTTCAACACCATCTGTATTGTCCTTCTGTATTGTATCCTCCAAAACATTCGTGCTCGCTCCAGCATCGGACAAGCACCCTCACCCTCCATTCGCACACGTTTCTCAACTTCACTAACTTTCCAGACAATCGGTGTCCCCAACACTTCTCCAAGAGTCTCCGTGTCTGGATGTGAATACGGCAAGCTAATTGACTCCATTCCATGTATCATGGTTTTCAATATGACGCTCACTAAACTACTAGAGAGACGTCTGCCATGACAAAATCCCTCTCCAAACGTATTCAGACATGTACCCTCAGCGGGGGCTGCTATTTCATGAGCCATGAGCGGCATGAACCGTGAGCAGAGTCGTAAGTGTCGAAAAAAACATGAGCAGGACTATTTTCCGGAAATGAGTGTCCGCGGGAATAGGGTTGAGGGTGTCACGGTCATAGGGGGAGAATGACCTCCCGATGAAGGAGATTCGGCAATGTTTTTTAGAATTACATATTGAAAGGCAATGTTTCACAAATGGTAGGGTGGTACTGCTCTGTACAATGGGGGCCCATTTCAGCCTACCAGCCACTTGCAAAATCCACCCCCACTCCCAATCCCAAACGAAATGAGGAATGATGCATTCTGGGAACGATGGATACAGAATAGACCAAAAAAGAGGGCACAATGGGGTTTTTATTGATCCACATGAATTGCATTTGAAGCACGTCTACTATGCTGATGGTGCAAACAAATCTATAGCTGTCGCGCCCCTTTGCCTTGAGGGCAGGGGGTCGGGACACAAGAGGGGCTGCCCCTGTGGTGGGGGCAATGGCAACAATAGATGCAGGGGCTGAAGCACCCTTGAGTGCCCAAGGCACTCAAGGAGGCGGAGGCGCTCATTAGGTGGAGCCCCGCACACCGGGTTGCGGTGGGGGTGGTTCCACGAGGGGTGGTGGTAGCTTAGCGGGACTTAGTAGGGGTGGCATAGGACTCACCATGGGGGCGGAGACCTTGTGGTGGGAGTCGTGGGGAGTCTTGGGACTCATCACGGTCCAATGGGACCGTGGTGGGTGGGCCAAGACTCACCGCGACTCATCACCGGGAGTTGAGGTTTTTCGTGGTGGTTCGCCATAAAATGGCATGGTTGTTTGTGAAACCCCCGCGGACAGTCACAGAAGTATATATAGGGAGTAGTAACCCCGAGAACGGTGCAAGCCCGTTGGTGACCAAAAACTAGTGAGTAAGCGTGCGAGCCGGAAAGCGACCAAGGTGTAGGGAGCTGTTCCGGACTGCCATCGACCAAAGGGAATTTCCACTTGGCCCACAAATTGAGAGAGGGTCTCGTGGAGGAGTAAAGGGGGACCGTTATGTCCTGGTGAGCAGCCGAAGCTCCGAGTTGGCCCGGCGGCCAGTTTGGGAGTTAGACGCGCGCATCAAAGCAAGTAACTATGACTTGAAGGGGAGCTTACTGAAGTGAGGTGCGCGACAATAGCCCTGTGCCTTCTGAATATAAGTCACGTTGTGAACGAGACTTCGACTGCTTTGAAAACTAGCTCATGAGTCATCGGGCTCCTCCAGGTAAACTGGATTGCATCCGTTGTACCGCCCCTGTTGATGTTCACCACAATGTCGTGCCCTTCAATCATACCACCATCGAATATGGAAAGCTTCACGTTTTCGTCGTCCACACCAATACGAATGTCCCCATACAATGGAGAAGAGGAGCGCACTCCTTCAGGAGTATACGTCTCTCCGATGGAATCCACCCACGTCCACTGGCAGCAGTTCCACCGTAACAGCAAAGCAGTGCGCATTCTTCTGCATGGGTACCTGTCGTAGTTGGGAAAATCGGAATCAAGGATGCGTAGGAGCCACGGACTCCTCAGACCAAGATCGTCACCCCGCTTAAAGGCGTAGTGGCCTGGGATATACTCAAAAGCTGACAATGTTTCTACATTCGCCCCACTATCTTCTGTGTAAACTGTGTGCCAGATAACGATGTCTCCCGATGTGGCCGAATACATTGCATAATTGAAGCCTCCATAAGGGCAGTTGTCCCGGTTCCAGAAGCACGACATCCTTGGTAGTGTGAATGCAGAGGAGTAACATTAAAAAATTTGTTGTTACTTGTTCAGCTTCTGCATTTCTACAGGACAGGGGATCTGATACCAGCGGGAAGGAATTTGAGCTATCCTTGTGAGGTTATTAGGAACAACATGGGAACATTGGGAAACGCTTGGCCAGGATATAGCCTAAGTACCTACAATTTATCATCCATCCATGCTTTATCATCCATGAGTATGAACGAATGGCCAGGTGTGCTTCTCATCCGAGTGATGAATGAACTTCATCTATGCGCGATGGCAGGGAATGCCCTATGGGGTGCCATGAGCAGAAGAACGAGCAAGAGTGCGTGTAACAGGGAGTGCGGGAAGAAAAACACTTGGAGGTTCTGCTGCGGGAAATGGAATGAGCAGGGAGAGTAGGAAGAAACACAAAGAGGAGATTCTGCTGTGAGTCAATGGTGCCGCCATCTTCGTGGTAATAATCAAATTCTGGAGGAGATACTTGTAGGGAGATTGGGTAGCTTAGGGCTTGCCGGAGGATGATCGTACAGGGAATAGCTTGGAAGAGTTGTGCTCAAGCCAGGTGAAGGGAGGCGGTGCTGTCACTGATCTTGTGCAACCACCAAAGCCGCCATTGCCTTGATGTACATAATCATGGGAGGATGAGCTTGCAAGGGAAACGGCCAGCTGCCAGAGAACAGGGAGGTGGGGTTGCTGGCACAATCAATGGTGAGTTAGGATGAGGAGCAACTCGACATAACGAGCATCTGCCAAAGCGAATGAAGGATTGGCTTGTGGATGGTGACTCAGGTTATCTGTAAGTAAGGAGGTAAAGAGTGGAATGTACAAATGCAGGAAGCTTTCAGATAATCACTGTCTTCTTGCTATAAGATCATATCAGATCTTAGGGTAGGTTTGCTTAGATAGTGAGGTAGGGTAGTTAGTTGGCAAGCTACAGGGGTGTTGCCATAGGCTGAAGCAGGGCCGTCATGACTTAATGAACACTGGAATTGTCAAATCCAGACGAGAAGAGGAGTTAAGGTAGCTGCTGGCGGAGATGGTGAGGTGCCATTTTGGCAGGCAGACCCACCGCTTCACCTGGAGTATAAGACATATAAGTTCGTAGACACGAGGCTTCTTTTTTTTGGCACTTAGGAATCATTGTTGTGAAATTTTGGTAGAGACTCTCAAACTGAGAGCGTGATGAGGACAGGAAAAAAACTTTGAAAATGGGATGGAGACTATGGACTTCAAACCAGGATGGGGTGGAGATGAATGGATCTGATGCACATGTCTGTAGGAGTGCTGATTGAGGGCAGATGTAGTTCACCCACAGTGACAGAATGCTTGTTGTTTGTTTTGTTTTTGTTCCTTTGGCTTCAGTATCATGAATCTACATACAATGCGGCTCTGGGATTTTGATGATTAGATGTAAATGCAATCCAGTGTAGTTGATGTGAGCACTAGTGAGGGTTAGCTGTAATCTCTTGAAATCAGAAAGAGGAAGAGGTGGATGGCTGATACAAAGAGTAGGGCACATTGAATGAATATGCTTGCACACTGTAAGACAATCAGATTCCAAGTTTAATTACTAGAGGTGGATGGGGCTGCAAACTGACACTGATGTAGAGTTTAGAACTGGTTCAGAGTGGACTCGGCATTTGAACTCTGTTGGTTCAAATCTAAAAGTGCAAAAGTGAGCTGTTGGGGTGTGTAGATGCAGATCTGTAGAAGGGTTGGGAACTGACTAACAAACTGGGTTGTCCCTGGAGGCAAATGGTGTGAAGGGTCTGTTTTGGGTGAGAGAAAGACTGATGGAAGAGCTGATCATGTCTTGTGTGACCAAGGTTTGATTCCAAGGCTGGATTCACTGGATACATGGCTGAATGTGTTTGCATTGCATGTAGATAGGCTGCTGGTTGGAAGAAAATGAGCCAGGGAATTTTACAGCAGGAAGGAGAGAGAAAAGGTTTGGGAAGGGAGAGAGCTGCTTAGTAAAAGGGGTAACGAGGGATGGTCAACTGGGAGATAGAGGAAAAACCATGACATCTGCAGAGAATCACTAGGCTTGTAATTCATGGCAGATCTGAGTTGCCTTTCTCTTATCAGTGATCTCATTACAAAAGGGGTTTCGACGTGTGTTGCTCAAGGGTGATGCCCACATGGGTCGCATTTAGCTCCGTCATAGGGCTGGTTGTATCACTGAAAACATCACAGCAGCACCATTGGTGCTGCAATTGTATAAAGATTGTGTAAATCATGAACAAGAAGGATTCAATCCCCTACATGTTTTCTCTTCCGCTGCGGCGTGAATGAGGATTTATGAACTCTGATCATGAACGATAGGAGGGAAACCCATAACCGTGTGCCGCTGGTAGATTGCTAGGTTGTTCTTTTTACTGGAAGAAGTACAATTAGAATTACACAGGAGGGGATTTATGCCCCCTTCTTTTGGTATCAGGGCTGCGCTGAATCTTGAAACTATTAGCTAGGGATCTTGATTGGGATTGGCTGGTTTGATGGCAGGCAGAGACCACACGCTGACTCCTGATGAACCAAGTATTGGAGATGTGCTTATTTGCTTTAGCCGACGCTCAGCAAATGCCTATTCAGAGCCTCGTTTGTACTTCTTCAACCCTCCTTGGAGAATAGCTGATGGTGATTTATGTCTTAGGGTGATACATGCTGGAGGTAGAACAACCATTGTGCTTTGGATAAGAGAGTTAGGAAGGTGGGAGAAGATAAACACCATGGCACGAGAGGTGACATGGGGAGGTAGAGTAGAAACGTTGAGAAATGGACAGTGGGAGTGGTATAGAGGTCAGCATTAGGGGTGTTGCAGGAAAATTTAAGATCAGAATTAGGTGTTAAACCAGCTTTGAACTCAGACTAGAGTGTAGAAGAATGATCAGTCCAACTAGGATAGATGTACCTTACCATGGTAGGAATACTGAAGATGTGAATGACTGGTTGGAGAGGATTCAGATGGAGGCAGATGTCAGGGATTTAAATGAGGATAAAACCTTCAAGGTTGCAAGGCTCAACCTGAGAGCCAAGGCTGATGAATGGTACCGTAAACAAAACCCTAGACCAGACAACTGGGAGGATTTCAGGGCAGCCATATCAGCCAAGTTTGGTGTCATTGACTTGGCAGAAATCAGGCTGAGGATGGATACCATTAAACAGGAAAGTAGACAGAGGGTTCAGACATACTTTGATAGGTTGAACCGGCTGTTTATAAGAAGTGGGGCGTCTGATTTGGAGCAGAGGCGTAGATTTGCAGCGGGTTTGAGACCAGAAATAGCAAGAGTAATGCTGGGTAGGCGCTTCTCTGATGTAGAGGAAGCACTTGAAACAACCATTGAGATTGAGAGGGGCCTGGGAAAATTGGGGGAAATACCTCTAGAGCCCTTGGAATGAGATGATACAGATGAGTCAGTTGTGTTTGTCAACCCTGTGGACAGAAGACTTGATCAGCTAAACACTACCCTACAGAAGTACTTCGATAGGGGACCAGTCATAGGAGAAAGCTCGGGATCTAGGACACCACCTCGTGTTCGCCTTTGTAACACTTGTCATAAAGAGGGTCACATAGCTGCATATTGTCCTGAAGGAAGAACCCAAGCTAAGTGTGACAAATGTCACCGGTTTGGGCATTCCACAGAAATGTGTGGTGTGAGATGCAACTTTTGCAAGGTGCTAGGGCATACTGAGAATGAGTGCAGTAGAAAACTCGACCAGACTATGATGGGAGCTCCTGGAACTAACTTTGTAGACGTGTTCTATGATGATGAGGATGATGTACTCGCAGAAATGACAGATCTGATGTCACAAAATAGTATCAATGAGGTCAGGCTTCCAAAGAACCGCATCCATGTCCAGAGGCCTATTGTTGAACCTGCAGAGTTACCAGAGAGGAGTGGTGAGAGCAGTGAACAACCAAGCAAGACCAAGAGTGAGATTTACCCAAAGAACAATTTCAAGGCTGCCGTAGAAGGAGGTACCAAATCCTGAATCCTGAACCACTTCTACAAGGGGAGAATATCCTTGTCTCCCATGGACCTGATCATGACTGTGCCTGGAGAGTTAGACAAATTGAAGGGTCTGGTCAAAGTGGTAGAAAGGGCAATGGTACAACAAAAGGAGGCAACTCACAGTGTGGAAACTGTGAGGGATGTTCCAAGGCCGTTGTACTCAGCACACGCTGAGCCCACGATCTCGTATGCTTATACTGGTAAGGTCAAAGCACTTCATGTGATGATTACAATGGGAGATTACCAAGTCTTAGGCCAGATTGACACCGGTGCCATGCTTTCTGTAATATCTGCAAGTACAGTCAGGGATCTTGGTTTGATGGGATCTGTTGTTACTGATAAGGATGTAAATTACAGAGTAGCTTCAGGTGCTCTTGAGTTTCAGGAAGAGACCCATCGTAGCATGGCTGCCTCTATCATACAAGAAGCTTACCAGAAAGCTTGGAATGGTGAACTAGGGAACAACAACGTGGAAATAGAGGATGATTTCCATGATTGGAATCAGATTGTGACACAGGGAGAAGGGCAGAGGGTAGCTAACTCCGTGCACAAGTGGAGGGAAAGAGTTGGGATCCCAGCCATGAAGAAAAAATGGAGAGTCGCTGGAAAAGTCTGAAATCTAGACTTCACATCAATCCAGAGCTAGCCCAGGAACATAGGATGGAATTGGAGCAAGAGCTGAGAGAAAATCAGGAGTGTTTTGCTCTTAGCAAGGCTGAATTGGGTTATTGCAGTGAGGTGGAACATACAATTGATACACAAGGCTTTCCACCTTGCAGAAGTTGTCCCAGCCGCCTATCAGAGTGGGAGGAAAATGAAGTGCAAGGACAGATTGAGACTTTAATCTCACAAGGTAAGATGAGGGAAAGTAGTTCTGAATGGTCATGTCCAGTTACCCTTCCACCCAAGAAGGATGGATCCAAGCGTTTTTGTGGTGATTTTAGGCCAGTGAACCGCTTGACTAGGAGGGACTCTTACCCTATGCCATTAATTCAAGATGTTTTGAACCAGTTGGGGAAAGCCAAGTGGTTTTCTGCATTGGATCTGCAATCTGGTTTTTGGCAGATCAAAATGGATGACCAAGACATAAGCAAAACAGCAGTGATTACAAAGAAAGGATTGTATGAATGGCTAGTCATGCCATTTGGGCTAAAAAATGCCACTGCTACTTTTCAGAGGAATAGGGTGCTTAAAGAAGAGATTAAAGATTGTGCCAAGGTCTTTGTAGATGACGTCAACATCCATAGCAAGGACTGGGCAGATCACATGGGGCACATAAAGAGAGTGTTGAAGAAGCTTAGAAGAGCCAATCTTAGGCTCAATCCGGACAAGTGTTACTTTGCCAACTTGCAGTTGGTGTTCCATGGGCATGTGGTCTTTGAAGAAGGAACTTGGCCTGATCCAGATAAGATAGCTGCAATTGAAAGGTTTCCCTTGCCCAAGAACTACACTGCTGTCAAAAGTTATTTGGGGATGACAGGGTACTATAGGCCCTATGTCAAGGGATATGTTGGAGTGGCAGTGCCTTTGTTCACTCTAGCTAAGAAGGATGTGAAGTTTAGCTGGAGTGCAGAGGCACGAAACGCCTTTTCTGCCCTACAGGTGAAGTTGGTGACTGCACCCATTCTGGCCAGGCCAGATTTCTCAAAGCCTTTCGTCTTGGATGTTGACTGGTCCATCAAAGGGGTGGGGGCAGTGTTGTCACAGAAGGAGTATAAAAAGGAGAGGGTCATTGCATATGCTAGTAAGGTACTATCTGATGCTCAGCGTAAGTAAGCTGTGTCGGGCTGTGACTGGTTGTGCGAAGCTGTGTCGGGCTGTGTCAGACTGTGTCTGGCTGTGATAGACTGTGACAGGCTGTGTAAAGCTGTGTCGGGCTGTGACTGGCTGTGCGAAGCTGTGTCGGCTGTGTTAGACTGTGTCTGGCTGTGATAGACTGTGATGGGCTGTGTAAAGCTGTGTCGGGCTGTGACTGGCTGTGCGAAGCTGTGTCGGGCTATGTCTGGCTGTGATAGACTGTGACAAGCTGTCTACCCCCCCTAAAGCTTGCGCCTGCCACCCCTAAGGCTCCTGTTGGTCTCAGTCTACCATTCATAAGTCTGCGCAAAAATTAAGGGTACCCCACAGAACCCGTAAAAGCGTCTAAGTCCCAAGCAGCCCTCTAACAACACCACCTGTGGAAAATTTATCTATTCCAGGAACGAACTCAAATGAAAAGTCACCAAGCAAGTCTATGCCAATGTGGTGTTCTAAGTACAGCCACCAGTATGGGTCCAGATCTGTCTCTAAAGAAAAATGACTTCCCAATAGTCTCTCCTTGAAATGCCAAAGACCCCATACACATGCATAGTACTCTTCTCTCTTGCAAATCATTTCCCCTCTCTCACTGCTATACCCCACTTGCCTATGAGCCTCTTCTCTCAACTCTTCTTTACCCTCTTTATATTGAAATAGAGAAGCATTGATAGCACCCCTGTCCCACTCTAGTTTAAGAAGATAGGCTCCATCCCTCTTTCTCCCCTCCCTTTTTTGACTGTATAGAGAAGTAGAGTATACCTCGAGCTCCTCGGTTTCCTCCGCTGGTCCCACTAGATACCTGCTTAGCGCATCTACGTTAGCATGCCTAGCACCCGCCCTATGAACAATCTTAAACTCAAAATCTTGTAACATCATGATCCATCTACCCTTGCATCCATATGCGTCACTTACCGTTGCCAACCACTCCAGTGGTTTGTGATCAGTTCTGATTATAAAAGGGGTTCTATATAGGTACTGCCTAAAGTGTAATACTTCCCACACCAAGGCATAGCATTCACCCTCCATAGGGTGATCAGCCACAGCTCGGCACAGCTTGACACAGCCTGTCACAGTGTACATGGGGAACAGTTATCATTGACAGGGAACGACTGTGTGGGAACGACATCTGCAGAGGGAACGCGTTACTTCAGGGGTGACGGTTAGTTAGTTAGGTGGTTAGAACAGCTTGCGGGTAAATTAGGCAGGGCGGCAACAGGAAGAGGATCACTTCTTGAGGAGGGCGACTTGTTCAGGATAGGAGGAGACTTAACGGAGAATGGAAACACTGAAGAGAAGATGATGACTTGATTGAGGCTTAATTCATGCAAGCTGTAAAATTATACAGTAGGGTAGATTAGGGACACCATGGCATAGGCATGATACATGATTAATCTTAATCCAATACTGAATCGATACAAACATACTGTGTAGAGAGACATGAGAGAAGCTGTGGAATGAATGCATGATTAATTGGAACTTAGTAGATACTGAAGCAATCTGATGCTTCAGTATACACGGTAAGGTAAATTAATAACATGAAGGCAAGAAGGAATACAAATAGGAAGCACAACCATGATTCACTAGCTGTAGGTCATGACTGATTGTTCTGAGCGGGCTGAGTGCTTAGAGATATCCAACTCTTCTATCTTGGAGTTTCCACCTCGGATAGCGAAGGGATGGGTGAATAAAAGTCGCTCGACATTTGGCGACCATACTGGGGAACTGGGTCATGAACAACCAGATGTGACAGGCATCTGGTGGGATCATGGTGGTTGGAGAATTAAAGAATTTGATGTGAATCAAATTCCCTGTGGAACTGAGAAGGAAAGATTGTCCAAACAATTCTTTCAGAGGTTCTTGGAATTGCCAGACGGTTGTAAAGAAAACATTCTTAAGAGAGTGCATGATGCTGACCCTGAGTGGGGTCTGGAGAAAGGAGTGATAAAGATTTATCAGGTGGCCTATAGAGGAAGAGCTCGTTGGTTACCAACATTGGTTTATGTGATAGCATTGCTATCCATTAAGCGAGTAGAGTTTGAAGGCTGGGAGGAAAGGAAGGTGAATGTTTATACTCATATGCATGAGGAGCTTATACTGGTAAAGAATTGGATTCCAAAGGATATTTTGTGGATCAAACTCACACCAAAAATAGCTTTTCAGACTTGTTTGCCATATGGTTATAGTAACGGAGACTTCTAGTATAGCCAAGGGTGCATTGAAGCTTGAAAGAAACCCAGGCATATACAAGAGATACTACAGAAGAGAGTTTTGGTTATTGCCACATTAAAGAAATGAAAGACATGGGACATGAGTGATGAAAGAGAAGCTAGACTCCAGAGATATTCAGCAAAAAGAGAAAGTTATCTGAAAGCTAATTATCCATATCTTTGGGAGAGAGGAATAGACATAGGGGAATCATCTGGACCTCTCACACCATTAAGATCACAGAGTACATCACCCATAATGGAAGAACTAGAGTTGGATGCCACTCCTTCTTTTTCTTTGCAAGAAAGATTAAGGGAATTGGTACAGGAAGAAGATCAACCACGAGGTGAAAGATCTGAGGTACATCCCTGGACAAAATATTTGACAAAAATCTTTGATAAGAGTTGGCATGGAACACCAAAAGCAGGAACTCCAATTTCTGAAACAGAAGATCAAGAAGGAGGAGAGGATGTGGCAGAGCTAACGGAGAGTTCAAACTCTCCAACACCATTGCAATTGAGTTACATGAGTGAAGAAGAAGAAACCCAAGGGCAGAACTTGGAAGATGAAAACAGGGAGAAGAAATTGGAAGATGAAGAGTATGAAAAAGTAGACCCAACAACTGAGGTTGAGACTACAACCAGGACATCCCAACCCGTTGGACCTGGATCAAGTGGAGCACTTGGATCACAGGCCAACGAAGGTGTCGGCTCAGGGGGATCAGGCGGGCAGCCTGGATCTGGCTCTGGGGGGACAGGGAGTGTGGGAAGTAGTGCAACTGGAGCTGGGAATACTGTGAATATAGTGGGGCCAATAGCAGGGAGTGCTCAGGGGCCAGCACTTGGTGGAAGTTCCACCACAACTACCACATGTCCTCAAGGACCAGCACCAGCAAGGGGGCCAGCACCTGTCAGTGGGCAGGGGTAGGGCCACAGATGGCGTTACAACCAACACGGGCAAAATCACCTTTTCCAATATATTCAGGAAAAGGGGATCCTGATGTACACATTAGCCAATTTGAGCACATGTGTATTGTGAACAATGAGAATGGCGATGATGCCAAGATGAGACTGTTTCCTTGTTCACTTATAAAGAAAGCAAGTGAATGGTATGCAAGATTCCCTGATAATCATTTCCTAACCTGGAATGGCTTGAATACAACATTCCGAAATAGGTTCAAGACAAGTAAAACTGAGGATGAAGTGTATGGAAGTTTACAACAGTTAAAGCAAAAGAAGCATGAAACTATTGAGGAGTATATGGAAAAGATGGAATTGATAATGAAAAAGTTGGTTGCTGTACCAGCACCAGGTTTACAGAAGACTTGGTTTGTGAGTGGACTGAGACCAGAGTTGCAAAAGAAAGTGGATATGTTACCCCATAATACAGTGGAGGAGGCATTTGAAACAGCGAACAAAATTGAGCAATTGGAAATGCTCAGGAGAGAGAAAATGGATGATGAGGACTCTGAGGATGAGTCAGATGAGGAAGAAGAGCAAGAGCTTAAGAGGAAGAGTAAGAGGAAGGAAAAGTTGAAGAGGGATAACTATGAGAAAAGAAGAAATCTTGAAGAAGTATGCCACAGAGGCTGCAACACATTGGAGGAAGGGTGTTTGGTGTGCAAAATGCCAGAATGAAGGCCATACCACCACTGAATGCCACATGAAGGAGAAACACTGTACTATCTGTAAAATGGATACCCATTCTACTGAGAATTGTTACTACAACAGAAGGACAGCTACAAGAGAACCTAGGCAAGTAAGGGTGCATCAAGTGCAGCCCCAGCCAAGAAGAAACAGTGATCGGGACCACTATGGTAGGCTTGGTGGTTATAACAATGGCATGGAAGGGAGAGGTAATCCAAGAGGGAATTACCAAGGAAATTCCAGAGGCAACTATCAGGGTAATCCAAGGGGGAATTACCATCCAGGGAATCAGGATTACAGAAACAATCCCAAAACAAACCAAGGGCGAGGACCTAATGAGGAAGAACTTTGTTACTATTGTAATCAAGCAAGACATCGCAAGGCAGCCTGTCCATTCTGGATCAGACACCAGAATGAGATGAGAGCTCCTGTGAATGAGGGGCCAGTGGTGGCAGCTCACATGGTTAGGCCATGTGTTGTACCAGAAGTAAGTACAATGATAGTAACCATAAGCAAAGCTAAATTAATACCTCCAGTAGATGAGGAAGGTGATGATAATGAAGATGGCAGTGATGTGCCTGAAAATGATGAGGCTTGGAGAGATGAGAAGGAACTGCACAAGGAAGTGACAGATACCATAAGGGAAATGCAGAAGAGTATTGATATTCTTATGGCAGATCCCTCTGATTCTGAAAGAGAAGAAGAAGTGAGTGAGGATGAAGGGAAGAAAGAAGCTGCAGAAATGCAGAGTAATGAAGGGACTTTGTCTGAAGTAATATGCCAGTTCAAAGCGGAGATTACTATTGGACAGCTATTGGCTGTGGCACCTTATTGTAGGCACAGGCTGTATCAAGCAATCAATCAGATTGCCCATGTGACAGGGAACACAGACCTGAACAGCAAGGTGACCAGTTATAATGTGAAGCCGGAAGGGCGAGAAACAATCATGGACTTTGATGATTCTATGCCAGTAATCCAATTGAGAATTGGAAGCACAGAACTAACTGATGTACTGATAGATGGAGGCTCTGGAGTGAATATCATGACAGACCAATTAAGGCAGAAGCTTGGTCTAAGTAACATGAAACCAGCCCCATTTACAGTAACAATGGCAGATCAAATAAGTGTTCAGCCATTGGGATTGATAAGAGGAGTTAAGATACACATTCAAAAGATGATCTTTAAGATCACAGTAACTGTGTTGAAAATGGATGAAGTCATGGAAGCTTACTCCTTATTGTTGGGTCGATCGTGGCTGAAACAGGCCAAGGTATTCCATGACTGGAATTCCCAGTTACTAACTGTGCATGATGGGATGCACAAGATACAAATCACCACTAAGAAATCTAGTAGACTACCTAATACGAGAAGACCTCGAGGGGTCAGGGAGTATGACTAGAGGGGAGGACTTGATGAGGAGCAGGAAGCTACCCTGTTCGCTGCACACCCAGAGTGGGAGCAGGTTGCAGAGATGCAACTGGAAGGCCTAAGTTGTTTAAAAGGTATCTGTTGTGGTGTAGTGACAACAACACCAATTGAGGGTGAAACAAGCAGTTACCCACCACATTTCTATGAAGAAAAAGAGGGAGAAATGGAAATCCTAGAGGAACCAACCACTGTGAGTTTACAGGATGAAGTGGTGACTGGTTGGACAATCACAGCTGATGAGCAGGTGAGAGAAGTGAATGTGGAAACTGAAGAGGAACCGAGGATGGTGAAGGTAGGGGCTGATTTGGAGCCAGAATTCTTTGAGGAAGCTAAGAGTCAGTTCATCAAATACAGAGATGTATTTGCTTGGAGCTACGAGGATCTGAAAGGGATACCACCTGAGATCTGTCAGCATAAGATTGAACTGGAACCAGGGTCAGTACCAATCAAACAAGCAAGGTACAGAATGAATCCCAACTATGCACAGAAGGTTGGGGAAGAGATCAAGAAGTTGGCTGAGGCTAAGTTTATATACCCGATAGAGTATACAACTTGGTTGTCACCCATTGTGATAGTTCCCAAGAAGAATGGTAAACTGAGAGTTTGTGTGAACTATAAGAAGTTGAATGCTTGTACGAAGAAAGATCCTTTCCCTTTGCCATTCACAGAAGCGGTATTGGACACTGTGGCAGGCCATGAGATGTACTCATTCATGGATGGCTTCAATGGTTATAATCAAGTGCAAGTGGCAGAAGAAGACCAGGGAAAGATAGCTTTCATCACAGACTGGGGTGCTTATGCATACAAAGTCATGCCTTTTGGACTTTGTAATGCACCAGCAACCTTTCAGAGAGTGATAAGTGAATCTTTTCATGAGTATCTGGATGATTTCATATAGGTGTTCTTGGATGATTTCACTGTGTACAGCTCTAAGAATGAGCACTTGTATAAATTGGAGTTATGTTTGGCCAGATGCAGGATGAGAGGTCTGGGCCTGAATCCAGAGAAGTGTACTTTTTGTGTGAACTCAGGGGTGCTTTTGGGACACATTGTGTGTAAGAGGGGACTTCATGTGGATCCCAGAAAGATAGAGGCCATTAAAGCCTCTCCACCACCAGTAAATGTTAAGAGTCTAAGGAGATTCCTTGAACAAACCAGTTATTACAGAAGATTTGTCAGACGGTATGCAAAGATAGCAGCACCATTGAGCAAGCTTCTGAAGAAAGATGCAGTGTTTGCATGGACAGCTGAATGTCAACAGGCTTTTGAGGAACTTACATTGTCAGTAACAACTACACCTGTGCTGATTAACCCTCACTAGCATGTAGTATTTCATGTTCACCGTGATGCCTCAGGAGAAGCGTTGGGAGCAGTGTTAGCCCAAAATGTTACAGGAAACATAGATTCACCTGTGTACTATGCTAGCAGGTTGATGAACAGTGCTAAAAGGAACTATAGCACAACTGAAAGAGAAGCACTGGCAATGATTTATGCAGTCAAGAAATTCAAACATTACCTATTGGGAAGGAAGTTTATGTTTCATGTGGATCATCAGGCTCTGATTTATTTGGTGAACAAGCCTTTGATAAGTGGAAGGATAGCAAGGTGGTTAATAATCTTGCACGAGTTTGAGTTCGAAGTTGTTTACAAGCCTGGCCATTTGCATCTTGTGGCAGATCACTTGTCACAGGAGAGCCCGCTACAGGAGTAGACGACCAACTACCTGATGCGAGTTTGTTTGCAGTGGAGGTGCAGGGAAGTACAGATGACTGGTTAGATTGGCAGTGGCCAATCAGATACTACCTTACTCATGGTCAGTGCCCACCTAGTTATGGAAAGGAGCAGAGGAAGAGAATCGCTATCAAGGCTTTACCTTATACTATGGTAGGGGGCAGAATGTATAAGCTAGGACCTGATGGAGTACTTAAACGATGCTTGTACCACCATGAAGTAAATAAAGTTTTGGAGGAAGTTCATAAAGGAGTGGCTGGAGGTCATTTTGGAAAAGAGACTACCAGTAGAAAGATACTACTTGCAGGTTACTGGTGGTCTACTTTGTTCAAGGATGTACACAAGTATTGTAAGAGTTGTGATGAGTGTCAGAGGCTAGGACCATTGCAGAAATCTGGGAAGATGGCTTTGCATCCTACGATGCCTATTGAACCATTTCAGAAATGGGGACTAGACTTTGTTGGACCAATTAACCCACCAGCCAAGAATACACAGAACAAGTATATAATCACAGCCACTGATTATACTACAAAGTGGGTGGAAGCTAAAGCTCTGAGGGACAACACAGCTAAGTCCACAGCAAGGTTCCTGTATGAGAACATACTTTACAAGATTTGGCTGTCCCTTGGAATTTATCAATGACAAGGGAAGTCACTTCATTAATGAGACCATAGAACTATTGACTAAAGAGTTCATGATTGTGCATAGGAAGAGTACAACTTATTACCCACAGGGTAATGGGCAGGCAGAGGCTACCAACAAAATACTATGTACTATCTTGGCTAAGATAGTCAATGCAAACAAAACAGATTGGGATACAAAGTTGTTGACGGCTTTGTGGTCATACAGGACTTCATATAAAATCACCACTAAGTATACACCATTCCAATTAGTTTATGGTATAGAAGCTTTACTTCCAGTGGAGTTCTTGTTACCTACCATGAGAACGGAATGGGGAAGGAGAATGGAATTGGAAGATTCAATTAAGGTCAGGAAACATGAATTATATCATGTGGAAGAAGTACGTGCTGATGCAGCAGATAACATGACCAGAATTCAGATTAAGAGGAAGGATCAATTTGATGAAGGTAAACTGAAAACTTTTAAGACGGGTGATTTGGTTCTGTGGTTGCAGAAGAAGGGGAAGATTAAGGCTTAGCTTAAATCACCATGGAAAGGACCTTATGTCATACATAAGATGTATGATAACAATACCGCCATGTTACAAACCATTAACAAAGAGATGTTGGGAAGAGTCAATGCCAATAAGTTGAAAGGATACAGTGGTATTCACGATAAACCATTGCAACACGATTTGCATACTGAAACATAGACACAGCCACGGGCTGCACCGGTAATACCAATGGAGCATGAAGCACTTGTCGTAAAGCCGAATGTGTATGGCCTGAGCGGAGAACACGGGTGTTCGCACAGTTATCACAGCCCACCACAACATCGCACAGCCTATCACAGCCCATCACAGTGTCACACAGCCTATCACAGTCCACCACAGTTAGACACAGCCTGTCACAGCCTTATACAGTCCATAGGGTCAGTGACAGGTGGACGCGGGTTAACATCAGAAAAATGGCCGTCAAGTGAAAGAGAAGTTTGGAAGTCAAACTCGGAGAATGTGCCACGCAAACAGGGGAAGTCGGAGGCATGTCTAAAAACGAACACGTGGTCACTAGGGCGAAGCACACCGCTGTGCATAAATTGCAGAAGTGGGTATCATCATGCAAGAGAACAAATTGGGCCGTCAAAGTACCTACCCGGTACATCAGCCAAAACTATTTGTGGGCCCATTAATGCATTCGGGGAAGGGGTAACGGAACCCTTTCCGAGTACAGAAAAGAGGAATTTTACCACATGTGCTGTCCTACTGGACATTCCAGGTGGGAATGTCCACGAAGGGGGGTAGAATAAAAAAGTTACCTATGCAGGCAACAACAAATCAAGAGTGAGAATTTCATGCGGGTGGTTCCTTCCAAGAAACAAGAACAAGAAATCGGAAGAGTTATGAGCGGAAGAGTCGGGGTGGCTCCGAATAGCCCGTGTCTCGACGGGAGGGGCAATCAAAGCTATAGCTTTGTAGCTATGGCGGATATAACAGATTACACGCTCGCTTTACTACTCACGCAGTGGCGCAAGGACGAACGAATTGAGAGTACATTCTCTCTCACTCGATACTTGCAAGCCCCACAGGTTTACACGCTCTTACCTTCTGTGCCAACCATACCTTTATGCTCTGTGCCCTGCAAGCTTTTCTTCAGCTGTTTCAAACAAGGCCTTTTTGTTTGTCTAGAATGAAGAGAGTGAGGGGAATGGAGGATATCAGGGTGAAGAGCACCACGATACTGCAGAAGCAAACAATTGCTACACCGCAGGCAGTGCAGCTGCTGAGGGAGTTGCAATTGGAGGGGCTGCTACGCAAGGACTAGTCCTTGCATCATCGGCAGTATATGCTTCAATTTCTTCAGAACTTTGAGCCTAGAATGGGAGTAACCCAGGCGAGGGGAGTAGATATAGAAATTACTCCCCAGTACCTGCAGCAATTGTTCGAATTGCCATCGGGTCATGTGGATGTGGATGAGCACAGGGCAAGATTGCAGATAGGGAATCTGTTCCAAGAAGGGAGTTTCTTTAAGACTCAAGGTTACGCTTGCACCAAAGCCGAGTACCCAGGGCTCAGAGATGTTGGCCAAACACTGAACGTTCTGTTTGCCATGAAACAGAACCAACAGTATTTGAGCAGGTCATTCACAGAGGAGATACTGAAAGCCTTACGAGGAGAGGATGTAGCTTGGGCAGAGTTAATGTACAATGGTCTGGTGGAAGAGATGAAGAGGTTACAGGGCACTGCTGCTAAGTCTCCGATCATCGTGTCTGGCCCAGTCATTGCTCAGATTATTCTTGACTCTTGCATACTTGATGCGCGAGAACGTAAGGAGATGGGAGTGTTTGAGGCAGCAACCACTGCAATGGAGGAGCAGGGTTCTTCACATAGTGAGGGTGGACTGGTAGAGCAACTCCAGTCTAAGAGACAGAAGAGGGGTATGACTGTAGTGGCGGATCCACTGGCTTCAAGAAAGCCGCAAGATGATGTTTCCCAAGCTCTTGTGCAGGATGGGGCACAGCAGCACAGAGGGCTGTTATTACTAAAAGCACGACCTTTGGAGAGGGAAGAAGAAGTCACTTTGGTACCACAGCCATCACAACCAATTGAATCGGTTGTCTCAGAGGTACCTCAGTTAGTACATGCTGTTCCACCAGAGCCTATTGCTCTGGAAAAAGAAGGGTTGGACATTCCCACTACAGAGCAGGTCGTGGCAGAAATTGAGAAGGGTGACCTTCTCTATGAAAACTCTGGCTTGGTCAGGGAATCAGTGGTACCAGAGGTGCAGAGTCTGTCCAGGGAAATCCCTGCTGTGCATGTAATACCCACACCTGTGACGGAGGTACAAGTGGTAGAATATAAGGACACTGCAGCACCTGTGGAGGATGAGGTGGTTCAAGAAGAGGATCTGGTGGGGCAATGGCCTGAATGGTTGGTGAAGCATCACACTGTGGAGGATCAGGGAGAACAGCAGCAAGTTCACCATGATGACCCCCAGCACGCCATGCTTATGAGTTCCATAAGCAGGACACTCAATTTGTTGGGCACTTATGTGAAATCCCATGTTCCATCTACCCAATTGGCAGCTTTGAGGGAGGAACTCGGGAAGGAGTTTGAGACTCGAATTGCCACTGAGTGTGCTAACAAGGTAGATGAGGAGATCAATCTCAAGTTACAACAAGAGTTGGAGGACACAAAGGCTGCCTTGCAATTGGCTAAGAGACATTTGTTTGAAGCAGGTCTCGAGCAGGACCAGTTGCATGAAGCACATAAGCAACAGTTATACCAATTGCAGGTGAAGCATGAGGGCAAGTTGCAAGAAGTGAACGTACTACATACAGAGTTGGAGGCAGTACATCAGAGGATGACCATACAATGTGCTACACTAACAACTACTCTAGAGCAAACTGCATTAGAAGTTAACAGACAAGGGGAGAGATGTATGATGGCAGAAGCTGAGATAATAGAGCAAGGGAAACTCATTGTTGATTTGCAGGCTACAATCTGTTGCAATGAGAATACTTTCCAATAGTACAGACAGGTTGAGGCTGACCAGGAGAGGTACATCCTGGAGTTGCAAAAAACAGTCATGGTCAAAAGAAATGAACTATCTGTGGCTAACAAGGCTTGGAAGGAAGCCAATAATCTGGCTGTTGCCTATGCGGGCCTGGTTGAACCTCATGCGAAGCGCATGGAGGCTTTACAGCAACAGTTAGATGTGTACAGACTCACGGAGGAGCAGACTCTCAGGGGTGCCACACAGGACTTGGTGGATAACCACCTCATGCAGGTCTGGTTAGCCCAAGGGCCGGTAGAAGGCAAAGCACCAAGGAAGCTCACCCAGGGCGAGATGAATGAGCTCAGATTGCAGGTGCAAAACATTGCCACAACTACTATAGACAATGTCTATAGTAGGATAGCGGAGCTACAGGAGGATGTGGAAGGCCTGCAGACTCAAGTGGATGACTTGAGTTCAAATATTGACAAGAGAATCTTTGTTCCTGAGGAGCAGCTGATGGCTACTTATTTACATGCCAAGACTCTAATTTTTTTGTCTTCTTCGCAGGGGGTACAGGAGATGCCAGTGGTAGAAGGGCCAGTGGTACCAATACCACAGCAGGTGCCTGTGCAGGTAGCTGACCCTGTTGCTACTACAGCAAAACCACAGCCTGAGGTATGGGGGATGCTGCTTTTAAGCCACCTATGACTCCTGCTGCACGGGAGTACAGTCGGGCTATGATTATGCCCTTCAACCAAATTCCCATTGTGCTGGATTTGGCTTGGAAGGATTTAGTCCTCCGCAGTCGTTGGCACATTACTACCAGATCATGCGCATTTGGTTGCCAGTGACAACTCGGACTAAGGTTCTTCCGAACAATCGACCCATTGAGGATCATCACTTTGCAAGGTACTGGTCTGAGACAGGTACCAGGCTGAAGGATAATTGCCTTCCAGGTTGTACATGGGTACATCTATACCAAGACTAAGGAGGTATCTAGTATTGTCATGGGCTGTGGATTATACTATGTTGCTTGTTTTATGGCACGTTATTACATTGAACAGCAGAAGATGCAATCACGATTTCTGAGTTATTCTAGTGGGGATCAATAGGTCTTACCTTCAGTGCCACCTCATATGTACATGTATGATGCAAAAGTTATGATGCAGAAGGATTCCCAACTTCGTTCATGGTTTAATTCGGCTTGGAACAATTTGGCAACAGAGAAATTCGGCCTTGATGATATTTTCTTTAGGGACATGAAGCCTGGAAATACTTACACTGTTCCAAAGTCATTGGCACACCTCTCACCTATACGGCCAAGGAGTTCAGGGCGTTCACTATTTTGCTTGCAAGCGCTTACAGCAAGTCGTACAGTTTAAACTTCCAGACATGGTGGGCCCACATTGTATGCCACGCAGGATTCCCGAGAAGCCACTTAAAGTTCGGCCGTTAAAACACCTAAGGGGGGATGAGGATTCTGATACTATTGGTTCTTCAAAGGACTCTTTTGACATGGCAGAGGACTATGCACTTCAAATGGCAGAGAAGAAACGACGGGGATCTCCTATGCCTAAGAGGTTACCTCGTTATCAGCCAAAGGAGGGTCAGACATTTCTAGGTAGTGCTCAATCGCCTCCATCAGCCAGTGACAGGACTCGGGCTCGCACATGGAGTCCTTCATGAGACTCTCACCAATAGAAGGGTGCTCGCTCACAAAGGTTTGCTGATCCCAAATAGTAAACCGTGAGGACACAGCTTTTTGAGAGGGGGAGGGGTAATGTTAGAGGGCTGCTTGGGACTTAGACGTTTTTACGGGTTCTGTGGGGTACCCTTAATTTTTGCGCAAACTTATGAGTGGTAGACTGAGACCAACAGGAGCCTTAGGGGTGGCAGACGCAAGCTTTAGGGGGGGTAGACAGCTTGTCACAGTCTATCACAGCCAGACACAGTCTGACACAGCCCGACACAGCTTCGCACAGCCAGTCACAGCCCGACACAGCTTTACACAGCCCGTCACAGTCTATCACAGCCAGACACAGTTTGACACAGTTTGACACAGCCCGACATAGCTTCGCACAGCCAGTCACAGCCCGACATAGCTTTACACAGCCAGCCACAGCTCGGCACAGCTTGACACAGCCTGTCACAGTGTACATGGGGAATAGTTATCATTGACAGGGAACGACTGTGTGGGAACGACATCTGCAGAGGGAATGTGTTACTTCAGGGGTGACGGTTAGTTAGTTAGGTGGTTAGAATAGCTTGCGGGTAGATTAGGCAGGGCGGCAACAGGAAGAGGATCACTTCTTGACTAGGGCGACTTGTTCAAGAGAGGAGGAGACTTAACGGAGAGCGGAAACAGTGAAGAGGAGATGATGACTTGATTGAGGCTTAATTCATGCAAGCTGTAAAATTATACAGTAGGGTAGATTAGGGACACCATGGCATAGGCATGATACATGATTAATCTTAATCCGATACTGAATCAATACAAACATACTGTGTAGAGAGACATGAGAGAAGCTGTGGAATGAATGCATGATTAATTGGAACTTAGTAGATACTGAAGCAATCTGATGCTTCAGTATACACGGTAAGGTAAATTGATAACATGAAGGCAAGAAGGAATACAAATAGGAAGCACAACCATGATTCACTAGCTGTAGGTCATGACTGATTGTTCTGAGCGGGCTGAGTGCTTAGAGATATCCAACTCTTCTATCTTGTAGTTTCCACCTCGGATAGCGAAGGGATGGGTGAGTAAAAGCCGCTCGACAGGTGTGTTGACCAAGGCTCATGGTATATTGAGAGGAGAACTCAAACCACGTTGGAAGGAAAGAAGGTGACTTTTGCAGCCAAGACCCAAGGAAGGGGCATGGACCAATCAGCCTCTATCAATCTGGTAGGGGAAGGTATTTGGAAGGATGTGGGTGCAGGAAGGAAGGATGTTCCTGCAATCAACAACAAGGAAGGGGCAGATCTGATGTTCTCCTGTCCCACCATCCATGTGGTTACACGAGGAGCTCAAGCTCGAGATCAGGAGCCAATCAAGGAGCAGCCAGCATGTGTACTTGAGGAAGAACGACCAAACAATGAAGAGGGCAGCTCTGAAGAAACACCATCTCTTCAACGCTCTACAAGTGAAGAGACAGCAAGAAGGATTCAGGTGACCTCCTCATCAGGGTGCCTAGCTGGAGGCCACATGAGGGGTGAGTGTTCCACCAAGACATTTTATTCTTCAGGCAGTGATGGATCACATCATTCAGGGCAAGAAACTTTTCCTTGTGATAAAGACATTAAAGGGGACTGGCTGCCATGGAGCACACCCACCAAAGCTGTTCAGATATCACTATTACATGCAGCTGAAAGATGGGGGGAAGAGTCTCTCATGAGCTCTGACAATCACGGGACAACAGCTGGTAGGGAGGAAAGACAGCCTGATGTACTTGAGGATGTGGAAGCTATGCATGCTTTATGTTTTGGAGAAGTCAATGATTATCTGACAAAGGCGGAGAGCAAGAGAGCCAGCAGGCGAGCAAGGCAATACTCCTATCTCAAAGGGGAAGTCTACTTCAAGGGAAGGGTAGTTCCACCAAGAAAGGACAGAGAGGCAATAATCAGGGAAGTGCATAAGGCCACTGGGCACTTTGGAATCCGAAGAACTCAAGAGGAGATATGTCGGCGATACTTCTGGCATTGACAGAACGAAACTCATCAGGCAAGTGCTCAAAAGTTGTGGCAAATGTCAGACGACCAAACAAAATGGAGTGTTACGCTCAGGTAGCTCAAGACTTCATAGCATTCCAGTAGTGGATCTGTTTTTCAGAGTTGCAATTGACACGGCAGGGCCATTACCTATAACCAGCAGGGGCAATCAGTACTTTCTGGTAGCAATAGATCACTTTTCAAAGTGGATAGAAGCTGCACCAGTGGCAGATCATATAGCTGCTCTCACTGCCCGCTTTCTGGTGGAGGAAGTGATAGACAGGTATAGCTGCCCACACACATTGCTCACTGACAATGGCACGGAGTGGGGAGGGGAGTTTGAAGACGCATGCCACGAATATGGTATAAAGAGGGAGCACAGTGCTCCCTACTGGCCTCAGTGTAACGGTATGGTGGAGAGGGTGATTAAGTCCCTCAAACAGAGCATCACCACCTTGGGAGTTGGAAACGACACTAAGTGGGATCAGAATCTCTACAAAGCCTTGTTTGGTTACAGATTGGGGGTTCATGCTTCAACAGGATTCTCACCCTATCAGGTGCTGACTGGTAGAATTCCAAGGTTGGGGATGGACAACAGGTTGCACTATCTTACAGCAACAGTAAATTTTGATGGATCTGTTGCAGAGGTTACACTTATGATGCAGCAGAAAATCCAGCTCCTCACGGAGATGAAGGCTAAGCTGCGGAAAAATGTGAAGAAAGGGCAGCGTCAGCAAGCAAAGGATTATGAAAGGAGGCATCGAGCAGGGCATAGCTACTGCAGACTAGTGGAAAACAGCAAGGTGATGATGTTGAGGCCTGGAAAGAGGTCTTCTATGACATCCCCATGGGAGGGACCCTATGACTTTTTGGGGTACAAGGATGCAGGAAGCACCACAAAGACAGGGGAAGCTGCACGCAGATGCATGCTTAGATATGGAGCAAACAAGGAATGGGTAAGAAGTAGGCGGGACTTGAAACCTTTCATACCACCAGTAGGTGTTCAGCCGGTGGAGGTGGTCAGTGAGGACCCTGACAATTAAAAATGGAGACACACTACATATGTAGTGTGAATGCAGGGGAGTAACATTAAAAAATTTGTTGTTACTTGTTCAGCTTCTGCATTTCTACAGGACAGGGGATCTGATACCAGCGGGAAGGAATTTGAGCTATCCTTGTGAGGTTATTAGGAACAACATGGGAACATTGGGAAACGCTTGGCCAGGATATAGCCTAAGTACCTACAATTTTTCATCCATCCATGCTTTATCATCCATGAGTATGAACGAATGGCCAGGTGTGCTTCTCATCCGAGTGATGAATGAAGTTCATCTATGCGTGATGGCAGGGAATGCCCTATGGGGTGCCATGAGCAGAAGAACGAGCAAGAGTGCGTGTAACAGGGAGTGCGGGAAGAAAAACACTTGGAGGATTTTGCTGCGGGAAATGGAATGAGCAGGGAGAGTAGGAAGAAACACAAAGAGGAGATTCTGCTGTGAGTCAATGGTGCCGCCATCTTCGTGGTAATAATCAAATTCTGGAGGAGATACTTGCAGGGAGATTGGGTAGCTTAGGGCTTGCTGGAGGATGATCGTACAGGGAATAGCTTGGAAGAGTTGTGCTCAAGCCAGGTGAAGGGAGGCGGTGCTGTCACTGATCTTGTGCAACCACCAAAGCCGCCATTGCCTTGATGAACATAATCATGGGAGGATGAGCTTGCAAGGGAAACGGCCAGCTGCCAGAGAACAGGGAGGTGGGGTTGCTGGCACAATCAATGGTGAGTTAGGATGAGGAGAAGCTCGACATAACGAGCATCTGCCAGAGCGAATGAAGGATTGGCTTGTGGATGGTGACTCAGGTTATCTGTAAGTAAGGAGGTAAAGAGTGGAATGTACAGATGCAAGAAGCTTTCAGATAATCACTGTCTTCTTGCTATAAGATCATATCAGATCTTAGGGTAGGTTTGCTTAGATAGTGAGGTAGGGTAGTTAGTTGGCAAGCTACAGGGGTGTTGCCATAGGCTGAAGCAGGGCCGTCATGACTTAATGAACGCTGGAATTGTCAAATCCAGACGAGAAGAGGAGTTAAGGTAGCTGCTGATGGAGATGGTGAGGTGCCATTTTGGGCAGGCAGACCCACCGCTTCACCTGGAGTATAAGACATATAAGTTCGTAGACACAAGGCTTCTTCTTTTTGGCACTTAGGAATCGTTGTTGTGAAATTTTGGTAGAGACTCTCAAACTGAGAGCGTGATGAGGACAGGAAAAAAACTTTGAAAATGGGATGGAGACTCTGGACTTCAAACCAGGATGGGGTGGAGATGAATGGATCTGATGCACATGTCTGTAGGAGTGCTGATTGAGGACAGATGTAGTTCACCCACAGTGACAAAATGCTTGATGTTTGTTTTGTTTTTGTTCCTTTGGCTTCAATATCATGAATCTACATACAATGCGGCTTTGGGATTTTGATGATTAGATGTAAATGCAATCCAGTGTAGTTGATGTGAGCACTAGTGAGGGTTAGCTGTAATCTCTTGAAATCAGAAAGAGGAAGAGGTGGATGGCTGGATACAAAGAGTAGGGCACATTGAATGAATATGCTTGCACACTGTAAGGCAATCAGATTCCAAGTTTAATTACTAGAGGTGGATGGGGCTGCAAACTGACACTGATGTATAGTTTAGAACTGGTTCAGAGTGGACTCAGCATTTGAACTCTGTTGGTTCAAATCTAAAAGTGCAAAAGTGAGCTGTTGGGGTGTGTAGATGCAGATCTGTAGAAGGGTTGGGAACTGACTGACAAACTGGGTTGACCCTGGAGGCAAACAGTGTGAAGGGTCTGTTTTGGGTGAGAGAAAGACTGATGGAAGAGCTGATCATGTCTTGTGTGACCAAGGTTTGATTCCAAGGCTGGATTCACTGGATACATGGCTGAATGTGTTTGCATTGCATGTAGATAGGCTGTTGGTTGGAAGAAAATGAGCCAGGGAATTTTACAGCAGGAAGGAGAGAGAAAAGGTTTGGGAAGGGAGAGAGCTGCTTAGTAAAAGGGGTAACGAGGGATGGTCAACTGGGAGATAGAGGAAAAACCATGACATCTGCAAAGAATCACTAGGCCTGTAATTCATGGCAGATCTGAGTTGCCTTTCTCTTATCAGTGATCTCATTACAAAAGGGGTTTCGACGTGTGTTGCTCAAGGGTGATGCCCACATGGGTCGCATTTAGCTCCGTCATAGGGCTGGTTGTATCACTGAAAACATCACAACAACACCATTGGTGCTGCAATTGTATAAAGATTGTGTAAATCATGAACAAGAAGGATTCAATCCCCATACATGTTTTCTCTTCCGCTGCGGCGTGAATGAGGATTTATGAACTCTGATCATGAACGATAGGAGGGAAACCCATAACCGTGTGCCGCTGGTAGATTGCTAGGTTGTTCTTTTTATTGGAAGAAGTACAGTTAGAATTACACAGAAGGGGATTTATGCCCCCTTCTTTTCACACTACACCTTGCAAAGGAGGTCCTGAGGACGTCTTTGATGCCGATGACAATGACCTGGCGGACAGCAACGAAGCCCTTTGATTTTTGAAATGATGAGAAGCGGAAGAGCAGTGCGGGCTCCAATAATGGAGCATCTGGGTCCCACCTACCCACCAATCATCGTGTAACGTGTTCATCACGCTAGCGGTGGATGAACCGCTACCTCTTTCTCATCCACGGGGAATAGTTTGTAATCTGCCACCGAAGTCCATCCCCTGGATGGAAATTCGGCGCTGCATTTACATCAAAGGGGGGATGGACTTTGTCGTCTCGAGTGGCTATAGGCCCACCTGGCACTTACGGCCCATAGTTTGCATGGCACGGAAGGAAACTGAAACGGCTACATTCATGGAGCAGCCAATCTTCATCCGTGCAGGTTCCTGTAGGGGGGAAATTTAAATGTGCCCTGGAGTGTTAGTGAGGAATTGTAGCGTTTGCAAACACATTGTCATGTCCTTGAACTACTTCCAGCCACCGCGCTGCTGTCTCCTCCATCCGGGAGCTGCTGTCATTGAGCGTACTCCGCTAATCTTTTGCAAGGATGTCGTGCCACCGCAATCCTGCCACGATTATGGCCACGATCATGGCCACAATTATGCGATGTTCAAACCAAAATCAGGAGACATCATTGTGTGGCTCTTTGTTTTCACTGACGCTTCTGGAATCAAGCAGGAGTCTGTGCGCAATGGAGTATTTGGAGGGCTATTACCGCTTTGAGCGAGGTGAGGGCGAGGGTCAATGTGGTCCGTTGGTCCTGAAAATTGTTGACCTCGATATACCAAGCTGGAATGGGATGCCGGACAGATCACGCACAGCCTCGCTTTGGCACTGGAACTGCTGCCAGTGGACGGGGGCTGCTATTTCATGAGCCATGAGCCATGAGCCATGAGCAAAAACTGGGGTTCGTGTGCCTCCTCCACGGCCCACTCCCTTGCTGACAGAAGGTTTATTCGCCCTCCCACGGATTTGGGCATTTCCGACACTCGTAAGACCTCGCCACCATCCCACATAGAAGCGTGACTACTCTCTTGCGGCCATCTATGACCGCTCCGGATTTGCTCAAAAAGGTCATCCCCAAAATGAGATCTACTCCATCGATCTCGCAGATGGTGAAGTTCTCACGTCCCTCCCAACTCCCCAGTTGAAGAGGAACATCAAACGCCAACCTTGTCGCCAATTGTGGTTCTCCTTTGGCAGAACGCACCTCAATAGAGGCCCCCACGTCACTTGTTGGGAGTCCCAGCTTTTGTGCCGTTGCCGGTGTCATGAAGGAGTGCGACGCTCCTGTGTCCACCAACAACGACACATTAGTTCCGGATATTATCCCATCCACGAACAATAACTGACTCCCTTTTCGTAAGGCGCCAGTTTCCTGATACAACTCACAAGAAAATTTGCCTACCTTGCAAGTCCTGGCGACCACCGCTTCCACCAAGCGACTGATGGTATCTTCCGACAGCTCCGTGGTCGCCCGAGTCATGTTCAATTGCCGGGGCTTCGTGCACTTCTTGGCCATGTGCCCGGGCTCTCCGCAATTGAAACACACTCCATCAAAGGTCGCCTTCTGTCCGCCATAAGCCGCTCCACCCGCTTTTCCTTTCGAAGCACCGGGTGCCGCCTTGACGTGTGAAGGCCCTCCCTTCGATTTCCACGTGCCATTGTCGCCGCGTGGCCTATCCCACTTCTTTTCCGGTCGGAAGGAGTCACCTTCCCGCCGGGTCTTCTTGTGGTTCAGCTCCGTACGGCCTTGTCTCTCACCCCTAGGGACATCCGAGAAACATTCAGCCCTCTCAATTGCCTCGTTCAAAGTCTTGGGTGGCTTCTCCTCCAACTTCCGCCTGGCCCATGGGGCCAGTCCCGCCACAAAGTTGAAGACCATTTTTGGTTCTGCCATGTCCGTGACTTCGAGCAACAGCACATTGAAAGCCTGGACATACACCCGAATGTCATCTGTTTGCTTCAAATTCCTCATCTTGTCCCGGGCAAGCCAGGACGCGTTGAGGGGCACAAACTGTCTCTTCATCAATTCCTTGAACCCACTCCAGTTCAAGGTTTTCGGACTTGGACCTCGGTCGTGAAGGCGTTTCTACCACCATTGTTGAGCATAGCCCCTCAAATAGGTGGGAGCCACTTCCACGTGATCCTCGTCACTCAACTTGGCCGCCCGGAAGTATTGCTGCAGCTCCAAGAGCCAGGTGTTGAGTGCCTTCCGATTTCGGACGCCCTCGAAGGTGTCGGGTTCCTTAGGCTTCACCTTAAACTTTGCCTTAGTGGAAGTGGCATTAGCCGCCTTCAACACGTCTTTCAACGTCCCGCCAAACTGCGCCAACAACCCTTCCCAAAAGGCTGCCGGCATGGGAGGCATCTCTTGGTTTGTCGGAGCTCTCAAGGATTCCTCGGGCTCCGACTCCTCGGATTCCTCCCGCTCTTGAGCGGCCTCGTTTTCGGAAACATGCATCGCTTCCTCAAACGGCCGCCTCGGTGACACGTCGCCCCCATCGGGCTCACCGGGATCATCATCTTTTGGGCCGTTCCGCTTTCGCTTCGGCTTACCCGACCCCATGATGAGGCCAATCCCAAGAACGATCGCGTACTGAACTCTAAGCTCTGATACCAAGTGTCGCGCACCTCACCTCGGTAAGCTCCCCTTCAAGTCATAGTTACTCGCTTTGATGCGCGCGCCTGACTCCCAACCTGGCCGCAGGGCCAACTTGGAGCTTCGGTTGCTCACCGGGACATAACGGTCCCCCCTTCGCTTCCCACTAAACCCTCCACCCCTTTGGGCCTAGAGGAATTCCCTTTGGTAGATGGCAGTCCGGAACAGCTCCCCACTCTTTGGTCGCTTTCCGGTTCGCACGCTTACTCACTAGTTTTTGGTCACCAACGGGCTTGCACCGTTCTCGGGGTTACTACTCCCTATATATACTTCTGTAGCTGTCCGCGGGGGTTTCACAACCAGCCATGCCATTTTATGGCGAACCACCACGAAAACCCTCGACTCCCGGTGATGGGTCGCGGTGAGTCTTGGCCCGCTCACCACGGCCCCTATGGACCGTGATGAGTCCCAAGACTCCCCACGACTCCCACCACGAGGTCTCCGCCCCCATGGTGAGTCCTATGCCACCCCCACTAAGTCCCGCTAAGCTACCACCACCTCTTGTGGAGCCACCCCCACCGCAACCCGGTGTGCGAGGCTCCACCTAGTGAGCGCCTCCGCCTCCTTGAGTGCCTTGGGCACTCAAGGGTGCTTCAGCCCCCCATACCTATCGCTGTCGCTGCCCCCACCACAAGGGCAGCCCCTCATGTGTCCCGACCCCTTGCCCTCAAGGCAAAGGGCCGCGACAGGCTATGCTCAACAATGGTGGTAGAAACGCCTTCACGACCGAGGTCCAAACCCGGAAACCTTGAACTGGAGTGGGTTCAAGGAACTGATGAAGAGACAGTTTGTGCCCCTCAACGCGTCCTGGCTCGCCCGGGACAAGATGAGGAATCTAAAGCAAATGGATGAAATTCGGGGATATGTTCAGGCTTTCAATGTGTTGTTGTTCGAAGTCGCAGACATGGTAGAACCAGAAATGGTCTTCAACTTTGTGGCGGGACTGGCCCCATAGGCCAGACGGAAGTTGAAAGAGAAGCCACCTAAGACTTTGAACGAGGCAATTGAGAGGGCTGAATGTTTCTCGGATGTCCCTAGGGGCGTACGGAGCTGAACCACAAGAAGACCCGGCGGGAGGGTGACTCCTTTCGACCGGAAAAGACGTGGGATAGGCCATGCGGCGACAATGGCACGTGGAAATCAAAAGAAGGGCCTTCACACGCCAAGACGACACCTGGTGCTCAGAAAGGAAAATCAGGTGCGACGCCTTATGGCGAACAAAAGGCAACCTTCGATGGAGTGTGCTTCAATTGTGGGGAGCCCGGGCACATGGCCAAAAAGTGTACAAATCCCAGCCAATTGAACATAACTCGGGCAACCACGGAGTTGTCCGAAGCTTCCATCAGCCGCTTGGTGGAGGCGGTGGTCGCCAAGACTTGCAAGATAGACAACTACTCTTGTGAGTTGTATCAGGAAACTGATGCCTTGCGTAAATGGAGGTAGTTAATGTTTGTGAGTGGGATAATCTCCGGAACTAACGTGTCGTTGTTGGTGGACACAAGAGCGTCGCACTCCTTCATGACACCGGCAATGGCACGGAAGCTGAGACTCCCAACAAGTGATGTGGGGGCCTCTATTGAGGTGCGTTCTGCCAAAGGAGAACCACAATTGGTGACGAGGTTGGCATTCGATGTTCCTCTTCAGCTCAGGAGTTGGGAAGGACGTGAGAACTTCACCATTTGCGAGATCGATGGAGTGGATCTCATTTTGGGAATGACCTTTTTGAGCAAATCCGGAGCGGTTAGATGGCCGCAAGAGAATAGTCACACTACCGTGTGGGAATGGTGGCGAAGTTTTAAGAGTGTCGGAAACGCCCAACCCAGTGGGAGGGCGAATAAACCTGTTGTCAGCAAAGGAGTGGGCCGTGGAGGAGCCACACGAGCCCCAGTTTTTGCTTTACGTGAGACAAGTGAAGGGAGAAGGCGATAGGGAACCGAGCCCAGATTGGATCAAGGGGATTTTGGAGAAATACCAGGATGTGATGCCGGAGGATTTACCAAACGGCTTGCCACCGCGAAGAGGAGTTGACCACAAGATTGAGGTGATACCAGGATCGGAGCCGCCTGCCAAGGCGCCCTACCGGTTGAGCCACAGAGAGTTGGTCAAGCTGAAGACTCAGCTCAAAGATCTAATGTCAAAGGGGTACATCCGGCCGAGTAAGTCACCTTACGGAGCCCCGGTGCTATTCGCAAACAAGAAGGATAGGACGTTGCGGATGTGTGTCGATTACAGGGCTCTAAATAAGGTGACTATAAAAAACCGGTACCCTTTACCAAGGATCGACGACCTCTTTGATCGGTTGGCAGAAGCGAAGTATTTCAGCCGGATCGATTTGCGCTCTGGCTACCATCAAATTCGAGTGGCGGAAGGAGACGAGGAGAAGACCGCGTGCAGGACAAGGTATGGTTCATATGAGTTCTTGGTGATGCCTTTTGGGCTCACCAACGCACCCGCGACCTTTAGCACACTAATGAACAACATTTTCCATGAGTGGTTGGATGACTTTGTGATCGTGTACATCAACAACATCTTGGTGTACTCGAAAACAAAGAAAGAGCACCTGGAGCACCTAAAAAGGGTATTCCAGAATTTGCGGGAAATGAAGCTGTATGCCAAAGCTTCAAAGTGCGAATTCAGGGTCACAAAAGTGGAGTTCCTGGGGCATGTGATTACACAGGATGGGATCAAAATGAATGACAAAAATGTGAGGGCGATTTTGGATTGGGAGGCTCCGACTTCGGTCCCGGGAGTGCGATCCTTCCTAGGACTCGCCTCCTATTACCGAAAGTATGTGAGAAATTTCGCCAAGATCGCGGGGCCGCTGTCAGACATCCTGTGTAAATCCAAAGTCTGGGTATGGAACACCTTTTGTGGCCAAGCTTTTGCCGAGTTGAAGCAGCGGATGGCGGAAGCTCCAGTCCTCAAAATTCCGGAGTTCGACCGTCCATTTGAGATCCATACAGATGCGTCGGACTTCGCAATTGGGGGTGTACTCATGCAGGATGGACGTCCAGTGGCTTACGAAAGTACGAAACTGAATGAAGTGGAGCGACAGTGGCCTACGCACGAGAAAGAAATGAAGGCAGTAGTGCATTGCCTTGAGCTTTGGCGCCACTATATTGGTTCCAACCCGGTGAAGGTGTTCACGGACAATGTCACGGTGAAGTATTTTGCCACGCAGCCTAAGTTGTCCCCAAAACAAATTAGGTGGCAAGACACTTTGGCACTATTCGACATGGATATCCAGTACAAACCGGGACGGGACAATGTGGTGGCCGATGCTTTAAGTAGAAAGAAGCAGCTCATGATGGTGTATAGGGGCGAGACGGTGCTCCAAAGGAAGATCCGGAAGGCTTACCGGAATGATGAGATGGCGAAGTCCGTGATGCGGGACTTGAGGATGGGGGTTAAATCGCAGTTCCACTTGCAAAATGGACTGCTCCGGTACAAGCAAAAGCGTCTCTACATGCCGAAGGGAGGGATCAGAGATAGTCTCTTTAGAGAATGCCATGATGGTCCGCTTGCGGGCCACGGCGGAGCCAAACGCTCCACAGCACTCTTGAAGAAAGAGTATTTCTGGTCCAAACTGAGGGAGGAGGCCGAGGTGTATGTCAAGACATGCACCACATGCCAACAAAACCGGAGCGAGTACAAAAAGCAAGCGGGGCTGTTATAACCCTTGCCGATTCCAGAGGGGTCTTGGGAAAGTGTCTCGATGGATTTCATGACTGATATGCCGCTGTCAAAAGGATTCAATGCAATCATGGTGGTGGTGGATAGGTTCAGTAAAATGGGCCATCTCATCCCCACCAAGGAGACGGCAACGGCGCAGGAGACGGGACGACTTTACTTCGCCCACGTCTTCAAGCATCATGGACTCCCGAAGGATATTGTCTCGGACCGCGATCCAAAGTTTACAAGTAAGTTTTGGAGGGCACTTTGGAAGAAAATGGGGACGAGGCTCCAAAATGAGCACCGCCTTCCGACCTACGACGGACGGCCAAACGGAAAGGGTGAATTCCGTGGTGAAGCAGATCTTGCGGAATTACGTGTCGGCAGACCAATCGGACTGGGTGGAGCACGGCAGAGTTTTGTTATAATAACACAAAACATTCTGCAACGGGAGTTTCCCCCTTCGTGTTGGTTTATGGAAAAGCACCTCTGGTGCCGACAAGTTGGGCCGCCCAAAACGTTGAGGAACCGACAGCAGCGGCAATGCTGGAAGAACAAGAGCGTTTGTTGAAGCTCGCAAAGTACAACATTGCCAAAACTAGGAAACGGTATGAACGGCAGGTGAATCGGAAGCGGAGGGAGGTTAAGTTTGAGGCAGGCACGGAGGTCTAGTTGAACATCAAGAATTTTCGACTACCTCCGGAAGTGAGTCCAAAGTCCGTACCTCCGTATACAGGGCCCTTTCGCATCCGGAAGGTTATGAACGAGGATGTGTACGAATTGGAGCTGCCGGCAAATAGCAAGGTGCATCCGGTATTCCACGTCTCCTTTTTGAAGCCTTACTTCAAAGATGAAGCGCGTCCGAATCGGCATCAAGTGTTGCGTCCACCACCTGTGCTGTTAGATCAAGAAAATGAACCTGAGTACGAGGTGGAGGCAGTGCTTAAGTCGAGGCGGTTCAAGAATCGAGAAACGGAGTATCTCGTGAAATAGAAGGGCTATCTTCATGTGGAGGCATCTTGGGTGCGTGCCTCAGAATGGGAAACGCATCCGAGGCGGTTGCAGCTTTCGAAGGGCGACCTCAAAAGTAGGAGAGGTAAATTGGGTTAATCGTGTATTTGCGCAGTGCCGAAATCGGGTGACTCCCACCCAAGGGGCAAGGAAACTTGCGCCTTCTTTGGGAGTTCATGTGCTAGTGCGCACCTGGCGCGTGCGCATACTATAACTGCACTACCGAGGGGGTTGCTTTGTAGTGCAGGCTAACGCGGAAGCTACGTGCTTCCGTTCACGTACTATAATCGTGTAGCCTCGGGACGAAGTCGTAGTGCGGCTTTGGCATGTTCCCGTACCTCAGGCCAGCATTCCAAGGCAGACCCAATTGTAGTGATTGGGGCGCACGGTTGGTTCAAGGTTATCTTCCTAGTAAAAAAGGGTTCAAGGTGAACCCTTGCTCAAGGTGATGCCAAAAAGTGGTATCACGAGCGGTCGCAAGCAAATGTTGTTGCAATAAGGCGATTCGATCCTCGGGGAGGATCGTTCCTTGGCCTTGAAGTGGGCCAAGAAGAGTGCACTAGGAGGAGCTTGAGAGGCTCCACCCTTGGCCGGGACTTGGAGGAAGTCGGCCGAACTAGCTAGTGGAGAGTAGAGTCAAGTGGGGGTTTGGTTCTTTGCTATGGGACGCCATGGTACGGAAACAAACTCCTTGATGTGGGATGCCACAACTTGGATGTTTGTTTCTACAAAATGGACAAGTCGATGAGGACATCGACTCCCTGTTGGTAGGGGTGTGTGTCGCGGCCCTTTGCCTTGGGGGCAGGAGATCGGGACACAAGAGGGGCTGCCCTTGTGGTGGGGGCGGTGGCAACAATAGATGCGGGGGCTGAAGCACCCTCGAGTGCCCAAGGCACTCAAGGAGGCGGAGGCGCTCACTAGGTGGAGCCCCGCACACTGGGTTGCGGTGGGGGTGGTTCCACGAGGGGTGGTGGTAGCTTAGCGGGACTTAGTGGGGGTGGCATAGGACTCACCATGGGGCGGAGACCTTGTGGTGGGAGTCGTGGGGAGTCTTGGGACTCATCATGGTCCAATGGGGCCGTGGTGGGTGGGCCAAGACTCACCGCGACTCATCACCGGGAATCGAGGGTCTTCGTGGTGGTTCGCCATAAAAGGATGGTGTTGTTTGTGGAACCCCCGCGGACAGTCACAGAAGTATATATAGGGAGTAGTAACCCTGAGAACGGTGCAAGCCCGTTGGTGACCAAAAACTAGTGAATAAGCGAGCGAGCCGGAAAACGACCAAGGAGTGGGGAGCTATTCCGGACTGCCATCTACCAAAGGGAATTTCCACTAGGCCCAAATTGGTGGAGGTCTGTTGGGGGAAGAAAGGGGGACCGTTATGTCCCGGTGAGCAGCCAAAGCTCCGAGTTGGCCCGGCGGCCAGGTTGGGAGTTAGGCGCGCGCATCAAAGCGCGTAACTATGACTTGAAGGGGAGCTTACCGAAGTGAGGTGCGCGACACAAGACACATAGAACGGTGCTCCTCTCTGAAATCTGGTGCCATGAGCCGGGTTGTATACTGTGACAAGCTCTGCAGAAAATGGAACCCACAAGATCTCTCCTTGCCTTCCATCGGAACATTGGGGTCTTCCCCGTACACCCTTCGAATGGCAGCCCAATTTGCTTGTGCGTTGTCCGCAATGAAACCACGGAAATTGGGAGGGGGCAATCTCGCCCTGGCCATCTGTTCGTTTATTCCCTGCCAAAGAAGCATCTCCGATTGTGTGTCCTCTCCTTTCATCTCACAAATAGCAATTGTCATTAGCATCATGCAGTTGGTGTCGTAGACATGTGCAGCCATTGTCACCCACTGATGATTTGTAATTCACTTGATATGGTCGAACATGACCCAACTGTTTGACAAGTCCCCACTCGTCATCCGGTGGACCAGTTTGACGCCGCTGCCAGGCCCACACGTGGACATTTTGAATACGAAACAACGATCTGCCTCAGTCCCTTGTCCAGGAAACCTACTTCCATGAATGTAGTCATATCCACATCGTCGCTTCACCTCCAGAATGGAGTGTATATCCGAGCCACGCCCAATTTTCTGTTTGTATGAGACAATGTGGTTTTGGACATTCGGTGAACAGACGTGGGACACTGACTCCAGCAATGCCTCCATTTCCTTCTCATCGAGAGGAACTTTGTCGGAGCCGTCTTCCGACATAATTCTGGCCAATGTCATCTTTATGGGCGGCCTGCAGCTGTATCTGTTTGGGTTTGGCACCAAGTCTCAACTTAACCTCCTCCTGAACGAGCTGCTCTGCCTCGTGGGCAGCCTCCCGCGAGTTCCCCCTCGCCAATTTGTGACAATTGTATGCAAGCTCGTGTGAGGTCAGGGAAACGGTGCAACACATAGAACTGTTTGGCATTACAAACAGACATGCAATGTGGTGGTTCTTTGCAATGCGCACACTTAAATGTGGAGTTTGGAACCTTCTTCTGAGCTCGAAATGGTTGATGAGCTATGCCTGTCCAATCCGTCTCGTTCCTGTGACCTCTGGATTTAAAGTGGAAGCAAGTTGGGGAGAAACACTGCAACGCACCCGCACAAACAACGTAGCGCACCCGCACACCATCGAGCATCTTCATGCTAGTGGTTTTGGTGATGCACCAAGGATGACCATCATGTTTCCTATCCATATCTGTCAACATTCCAGACGCCCTCGAATAGTCCGTTCGAGGAGGGAACTCAAAGAACATATTACCGTTGACGTTTGCGGAAAGACATGTAACGGATTTAATGGCAAACTTGCTGTAGTCTAGCCCAGCCAGCTCCGAGCGGTGTCCCTCCATGTGAAGCCCTCGCAGAATTTCAAGAATGGATCGAACTGCTGTGTTCGTGCTGGGAATATGACTCCCTCGTCCGCTGATGTCCATTAAGGACTTGCCTGATCTCCAGGATGATCTTGGAACTTCCGTGACCTCGTCGGAGTCGGACAGGTTATGAACAACCCGGTTCTCGCTCGTCTTCATTGATGGGTTCGGCTCTGGATTTACTTCATTGCGGACTTCTCTCTTTGAGGTGCCCACTCTCTGATTCGCGGATTGTTTCGTGGAAGGCGCCATGATAGAAGGTGCATTTGGCGGGCAAATGAAGTCCCCAACAGCCCTGTATATGACGTTGTCCCATCGTGGAACTCACCATTCCCTGCCGTCGCCGAAATCATCGTGGAGCACAACAATACTTTCGACTACAACTCCGTTTGAATCCTTCCTTTCCTCCTCCAAAAATACCGACCCCGGTTTAAGGTGGTATCGAACGCAGAGATATTTCTCCATCACCCGGCAGATGTCCCCTCTGCACGGAAATGTAGCTCTATGCTTGTGAGGAGGGCATTACACTATAGCGCTCGGGTTTTCTGCCATGGGAGATGTGCACACAAGAGTGCCAGGACGGCGTTCGAACAAGCGCCCTGGGAGAAGGGGGATGCAGCGAGGGGAAGGAATGCACGGCCGATTTTTCCGAGCGACGAAGCCTATTCACGAATCCGGGGAGCCCACTCTCCCAAAAATCCACTGTCAGAGAGTTAATGAACCTTGTCTGCGGAATGCGGCCCCTGGCCTTTGCACAATAACTGCCAACGGTATGCAGTCAGAAGGTATATGACCTTTGCACATGCGCTGCGCAAACCAATCATTACGGCGTCTGACAAGAAGCGTGGGGGGGGGGGCGAGCATGCAAGCACCTTCCCCATGGACAGAGGGAACTGACAGAGGTGGCATTCCAGTGGGTCTGATTACAAGATTGAGTGCCAGACCCTCGCTGCCAAAAGTCAACATACAACAAAATGCAACATTGCGCAAAAAATGGAACTTTGGTTCAAAAGAGGCATTTTTATTAATAATAAACTGTGACAAGTATGCATGCCCTCACAAGCCGAGGGAAGCCAAAAGTATGCATGTCATCCATGCTCAGGTAAGTTGGGAATTTTTTCCCGTGTTGCACTATCCTCACCAAGAAGCTGGAACCTCGATTGGCCTCTCAACAAGCTCATGACTGACAGGGTGTCGGTAGGTGAAGACAATGGATGGAGCCCATTCGCCTTTGGTGTAGTGGACAACGGTGTCATGTCCTCCAATATATGCGCCATCGTAAATCGAGATCTTTGTTGTGGAGAGACTGTGTCCATAGGACTCATCCTCGTAGCTTATGATAATGTCCCCATACACTGTTTGGGATGGAATCCTCTCTGGTATGTACGTACACCCGATGCAATCCTCGTAGGCCCACTGGCAGCACCTCTAATGATGTAGTAAGGCCGTGCGGCTTTTGGGGATGTTCCATGCAGGCGGATACTGCAGATCAATGAGAAAGTCGTATCGGGGGGAGAGGCGACACCAGGCCGACAGAGATCAGCCTCCGGAAGGAAAAACGGCAATCTTCTAGCAACATATTAGAGTTGGGTATTTTCTTATGGTGCCACAAGGAGCAAAGCCATATCTAAGAGAGAAGTATAGAAGCACTTGATCAAAGGACATGGTAGTCACTCAATCATAAGGTATCTGATTCTGATATAAGGCATCGGCTACAGGAGACTAGCTAACAAACGGATCATGTATAAGGTGTACACATACTCCCGTAAGCTGTCTTACCAGGGCTTAGCTCATAATATCGGCATTCAGAAGTCCTTTAGATGCTCTATGCTTATTTCAGATATCATCAAGGATCCTTACTTTTCAGACCCAATCAATCAACCGTACTATTGCTGGAGAAGATCATACCTGGCCAAGGAAGATTCATACCCCAGGGCTTTCAGTTCATCATTCCAGTTTGGAATGTGTTTGTTGCCTATCTGCCAAGGCCCTTCAAAAAATATTGTTAGTACATCAAAATGAGAAGGTGAAACAGGAAATGAGAAGGGTAGATGGTGTGTACAAAAACCACTAAGTACACTGATCAGATAAAGAGAGGGAAGATATATATGTCATGTCAGGACATGGACAAGACCACTAAGGTCATTGTCATTGAAAGACAATGCAGCCCTTTACAGCGCACCATCTAACAACCCTTTTTTTTTAACCATCTCATTTGAATACCTCGTTACATTTCAGGGTATCTGAAAAAACAGGGTGGGAGGGTGGGATTCATGGTCATTCATATCATGAAAGCACCATGGGTTGACATCAAACATTCATCACCATACTTGTAGATTGTAATCTCATTTCAAAAACCCAGATTGCAGGTCTGGAGATAAATCTCCAGAGCCAAGCATATAGTACTTAAAATTGAAATTGAAACATTAAGACATACATGTCTTAAGCATATTCCAGCCAACCTATACTGGTACATCTGGATCTGGTATTTCTATTGCAGGCCAGCGGAGATGCAAAGCACCACAATATAGGGAGTATATTAAGAGACCATATAGAGCTTACCAATTTTTTGTCCCAAGAGATCACTTGGGGTACTTTAGAAAACAGTTTGAAGTCTAAAAAGAGCCCAACAATGTGATGCTTGTTAGTCTATAAATAACCACAATGTTTGTTTTACAAGACATAAGACACAAGCAAGATTCATAAAATAAAAATAGGGCCAAGTCTTTTTAAGCAGATACAAGTCTGGAGTGGTATTCCAGGGTCTTAAGAACAGCTCTGCCAGGGTAGAAAGGTAATTCAAAAACCCTATTTGCAGTCCATCGTATGAAATCAAAGTGAAATGAAGGTCTTGCAGAATGTGTGTTGTGTAGTAAGGCACAACGGTCCGTCTTAATAACCAGCCAAGAGGTTTCATTGTAGAGCCGAATTTCAGTGCAGCCAAGGTACCGACTGCCACATTGTACCCGCATTGAAACATGAAAAAAAAAGTAGATAAATCGGTAGATTTGTATTCCATGAGTTCTCATGTCTGCCCTACCTCCTGCCATGTAGATATAGTTGCAAGAAACCACAAACAAGGTAAGGAGCAGAAGTAGATCCTCATTGGAGCCAAGTTGAAGCAGGTCTACATCCGTATGCTGGCAGTTTTGAAGCAGCAAGAGGCTCAGTAGCAAGCAACAGCAGCACCCACATTTGCAAGAATAGGAACTGCAAGCTTCAAGAAATCAAGACAAGTGAAGACCCTCACGTAGTGAGGATGCATCAGGTGAGTGGCAGGTCTTCACAGTTGCTATCCATGTCAGTGTTGAATTCCTAAAGATGTACAGATCACAATTCAAGCAAGGGTAAACTCAAAAAACCTTGAGTGTTTGTGGTATGCCATGGCGTCCAACAGATCGTCTCCAACAGAACGCAATCAAGTAGAAAAAACAAACACAAAAAAAAAAAAAGAGTTCATTCCCAGATAGAGAATAGTTCATACAAAGAGAGTCCACATGTAATCTGTCGATATAGGGATAGAGTACTTCCCAACGAGAGTAAAAGCGCCGCTGCAAATTAAAAGAACCATGAGGGTCTGAGCAAACGATCATCGCTTTGTCGCCTGCCACAGAGAATCTGCCTAACCGCCAATGCCCTCATCCCAAGAGCCAGCCACATCACGATACCATGTAGCAGCAGGGGAGCAGATTTAACACCGACGCATCGTCAAGGGATCCCCTGAAGCACGAGTTCTGTGCTGTGAAAATGTGTCGTCCCAATTAGGGCACAGCTCCTCAATTCTCATCCAGGGTGGACGAAAAGTCGCATTTTTAGCACGAGATGCACTTTGTCAATGGATGAATCCCAACCAAAGGTATCTTTTAGGGTTAAGGTATAGGCTCAGTTTAATAATGCCATCATTTTAATAAATGATGGTAAAATTACTATCTCTTGGATTAAAATAGGTCACCAGTTATTCATGTAGTTCATCCTTTAGATGAAAGAAACAAATGGTAAACCAAGCTTTATGGACATTAAGTTTCATCATCCTACAATAAATCAGCCAATTTGAATGAAAAAAGATTGGGATAAAAACCAAAAACTTGCCTCAAAAGGTTAAGGCCAGATGAAATCCAAAGGTTATAGAGAGGGAGAGGGGAGAGAGGGGAGAGAGGGACCCACCAGCCAATCCCCTGGCATGGCAGAACCTTACGGAGTGAGTGTGGTATGCACTCACCCCGTAAGGATTGCATACCAGACCCCTTCTCATAAGGTTTTCCCTCTTCCATGTAGTTCTATCCTTAGATTTATTATCCAAGGGAGTAGAATCTACATACCTCACTTCCTGGGTCATGAATGAAACATTGGCCTAAAGTGTATCATAGCAAGACTGGTATAAAGTATCACGAGAAAAGAACAGAGAGTTCATGGTATACTCTAGCTCTGGATAGGTACAAAGTTTTAGAAAATACCTTTCAGTTTCTCAATAAGTTCTTTGCACAGGGAGACACGGAGGCTAGGGAAGGAACTCGTTCAAGGAACCTTGTCAAGATACAACAGCAGCTCAGGTCTATGGCACCATGCCTGTGATATAGACAAAACATCTTCTAGCAACAAATTAGAGTTGGGTATTTTCTTATGGTGCCACAAGGAGCAAAGCCATATCTAAGAGAGAAGTATAGAAGCACTTGATCAAAGGCAAACCGTAGTAATTCTAGAGCTAATACGTGCACCAACTCCCGACTTCTGGAAGGGACGTATTTATTACATAAAAGGCCGATGCGGGCTTGCCCGGTAACGCGGTGAATCATGATAACTCGTCGAAATCGCACGGCCCAGCGCTGGCGATGTGTTTCATTCAAAATTTCTACCCTATCAACTTTCGCGCTTTCAGTTCCAAATCATATCTCATGTGCATATATAGTGTTTGCTGCAACAAACACTCTGCCAGTATACCAATGTTCCCTCATGGAACACTGCGACTTCCTAAACATGGATCTCTAACCTTGTACCCTATTATCAATATCTCTACCCCACTGCAGTATTCCTTATAGAGAGAGAAAAATCACAAAGGTAGTGAGGGCGTAAAATGAGAGATTGTAGAGCAGTGGTTGCTGCTCCCCTTATCTGAGTGAATGATGTCAGGCACAGGAAAACCCACAAAGGCCTCGTGGATTGTGATGTTTGCAGGGTATGCGCAGGGGTGCGGGATGGAGGCGGCTTGGAGACCTATGAGCAAATGATGGGGAAGGGGTGAAACGCCCACATAACGTTTGTGTGCGTTTGAGTGCGTCTGGCAGCCCTGGCAAAGAGATCCATGGTGACTCATCAATTATACCGATGTCATCCTGAACACTGCTCTGGTGGACAATATGCAAAGTGGGAGCATGAGGATGCCAAAAGAGTGTTTCAACCTATGGCCTGAACGAGATGTGGTGTCGTGGAACACGATTGCTTGCAAGGGTGTGCACATCAGGGGCGTGGATGGGGCTTTGGAGACTATCAGCAAATGGGGGGGAAGGGGTGAAGCTCGACCACATCAGGTTTGTGTGTGTTTGCAGTGCGTGTGCAAGCCTGGCAGCCTGGAAAAGTGCCAAGAGGTCCGTGGTTCTAGTAGTTAGGTAAAAATGGTGTGTCAAGCCAGAGTGAGGTCCTCTGAGGTGTAGAAAGTATCCAATCCTTTTTAGCCAGAATGTACACCATGAACTCTGCGCCATCCCATGAGATAAGCGGTCCATGCGAGTCATGTTTTGATTGAGACTTTTAACTTCGGAGGACCCTACACCGGAAATACAAGACGCAAATCGGGGAAGCACATGCAAACCCAGAGTATCATGTGAATAGCTTTATTCAATGTGCTTTCTAACCAAGCGTTAAGATGAATATTGGTTGATCAGGCATTGCTATTTGCTCCGGCCGGGTTCGAACCGAGATCCTCTGTTAGAAATAGAATTGCTATTCGAGTCGAGGTCATTTTTAGAAATGGCCAGAGTGTGGTCCTCTGAGGTGCAGAAAGTATCCAATCATTTCCCACTGATATACAAGCATAGGCTCAAAATATTTACAAGACCGTAGTAGAATTGAAAACCAATCTGACACATCATATCTAGGGGATTCAAACCCATTCCGGTGGGGGAGAATGGAAGGTTTTGAAATGTTTTTATCTGGACTCAAACTCTCTCTGTAGAGGGCGAGTGGATGGTTTTGAGACTTTGTGATCTGTTTCTCTTTCTTTGATAAAAAGTCTTATGTCAAAACAATGTATAGTTGTACAGCCACTAAGTCGTGTCATTGTTAGATTTCAGTTTAAAGTGTGCAAACAGAGATTTTGGGTTCTTTCACACTCGGGTCGAGTGTTCCCCATTGGTCGCCATATATGTCGATCAATTTTTCGGATCATAATTTAGAATAGCACATTTTATGTACATTAGTATATATTTTATGAAGTTTAATACGAAATCATAGTAAGAAATCATAAATAAAATGGAATTCTAGCAATGGCAGAGCCGGAGGACCAGTCGAAGGACAACTCCTTGATTCCGGGATTGACAGACCATGTGACACTAGAATGCGTTGCACGGGTGTCTCGCTCTTATTATTTACCGTTGAAAGGTGGTTGTAAGAAATGGCAGAATGCGCTAGCGGTGGTTGATGACGAAGGCCGCAACGACGTCCTTGAGACTCGCAAACGGGTAGAGATCAAGGAGGAATGGGTTTACATGTTGGCTGGGCCTGCACACAATGTACAACCTCTCATACGTGCACGGAAGTGGTGGGCGTTTGATTCCGTTAGTATGCGGTGGCGATGTCTGCCAAACTGCCCTGTGGATTATACCTTTGAAGTTTCTGAGAAGGAGTCGGCAGTTACAGGAACTCAGCTTTTGGTTTGCGGACAGTACCCTAGAGGCTACATGGTATGGAGATATGATTTAGAACTCAACGAATAGTCTTCAACACCAAGAATGATTCAGGATCGATGTCTTTGTAAGTTAGCAAATGCAGGAAAATATGCTTATCTTGCTGGAGGATCTCACCAGCATCGATGTCTTTGTAAGTTAGCAAATGCAGGAAAATATGCTTATCTTGCTGGAGGATCTCACCAGCAGACGACTCTCAGAACAACACTACAACTCGCTACTTCAAGCATGGGAACCTCTCCCCGATCTCAACATAGCACGGGAAAGGGAGCTAATGGGAAAACAAGGTTAAATGTGAACCGCTGGATATTGGTTGATCAAGGGTAGCGATCCCCAAATGGATGAATGACATGGATGAAGAGCAACATTCATGAGGACTTAAAACGGCTCATGTATCAACTTAAGTTGGTCATGTCCCTGGATGGATGAAAGTTACAGATGGATGAAAATGATGAGGAAGAATGAAAATTGATGAAATCAACGGATGAGAGAGCACAGGCTGGATGAATTTATAGGATGGATGCAAAAGGGATGACATTACCAGGATGGATGAAATCAGAAGTATCCAGGTTTGCTTGGCCAACAAGCTTCCCATTAAATTTAATGATTAATTCCTAATTTTCCTATTGGCCCAACAGAAGCATAAAGAAGGCTTGGGGGAGTGGGAAGAAAGTAGTATCAATCGAGAGATTACCAGTGAGCGACTAGCACGATGTAGAGAGCACGGTTGAAGGCAGCCGTTAGAGTTGGAGAGCACAAAGATGGAGAGAAAATTAATAGTAGTGAGCGATGGACTCGAAGTTACAATTATTTGTTCCAAATTTGCAATCGTATCTAGTTCTTTCCGCTTTGTAATTGAGTGAAGCGACGACTTGATCTGATCAACCCTCTTGGAGTGTCAAGTGTAACGCTAATCTAGACAAGGGCTGGTAGGACGTCCAGTTTTTGTTTTGCTTTTCAAGTCCTTGGCTTTAGGATTCTACTCATTTGTTGGCAAATAGATCTGCTCTAGTGAGATCCTATTGACCTATTTCCATGCTAGTCCTTTTTTATAGTAGAGAATAAAGATAATTCTCCCAATAGAACCTAACAATAGTGAAATCAGAGCCTTGTATCCTCAGAAATTAATTTTTGAAATCAGTTTTCTTACACACCAATTGCAGATGTTGGGGACTTGGTCATTTTTCATGTAGGAAAGGGTTCTCATTTCTTTTATACAAAATCCATCTGCTTTAGAATATGTTCTTGGAAGCTTTCTATGCTAGTTCTTGTTGATAGCAAAGAATAAGGCTAATACTTACAATAGGTACTAAGATTAGCCAGATCGGAGCCAGGGATTATAAGATAGGAAGTTTTGAAAGTAGTTGTTTTTAAACTGGAGCAACAAAAATTTATGGTGTAGAGTTATTTTCGGCTGATACGATTTGATCTACTTACTTCTGCTAGTAAGATATCTGAGTGGAGTCTTCTTTGAGTCATAAAATTAAGATTACTACAGCACTAGAATTTTGTAGTTCTAGTAATTATTTCCTGGGTTAAGAGATCTTAATTTCTAAAGTAGGTAGTATATGCTACAGAATTTGGGACTGTCATATCCATGACACTGATTCTGCAAAGACATATATGTTTGAACGATTTGAGCTATACCCTTTTTATGGAGCTTGATTCACAAACTAATTCCAAGATCTTGTTGAGTAAAGCTTAGGTTAGAGCTTCTGTTTTACAGCAAGTGAATTGAAGAATCTAGTAGGGACTTACGAATTTTTGAAAACAGGGAATTCTAACTGCCAGACCATATGAAAGAGTGAGATTTGACTATTGTGTTTAAATAACTAAAAGAAACCCTCTTATGACAACATTTCTAGGTTAGTTTGATGGTTAGTCTGGTAGTTTACACTTCCGGGGTTGGGGGTTTGACTCTTGCCGGCCGCAATTTATTTAGTTTTGCTTATCTGTTTAGAATCTTTGTAATAGCCCTATAAGTACTTAGATAGGCAGGTTGGTTTTAATATAACTTGAGGGACTTATCGGTTAGATAGTTGGTTTCCCTATAGTTCGTTTTGATTCTCTTCTTTTATTTTGGATAATATTAATATTTGTTTGTTGGGCTGATCTTTTCCTTAGAGTGATCTAATTGATTATATATTCTTGACTCACCTAAATTAATGGGTACTAGTAAAAACTAAATAAATCAATATCTCTATCTTTTAAACATATACATAAAATTATTCAAAAAGAAAAGAAATAATAAAGTTGGTTAATTGAAATTAATTTTTTGTTGTTTACTGAATAAATAATATTTACACTATAATATCTCTCCTCTAAAATAACCATAACCCTTTATACCAAGGGTATTCGCATTGCTTATTTCTGGACTATTGTTTTCATAAATACATCAATGAGTTAGTACTAACTGTTGGTTACAAATTACAAACGCAAACACTTATAACATAGAAAAATTATAATCCACACTAGCAGCACCCTTGGGGCTAGGCAGCGCCTTCGGGACCTAACCTAGCTCTGTCTAACACGAACCCTAAATTAAGTATGCAACCTGTTAATGGGGTGCATTAATGGTTGATACACCGCATTCAATTGTGACCGAGCTATATAAGTGGACACTTTCTTCAATGCCAATCGACTAACTGCGAACTTCATCCATTCCATTAACTGCGGTGGAGCCCCCCTTGAAGTAATCCTCAGGAACAAAAGACTCGTCCTTAAAACCATCGACATCAAAACCGGCCTGAGGCAGTAGCAAGACTTCCGTGACAGTACGCACATCCACTAATATCTCAATGTTATTGACTGTTCCAGTCCTAGTAACATGATCATAAGAATTATAGAATTGCATGACCGTGGCCATACTGGCCTTTGGCAGACTCTTCACAGACAATAACAAGAATTCTAACATCCCGGACTGTCTCCACAGTGCTCTCTGCTCACGACCGCCCAGAATCAAATTAATATCTCCTCCTCGCAACTCCCCTGCCATCATTGAAACTGCTCCTAGCAAAGACTGCTGCACAGCTTTCTTCACCATCCTGATGACTTTCCTCACCTCTCGGAGAAACACTCTCTCTCTCCACTCACTGCACTCACACTTCTTATTACGACAAACTATCTGAGCTGCAAGAACAATGGACAGACAGTGAAAATGGCAAGAAGGGCCCACTCCTATCTATCGCACATGATGGCTTAACCTAACAGCTGTCATATACGACTACGATCGTCCTACAACCATAAAGAACTAACCGTCTCCTGTAAGTTAAAAATAGAGGTCCTAACACCCATGACACACATCCCGTTAGTACTCCATTTATCCCAGACTGCAGCGGAAGAGAAAGCCTGGCATAACCGGGAATCTTTATTGTTTCTCTCAACATGTCATCTGCTTTCTTTGATTTATCATCCCCGGAGCGTGAAGTCGTGTCCTTGATCCGTGAGTCATTCACTTCTGTATACATCCAGCATCATTCTCCCATTGGCATGGCGGCCTGTCAGTAGAGCCTATGTTCAACCTTCAGATGACAATACGTGCTTCAAGCTTTGACATTCTCCAAGATGTGTGTGCAGCTATATGCTTAGTTGAATTGCTCCGCTATATGCTGTGTTAATTCATCTTCTAGCTATGACTCCATCGTGCTTGACAAACTTGCTTTATTTCGTTCTACGTGACTGCAAACCTGCTACTCTTTGTAAATGTCGTTTCCAAATGCATTCTGTAACGGTTCATGATGTCTACTTCACAAGATCAGTTGCTAAATTTCTACTTCACACGTTCACATTCTGCTCATGTTCGCTTGCAATCAGGGGCCACGTCCGTTTACTTCACCACCCAACTAAATCTCAACAATGCGAGAGAGCCTGTTCAGCCCGAGCTGCTAGCTTTATACCTGCCTAATCATAGGCCTGATCCTATCCTCCACCGTCACACCACGTGCTAATTTAGTAACTAGAAACCAAAAATTAATAATCTACCTTCTTAGGCTTAAAGATTTAGTGGCCACTGGGTATTATTCCCCTCTGCGCCACATGCCTGCTCATTTCTAAATAAACACTAGGACGACGTGTACATCCCTATGTCCACCCTTTTCAGTGATGCCACCTAGTCACTATTATTGTGGCCACACCACTTCCTAAATCGTCGCTGAGCAGTTTGTCTTATTTCTACAACCTCATCCTTAGGTAATGAAAAATTAACATTTTGCTGCGTATTTCATTCCTTCATCATCCAGCCACACCGTCATCCACAGGTTAATGAGAACCCTTGATTTCATCCTTGCTCGTCATCCATGCTGCCCGCCGTCATCTGCTGATGAAAATTTGTAATATCCATCCCATTGCTCCTAATGAAAAATCGCGATTTCATCTCCTGCTTCTTCGCACCTTGAGGGTCAAGCCCTAGTTTCCTCGTCTCTCTCCTGGAGTTCTTCCGTGTTTCCCTCATCACCTCCATTCGACCTACAGGTGTAAGTCCTCCGATTTTAAGCTGTCTGGCCCTCCAGACAAAAACTACTCCAGCTGTCGTTTCGTTACTCGGGAATATGAGTTTTGAATCCCGCCATGTGTCACCCCACTGTTTTCCAGCTCTGTCTTGCACATTGCAAGTTCGCTCTGCCTTTTCTTTTGTACCTCCCTGGTGTTTGTTAATGTATGTTTGAAATCTGGAATGCCCTTCCCATGTCGCCGCTTCCTCATCCATCAGCTGCACTCGTTCAGTTATCCCTCCTATGTACTTATCACTACTGACTCTCAGGTTGTTTCCTGTAAGTTCCAGCTCGCACGGAGAGATATTGGTCGCAGCCTGCACTTCAACTCGATTGCGAAATAGTGTCTTGAGGTCTCTGTTCCACTCTCCACCATTTCTTCCACTCATTACTTTGATGCTTGATTTCAATGATTTGATCACGCATCCAATCCGTTGGTTGCTCTGTGGCCAGTACGGGGCCGACTGCTCTTGTTTCATCCCGAATCGCTCATATATCTCCAAAAATTCACCCTTAATCCACTCACAGCCTTGATCTGTTGATGTGACCTTTTGTGTGCCGTATCTATAGGTCATTTGTTCCTCCAAAAATCGGGCAGTTGAGTAATCCGTGTGATCTGCAACTGGTCTGATTTCCACACACTTGGAGCATTGGCCGATTAGAGCATGACGAGTTCCCTCGCTCTTGGCACAGATCTCTCCTTGTCCACGACAATCCTGCAGCCCGTATCCTTCTTAGGTATGATTCTTCGTTTCGCACAACCAGCTTGCAGGGTTCCTGTCATTTTTTTTTACTCGCACCATGTGCCTGTCCTTATTGCTCGCTTGATCTCCGCAGTGCCACTATGCCAGCAGAAACGATCACATATTTTTGCCTGGATTTTCCTTACTCCACAATATCCCAATCTAGTGCGTCTTCTTCTTATGTAATTTGCCTTTCTCTTTGTACTCCTTGGAACCATAAATCCCTTGGGCATCAAGCCTCCATCGCTCTTCTGATAGTATTTGTTCTGTCCTTGCACCCACATTCTCTCTTTCCTTGTGAGATAACCATGAATAGGACCAGTCTTCATATGGCACACCGCTTGTTCCTCATTCCATGTGTCACCTTGATACTTCTTGTTGTTGCGCAGGTCATAACTGTCTTCACCACTTTGCTCCAGTTCCCAAAAAATTAAGTTCCCCAATGCTGCTTGTTTTCCCTCTTTGTCAACAGGCTTTGCTGCTTTGCCTGTGTGATTCTCTCCATCACATGAATCCTGTAACTCCTGATTTTCTGTTTTGGTTGTCCCATCCTTGGTATGTTTTCTCTCTTTTGCTGTCACTCTTGCCACTCTCTGACCCGTTTTGGTCATTTGTGCAGGCCGTGGCTGCTGCCCACTCTCATCAATGCACGACCTTTCTACTGCCTCTGGTCTCTTGGTGGTCCAACCAGCTAAGTCACCCAACTCTGCATTGCTTCCCTTGTGCCCATGGTGGTTTATCATAAATGTTGCCCCCATGCTTGCTTTGCTCACTGTTTTCAGATTGTCATGACTTTTCAGGACCCCACTTGCTTGCTCCCTCTCGTTGTCATGTGCATCTTGACAGGCAATCTGAACTTCCCTTGCCTCATTGTCCTCTTTTCCTGACTGTAGTTCAACTTTTGTTTGCTGATGCATTTCTTTTATGTTCACGTCCTCAGCACCTGAACTTCTCCCAGTCCTCTTAAACAAAAGCAAGTCCCCACTCATTGTCTCCCTTTCTGTCTGAGCCGCTCCTTCAATGTCCAGCCCATGTTTATCCCTCTTCTGTGCAGATTTTGGTCCATCTTTCATACCCTGGACCAGCCTAGCCTTGTCTTCATGTTGCCATGTGTTACCGCCTTGATGCACTGCCCTCACACATGTAGTTTCTCCACTCCTTTGTTTATTTTCCAGATTTGTGCATGTTTCATATGTGACATCTTGGTAAGTGTTGATGATTCCTTTGATGTCACTTTTTTTTGCTATTCCTCCCTTCCTGTGATTTTGTCGCATATTACCATCCTTCTTCACATGTATGGCCTTCAATTCCTCATCTTTTTGTGTTATCTTTCCTGAATAATTAGCATTCTCACAGGTGCTCTCCCTGCTTGCACCTGTCACACTTGAACAACTTACTTCTGAACTATCCCTTGATGTCTCATTCAGGTGTGTTTGCTGCCCATTCATTTCCTCTTCATGTGTCCTGAACTCATTCCGTGTGGTTGTCATTGGCAGTTCCCTGCGTTGCAACTTCTTCATCATCCATTTAGTCCACTTCATAGCTGTGAAATGGACCTCCTTTAATGGTGCATTATCTCTGCTGCTACTCCCGTGCTTGCTCTTCTTCCACCCTCCATTTATCTTGGTAAGCTTCCAAACATCTTGTTGTCCATCATCTTCCTCTCATTCCATCTGAGCTATCCATTTTAGACCAACCCTTGAAGGGTCCTTCTTTTCAGTCCCTATGTTCTCTGTTGTCCCATTCTTAGCTTGTGCTCCCTTTTGTGCTGTTTCTATCATCACCTGTTGACCCTTTTGCTTCACTTGTGCAGGCCTTGGTTGTAGCCCACTTTCCTCAGTGCACACTCCATCTTCTGTCTTTGGTTTTGTGGGTATCCCATCAGCTAAGCCCTTTAATTTCATGCTACTCCGTGTCTGCCCATCATGGATTGCTTCTTCATATTTTCGAGGTTAGCTATTTCATGAGCATGAGCGGCATGAGCGGAGTAGTAAGACAATCGGTTTTCGTGAGCAAAAGTACAAATTCTGGAAATAAAAAACATAAAAAACATTATTTTAATAGAATGTGTCAGAAAAAAAACCAATATTCATTGTTTGAAGTAGAAATTGTAGTTTTGAGAGCAATGCTCATGATATTTCGTCTTCCGCTCATGCGAATTCCGAGCGACATCTGCAAAAATGGCGTCGAATTTCGTGGTAATAGGTTTCGCAAGCGGAGAAATCGGCGACGTATTGTGCGGTAATAGGTGTCTCTGGCGAAAAATGGCGTTGAATTTCGCGGTTATAGGTCCCAACTTGATTGAAGTGTAAGCCCAAAATTTGGAAATGTGGCGCCGAATTTGGGTACATGGTGCCGGGGCATTGCACAAATGTTGGGCAATTTTGGGCCATGTAATTGGAAATTCGACGCCATTTTTTTAGACATCGTTTTCGTACATGTTGGGACTTAGCCAGCTTTCGGCCCAAAACAGGGAAATTCGGTGCCATTTTTTCAGAAATGGCCCCCTCAACTGCAACTATTAGAACTCAGTTTTTTGGAAGATTTGCAAATTTTTTTTGCCGCTATTTTTGTATTGATTTTGTTTCGACATTGAATTGCCACTGGACGTCAACGGATATCCAACAGTCCATAGTGTTTAAAAGACATCATTTTAATATTGTCTGTCTCATTTCAGGAGTTTTGGTGTCGCGGCCCTTTGTCTTGAGGGCAGGGGGTCGGGACACAAGAGGGGTTGCCCCTGTGGTGGGGGCAGTGGCCGCGATAGGTATGGGGGGGTTGAAGCACCTTTGAGTGCCCAAAGCATTCAAGGAGGCGGAGGCGCTCACTAGGTGGAGCCCCGCACATCGGGTTGCGGTGGAGGTGGCTCCACAAGGGGTGGTGGTAGCTTAGCGGGACTTAGTGGGGGTGGTATAAGCTCACCCTGGGGCGGAGACCTCGTGGTGGGAGTTTGTGGGGAGTCTTGGGACTCATCACGGTCATAGGGGTCGTGGTGAGTGGGCCAAGACTCACCGCGACTCATCACCGGGAGTCGAGGGTGTTCGTGGTGGTTTGCCATAAAATGGCATGGTTGTTTGTGAAACCCCCGTGGACAGCTACAGAAGTATATATAGGGAGTAGTAACCCCGAGAACGGTGCAAACTCGTTGGTGACCAAAAGCTAGTGAGTAAGCGAGCGAGCCGGAAAGCGACCAAAGAGTAGAGAGCTGTTCCGGACTGCCAACTACCAAATGGAATTTCGTTGGTTCTAAATCGTTGGAGGGTTCTTTGAGAGATCAAGGGGGGACCGTTATGTCCCGGTGAGCAGCCGAAGCTCCAAGTTGGCCCGGCGGCCAGATTGGGAGTTAGGCGCGTGCATCAAGCGAGTAACTATGACTTGAGGGGGGAGCTTACCGAAGTGAGGTGCGCGACATTTGGGGTGCAATTCATTACACTGCAAAACAAAGTCTAATGCATCAAAATGCAATTGCAAATATCCATATGGTGGATTCCCTTTGCCCTATCAATGATTTCAGGAATTCCGGCGGAGAAGTTTGTGCAGTTCGTTCACGCTCAACGCTGGTGCATGAATAAAGTCATCAATAGTCAAGTTCATCCTCAACCTCTTCAAGTAAATGTAATACAGATGCTTGCACGGATATTACTTTGACCCCTTCTTTGCTTCCATCAACGAGAAATCCGTACAATTGCAAGTCGGCTCCACTCCAATCGTAATTGTGTATACATCGTCGCGTACAGCTGAGTCGGCCGTTATCATCCGATAAATACGCCCAAGGCCGGGTGAGGGTACATCCACGGAGCTCTGAATAGTGCAAGTCATCCCAAGAGCATTGGCAATCCGAGTCTCATTCAACTTGTTGGGAGGGTGTCGTCTCTTCACTCTTCCGAATCGCATTGTGGGATGTGCAGAATTGTCCAATCCGTCTCTATTGGACCCAACAGTCTGCAATGGCTGGGTCTGAGGAACTGGAAATAAGTGGGCCGGGACGTCTGTGCGTTGCACCATTCGAAATCCTGCTGCAGAAATAACATCCGCCTCATTCTGAGAGAGATTGCAACCTGGTGCAACAGGCCAGACGCCCGGAGGCTCCGACATTCCATGAATCCCGTACTTGGGCTTGCCAAATATACAGGTCATTATGTCGTGCCTACAGAACCAAAACGTCTGCGTTGTGGTGTGAGAGAATGTGGAAGTCAGAAATCTGCCGCTGAAACAAGGTGCAGGTATAGCACCGTGTGCGTTTCTCCGAATCATCTCACCACAGCGTGCTCTCGTATCCACCCGGATGACGCAACACTTCCCTCAAAATGCCGGCAATGTCCTTGCAATTCTCCACTGTGACTCCAACACTCTTGTCTCTACAATGGGTATGTTGTACTGCGTTACTACAGATGACTCGTTATGTTCCTCGGGCACGTGCCCTGTGCTCAAAGGAGATGACGATCTTGAACGTGCAAGACTTGCGGTGCTCGACGAGACCTCCTCGGGCAACATCACGGGACCACGAGGGAGCGTGCGAATATTCTTGTCAGCTCGCCATGAATCCTCTTCTCCGCTAGATGCCTCGTTAAGTCTTCGTCTCACTGGACGGGTGTGAACATCTCCTTCCAAGTGTTGGCCTCTTCGAAGCAATGGCGTATCCCGAAGGCCCTCTCGCAAGGCTGCCGCCTACTTACGAGGATTCTTCGATCTGGAGGCAGTCCGCATCAGCATTTCCTGCCTGTCCGGCCCCAAGCCCCACTGTTTCCCTTTCAAGAACTCGTTGTACCTGCATTGCTGCATAATTGACCTCACAATGTCCTCCGTTGTGGCAGTGAGGATGTCCACCAGATGCGCCGCAGAGGAGGCACGCCAGGAATAATGTACTGATTCGGCCATGTTTGTTATCGGCATGTCGGTGTTGGAGTCCAGACACATTTCCTGCACATGCACATGTTGAGATTACAAGCAAGTTACAAATAATGACTAGCATAATATTGAACGGGACGTGAATTCGTCCAACTCACCTCCCGCATATAGTCGCCGAACTGGAGGAAACGATAATACCACCATGCTAGCCAACTGACCATTGCTCCCTCGTCTAATTTCTTTACATCACCTGACGTTGTCCACCAAACTCGTATACATGCAAATTGTGTCTCTGCATCATCCAAGATGGGAGCACGCTTCCATGCAAGACACATGGAACGGTGCTCCTCTCTGAAATCTGGCGCCACGAGCCGGGTTGTGTACTGCGACAAGCTCTACAAAAAATGGAACCCACAAGATCTCTCCTTGCCTTCCATCGAAACATTGGGGTCTCCCCGTACACCCTTTGGATGGCAACCCAATTTGCTTGTGCGTTGTCCGCCATGAAACCACGGAAATTGGGAGGGGGCAATCTCGCCCTGGCCATCTGTTCGTTTATTCCCTGCCAAAGAAGCATCTCTGATTGTGTGTCCTCTCCTTTCATTTCACAAATAGCAATTGTCATTAGCATCCTGCAGTTGGTGTCGTACACATGTGCAGCCATTGTCACCCACTGGTGATTTGTAATTCGCTTGATATGGTCGAACATGACCCAACTGTTTGACAAGTCCCCGCTCGTCATCCGGTGGACTAGTTCGACACCGCTGTCAGGCCCACACGTGGACATTTTGAATACGAAATAACGATTTGCCTCAGTCCCTTGTCCAGGAAACCTACTTCCATGAATGTAGTCATATTCACATCGTCGCTTCACCTCCAGAATGGAGTGCATATCCGAGCCACGCCCAATTTTCTGTTTGTAGGAGACAATGTGGTTTCGGACACTCGGTGAAAAGACGTGGGACACTGACTCCAGCAATGCCTCCATTTCCTTCTCATCGAAAGGAACTTTGTCGGAGCCGTCTTCCGACATAATTCTGGCCAATGTCATCTTATGGGCGGCCTGCAGCTGTATCTGTTTGGGTTTGGCACCAGGTCTCAACTTAACCTCCTCCTGAACGAGCTGCTCTGCCTCGTGGGCAGCCTCCCGCGAGTTCCCCCTCGCCAATTTGTGACAATGGGAACCAACGTGTATGCAAGCTCGTGTGAGATCAAGGAAACGGTGCAACACATAGAACTGCTTGGCATTACAAACAGACATGCAATGTGGTGGTTCTTTGCAATGCGCACACTTAAATGTGGAAACCTTCTCCTGAGCTCGAAATGGTTGATGAGCTGTGTCTGTCCAATCCGTCTCGTTCCTGTGACCTCTGGATTTAAAGTGGAAGCAAGTTGGGGAGAAACACCGCAACGCACCCGCACAAACAATAACGTAGCGCACCCGCACACTATCAACCATTAATGCACCCCATTAACAGTTGCATACTTAATTTAAGGTTCGTGTTTAGGCACAGCTAGGTTAGGTCCTGAAGGCGCCGCCTAGCCCCAAGGGTGCTGCTAATGTGGATTATAATGTTTCTATGTTATAAGTGTTTCGCGTTTGTAATCTGTAACCAACAGTTAGTACTAACTGATTGACGTATTTACGAAAATAATAATCCAGGAATAAGCAATGCGAATGTATAATTACCCTTGGTATAATGGTTATGGTTATTTTAGAGGAGAGATATCTAGTGTAAATATTAGTTATTCAGTAAACAACAACAAATTAATTTCAATTAACCAACTTTAGTATTTTTTTTCTTTTTGAATAACTTTATGTATATGTTGAAAAGATAGAGATACTGATTTATTTAGTTCTTACTGAGTGCCCATTAATCTAGGTGAGTCAAGAATAATTAATTAGATCATTTTGAGGGAAAGATCAACCCAACAAACAATATTATTATAATCAAATAAAAGAAGAGAGTCAAAGCTAACTATAGGAAGTAGTGTGGCGGCTATCGGGATTTGAAACCCCAACCTCAAATGCAAACGCAATCTCTAACCAATAAGTCCCTCAGGTGATATTCAATAGTACTTTGTCTATCTAAGTATTTATAGGGCTATTACAAAGGTTCTGAACAGATGAAAAAACTATATAAATTACAGCTTGTAAGAGTTGAACCCGAACCATGAGGGTGTAGACTATCGGACTAACCATCAAACTAATATAAATATGTTGTTACTAGTGGTTGCTTTTAGTTATTTAAACACAATACTCCAAGCTCACTCTTTAACATGGCCTGGCAGTTAGAATTCCTTGTTTAAAAAAATTCATAAGTCCCTGCTACATTCTTCGATTCACTTTCCGTAAAGCATCAGCCGTAACCTAAGCTTTACTCCACAAGATTCTAGAATTATTTTGTGAATCAAAGTTTATAAAGGTTTTTAACTCAAATCGTAGCTGCTCATAATAATAATAATAAAACTATTTGCAGTCGAGAATTGCCTTTGTTCAAAAATTCATAATTTTGCACTCACCACTTGTTTTCCTTAAATTTGAATCAGATTCCCATTAACATTCTTTCTTCTATGAGATTCAATCAGCACCTCTTCTAGATCATCCAAACTCTAATTAAGGTCTCAGCTTGAAGTTAGTAATTTAAGCAATAAGATTGGATGTGCTGGGCCAACAAAGAAACAACTAAGTCACATCCTAGTATGATTTTCCAGTTGAAAATCGATAGGGCGGTATTTTGATGATTAGCCGCCTTCAACTTAAGTACCCCAGGCTCGTTACATGGAAAAGATAGAACAGAACAGAACAGGGAAGAAAGAAGAAAAAGAAAACAACCAACCAAAACGAGACAATTCTTTACAACGATTTGGCGGTAGCTTAGGAGTGCTAGATTTCCAAGGTCGTTTCCCCTAGTTCGGCGTAAATCTAGGACTGTCTAGGATACCTGAAATTTAGACTCAAGTCTGTCTCTATAGAACTCCAAGTAGGTATAGAGGGTAATCTTATAGAAAATAATCAACTACTCGAGGTAGATTTTCTTCACACGGTGCTCACCCGAGCACTAGTCCCAAGTTGATGTCGCTGATGGTGCAGGTTTGATGAATTCTGCTCACGGACTGATCTGAATTGCTATGGTACGAACGATCTATCAGATTATAAGAGGGTATGTACACGAACACTCAAAAGAAATCTAGACAATAACAAGTTTATCTACTTCAAGCATGCAAGTCTCGGTGTACCACACGACTCACGTCCACTAACATGACACCTTGATCCCCACGGCTTGCGGCTGTAATATTTAATAAAAAACAGTTCACTATACACCTTGCTTCTTCACTACAACATCTAGCCTACACTAAAACGAAGTAAGAGAGCGAAGAGGAAGAGAGGGAGCGAGAGAAATAAGAACTCGATTGTCTGTTCTCTCTTTCGCCGGCTAATTTATATCAGTCCGTCGCCCTATATCCGTCATTTGTTTTGACCACTTTCATCCATCCATTTCTCCAAAAAATAATAAATTACTACTGGTGCATTTAAGCACCGACACCTAGTTAGAGTTTTTAATTGATTTTTCCTAGAGTGTTCATTAATATAAGATATATATATATATATATATTAAATCCTTCAGATCTGCGCCCTCCACCTGAACGGTCCAGATCAAACCATGTGTTTTTTCCTCCATCCATTGTCATCCGTCCAGAGATCTAGCCCGTAATTCATCCATCCCTGGTTCCATCCGCTGATTTCATCAATTTTCATTCTTCCTCATAATTTTCATCTATCTGTAACTTTCATCCATCCAGGGACATGACCAACTTAAATTGATACATGAACCATTTTAAATCCTCATGAATGTTGCTCCTCATCCATGTCATTCATCCATTTGGGAAGTGGGGATCGCTACCCTTGATCAACCAATATCCAGCGGTTCACATTTATCCTTGTTTTCCCATTATCCCTTTCCCGTGCTATGTTGAGATCGGGGAGAGGTTCCCATGCTTGAAGTAGCGAGTTGTAGCGTTGTTCTGAGAGTCGTCTGCTGGTGAGATCCTCCAACAAGATAAGCATATTTTCCTGCATTTGCTAACTTACAAAGACATTGATCCTGAATCATTCTTGGCGTTTGAAGACTATTCGTTGAGACTAAATCATACCTCCATACCATGTAGCCTCTAGGGTACTGTCCGCAAACCAAAAGCTGAGTTCCTGTAACTGTCGACTCCTTGTTGGAAACTTCAAAGTTATAATCCATAGGGCAGTCTGGCAGACATCGCCAACGCATACTAACGGAATCAAACGCCCACCACTTCCGTGCACTTATGAGAGGTTGTACAGTGTGTGCAGGCCCAGCCAGCATGTAAACCCATTCCTCCTTGATCTCTACCCGTTTTGTGAATCTCAAAGACGTCGTTGCGGCCTTCGTCATCAATCACCGCTAGCGCATTCTGCCATTTCTTACAACCACCTGTCAACGGTCAATAATAAGAGCGAGGCACCCGTGCAACGCATTCTAGTGTCACATGGTCTGTCAATCCCGGAATCAAGGAGTTGTCCTTCGACTGGTCCTCCATCTCTGCCATTGCTAGAATTCTATTTTATGTATGATTTCTTAATATGATTTCATACTAAACTTCATAAAATATATACTAATGTACATCAAATGTGCTATTCTAAATTATGATCCGAAAAAGTGATCGACACACACCATCGAGCATCTTCATGCTGGTGGTTTTGGTGATGCACCAAGGATGACCGTCATGTTTCATATCCATATCTGTCAACATTCCGGACGCCCTCGAATAGTCCGTTCGAGGAGGGAACTCAAAGAACATATTACCGTCGACGTCTGCGGGAAGGCATGTAACGGATTTAATGGCGAACTTGCTGTAGTCCAGCCCAGCCAGCTCCGAGCAGTGTCCCTCCATGTGAAGCCCTCGCAGAATTTCAAGAATGGATCGAACTGCTGTGTTCGTGCTGGGAATATGACTCCTTCGTCCGCTGATGTCCATTGAGGACTTGCCTAATCTCCAGGATGATCTCGGAACTTCCATGACCTCGTCGGAGTCGGACAGGTTGTGAACAACCCGGTTCTCGTTCGTCTTCATTGATGGGTTCGGCTCTGGATTTATTTCGTTGCGGACTTCTCTATTTGAGGTGCCCACTCTCTGATTCGCGGATTTTTCGTGGAAGGCGCCATGATAGAAGGCGCATTTGGCGGGCAAATGAAGTCCCCAACAGCCCTGTATATGACGTTGTCCGATGGTGGAACCCGCCATTCCCTGTCGTCGCCGAAATCATCGTGAAGCACAACAATACTTTCGACTACAACTCCGTTTGAATCCTTCCCTTCCTCCTCCAAAAAGACCGACCCCCGGTTTAAGGTGGTATCGAACGCAAAGATATTTCTCCATCACCCGGCAGATGTCCCCTCTACACGGAAATGTAGCTCTATGCTCGTGAGGAGGGCAGTACACTATAGCGCTCGGGTTTTCTGCCATGGGAGATATGCACACAAGAGTGCCAAGACGGCGATCGGACAAGCGCCCTGGGAGAAGGGGGATGCAGCGAGGGAAAGGAATGCACGGCCGATTTTTCCGAGCAACGAAGCCTATTCACGAATCCGGGGAGCCCACTCTCCCAAAAATCCACTGTCAGAGAGTTAATGAACCTTGTCTGCGGAATGCGGCCCCTGGCCTTTGCGCAATAACTGCCAACGGTATGCAGTCAGAAGGTATATGACCTTTGCACATGCGCTGCGCAAACCAATCATTACGGCGTCTGACAAGAAGCGTGGGGGGGCGAGCGTGCAAGCACCTTCCCCATGGACAGAGGGAATTGATAGAGGTGGCATTCCAGTGGGTCTGATTACAAGATTAAGTGCTAGACCCTCGTTGCCAAAAGTCAACATACAACAAAATGCAACATTGCGCAAAAAGTGGAACTTTGGTTCAAAGGAGGCATTTTTATTAATAATGAACTGTGACAAGTATGCATGCCCTCACAAGCCGAGGGAAGCCAAAAGTATGCATGCCATCCATGCTCAGGTAAGTTGGGAATTTTTTCCCGTGTTGCACTATCCTCACCAAGAAGCTGGAACCTCAATTGGCCTCTCAACAAGCTCATGACTGACAGGGTGTCGGTAGGTGAAGACAATGGATGCAGCCCGTTCACCTTTGGTGTAGTGGACAACGGTGTCATGTCCTCCGATATATGCACCATCGTAAATCAAGATCTTTGCTGTGGAGAGATTGTGTCCATAGGACTCATCCTCGTAGCTTATGAGAATGTACCCATACACTGTTTGGGATGGAATCCTCTCTGGCATGTACGTATACCCAATGCAATCCTTGTAGGCCCACTGGCAGTACCTCCAATGATGTAGTAAGGCCGTGCGGCTTTTGGGGATGTTCCATGCAGGCGGATACTGCAGATCAACGATTCGCAGGCACCAAAGCCGCGCAAGCCTGTCCCCGAGAGGCTGATCGTGGAAGCCAGGAATGTACTCAAGAGCGGACTAGTGCACCCTTTTCTACTGAGAGTGGTCTATCCAATCCTGCAGGTATATGAAAATATCCCCTGACTTGGGCGAGAAGTCCCACGGGGTGAGATGTTTGTTTGGGCAGTTGCTGGGATCCCGGCACGCCATCACCGACTATTGAAAGGGCTACCAGGAAGAAGACAGGGTGCACAGGGAGGGGGGAGTGTGGGGAAGCTGAAGTGAGAGGAGCTCGGAGCGAGGAAGTGTTGTTGTTGTCTCGGTTTGAAACGCGTGTGTCACGAGCGAAGGTCGGGCAAGTGGCAAAGAAAAGAGCAACATTTAATATAACCGTACCCAGGAATGAGGGGCAACATTTAATTCGACATGGCGTCAAATCGGAGGGTGACGGCCCCACGTGCCTGCCAGAGAACATCACCCGGATGGAAAAACGGCGCCGAATTTCCTGCCGAGGCCATTCAGATGAAGTCGTCTCGGGGGGAGAGGCGACACCAGGCCGACAGTAAATCAGCCTCCGGAAGGAAAAATGGCACCGAATTTCCATCCGAGGCCCGTTGGATGAAGTCGTCTCGGGGGGAGAGGCCGACACCTGGCCGACAAAGATCATCCCCCGCATGGAAAAACGGCGCCGAATTTCCATCCGAGGCCCGTTGGATGAAGTCGTCTCGGGGGGAGAGGCCGACACCTGACCGACAGAGAACATCCCCCGGATGGAAAAACGGCTCCGAATTTCCATCCACAGACGCCCGTATCGGCCCTTCTTCAACAATTTATAGTCGTTGCATCAAGTTTTTCGCGTTTTTTTGACTGGTTACACACTAAACTTAGAATTTTTTGCCTGCAGGATGGAAATTTGCTCCGAATTACCTGCAGGATGGACTTTTCCATCCGGCGTCTCGTGGATGAGGCGGAGGGAGGGCCACGTTGCGTCCTACTTCATCCGCTGGATGGAAATTCGGCGCCGTTTTTTCCATCCAGCGGGCGACTGATGAAGTCTCGGGGGGAGGGTGGGCCTGTCGGCGCCTGTGGCCGACCTCCATACCTACGACATTTAACGACGCAGTTGCACATTAAATGTTCTCCGCCGTCGGTTTTGAACCGGATGTTCTACAAGGATTCCGCGCTTGCTTCCCGGATACGCCTTCGACACCTGATGTGACGCTTGGATGAAGTTCCATTCGAGGCATGTACGCACGCATACCTCGGGAGATTTTTTCTTTTGCTGGGACTTATGCCGCGTGGAGAAGGGCGTGGCTCTCCTGAGAGAAACCCCACACCCAGACCGCGGCGGAAGCTGAAGGCTTTGTACTACGGGTGGCGTCCAACCTCTCGCATGGCCAAACTGAAGCTCCAGCAGGAGATCCCATTGTCTTGCCTCACAGCCCGCGCCAACTGAAGCCGAGCACTCTCAAGCAAAGCCCTTCCTCTTTCGCTTTGTGTAACATGTGCGGTCTTCCTCGCTTTTTGTTTGTTTGTTTTGGCATCTTCAGCTTGGCAGCCCTGGAAGTGCATGGTTGCATCACAAAAGCACGAGTTGGTGAGATGAATGATCAAGGTCAAAGGGGTTAGAAATGAGCCAGGACGTTGCAAAAGCAGGAGTTGGTGAGAAGAATGATGAAGGTCAGAGGGGTTAGAGCCACGTCGTTGCTGCATTGAGATTTGCAACAGGGTGCACACCTTCGCTGTAGATGACAGGTTGCATCCCAGAATTAAGGAAATCCATGCTGAGCTGAGAAGATTGTCTGGGCAGACGAAGTGCCTTCAAAACATTTCACCCTCTTTTCCCGTCTTATCGAAATCGTTCTTAAATTTTCATGTTGATTTCAGCAAGTTACTGGTTGAGTGAACCTTAGATAGTTTGCAATGCGTGTGCAAAGCCGGCAGCTCTGGAAAAGGCTACTTTTGCATGTGATTCTTAGGGATTGCTTGTGTTTGTTTTCATTGTTGTTCCATGCCACTCCATACTTGGTTTTGTTTTGTTTTCATTGTTGTTCCACGATTGGTTGCGATGCTCGTTGCGATGGTGGTTTTCATTGCGATGTTGGTTCTCACGATTGTTGGGGATGACAGAGTGACGACGAGCCCGACACGCTGGTGGTATCATCGACAGCTCCAACTGCTCGAGCAGTCACTCCAAAAGCCGCTACTCATCGCATGTTTGGATCGCCCAACTTGGGGTGGGAGGGAAAACTAAATCCTTTTGTTGGTGGACGAGAGGACCTGCAGCGAGAGTACGACAGAATAGGCATTGGGGAGGTTGGTGCAGGCGGCATGGCAGGTGAAGGGCGTCGGATGAGGACAGCAGATCCGGCAATGGAGGAAGTTGATGCACATGCAGTAGGGCCCGCCCACACAAAGAAGAAGAAGAAGAAGAAAGCCAAGCACATGCAATCCCCGGCGAGAGAGCCGTCACGGGCTGCGGAGGGGGGAGTGAGCAGGGCGCGCGAGGGTGTCAGTTCGCCTCAATCAAAGGTGGTCGTCTTGGAGGCCTCCCCTGCTGCTACCCCTAGTAAGAAACAGAAGGCTGTTGTTGTGGGTTGCCTCCAACATCTTGGCAGCGGCCAACTTCATATCCGCCTCCGACATGACGTCTGTTGCAAGGGGGTTCTCCGGCAGCCCACCCGGACCGCCAAATCCAGCCTGTATGCTCCGGGTTTGGGGCCTGGGGATGTCCGGGAGGATGTCATCCTGGTCAGAAAGCTCCCTCTTGTCGTCCTCAACATGGTCAACCACCACCGGAACCACCTCGAGCACTCTCCCCGTCTCTACTGCCCTCTCCCCGGCTTCACCTCGACCTTCCACAATCCGTGCTCTTTGTGGTGTTCTTTCCCCTCCTCCAGTCTCCACCGTATGGGTAATTTGGTGGGCTGCTCCCACCCGCTATGGTGTAACCGGTGTGTACTGCCTGTTTGTGGTGTCTTGGAGGGATCCATCGTCTCTGTGCGTCCCTTGTTTACATGGGCATCTGTCATTTCGACAACCCTGGCCTCTTCAGTGGCCTTTTCTCTTGCCTCCTGGCTAGCCTTCTGTCTCGCGTTCTTTTGCCCTCTCTTTTGCCCTACTTGCAATCTTGTAAAGGCATCACATTTGCAGAACACTGACAATGTATTGGTAGCAAATCGGAGTCTTCTCATAAAGGTGGACGAAAACGCCAGGATGGGCTGCAAAATCACCACAAATTGAATGAAGAGCAGTAACAAGGAAGCACTATGCAGTATATAGACCAATAACGGCGCTGAAATAGGCCACAATGCCCATGTATCTCCACACAATGTATGCTTTCCTCGGATCCGTTAATAGACATAACCAAAATAAAAAAAGCATGCCCATGCCATTCACGGCCAAAAATCACATTCTCATGTATTGCGGCCCCGAAATGCACCTGGAGCCATGGCGGTGCGGCACCATGTGGTGTATAATTCCTCACAAAAAAAATAGGGTGCAAGAAGATGAATGTAATATAATTGCCACTGTCTCCTTCCCAAATGTCAAGCAGTCCGACCTGTATCCTGCCGTAGGGCCTTGTGCAGCTTGTTGAAGCTCAGTGTTGGTGTCGCGGCCCTTTGCCTTGAGGGCAGGGGGTCGGGACACATGAGGGGCTGCCCCTGTGTGGGGGCAGCGGCAGCGATAGGTATGGGGGGCTGAAGCACCCTTGAGTGCCCAAGGCACTCAGGGAAGCGGAGGCGCTCACTAGGTGGAGCCCCGCCACCCGGTTGCGGTGGGGGTGGCTCCACAAGGGGTGGTGGTAGCTTAGTGGGACTTAGTGGGGGTGGCATAGGACTCACCATGGGGCGGAGACCTCGTGGTGGGAGTCGTGGGGAGTCTTGGGACTCATCACGGTCCATAGGGGCCGTGGTGAGCGGGCCAAGACTCACCGCGACTCACCACCGGGAATCGAGGGTCTTCGTGGTGGTTCGCCATAAAATGGCATGGCTGGTTGTGAAAACCCCCGTGGACAGCTACAGAAGTATATATAAGGGAGTAGTAGTAACCCGAGAACGGTGCAAGCCCGTTGGTGACCAAAGCTAGTGAGTAAGCGAGCGAGCCGGAAAGCGACCAAAGAGTGGGGAGCTGTTCCGGACTGCCATCTACCAAAGGGAATTCTCCTAGTCCCAATTAGGTGGAGGGTTTAGGGAAGCGAAAGGGGACCGTTATGTCCCGGTGAGCAGCCGAAGCTCCAAGTTGGCCCGGGCGGCCAGGTTGGGAGTCAGGCGCGCGCATCAAAGCGAGTAACTATGACTTGAAGGGGAGTTACCGAAGTGGGGTGCGCGACACTTGGTATCAGAGCTTAGAGTTCAGTATGCGATCGTCCTTGGGATTGGCCTCATCATGGGGTCGGGCAAGCCGAAGCGAAAGCGGAACGGCCAAAAGATGATGATCCGGTGAGCCCGATGGGGGCGGCGTGTCACCGAGGCGGCCGTTTGAGGAAGCGATGCATGTTTCCGAAAACGAGGCCGCCCAGAGCGGGAGGAATCCGAGGAGTCGGAGCCCGAGGAATCTTGAGAGCTCCGACAAACCAAGAGATGCCTCCCATGTCGGCAGCCTTTTGGGAAGGGTTGTTGGCGCAGTTTGGCGGGACGTTGAAAGACGTGTTGAAGGCGGCTAATGCCACTTCCACTAAGGCAAAGTTTAAGGTGAAGCCTAAGGAACCCGGCACCTTCGAGGGCGTCGAAATCGGAAGGCACTCAACACTGGCTCTTGGAGCTAGAGCAGTACTTCCGGGCGGCCAAGTTGAGTGACGAGGATCGGGTGGAAGTGGCTCCCACCTATTTGAGGGCTATGCTCAACAATGGTGGCAGAAACGCCTTCACGACCGAGGTCCAAGTCCGGAAACCTTGAACTGGAGTGGGTTCAAGGAATTGTTGAAGAGACGGTTTGTGCCCCTCAACGCGTCCTGGCTTGCCCGGGACAAGATGAGGAATTTGAAGCAAACAGAGACATTCGGGGGTATGTCCAGGCTTTCAATGTGCTGTTGCTCGAAGTCGCGGACATGGCAGAACCAGAAATGGTCTTCAACTTTGTGGCGGGACTGGGCCCATGGGCCAGGCGGAAGTTGGAGGAGAAGCCACCAAGACTTTGAACGAGGCAATTGAGAGGGCTGAACGTTTCTCGGATGTCCCTAGGGGTGAAAGACAAGGCCGTACGGAGCTGAACCACAAGAAGATTTGGCGGGAAGGTGACTCCTTCGACCGGAAAAGAAGTGGGATAGGCCACGCGGCGAAAATGGCACGTGGAAATCAAAGGGAGGGCCTTCACACGTCAAGGCGGCACCGGTGCTTCGAAAGGAAAAGCGGGTGGAGCGGCTTATGGCGGACAGAAGGCGACCTTTGATGGAGTGTGTTTCAATTGCGGGGAGCCCGGGCACATGGCCAAGAAGTGCACGAAGCCCCGACAATTGAACATGACTCGGGCGACCACGGAGCTGTCGGAAGATACCATCAGTCGCTTGGTGGAAGCGGTGGTCGCCAGGACTTGCAAGGTAGGCAAATTTTCTTGTGAGTTGTATCAGGAAACTGGCCTTACGAAAAGGGAGTCAGTTATTGTTCATGGATGGGATAATATCCGGAACTAATGTGTCGTGTTGGGGACACAGGAGCGTCGCACTCCTTCATGACACCGGCAACGGCACAAAAGCTGGGACTCCCGACAAGTGACGTTGGGGCCTCTATTGAGGTGCGTTCTGCCAAAGGAGAACCACAGTTGGCGACAAGGTTGGCGATTGATGTTCCTCTTCAACTGGGGAGTTGGAGGGACGTGAGAACTTCACCATCTGCGAGATCGATGGAGTGGATCTCATTTTGGGATGACCTTTTTGAGCAAATCCGGAGCGGTCATAGATGGCCGCAAGAGAGTAGTCACACTGCCATGGTGAATGGTGGCGAGGTTTTACGAGTGTTGAAACGCCCAAATCCGGGAGGGCGAATAAACTTTCTATCAGCAAAGGAGTGGGCCGTGGAGGAGCCACACGAGCCCCAGTTTTGCTTTACATTAGAGAAGTGAAAGGAGAAGGCGATGGGGAACCGAGCCCAGATTGGATCAAGGGGATTTTGGAGAAATACCAGGATGTGATGCCGGAGGATTTACCAAGCGGCTTGCCACCGCGAAGAGGAGTTGACCACAAGATTGAGGTGATACCGGGATCGGAACCGCCTGCCAAGGCGCCCTACCGGTTGAGCCACAGAGAGTTGGTCGAGCTGAAGACTCAGCTCAAGGATCTAATGTCAAAGGGGTACATCCGGCCGAGTAAGTCACCTTACGGAGCCCCGGTGCTATTCGCAGACAAGAAGGATGGGTGCGGATGTGTGTCGATTACAGGGCTCTGAATAAGTGACTATCAAAAAAACGTACCCTTTGCCAAGGATGACGACCTCTTCGATCGGTTGGCAGGAGCGAAAGTATTTCAGCCGGATCGACTTGCGCTCCGGCTATCACCAAATTCGGGTGGCGGAAGGAGATGAGGAGAAGACCGCGTGCAGGACAAGGTATGGTTCATATGAGTTCTTGGTGATGCCTTTTGGGCTCACCAATGCACCAGCGACATTTAGCACGCTGATGAACAGCCTTTTCCAGGAGTGGTTGGATGACTTTGTGATCGTGTACATCGACGACATCTTGGTGTACTCGAAAACAAAGGAGGAGCACCTGGAGCACCTCAAAAGGGTGTTCCAAAAATTGCGAGAAGGGAAGCTGTATGCCAAAGCTTCAAAGTGCGAATTCGGGGTCACAAAAGTGGAGTTCTTGGGGCATGTGATTACACAGGATGGGATCAAAATGGATGACAGAAAGGTGAGGGCGATCTTGGACTGGGAGCCTCCGACTTCGGTCCCGGGAGTGCGATCCTTCCTAGGACTCGCCTCCTATTACCGGAAGTATGTGAGAAATTTCGCCAAGATCGCGGGGCCGCTGTCAGACCTTCTGTGTAAATCCAAAGTCTGGGCATGGAACACTTTTGTGGCCAAGCTTTTGCTGAATTGAAGCAGCGGATGGCGGAAGCTCCAGTCTTGAAAATCCCGGAGTTCGATCGTCCATTTGAGATTCATACAGATGCGTCGGACTTCGCGATTGGGGTGTACTTATGCAAGATGGACGTCCAGTGGCTTACGAAAGTAAGAAACTGAATGAAGTGGAGCGACGGTGGCCGACGCACGAAAAGAGATGAAGGCGGTGGTGCATTGCCTTGAGCTTTGGCGCCACTATGTTGGTTCCAACCCAGTGAAGGTGTTCACGGACAATGTCACGGTGAAGTATTTTGCCACGCAGCCCAAGTTGTCCCCAAAACAACTTAGGTGGCAAGATACTTTGGCAGTGTTCGACGTGGATATCCAGTACAAACCGGGACGGGACAATGTGGTGGCCGATGCTTTAAGTAGAAAGCAGCAGCTCTTGTTGGTGTACAAGGGCGAGACGGCGCTCCAAAGGAAGATCCGGAAGGCTTGCCGGAAGGATGAGCTGGCGAAGTCCGTGATGCAGGACTTGAGGATGGGGGTTAAATCGCAGTTCCACTTGCAAAATGGACTGCTCCGGTATAAGCAAAAGCGTCTCTACGTGCCGAAGGGAGGGATCAGGATAGTCTCTTGAGAGAATGCCATGATAGCCCGCTTGCGGGCCACGGCGGAGCCAAGCGCACTGCGGCACTCTTGAAGAAAGAGTATTTCTGGCCCAAACTGAGGGAGGAGGCAGAGGAGTATGTCAAGACATGCACCACATGCCAACAAAACCGGAGCGAGTACAAAAAGCAAGCGGGGCTGTTACAACCCTTGCCGATTCCAGAGGGGACTTGGGAAAGCGTCTCGATGGATTTCATGACTGCTATGCCGCTGTCAAAAGGATTCGATGCAATCATGGTGGTGGTAGATAGGTTCAGTAAAATGGGCCATTTCATCCACCAAGGAGACGGCAACGGCGCAGGAGACAGGGCGACTTTACTTCGCCCACGTCTTAAAGCATCATGGAGTCCCCGAAGGATATTGTCTCGGACCGCGATCCAAAGTTTACGAGTAAATTCTGGAGAGCACTTTGGAAGAAGATGGGGACGAGGCTGAAGATGAGCACCGCCTTCCGACCTACGACGGACGGCCAAACGGAAAGAGTGAATTCCGTAGTGAAGCAATTCTTGCGGAATTACGTGTCGGCAGACCAATCAGACTGGATGGAACACTTAGACGCGGCAGAGTTCTGTTATAATAACACAGAACACTCCGCAACGGGAGTTTCCCCTTTCGTATTGGTCTATGGAAAAGCACCTCTGGTGCCGACAAGTGGGCCGCCCAGGACGTTTGAGGGGCAGTAGCGGCGGTACTGGAAGAACGCGAGCGTTTGTTGAAGCTCGCAAAGTACAACATTGCCAAAGCTAGGAAACGGTATGAAAGGCAGGCGAATCGGAAGCGGAGGGAAGTGAAGTTTGAGGCAGGCACGGAGGTCTGGTTGAACATCAAGAATTTCCGACTACCTCCGGAAGTGAGTCCGAAGTTCGTACCTCCGTATGCGGGACCCTTTCGCATTCGGAAGGTTATGAATGAGGATGTGTATGAATTGGAGCTGCCGGCAAACAGCAAGGTGCACCCAGTATTCCATGTCTCCCTTTTGAAGCCTTACTTCAAAGATGAAGCGCGTCCGAATCGGCATCAAGTGTTGCGTCCGCCACCTATGCTGTTGGATCATGAAAATGAACCTGAGTACGAGGTGGAGGAGGCAATACTTAAGTCGAGGAGGTTCAGAACCGAGAAACGGAGTATCTCGTCAAATGGAAGGGCTATCATCATGTGGAGGCATCTTGGGTGCGTGCCTCAGAAATGGGAAACGCATCCGAGGCGGTTGCAGCTTTCGAAGGGCGACCTCAAAAGCGGAAGAAGCGTTGATGGGGACATCAACCTTGGAGCGTGGGGGAGGAAATGCATGCTTAGCCCGGTTTAGCTAGCTCAGGAATCCGATTGCAAAAACTTGTATTGTACAAAAATTTGTTATATAAAGGAAATGGGTTCCAAATGTGCGTCCTATTGTGTTTGGAATGGTGATGCATGGTGTGGTTGGCTAGTGTGTAGAATGCATGCTAGCTTACAAAAGTGGGAGAGGTAAATTGGGTTAATCGTGTGTTTGCGCAGTGCCGAAATCGGGTGACTCCCATCCAAGGGGCAAGGAAACTTGCGCCTTCTTTGGGAGTTCACGTGCTAGTGCGCACCTGGCGCGTGCGCGTACTATAACTGCGCTACCGAGGGGGTTGCCTTGTAGTGCGGGCTAACGCGGAAGCTACGTGCTTCCGTTCACGTACTATAATCGTGTAGCCTCGGGACGAAGTCGTAGTGCGGCTTCGGCGTGTTCCCGTACCTCAGGCCAGCATTCCAAGGCGGACCCAATTGTAGTGATTGGGGCGCACGGTTGGTTCAAGGTTATCTTCCTAGTCAAAGAGGGTTCCAGGTGAACCCTTGCTCAAGGTGATGCCAAAAGCGGCATCATGAGCGATCGCAAGCAATGTTGTTGCAGTAAGGCGATTCGATCCTCGGGGAGGATCGTTCCTTGGCCTTGAAGTAGGCCAAGAAGAGTGCACTGGGAGGAGCTGGAGAGGCTCCACCCTTGGCCGGGACTTGGAGGAAGTCGGCCGAACTAGCTAGTGGAGAGTAGAGTCAAGTGTGGGGTTTGGTTCTTTGCCATGGGACGCCATGGTAGAAACAAACTCCTTGATGTGGGACGCCACAACTTGGATGTTCGTTTCTACAAAATGGACAAGTCGATGAGGACATCGACTCCCTGTTGGTAGGGGTGTGTGTCGCGGCCCTTTGCCTTGAGGGCAGGGGGTCGGGACACATGAGGGGCTGCCCCTGTGGTGGGGGCAGCGGCAGCGATAGGTATGGGGGGCTGAGCACCCTTGAGTGCCAAGGCACTCAGGGAAGCGGAGGCGCTCACTAGGTGGAGCCCCGCACACCGGGTTGCGGTGGGGGTGGCTCCACAAGGGTGGTGGTAGCTTAGTGGGACTTAGTGGGGGTGGCATAGGACTCACCATGGGGGCGGAGACCTCGTGGTGGGAGTCGTGGGGAGTCTTGGGACTCATCACGGTCCATAGGGGCCGTGGTGAGCGGGCCAAGACTCACCGCGACTCACCACCGGGGTCGAGGGTTCGTGGTGGTTCGCCATAAAATGGCATGGCTGGTTTGAAACCCCGCGGACAGCTACAGAAGTATATAAGGGAGTAGTAACCCCGAGAACGGTGCAAGCCCGTTGGTGACCAAAAACTAGTGAGTAAGCGAGCGAGCCGGAAAGCGACCAAAGAGTGGGGAGCTGTTCCGGACTGCCATCTACCAAAGGGAATTCTCCTAGTCCCAATTAGGTGGAGGGTTTTAGAGGGAAGCGAAAGGGGACCGTTATGTCCCGGTGAGCAGCCGAAGCTCCAAGTTGGCCCGGGCGGCCAGGTTGGGAGTCAGCCGCGCGCATCAAAGCGAGTAACTATGACTTGAAGGGGAGTTTACCGAAGTGGGTTGCGCGACAGTTGGAGCATGGATGAAGACGTCCACTGCGGATATGCAACTCATGCGCTTCAGAAAAATGTAAGAAAGGTGTTTGCAGGGGACGTATGTTGCATTCTTTGATGTCCTCACAGTTTCAAGCTGGGTACTGAAAAACCGTGATTGCATACACGACACTGCGCGCAGCAGACCCGGCTGTTGACAACTGAAATATGTGCCTCATCCCGGGGTGAGGAACATCCCTGCAACCTTGCACTATGCAGGGCATTGCAAGAGCGTTGGCCATCCTGGTGTCGTTCGCCTTTGTTGGTGGCCACCGTCTTTTCAGTTTCCCCCACCGATGGGTGGGCCAAGCTGCGGGGTCACCCACCGGTATATGGGGTGAAGAGCTTCTCGTGGGAGGAGGATGACGACTGGGAATTGGATTTTGTGGAACGTCTGTCCTCTCCACCAGTCGAAACCCTACACTTCCTAGAGCGTCTGCCTCCTCCAGGGTAAGATCTGTACCAGTTGCCACAGGCCAGACTGCTGGTGGTTCAGGCATGCCTTGTACACCATACTTGGGCTTGCCGAACACACACGACATGATGTCGTGCCTGCAGAACCAAAACTCCTTCAGTGTGGCCTCACAAACTTTGCGCACACAAATCCCTGTGAAGCAAGGGCAGGCACACGCCCTGCGGGCTCCTCGAATCATCTCATTGCATCTCTGGTTGGTGTCGACACGAACAGCACAACATTTGCCATGAAATGACCGACGGGTCCGTGCAATTCTCCACTGCGAGGCCGACACATCTCGCTCCACGATTGGAATGTTGTATTGGGTAACGATAATAGGAGCAGCATGCTCATCCTCGGCATGTTGTCCCGAGTCTGGCAGCGATTCCATGGATGCTGCAGGAGATGGGATACGAGTCCTGCTGGGAGGAGGCGTGGGACGCAACATCGTTGCGTCCCGAGGTTGAGTGCGGATGTTCATATTTGATCTCCATGGATCGCCGTCGCCTCCGGGCATGTCCTCAATTCTTCTCTTCACCGGCCGGCTGTGGACATCGCCCTCCAGGCAGTTCCCCCGACTGTGTAACGGCGTTGACCTTATTGTTTCCCGCAATGCAGCAGTCCATTTTTTGGGATCGATCGAACGATGCCGCCCTCATCAGCATCTCCTGCCTGTCTGGTCCGATACCCATTGCTTTCCTCCCAGAAACTAGTAGTAACGAGATTGTTGCATGATGGCCCTCACAATATCTTATGTTGTGGCTGTCAACATGTCAACGAGATGTGCCGCAGAGGAAGCACGCCAGGAAGAGTGCACCGATTCGGCCATGTTCGTCGTCGGCATATCCGTGTCATCCTCCAAGCTCATGTCCTGTTGAAGGAAATTAGAAATGTCACTCATTGTGGAGAATGTCCAAGCACAAAACAGAACAATTGTCAAGTACAGAAATGTGTTATCTGTCTCATGTAGTCTCCAAACTGCCAGAATCTATAGTGCCACCACGCAAGCCACATTTGCAGTTCTGGCTGATCTTTCACATCCACTGCCCCTGAAGACACCCACCAGGCGCCTATGGTTGCAAACTCGGTCTTCGCCTCGTCGATGGAATTCGCATTTTTCCATGCAAGGCACATACTGATATAATCCTGCCGGTGGCGTGACGCCACGAACCTTTTCGTGTTTTGCGTCAAACTCTGCATGAAGTGAAACCCGCAAGATCTCTCATTTCCTTCCATTGGAGTCTTTGGGTCATCCCCATATACCCTTCTCACTGCAGCCCAGTTCGCCTGGGCATTGTCAGCCATGACGCCCCTAAAATTGGGAGGGGGCAACTTCGCTCTCGCCATTTGCTCATTAATTCCACGCCATATATGCAACTCTGAATCTGTGTCTTCTCCTTTCATTTCGCAGATAGCAATGGTCATCAACTTTCTGCAATGTGGGTCGTATACATGTGCCCCCATTGTCACCCAATCGTGGTTGGTAATTCGTTTGATGTGGTTGAACATGACCCAGCAATTTGAGAGGTCTCCACTGGTCATCCGCTTCACCAAATCGACACCGCTCCTCGGTCCGCACATTGACATCTTAAATATGAAACACTTGTCCGTCTCTGAGCCTTGACCAGGAAAGAAGCTGCCCTGGATGAAGTTGTAGCCGCATGTGCGCTTCACTTCCAAGATGGAGTGCATGTCTGATCCTCTTCCGATTCGTTTCTTGCAACCGACAATGTGGTTCCTGACATTGGGGCTGCACACATGGGAGACAGCTTCCAGCAGCTCCTTCATGTCCCCCTCGCCCAGCTTCTCTCTTGTGCTTCCGTCCTCCGACATTATTCTACCTATTGCAATTCTATGTGTGGTTGCGAGCTGTATCTGCTTTGGTTTTGCTCCCGGCCTTAACCTCACCTCCTCCTTGATAATATCGTGGGCTTGTTGAAAAGCGACTCTGCAATTGCCTCTGGCGACGGGGTGGTCATGCTTTCCGATGTGAATGCATGCTCTGGTGCACGCTGGGCCGACGGTCCCGACGTAGTACTGCTTGGCGTTGCACACTGCCATGCACGTAGGGGCGGCGTTGCAATGGGCACACTTGAACGTCCATGCAGGAACTCTATCTTGAGGCCAAAATGGGGTCGACGAATTGCCAATCTAGTCTGTCTCATTCCGGGTGCCTTTGCTCGTGTAGTGGTAACATGTGCTCGATAAACATTTAAGATGCCCAACACACAATACATATCTCACTCGAACTCCATCACCCAGGTTGGACGATGAAGTTTTGGTGACACACCAAGGGTGGCCGTCATGTTTCCTGTTCATTCCTGCCAATATACCGTCTGGGCCTGCGCCTGTCGGCGCTAGAGGGAACTCATAGATAGCACTCCCATCCACAACTTTAGGCAAAGTTTCCACAGAATGGATTGGAGTTTTGTCGTAATCAAGCCTAAGAAGGTCACTGGAGCGGGAACCCGCTGTCTTCATCCTCCGCAATATGTCGATTACTGAGCGGACAGAAGTTGAGTCCGAGGGTGTGTGCTCATTGTCTACCGACATCTGAACACTCCTAGTGACTGACGACTTCGAAACATACGATGGAAGGACCATACAGTCTTCATCGTCACTGGATAAGTCGTGGACGACTGTTTCCCTATTTTCCTCGATTTCCCTTTTCACATGTTTGGGCTTGTCTGCTTGTGAAGAGGTGCCCACATCCCTCATGGCAGACTTCACATCTTGCACGCCAGACCCTCTTGTGGAAGGAGGATCAACCAAGTTCCAGCGTAGGAACTCTTTACGCACGATTTCACCAATTGCACTGTACCGGATGGATTCAGAAGCTGGGAGCCGCCACTCTTTGCCCTTTCCGAAATTTGCATGCAGAATGACAGCACTTTCTAGAAAATTTCCATAAGCATCTTTCGTCTCCTCTTCCAAAAACACCGTTCCAGGGTGGAGCCCGAACTTCACACACAAGTATTGCTCAGTGACAATCGCAAATCCTTGGTCGCAGGGTATTTTAGCTTTCAGAGAATCAGGATGGAAGTACACATTTACCCAAACACGGGAGTCCATGTTAAAGACCGTAACTCTCGGTAGGCTCCGCAGCGAAGTCCTGCAATGAGAAGAGTGTGTCATACATAATACCACAATCATTTTCTGGAGGATTCTGTATGCAACAGGATGGGTGATCAGTGCACGTATGGATGAAGGTGTGTAACGTACGTTACACATACGGAAGACCACAGCAAATTCACATCGGAAATTGGGTGCCTGAATTGTGATGTACCACCAGTTGGGCAACAATAAATCAGGCCTTCTCATGAATTTCGGCACCGAAATCCGGATGAACATCTCTGTCATGTAACAGATTTGGAAGCCACGGGATGAATTCCTGCGACAGAATTCGAAATTAGTTCACCTCATGAAACTGAGCAAGCACCCGACGGATGGATTTCGGTGCCGAAATTCGGATGAACACGTTCTTCATAGGGAATGGCGAGTTCCACCATCGGACAACGTCATATACAGGGCTGTTGGGGACTTCATTTGCCCGCCAAATGCGCCTTCTATCCTGGCGCCTTCCACGAAACAATCCGCAAATCAGAGAGTGGGTACCTCAAAGAGAGAAGTCCGCAACGAAGTAAATCCAGAGCCGAACCCATCAATGAAGACCAGCGAGAACCGGGTTGTTCACAACCTGTCCGACTCCGACGAGGTCATGGAGGTTCCGAGATCATCCTGGAGATCAGGCAAGTCCTCAATGGACATCAGCGGACGAGGGAGTCATATTCCCAGCACGAACACAACAGTTCGATCCATTCTTGAAATTCTGCAAGGGCTTCACATGGAGGGACACCGCTCGGAGCTGGCTGGGCTGGACTACAGCAAGTTCACAATTAAATCCGTTACATGCCTTCCCGCAGACATCGACGGTAATATGTTCTTTGAGTTCCCACCTCGAACGGACTATTCCAGGGCGTCCGGAATGTTGACAGATATGGATAGGAAACATGACGGTCATCCTTGGTGCGTCACCAAAACCACCAGCATGAAGATGCTCGATGGTGTGCGGGTGCGCTACGTTGTTTGTGCGGGCGCGTTGCGGTGTTTCTCCCCAACTTGCTTCCACTTTAAATCCAGAGGTCACAAGAACGAGACGGATTGGACAGGCACAGCTCATCAACCATTTCGAGCTCAGGAAAAGGTTCCAAACTCCACATTTAAGTGTGCGCATTGCAAAGAACCAGGTCACATTGCATGTCTATTTGTAATGCCAAGCAGTTCTATGTGTTGCACCGTTTCCCTGACCTTACACGAGCTTCCATACACGTTGGTTCCCATTGTCACAAATTGGCGAGGGGGAACTCATGGGAGGCTGCCCACAAGGCAGAGCAGCTCGTTCAGGAGGAGGTTAAGTTGAGACCTGGTGCCAAACCCAAACAGATACAGCTGCAGGCCGCCCATAAGATGGCATTGGCCAGAATTATGTCGGAAGACGGCTCTAACAAAGTTCCTCTCGATGAGAAGGAAATGGAGGCATTGTTGGAGTCAGTGTCCCACGTCTGTTCACCGAATGTCCGAAACCACATTGTCTCCTGCAAACAGAAAATTGGGCGTGGCTCGGATATGCACTCCATTCTTGAGGTGAAGCAATGATGTGGATATGACTACATTCATGGAAGTAGGTTTCCTGGACAAAGGACTGAGGCAGATCGTTGTTTCGTATTCAAAATGTCCACGTGTGGGCCTGGCAGCGGCGTTGAACTGGTCAACTAGATGACGAGTGGGGACTTGTCAAACAGTTGGGTCATGTTCGACCATATCAAACGAATTACAAATCACCAGTGGGTGACAATGGCTGCACATGTCTACGACACCCACTGCAGGATGCTAATGACAATTGTTATTTGTGAGATGAAAGGAGAGGACACACAATCGGAGATGCTTCTTTGGCAGGGAATAAACAAACAGATGACCAGGGGGGGACAGTCCTAAACAGTAAACCGTGAGGACACGGCTTTTTGAGAGAGGGAGGGGTAATATTAGAGGGCTGTCTGGGACTTAGACACTTTTACGGGTTCTGTGGGGTCCCCTTAATTTTTGCGCAGACTTGCAGATGGTAGACTTAGACCGACACAGGCCTTAGGGGTGATAGACAGGCTCACACAATCAGTCACGGGCTGACACAACTTAACACAGTTTGGACAGCACTACACAACTTGACACAGCCTGATACAGCCCTACACAACTTATCACAGTCTGTCACGGTCAGTCGCAGTCTATCACAGTCTATCACAGCACGACACAGCCCGACACAGCTTTACACAGCCAGTCACAGCCGACACAGCCAATCATAGCTCGGCACAGTCACAGCCTGACACAACATGGCACAGCCCGTCACAACGTACATAGGGAACGGTTACCATGGCAGGGAATGTCTGTGTGGGAATGACATCTACAGAGGGAACGTGCATTCTGTCTTGAGATAACAGTTAGTTTGTTAGACGGTTAGAACAGCTTGCAGGTAGATTAGGGGAGTAGCAACTGGAAGAGGACACTTCTGGTGGGGGAGAGACTTCAGGCATCACGTCTTGGACATCACGGGAGGAGATCAAGTGGAGAGCACAATCTTGGAGCACTGGGATGGAGATTACACATGCAATGTGTTGATACTTGATGAATGCAAGCTGTAGAGTTGTACTGTAGAGCAAATTAGAGACACCATGGCTTCGGCCTGATACTTGATAGATATTAATCTGACACATATTTCATACCCACATTGTGTAGAGAGACCTGAGTGAAGCTGTGGAATGAATGCATGAGAAGATTGAATCTGGAAGATTGCTGAAGCAATCCGATACTTTAATATAAACAATAAGGGTAATTGTTGACATGAAGGCAAGAAGGAATACAAACAGGAAGCACTTCCATGATACACTAGTTGTAGGTCATGACTGATTGTTCTAAGCGGGCTGAGTGCTTAGAGATATCCAACTCTTCTATCTTGGAGTTCCCACCTCAGATAGCGAAGGGATGGGTGAGTAAAAACCGCTCGACAGATACCCGCTACCCCCGCCATACCCATCGCTAGGTAACTACGATGGCTTTAAGGTTGCACAGTGGCGATACCTATGCCTACCCGCCAGACCCGTCGCTACGTAAAGACGATGTCTGGGGGGTCGCATCACCTCCCGCCACCGATAGCTTACTCCAACCCCCTTGGGGTCGCAGCATGGCTATACCCCTGGAACCACCATATCCGTCGCTAGGTAAGTCCGACCCCCGTGGGGTCGGTCGGTATTCCGAACCTTTTAACTATTTTCTTTTTATTAAAAAAAAAAGTAACAGTGCGACCCCCTTGGGGTCGCAAGGGCAAAGCTCCACAGCGTCGGACAACGGGTCGGTTAGAGGGGCCTGGTGTCGGGGCAATTTGGCGACCCCCTGGGGGTCAGTCTTAACTGCCCGATTTACCGACGCCTTTTTAGCGACGCCTCAGGGGTCGGTATTTGGGACTTGGCCGCGACGACTTTAGACCCCCTTGTCGTGCGCATACATATCGCTACACAACTACATCGCTGTCCAAACCACACCACACATATATGCACAAGAAAAGTAGTCTGCCACTGATAAGAAAACCCCCAAGAACACACTATGACACAAAACATGAAAACCAACCATCACTCTTTAGAAATAGTAGTCGAGCCAGGGGGCACCCAAGCTATGGGGACTCCACCCACAACAACCTACACTCCATCATGAGTACACTCAGATCTAAATGCATGGAGGAGCTCGGTCGCGCAGGCTCAACTCGAGAGAGATGAGCTGCGCGACTGCCGCTCTTGTGAAGATAAGACGGACCAGGTGTCAAATTAAACTTGACACTGATTAACACTTGACCTAAATCCAAGTGTTAAATACAAATAACTAGTTTTATTCTAGCTGTTGTCACACTGTGCTTATTTAACTTGACAGCTGTCGTGCGCATACATATCGCTACACAACTACATCGCTGTCCAAACCACACCACACATATATGCACAATAAAGTAGTCTGCCACAATCGCCCCCTAGCTGGTGGATAGGTCCCTCTACCTCCAGATAGCTACAAGATGTAATAGCCACAGCCGTACTAAGTCCTCTATCACTGTCCCTATTGTACTCAAACTCTATAGACCAAGAGGCCGGGTACAAGAGTAGCCCCATCGTTAGTCGCCGTCTTGCAATCTGTGAACTTGAGCCAGGATCTCGTGTGTTCAAGGTCTCCTAGTAGCTGGGCCTTGCGTTTCTTGTTAGCTTCCATGGTTGTATCCACTCCCACTATCCAATGCAATGTGGACATAACCAATCCCCATCTGGAACCATCTCAAGAGGTGGAGTCAAGCATCCCATATGCCAACCTCTAGAGCATCGATCACACACCAGCATGGTGGCTGCCCCTTTAGCAGACCCACACAACATGCACCTCAAACCTGCAGATACCACTGCCAGGTTTGGGTCAATCCTGCCATCGACATTCGGAAGGTGACATGGCGCACAATTACGCACATGGTCCTTCCAAGTTATGCCATCCCGACCCTCCAAGACCAAGACGCCTGAGGGCAAGACCTCTCGAACCCTCAAAATAACACGTCCTGCAGTCACATCCAGGGTCGTAGGAGCAGTCTGCTGCAGATAGACATAGTCACCAGGGTTGAATCTCCGAACCCCAGGACGATAGCCCCCACCACGTATGGTAGCATACCTCAACGTATCACGGTGTTGTGCAATGGCAAGGTTCTCGAAAGCCATGGGCATGACTCTCTTGAACAACTCTGCACGCTGCTCACATGCACGTGCCCACACGTCCGGATCGTCAAGGTTAAGAACTGTAGCAGCTTCTCTGCGAATGGATGTAGGCAAATCCGGCTCTCGGCCAAGAGAAGAAAGTATGGTGAGAAGGAGGCAAGTGCTTGCTTGCTGAACCTGTAGCCCATGGCTAACCAGGGTAACTGAAGGTCCCAATCTCCTAGGTGTCCCTTCTGCAAGCCATACTTGCGCAAACCCCTCTTTACTGTCTGAACAACTCTCTCTGCCAAGCCATCGGCCTCAGGATGATCCCGAGAAGTGGTGCGGTGGTCTATCAAGGCCTTGTCACACAAAGCCTGAAACTCCCCCAAGAACTCTCTCCCTTGGTCCGTGAGTACCTCAGCTGGAGCACCGAATCGGCTAAGCACACAATCCAAGAATGCATACGCAGCTCCCTCACTAGCCTTATCAGGCAATGGAACCAATTCAATCCACTTGGAGAAGTGCTCCACCATCACCAACACGTACTTGTTGTGGCGCATGGTCAGTGGCAACGGCCCTGCGAAGTCAAGACTCCACCTGTAGCCCAATCCCATGATCGGAAGAGGGTGCAATTGTGGAGTAGGGGCGTTGAATGAAGCACGCACCCTGTCACACACCATGCACCTAGCCACAAATTGTTGCACCTCTGTGTGCATACCACGCCACCAATACTGCCCCTGCAGTAGACTATGAGTGCGTCGCACCCCAAAATGCCCCAACTCCTCATGGGCATGCCGCACTAACCGTGCCCGCTGTGTTGGGTGAGGCACAATCCTCACTCGACCATCCTCCCACACTCGGAGCAGGTGTGTCCCCTCCCACTGAACCTCTTGGCTCGTTGTAGGATCCGATCCCTCTCCTTGGCAGTCACAGTGGCTGCAGTGTCTCCAGTGCGGAGGTAGTCCAACACAACTGAATCCTCATGTATATCTTGGCGCCACCTTGCTCATTGCTGGCCTCAGGGTCCTCAGACACTTGATCTACAGTCATCCCTGTTGCAGGTCCAACCTGGCCTTCCGCTGCCAAGATACACAGAAATGCAGATGCATGCCATCCGGGCACCATCTCCTCGTCCGTCTCACCATGCCACCGAGCTCCAGTGTCATCCTGCTGGCTCGTGCATGGATTGCGACTCAACCCATCTGCATTGCGATTGACCAAACCCGGTCGATGCACCACCTGAAAGTCATACTCTTGAAGGATGAGTGCCCACCGTGCAAGCTTCCCCGTAAGCTTGTCTGACTCCATCAACCACTTGAGTGGTTGGTGATCCGTGACAAGGGTGAAGAGATTGCCGTATAGATAGCACCTGAAGTGTGCCACGGCCCACACTGCAGCTAAGCATTCTCCCTCATATGAGCTATACTTAGACTCTGCAGCATTGTTCGAGCGGCTAGCATAAGCCACTACGAACTCTCTTCCCTCATCATCCACCTGTGTGAGCACCGCTCCAAGCCCCAGCATGCTCCAATCTGTATGCAGCTGAAAAGGACGCCCCCTGATAGGTCGTCTCAAGATGGGCGCCGAGGTCAACCTCGCCTTGAGCTCTTGAAAAGCTTGTTCTTGCTCATCTTCCCACTGCCACTCCTGGTCCACCTTGGTCAGCTTGGTTAGAGCCTTTGCAATGGCACTAAATCCCTTAACAAACCGTCTGTAATAGTTTGCTAACCCCATGAAAGCTCGAACTCGGCTCACATCCGTGGGGCGTGGAACCTGTGCAATGGACTCTACCTTAGTCTGCTGTACCCCCAATCCTCCAGGATATATCATGTGACCCAGATACTCAATCTGGTTGTGGAAAAACTTGCACTTGCCCGGATGTAACTTCAATCCGTGCGCCCTCAAGCGCTCAAATACCCCCTGAAGGTGTCTCTCATGCTCCTCCACCGTAGCACTAAAGATGATGATGTCATCTATGTAGCACCGCAGAGCAAACTCCACCCCTGCTAGAATCCTGTCCATGACTCTTTGAAACTCAGCGGGAGCGTTTTTAAGCCCAAATGGTAAGAACCGCCACTGGTATAGGCAATCCTTCCCGTGCTCATTGATCCCCCAGAATGCCGTCTTTTGCTTATCCGCCTCCTTGATCGGCAACTGGTGATATCCGGATCGTAAATCCAACGTGCTAAAGACCTTGGAATGCCCAATGGCATCAAAGATCTCCTCTGGTGTCGGCATGGCATACCTATCGGACTTGGTCTGACGATTTACAGGCCGGTAATCACCGCACATACGTCTCTCCGTCCAATTGCCATAGACATCCTTCTTGGCTGGCATCACTGTGGCTGAAGCATACTCTCCACCAGAGAGCTCCACCAAACCTGCCTCCCAGAGATCTTGAGTCCTCATCTGAATCAAAGACCTCTCCATGTCACTGTATCTATAGGGTCTCCGAAAGATTGGCGTGTCAGTGGCCAACTCAATACGGATCTCTTGACCCTTCAGTGCTCCCAAGTCCTTCAAACTGAAGGCAAAGCAATTCCTGTAAGCCCTCAGGAACCGCCGTATACGTCGTCTCTCTCCTCCGGTGACAATGGGTCCAATGTCAGGCTCCCAATTGTCCTCCGTAACTGCAACCTTAAGTCCAGTGGGCTTAGAGGTAGAGGACGCGTCCCGTGGTTGCTATGCTGCAACCTCTTGAGCAGTACTCCCTTCCTGCTCAGTCAATGACAAGGCCTCATCCTGCCCCATCATCTCATCATTGAGAACCTCCTCATCCGAGAAGAATCCCCAACCTCATCCATCACAGCTGCCTTGGCTGCCAACTCCCTCTGAACCTCGAGCACCTCCCACGTGTGCCATGGATGTCTACACCCCGTGGTCCTCACCGGCTCGCCCCCACTCGCTGCCTGTACCGTCTCGGTAGGCAGAGAGACCGTCAAGGGAAGTGCACTCCGCACTCTACGTTGCTCAGCCATAGCCAAGCTGATAATCCAGGTCAAGCAATTGAGATCCATTGCTTGCCCCAACACCTGACGACGTGATGCCTCAGAAAGAGAAGGCACCGCCGTGGTCCCAGTGGAAAACCCCATAGCCCGCTCTCGCTCGTCGGCATTAGGCTCCACTAACTGCTGCAACTGAGCATCCCACAGGAGGCCAGGTCCACCATCCCAAAAAGCATGGGATCCTGGGAAGCTGAGCAGTGTAGGTAATGCTGCTCGTGGTTGACCCACCCTGTTGACCACTGCCAAAGGCGAACGGTCATCGTGTCTCACACGTTGAGACTGCCTCCCTGTGTCCAAAATGCCATCCACGGTGAGGTGTGCTGGCCGCTGCACCCCATCAAATGCACGCTTGAGCAGTGCGGGTGGCATCAAGTTAGTCCACCAAAGCCGTGGACGATGAGCCCGTGACCCCACTGCAGCTGCATCCAGCAACACTGCTGACCCAAGCCACGACCGGACTTGATGCACACTGGCCATCACCCTGGCCCAGAATCACCCATCAGTGGCACATTCTCCAAGATGTATGCTGGAGATACAGCTTGATGAAGCTGCAAGTGGCGCAAAATCCCGCACCATCTCCCAAAACAGACCCGTCCTCGAGTCTCGCAATCCATTGCCATGCCCGGCTGATGAATGCCCTTGGCAGGGCCAACCTGCCACTACCAGATCAATGGAGCCAACCTGCTCCAAATCCGGCGCCCCCAGCAACGAAATGTCTGCTGGCAAGGCTTGTTGGTATCCACGAACTGCAGACACTGGCAACAAAGCAGGGTACTGCTGTACCAACTGAGCAACATGGCGCAGTGAGACGCGTCGTGCAGTCTCATCCCTCTCCACATACAGGTAACGCCTTACCCGCACACCTGCCTATAGCACAGCAGCCAATCCGGTGCTGATCCCGCCAAACAAGTCCAGAAGGCAAATGCCTTCATCCGGATACTGCCACACAATAGGTGTGGTATCCAATGGTGACAACTGAGGTGGTCCTGGTGCAATGCCCGCACTCTCCTCCTCTCCTGACGGTACAAAAGCCTCTACCCAGGCTTGTTGCACCCGTCGATCAGCAATCTGCTGCAAATCCTTGCTCGTACCCCACAATGGAGTGTGAGCAACCATGGCAGGCAACTCCGCCATACCATGCATGTCATCATGCTCTGCTGGAGGTGGCACATCCTCTGCATGGGCATTGCCTTCCAGCAACTCTCCAGGCCAACTAACTGCAGCTGTAAAGGCGGCTAATGTTGGCATCTTGCCCCGTTGGGCAGCCGCAATACCCCCAATGAATGTCATAGGGAGCTGTGCACGACGACCATCCCCTGACTGCCATCCAGGCCTGTAGGATGCTGACTCCTCCCAAAAGTCCAGGGTGAAGCCCATGGGATATAACACTGCCCCACCAACGAGGACATCGTAAGAGACTGCGTCTGTCACAATGGCCTTGACCCGCATCACTGAGCCATCTACAGGATGATCCGGCTGCAGTCTAATGGCCAACTGATGCCGTGTCATGCCCTGAGCCTGCTCTGATCCTCCCAGAGATGTTTGTATCTGGAAAGGACAAGGCTCCATATCCGCCTCCATGAGGCCCAAACCTGCAATAGCAGCTCTACCCAACATCAGTGGCTGGGCTCCCGAGTCCAACAAGACCCGCAGTGGCCGGTACTTCTTGCCTGCCGGTCCACTCAAAGAGAAAATGCCATCCTGGTTGTCTAACAAGACAACTCCAGGTGTCACCATGGCGCGCTCAAAGGCTGGCCTAGCTGGCAGCTCCGTCAACCTGGCAGCTGCAGCTTGCCATGGCGCAGCCGTGGCAGTCTTGACCCTCAAATCCGAGGATCCCTCTGCCACTACACCTTCCAGTAACTCCGCAGAAGATGAAGTGACCTCCCCACTCTCACAGAGTGTTGCTGCTAGTCTGAACACTGCAGCAGGTCTTACCCCCGACGTCGCAATCATGGTTGCCGAGAACAGTGGGGCTTGACACACAGAGGTGGCTGCCCCCAACAACACACCGGCTGCACTAGCCTTGGCAGCAGGTGTCAGTGCTACACGTGTAGCTCTCCCCAATGGCATAGTAACCTCCGCCTCGGTAACAGTCGGGCGAGAACTAGGTGCCATGGATGGCGTTGACACTGCCTCCGCCAAGGTGAATGACTGAGGCAGCCTCGCCTGACGGCTTGCCTCCCCACGTTGTGGATCCAACTCCACCTCTGCACCTCGTGGCTCAGGAGCTCGTGCTGCTCCTCGAGTCACGGCTGCAGCAGACTCCACCTGCACTAGTGGTAGTGCTGCTCCGCACATGAATCCCATGCCTCCCATATCTCCTCCCTCAGGAGCAGGAGGTGGACCATCCCGCCTGGGAGCCGGTACCACCTGAGCTATAGCCATTGCAGCGAGCCTTTGCTCTAGCTGCTGAAGCAGTTGGCCATGCCTTGGTCAACACCCTGACCACCGCGTCCTTGGCTATGTTGAGCTTGCCCTTGGCCTGCACCTCGTGCCCGACCACCTCGTCCTCTCTGGGCTGGTCCACCTCGCCCCCGGCCACCATTGTTCTCTTGGAACTAGCCTGGGCGCAACTCAAGATGCAAGTCATAACACTGGGCATCTCCATGCCCATACTTGCCACAATGCCCACACTGCAACTGTGCAGGCTGTGCTTGTGCCGGCCTTCTGCCACTCTCTGGGCAATCTCTCTTGACATGGGGTCCTCCACATGTCCAACATATCACCCCTGGTTGCTGTTGGCCTGCAAAAGATGCCACGGGCCTCTGCACCTGAGGTCCCCTGTAAGCTCCATGGAACTTGGGTTGGGAAACCTTGCCCCCCTGACCACGCTGCTGGGCAGTACCTTGTGCCTGTGGGCTGGCAGCTGCGCCTCGTGCAGGCATGTCCTTGCCAAATCCAATGGTGACAACTCGCTCCTCCACCATGTTGAGCTCAATCCGCTCAGCCAGCAGAAACACATCTGTTAATGTGGGTTGGGCTGCTTGTAACAAGGTTGCATCTCGCACCCTTCTCTTGAGCTCCTTGTCCAGAATTCCATACCAAAACTGGATTGCATGAGCTTCAGTAACCCCTTGGGTCACACTTATCAAGCGCCTCATACGAGTGTACGCCTCTCGCAGGCTCTCACTGGGTTTGCGCTGGAAGTCTTGCAAACTTCGCAGCTTCTCTGTCCGTACACCTTGGTAATCAGGTGACCAATACATCCTCCACTCCTCAATCTCCGCTTCATGTCCTCGCCTGAACTCGTGGTAATCGTCCATAGGCGGGCCTTCCAAATGCTGGAACAGTCCCTTCCACGCCATGAATGGAGTGAACAGTTGTGGATTACGCATCTGCTGCAAATCACACCAGTTGTCGAACTCCTGGATAAAGTCATCCAGCTCAATTGTGCCCACAGCTCCAGAGTACCTACGAGGCCCCTTGGTAGCTCCATACATCTCCTCCATGTCGTCCCACAACAATGGCGAATGAAACTGCACACCTGTTGATGAAGCCTCCGAGTCTGTGTCTGACTCTGCACTAGTTGAGGGTGGAGGTGAAGGTGGTCTGAAACGAACACCTCGTCTGGTGAACCCACTCTCACTGCTACTGCCTATAGCCGTACTCCCCTCAGAACCCCTGGGTAACTCCGTGATGACACTCACAATGTGCACCTCCCCCACGTGACACTATAAGGCTCTATTACTAATTCTAATAGTGACACGGGTAGGCACCTGTTGCAGTTTAAGGGTCATATCCCAGTGGCTCAGGGCACCTGCACCTGCATCCACCGCAAGAACTCCTATGGTTGGGTGGTCATCAACCCAGCCTCACCATAGAAGAAACACTGGTGGTCTTGCTGGTCATCACTCCAGCCTCACCACCGACAGCATACTCTAGGATTGACCGGTGATCAAATCCGGCCTAATCCCTATGAAAGCAAGCGCCCACACAAAACCAACATGGCGCACAGTCAAGCATGCAGGTGTTGGGGGGGATCCAAACACAAGAAATCAAAGCATCAACACCCCCACACCAAAATCCAGCAGCAACGCTGATCCTGCAGAATATCCCAGCCCAAAACCCCGGACTGACTGGCCTCCACCAAGAGAGGCTTTGGCAACTACAAGTACAAGGTAATGAAAATAGTACAGAGATGGAGGGGAAGAATAGAAGCCCGACCCAGCAAGATCTAATCCTGATCTATGCTATCAACTGCCAGACTTCTCTCAAAGTGCCTCGTTCTGCATGATGGTAAGGTAGTAGAGACAAAGCAACACTCTGCTATCTCCCGCTCACTGAACACTAAAGAAAACAAAGGTAGGGTCTGATAGTCTCTCAACTCGAAAGCTTTGAGACGGTTGCGGGTGTCCTCATTGCGAATGACTGCATCTCCTTCAAACAGAACAAACTTGTCATCGCTAATGAACCCCCGCTCGTGGTTGCCTTGTGCAGAGCGTGTCCGGCTGCAACGTTGTCTGATTGCACAAACTTGTGTAGCTCCTTCTCCTCTGCTCCAGTACACCACAGCCTTGTGGCTGAACACCTTGGTCCCCGGGGCTGTCTTTGGCTGTGTTCCAAGCCTAGCTTTCACCCACTTTGGTATTTCACTTACAGCTGCAGAACTGCTGGCTCCAACAGAGTTCTGACTGTCCAAAGCGATATTGAGGCCCTCAACGCCAACTACAGCAGTCTGTTGTCTACTGCTAATGCCTGACTCCCAGTATGCAATCAACTCGTCCAATTGTTCTCCACTCAAATCAGTCTGAGTTCCTTGGGAAACATAAATCCTGTCCCCTTGTGTGCATAGGCTAAGAGAGAAGACCTGCCTTTCAATTACGTCCTCATTTCCCCCAGCCATACAAGGAGGACATCCACAGATTTGTCTCTCAAATAGACCAGAACAGGTTCTAGAAACAGAATTGTGGATCTTTCACAGCACACTCACACTCTAAAAATTCCATAGATTTTTAGCAGAGTCCCAAAAACAAAAACCAGGTCTAGCTAGGTAGATATCCCCTTTCTGCAGCTATCCCCCCAAAAACTGAGTCAAACGGAGCTCATTTGACAAAGATATGACCAACCAGGCTCTTTAAACCTAACACATTTTTCTTTTCTTTCCTTTTTAAAAAAATAAAATAAGACAACAAATACAAAGAAAACTCTTTTAAAATAAAAATAAAAATACTTGTCTTGGTTCCTGTTCCCTGGTTATCTACAGGTTCCCGAGGCCGTTCCCCTCACACTGTGAGCACACTACTGCCCCATTCCGGTGCAGTTCGAGCATAGAATGCTGTCGACTTTGCTGGACTGTGGTGTCTGGACGCACACACGCCCCCGACCTGTTCTACACTGCGGAGGACCACCATCACCGCATTCCGAGCGCACTCCACAGCAGCAATCTTCCGTGAGAGAGAGAGAGCTATGGCGGGACTTACAACAACAGCACAGGGCATCACAGCGTCCTTGACATCAGCGGCATGGTGTTGGTGTCCTCAGGTGCAGCTCACAATAAGGCCGATCTCGCATGGAGCAACCTCCTCTGCAAATGCTGCTCGGCTGCCCTAATGGATCATGCATCAATCCTTTCAGTCCTCATCAATCCTCTAGTTTGTGCAGGTTTTGATACGGTTTGCTTCAATAATGGCTGCCTGTGCTGCATCTTCCTGGGTGGCCACTGGCATTCCCACTCTGTCCGGAAGCAAGAAGATTGCAAGAGTGGCCTCCGTCCAGGCTTGCTTCTCCGGCCTGCGATCTGGCAACCGACTGGATTCCTTGGCAGTGCCTTCAGTGTTGGTGATGGGTCTCGTGCACCGGTCAAGCATGTCCCTCCCTATGCTTCATTCTTTCTCTTTTCGCAGGTTACAACTATATCTCCCTTTAATCCTCTCGCACGGTTGGGCAGAGAGCTGAGGCAGCTTCTTCTTCAAGAAATGTTATCTCAATCACAATTTGGGTCGTTCGACAGAGTATCCGAGTTGGCTTGTACATCTTTGAAGCCTTCCTCCTCTTCACAGGCCGCTTCGAGTGCTCTCGGTTTGCAGCACCTTCTTCCTATCTCTTCTTCCTATCAGCCAGCCCAAACTGCACTTTACACCGTCAACTCCCGTAGTTCAACTCCAGCATATATCTCCTCCAAAATTCAACATTGCTGATTCACCTCTGGCCCAGGCAGTAACAGGCCCAGCCCATACGTTGCTCGCCAGGCCAGGCCACCACCTGCGCATCACCAACGCCCCCACATAGGGCCCTACTGCAGCAGCAAACAACGTCGCCAATGAGTAATCACACAGTGCAATCGTCGACACCACACCAGGGACAACACCAACCTTGCTCACTCCTCGAACACCAGCTCGCCCAAACGTCTATCAGGCACCTCGTGTGTGCAAAGCATGGCCACATCCATCAGCTGCAGCAGCAGCTTGTTAATACATGTGGTCTTCAGCAGGTTCACATCAAGAACTTGCCTGGCCAGCTCTGGCTTCGCCAATGCTTGCCGCACCCACTGTGAGCTGTTCACGCCCTCACTGACCAGAACGAAGGCTGCTTCCTCGCAGTATAGCTCCGTCCCGCCCCTGCGGCCTCATGCCAGAACCAACGCTATCCTTACCAGTGGAAAGACACCAGTTCTTTGCCCCTGCTTGACATGCAGCCTGCCTCCATGGACCATCTATATACCCAGAAACCAGAGATGATCGAAACCTGCATGTTTCTTTTTGTTTTGTTTTTTTTTTTTTTTAAGCTTCTCAAACTAAGCATTACTTCACAGAGGTAATCATACAAGTGCTAACCCTCAACTCCTACCTTGCACTCACAAGTAAGAAGTCATCTCTCTCGAGTGATAAGAAAACCCAAGAACACACTGTTGACACAAAACATGAAAACCAAACCATCACTCTTAGAAATAGTAGTCGAGCCAGGGGCACCCCAAGCTATGGGGACTCCACCCCACAACAACCTACACTCCCATCATGAGTACACTCAGATCTAAACGCATGCAGGAGCTCGGTCGCGCAGGCTCAACTCGAGAGAGATGAGCTGCGCGACTGCCGCTCTTGTGAAGATAAGACGGACCAGGTGTCAAATTAAACTTGACACCTGATTTAACACTTGACCTAAATCCAAGTGTTAAATACAAATAACTAGCTGTTTTCACACTGTGCTTATTTAACTTGACACCCTTAACGACCTCAGGGAGGTCGGTCGGGCGTCGCTACCCCCCCCAATTGCTGTAGTGTTTCTTATAAGAAGAGATTATAGATTTATATGGCCCCCCTGAGGTCATACTAACGAATGATGACATGGAATGGGTGGGGGGATTTTCTTTGACACGTGAAGATCTTGGCATCAGGCATGTGAGGAAGGGTTCTGAACATGGAGGTGTTGTCAAATGGGTAATGGAGACTTTGCACACGGGGATAGTTGCCCTGGATGAGTTACTGGAGTAGAGTGGGATGAGGGCCTTTGTATAACTGTCATGAAGCACCAAATGTCTATGCAATGCAGGGACAATCCTCTTTTTTCCCTTCCATCCAACGACGCTACCGCGTGAGCGTGTGAGCGTACGCTCACACAATGATGACGTGGCGTGAGCCTACGCTCACGCTGCTGACATGGCGCTGATGCTGACGTGGCGTGAGCCTGGTCCAGGTCATGCCACGTCACCACAAAGAAGGTGGGCCTATAACCGTGGAGCCCCCAACTGCTGATTTCACCACATGAAGGTGAAACGGATGAAGGGTTTTGGGCTTCTGGAGTTCAACCTTCTGTTAACAGGAGCTTCATTTCGTAGAACTGAAATGAACCTCGTGTCGACACAAGGGGGATTTGGAGAACTTCAACAAAACCTCGTGTTAACACAAGGTTGTTTTCCTGGAACAAAAATGAACTTCGTGTTGACACGATGTTGTTTTCTGAGAACTAAAATCATCCTTGTGTCAACACAAGGAGGATTTGGAGAACTTCAAGTAAACCTCGTGTTGAGACGAGGTTGATTTGATCATCTGTCTATCTGAAGGTAGTTTCTTGTGTTTGCTAATGAAAAGAGAATGACAAACCAATGCGACAAATGCATTGACCCACGCATAGCAAAGATGTTAGACGTCATACATTGAGAGTCACTGGACTTGAACAGTCATTCCATTACAAGTTGTAGTCAAGGAAAACACCGATTTTTATGGGCTTGTATCCCGCTGTAGAAGTGTGTTGACTTCGTTGAAACTCATAGTGGCTTGGTGAATGAAGAAGTCGCGCTTTGGATCACAAACCATCCTTCTCAAGAAGACGAAGTAAAGGTGTTTGCACGGTATGAACTTCCCTCTCTTTCCCAAACTACTTGAAAGCATACCAACAAAATCTGGACATGTACAATTGGGAAAATTGGAAACAGTGATTTCGTACGTCCTGTCCTGCAGCGCAGATGCGGATGAGATCATGGTGAAGACCCGACCATACCCTGGATCAGGCACTTCCATTGTTCCCGCAACACGAGCGTGAAGCATTCTGGCGGACTCAATTTTGCCGTAGTGTTCTGCGGTTGGAGGGAATCGTCGAACAAGCTTCCCGTTCCGTCTGGTTGGCCACAAGTGAGCGTCAGGCGGAGGTACCCGTGAACCGCTTCCACTTGAAGCACCTTCACGTGCAATGGAATGTCTGGCTAGGGAGAAACCCGCCTCTTCCAGCATTGCAATCTCTCGGTGAGTGAGACCTGTGCCCATCTTCACAGGCCACACGGTTGGTGGAGTAGGCTTCCTTACCACGGAAGGCCTCACTGTACCATGCACACATCTCCCACAATCGTCAGCGCAGAACCAGAACTTGTGGTTCTTTGCCTCGCCTTGTCCGTAAGGGAGAAACAAACCCGTGAATGTAGGAGCTGCAGTGCGTTCTTTCCCTCTGGAGATTAATGATGTACATTTTTCATGATTGGTGGCCCTGATCGCCGCGCATTTCACACGAGATCCAGCACTTGTGCGTTCTATATGCCAAACCTCGTCCAAGCCCATGGACTCGATTATATGCGGCACCACGTTCTGGTCTTCAACCATTGCAGTGACAATGCTTGATGCAGGGGTCCGGTCTGGGCCAGAGTAGCCCTCACCTGTGGATGTTCCGCAATTCCATCTCTGATCCAAGGGAACACGTGGCGTCGAGAAGTTCACCCTGTCCGGCCTATGGGAATCTGCATCCGATCCGGGAGGGGTGTCCAATTTCCGTTTGCAAGACCCGAATCTCTCTTCGCCTTCCAGATGGGGAACTCTTCCCACGAGAGGGGTGCCATCTGCACATATGCTCACTGCCCGCGCTATTTTGCTGGGATCCCCTGATCTTCCAGCTGCCCGCAACATCAACTCGCTCCTGTCCGGACCTTTGCCACCAAGGCCACCCCTCAAGAATGACCTATATCTGGTTTGCTGCTGCAGAGCACGAATGAGGTCATCGGCCGTCGCCGCATACAAATCTCTCCTTTTTTGCCGGATTGCTGCAACCAGGCATTGTGCACTGTCTCTGCAAGATTGCAAGAAGGCATGTCCGCCATCTCCTCAATGGACATATGCTGCAAGGAAAAAAAACAGAAAGCCGATATTAGGATTGGACCCTGAAAGATATATCCGAAGCACCCAAACGAAGGTGAATACAAACCACTCACCGTTGTCATGGCCGCTCCCCACTGTCGGTAACGGAAGTGCCAAAATGCGAACCAGTCTTGCAGTGCCCTCATGCTGTCCTCCGATGCCGCTCCAGATGAGTACCACCAGGCACGAATTGTCTGGAACAATGTATTCGCTTCCCCCATAGTTTTGGCGTCCTTGTACTGGTTGCACAGTTGGCGATGCATAGTCTGCATATCTGGCTTGATGTATGTCTTTGTGTGTTTGTCCAGGGATTGTGTCCAATGGAAAAGACATGTACGTTCTCTTCCAGGCATTGGCACTTTTGGGTCTCCCGTCCCGAACACAATGCGGACAGCGTTGAAGTTAGCTTGAGCACTATCGGCCATGAAACCAACGAAATTGGGAGATGGGAGACCATTGGAGGCCATAACTCGAATGAGAGCTTCCCACATGAGCTGTTGTGAATCTGTGTCCTCTGACTGCATGTCACACACTGCAATTGTCATGACCCGCTGGTACACAGGGTCGTAAACATGACATGCCATTGTGGTCCAGTCTTTAACCCTCTTGACATGATCGAACATAAGGAAGCAGTTGCCAAGATCACCACCCTTCTGCATACGTTTAACCAGGCTGACCCCGCTGCCCTCACCTTTTGTGGACATTTTGAACAAGAACACTTTCCTGGCTCCTTGTCCCGGGAAAACGCTGTCTTGGATGTAGTCATACATGCTCCTTTTCTTCAAATCCATAATATTGTCCATATAACCTCGGCTCCCAGAGCCCATTCTTAAAGCGTTCACCTGATTCCTAATGTTTGGAGAAGTCAAAGTTGAGAAATGGTCCATAACAGTGTCCAAAGCCGATCCCTCCAGTATTCCTCCAACCGAATTTGATGCACACAGAATACGGCTTTCCAGAAAGGACTTGCTCGCCCCCATGGCAATTGCAGATGTGGTTCCAGTTGGATTGGTATCCAACTCTTGCCTTATCAGACGCGAGACTGTGTCAACGCTCTCCCTATAATCCCCCTTGGACACAGGGTGGTTGTGAAAACCGAAATGGACACAGGCTCTAGTCAGGGTTTTGAATCGATGCACCACATAATACATTCTGGCGCCACACAAAGCAAGGCAGCAAGGTGGTACCCTACAGAACTTGCACACAAAAGTGTTACTGTATGGTGGTGTCACCCCAGGCTTGAATGGATTCTCACTGACACCATCCCATTCGCTTTGGTTTTGCACACCTGACAATGCGAAGTGTCTGCATTTCATGTTCTCGCATTTCAGGTGCCCATTACAGACTGTTCGCCTGAATATGAGTTTGTCGTTGTTGTGAATATTGGAGGTTTTTGTGCGGCACCAAGGGTGCCCATCGTGCTTTTTGTCCATTCCTTCCAGGAGACTAGAAATGCCCCCCAAGCGACCAGGAGGAGGCAGCTCGAAAACAGTATTACCATCAAAAGATTCCGGCAAGAATGCCACCCTCTGAATATTGAAAGTGCTCCAGTCTATCCCCCTCAACTCACTCTTGAATCCTGCCATCCCTCCCATGGCTTTCAGTTTAGGAATGACACTGGTGATCTCCTCCACATCTGCTTCTACAGGTGGACATGGCTGATCCACGGGCGGTATTGCACATGTGTCATCGGAGGATGAGTCCGAAAGCTCAACTACAGTGTTAACGGTACTCGTCTCCTTCTTGACAACCACGGGTGTTTTCTCCTGGGCCACGCCGTGCCAGGAGTAACGAAAGATCCTGCAGACTGTCTCAGAGGGGCACTGAGCACCCTGTATCTGCCTGGAGGCACTCTCCATTGTGTGGCTGGTGCAGTATGCGAAGGTTTCTGGAACACGTACTTGAGCAGTTTTCCATTGGCATCGTACACTTCCCTTTGAAGGAATAGAGTTCCATTTTCCAACCGAAACTGCGTTGCGAGGACGTGTTCATGCACCAGCGCAAAACCATCATCTTCCACCTCGTAAGAAAATGGCACAGGGTGGTCCTCACTGAAGAAGTCCGCGTCAAGGGAGCCCATGGCCTGGGAGGCCATATGTCGATGTTGCTTCAGAAAGTAGAGTTCACAGTCCGACGGTGCTTGTGAATGCAAATTGTGTGGGAGCGGAGTTTTTGGCGTCCTCACAGAGAATTGCAGGTATCGCTCCGGCTTGCAGATCTCCTAACGCGGGTTTCCACTTCTGTGAAATGTCTCCCCATGCAAACCAAGCGCATGGTCACAGAGTGCCCAAATACGGAGTATTAATGTCAGCCCTAATCCTAGAATCCAACTGTTTTTTCACAAGTGCCCCACCAGTGCATTCGTTGACAGATTGACTGACAGAGCCGCCGTTTGGTTGTCATGTCAGAGAGGCCAGAAGAGATGCCCATTTCCATTTAATTTTAACGGCACCTGCACCGCTGTACAACTGTACATACTTGACATTCCTCTGGAACATGCCAGAATAATGAACTTTTTCAGATGGGAGGTGATTAGACCCCAACGGTTTTTGAATGGATGAGGATCCAATGATCTCCGCCGATATTTCATAACGATTAGATGGACACGTGTTCGCCATGCATGTGGAATGAGTCAGTGGCGCACTGAACGTTGCGAGCGAACATCTTGGCGTTGAAGGCCTTGCGATGAACCTCCCATAGTCCTCTTTTTTCCCTCTTCTCGTTATTGTCTTTGCAACCCTGGATTCTGCAGAGACGGTGACCCCATTCCGAGGGAGAAGCAAGCGTCGAAGAACACTTTATTTCACATCAAAGAAGCAAAGGGCACGCGCTAAGGAGAGGATGAGGAAGGCGAGACGGGAACTTAGAATGGGAGAAGAAACATCCGGCGTAGAGGAAGACGAAGGGCAAAACAGGATTCTGCAACCGCAGTGTGGAGAGGAAGGTCTTGAAGTGATCCCGGAGGCGACCGATGAGCAACCTCCAATAGAAGGGGGGGAGGACGAGGAAGTGAGCTGGGCTCGGGAGGAAGCACTGCGAGTAGAGAAACAGGTCTTCAAAGAGCAGGGAGAACAAACGGACGCGGAAACGATGCCGTCTGCCCTTGTTTCGCACCATCGGGACCTCCTTGGAAGCATGCTACCTCCAGACGAAATGGAAAGATTGAATGCGTCAGGAGCATCATCAAGTGCAAAGAAGAAACCGGAGGTGGCTATGAACTCTCTTTCTCTCTCTCTGATTCTTTCTGGTTCTTGCTAAGCATTGAGGTCGACATCAACCTTGCGTCAACGCAAGGTTGAAGTCGACCTCCCAAGTGTATATATTGGGCATCAAAACAGTGCAGATGCTGCTCTACAATCAAGCTAGACAGACATGGATGCTTGCGACGCATCATCAAGTTCGAAGAAGAAGAAGAGACAGCAATCTCCTTTTCCTGTAGCTTTTGTGTTTGTTCAACACCGATCCGAGAGCTCGCAATCAACCTTGCGTCAACGCAAGGTTGATGCCTACCTCCATGGTGTATGATAGAACTTCTAGTGAAACGAACAGATGCCGCACATGAATCAACATTGCGTTGACGCAAGGCTGGTTTTGATGATTTTTTTGTTCAATGGAGGCGTCCGATCTCTCATATCCTGAAATGTAAGGTAGGGAAAGTTGATTAGTTGAAGCTCCCAAAAGAACCCTGCGTCAACGCAAAGCATTTTTTTGCTTGAAAAGTCTTTCCTGTATGCTTTTCAGTCTAAACTACATCCCCATCAATCAACCTTGCGTCAAAGCAATGTTGATCCATGGGTGCTCAATCTGTCACTCACAGATAATTCATTCTGTGCAGAGGAAAAGAAAAAGGAAATCCGAGGGGGAAGATTTGGCCGCGTCAGAAGGTGAAGGTGAGGAAGATGCATTGGAGGGAAACTATGAAGACAAGGCCGAGGAGATAATTGGTGGGCAAAAAGTGAACTCGTCGAAGGTGATTCTGTCGATGGAGGTTCCGGGCGGAAACCTGGTCATTCCGCTGTGCAGGATGATCTCCATGCCCGCTGTTCGACCGGCTTTGAGGAATGATATAACGAAGTTGAAGAACGACTTTGTTCACGGCTATGTCAAGGGATCAGCAGTGTTCTACGTATCCACTATGAACACGAAAGGAGAGGAGTGTCTTGTAACAGAGGACATTGAGCAAGGTTGGGATGCATGCTGGCGGGATGTAAACAGGGAGTTCGAGTTCAAGCTGTCCAAAAAGGCCTCCACAAAAGCATTCATGGGAAAGATGTTTTTTGTCTGGGATGGGAACCACAGACTGCTTGCCTGGATGGATTACATTTCAAGCTTGCACTCGGACGACATCGAATGGCACTGGAGCGTGGTTTCCATGGTTCTCGATCACAAAGGACGTGTCACGCAGCTCTTGACAGCCATGCACGACATAAACAAGTAAGTTTCCAACTTTGTGTCTGTTACTTGTTTCGACAATTTGAAATCATCTTATGAGTTGAAGGTTTTTCCAGGTCCAATGAAACATCTCATGTGACGACCAATCTGTGCCACACTCTATTCCGCATCCAGAAGGTAGGGCTGATGCCACTGGAGTCATTCACGAACGTGCTCAGTCCTCAGCAGATGAAGAGGTGTGCTGAGAAGAAGACAAGCACATGGTACAGCTTGACAAGGGAGGCTTTTCTTGAGTACATGTACACTGTAAGCTTTTTGACACCTTTTGCCTGTTAATACTGCAAATTTTGTGATGAAATTGCAGTCTTTGATTCTTTTTACCTGTTATGTATGCAGCAAGAAATAGCAGAAACTGGATTGAAGGCGAAAGCAGAGTACTATGATTCCCACACAGAAGAGCAGCGGTCTGCAACTGGGCTTGAGGACATGATGAAGTTCGAGATGAAAAATCAAAGGAAGAACCTCATGAGTGCATTCGACAAACAGATCCGGATAGCAGACCCAGGTCTTGGCACGGAATTTCTGGAACAGGTGAAAGCACACTATGATAAGTATGGCTCCAAGCCAGAAATGACTCAAGAGAAACTACATCGCCTTTCCATTTCAATGGTGGACAATGCAACCAAAATCAGGTGGTTGGAGATATGGAATTCGGATCCTCTTGTGAGAGACACGAACATGTTCCCAACTCCAGAGAGGGACCCGAAGACACAAGCAATAAGAGTTGTTAGCGACCACACATTCGACCAGTGGCTACACAAAGCCACATTCTGGAGCCAGGTAAGGTTTGAACCAAACCATTTTCAGACATTTTTGATGCTCCGTAACCTCTCGAAAATTCTTACGAGCTTTCTTGTTGCAGTTAGAAAAACGTGCAGTGGCTGCACTTGCTGAGTCGATGGCAGACTACAAAATCCAGATGGCTTGCCCCCGGATCACACTGGAGGCCTATATCAGGAGATGGAAGCTCGCTGTCTGGAACAACTGCTTCTTCAGGGAGTTTGAGAAAGAGAAAGGAATCTCCAGGTCTTACGAATTCAAAAACCAGTACAACAGCGAGCAAGCAATGAAGCGAGTGTTGTACAGGTGTGACCTCCTTGAATCAAAATTGGTGCTTGAAGGGCATGTTTCTGCAATCTTGTGTCGTTCTTTCCATAAGGAATTGCGAATTTGCAGTGCTTTGCGAGATCTCTGAGGGCTCTGCATGTGCAGTCGAGCAACATTGCGTTAACGCAAGGTTGTTTCCCATTGTCCTGGTTTCACTTACCTATACCTGGGTATCCCATAATGCCGTTTTTCTGAATGTGAAAGGGATAAACTGACTGGAAAATCAGCCTTGCGTCAACGCAAGGTTGATGAAGTGTCAGGCTATGTAGCTTTTCCTGTGGTTTTGGGCAGTTCAAATCCAGTTCCAATGCTGCCAAGATGAACATAAGTCTGTTTTGAGTCGGTTTGAAATGCTATTTTCAACTTTAACTGTACCAACAAACAGACTTGCGTTGACGCAAGGTTGTTTGGCGGTATGGATTGCTGGAAATTTCCCGCAGCCATCCACCTATTTCAATACAATTGTAGGAAACTTATGATTATCAGATACCATTGACATGTGTTTCAACACTCTCAACCCTAAAACAACCTTGCGTTGAAGCAATGTTGAATTGCGCTTCTCATTCGTTGTCTCTATCAATACAACATTATCATTTGGTGTTCCCCATTTCTGCTAGAATGAACATTGCGTCAACGCAAGGTTAATTCGGGATTTCAAAAGTAGAATTCTCAGTGTTGCATTCCTGCATTTCAATATCTTTTTCCGGATGTGTGTTCTTTTCGTTTTCTGATCGAATGACTGTCTGGGTTTTTTGTATGTGATTCAGGTATATGTATCATATCCTCATACCGGGAAAGTACCTTAGCGATGACCCAGACTTCATCTATTCATGGGCTGACCCCTCCAATGACAAGACAATGTACACGGCTGGTATTGCCAAAGACTGGAGCAGGGCGCACTTCCGAGACTGTGGGTGGTACCTCGACCTGCCAAAACAGGACACCCCATTCGATGAAGTTGTTTTGAGAAACCTGAACGACAATGCCGCAGCGATTGCCCCATTGGCTGAGAAAGACATCCAGGACAGAATCATTTCGGCTCTGGCTGCAAAAGAGCCCGAGAAAACTGCTACTCCAAAACGAAAGGGGAAGGTTGTCGGGGATCCGAAGGGGAAGGGGAAAAGTGCAGCTCCGCAAGGACAGGGACCGTCAGAGGTTCCTGAAAGACAGCCTTCTCCCGCAAGGAGGGATAGGAGAACTTCAAAGTCCAGGGAGCAAGTTTTCGAGGCGAGAGAACATCCCTCCAGGGTTTTGGGCCAGTTCAATCGTAAGGTGCTGAATGAAAGTTTTCTTTCAATGATGGAGTCGAGGAAGTCCACATTCAAAGGGGTGCCCTCGAAATCGTGGGACATGCTTGTTTCGTTCCTCACTCAGGTGAAAACTTATGTCTAAACTGTTGTATGAATAATTGTGTTTGGCAGCTTGTTGTGGCTTGTCCAGGGGATTGATCTCCTGTTAGATTTGGATTGGGCTTCTTACAATGTCTCATGTTTTTGGCTGTAGGTCACAAAAAGTCCGGAATGTGTGAATGGAGTTCAACAGGCATACGCGACTGACCTTGTGGTGCTGGACATTCCTGACGGTTTTCCTGTCCCTGATGTGTTTCCTTCCAATTCGACCCCGACTTGGAACAAATCGGATTCTCGTTACTGGCAGTGGGCTTTCTCGTTCAGCAACAAGTTCCTTTCGGACTCGGGGCTCTTCTTCTCATGCAGTCAAAGGACATGTCGGCTCGAAGAACTCTTTTCAGCTACATGAAAGCTTCCGGGTTTCGTGTCATCAAAACTTGGACATGCATCAATACTCTGCCTCTTACGAAGGGCGAGTTCCCGGGGCAGAAAGTGAGTTGGTTCCTTTCAATTGATGTTTCGTGGTTTTCCGGTAAATCAAAATGGTGGGTTATGTCTTCTGTCTCATTCTGTCTTCGTGATTAATGACAGACACGAGTGTTCGAAGCTTTGTGCCTGGTGAGGCGGACGGACACTCTTCCTGCTGGTGTTGCTGAGTTTCAGTTGAGGGACCTTGCAGCTCACATTGACCCCACCTGCGAGCCTGTGGAGGATGATGTTATCTTCAATTACGTCGACTCGGGTCGGACTATGAAAAGGTCGAATGGTGTCCCTTGGAGAGGTGCACGGGAGAAATCTCCAGCTTTCATGCAGACTTTGGTGGAGACATGCAGCCGTCATGGTGGACGAGTGGTTGACTTGTCTATGGGCACAGGTGGGGCCCTTCACATTGTGTTTGACATATGGGCAGTGACCTTAGGGAAACCCTTTTTATTTCTCGTTCTTCTTGGATTTGCAGGAGCATGTTTTCATGCTTGCACGCAAGGCACTTCTTTAGGTTCAAGTACCGAGGCTCAAGCGATTCGTGGCTTTTGCGTCCATCTACTCAAACTGTTTTCAGGTTCCTTTGCGCGAGCCCGTAGTACAGTTGACGGGATCCTAAACGGGTCTTCGATGCGGAATGAAGTAAATGATTGTGTGTTGGAATGAATATACTGCCTTTGCCCAAAAAATGTTTGCTTTAATATTCGTTCTCTAGTGGACGACTCCTCATGATCCAAAGTCATGACCTCAAGCATAATTCATCCGCAAACCTGCCATTTCGGTCTCCGGCCACAAAGAATATTCATGTGGGGGCCTGAAGAGGGATAAAATTAAGGACATAGGCGAACAGCTGATCCGCGGTAATAGGGGGGTAGCCACGGAATTACGCCTGAACACGTGGAAGCTTGCCCTGACTGGCGTGAGCCTAGCCAGCTCACAGCACACGGCTCACTGGCCAGGCTCACTCGCAAGCATTCCCCCCTTCCATCTGATCCAAGAGAGCATGAAGATGATGCAGGTCTGAGCTATCTTATGCGATTGTCAGCCAGTGAGGATGGGGAAACGACATACCCCATCTTCCAATCTGGTGAAATTAAAGATGAGGAGCAATCAGGTCCTGAACTGTGTCCCAGTGGGGAAGCACAAATGCGTCTAAGTCAGCACAAAGACAGCAGGGATGTTGTCATTTAAAATGGGAGGCCAAAACCTAGTGGTGCAATTTCTTGTGCCCTGTTTTTCAATTGTCCTTTCTTAGCACTTAGAGGCCAGTAGCCTGGGTGCAATTTTTGGCTGTCTCTTAATGAAACTTTTTGTTGTTGCTGATGAAATTGCGGGTTTGTCATCCAATGCACTTTTCTAGATGAGAACTTATATGTGGCTGGATTCCACTCCTTCACATGACACTCGGGCTATCAGTCTAGAGCTTCTAGCTGCTCAAGAGGGAGAGTCATCACAGTGGGCTTCAAGCACGAGGTTGTGCGCTTAAGGGTTTTGAAGAAGTGTTTTGGCGCTTTCTTTATATTCGTCGGTAGCATTTAGAGCCTGAGGGGCTGCATCCTGTTTTGTGTCAGCAATGGTGTCTGGCGTGAATCAGATGAGCTGGGATGGGGGCAGTCAGCAGCAAGCGATGGCGGTGAGGAATTATGAGCGGGATAGAGCTCCAGGGACATACATGAAATGGTGGCACCGGATTGTGGCACTTACAATCCACTCGACTTCTCGTGGAATAGAGACAAGAGAGGATGGGGAGTTGTGGGTGATCATGAAAGGGATGATAATAGAGGAGGAGTGATTCAGCTGTAGGGAGGACACTCTCCTAGTTTTTGATTTTGTCTTGGGCATGTGAGAGAGCGGTAATATGGAGGTTAAGTCGTAGGTGGATGCATTGGATAAGGTGACAAGTAGGATGGGCTGACTCTGCCCAAATCTGAGAGGAGGAGGAAGATGATGTCTGGACCTGGATTCTACCCACTGCAAATAGGCAATGGGCATCACATTCTCTATTTTGAGTTTCCAATGCATGCACACTTGGGAGATTTCTACAGTGTTCCACTTTCTGTAGTTACATGATAGAAGAAATTGCTAGCTCACACCTTAGAGCTGCTGGTGATGGGTAGGTGTTATTATTTTGATTCCTAGATGTTCTTGGGATGCAGTCAGCAGATGTGTGACGTTAGGGTGCTGGACCAGCTTCTGTTGAGTCTACTTGAAGGAAAGGCAAATGAGGGAAGTATAAGAGGATGAGTGAGAAGAGAAAAAGGGAGAGGTCTGGAGAAATAGAGGCTGAATGCATCATGTGGCCTCATGGTGAGAAGGGAAATAATGTGTGCTAGTGAATGATGACATCTCATGGGAATGTACCCCTTCATGGTGATTTTGCCGAACCAATGACAAGCTACTGGTATATGCAATTGCTTTCCGTCGATTTAAACTGACCGAGCCTGTTTCCTTTTCTCTTCCGCTGCAGGGCAGCAAGTATCGGGTATAAATGCGATATCTTAACCAACTCTAGTGCTGTGATATGTTGTGTTAGACTGTGGTAGGTTGTGATGGCTGTGTGGACACATGTGTTCTCTGCTATGGCCATACACATTCGGCTTTATGATTCATGTTTCCTTACTTTAATTGAATCCTCTAATTCCATTCTCCTTCCCCATTCAGTTCTCATGGTAGGTAATAAGAATTCCACTGGAAGTAAAGCTTCCATACCATAAACTAATTGGAATGGTGTATACTTGGTGGTGACTTTATATGAAGTCATGTATGACCACAAAGCTGTCAACAGCTTTGTATCCCCAGTCTGTCTGTTTTGCGTTGACTATCTTAGCCAAGATGGTGCATAGTTATTTGTTGGTGGCCTCTGCCTGCCCATTGCCTTGTGGGTAATAGGTCGTACTCTTCCTGTGCACAATCATGAACTCCTTAGTCAATAGTTCAATGGTCTCATTAATGAAATGACTTCCCTGGTCACTGATAATTCCAGGGACAGCCAAATCTTGTTGAGAATGTTCTCATATAGGAACCTTGCTGTGGACTTAGTTGTGTTGTCCCTCAGAGCTTAGCTTCCACCATTTTGGGGATAATCAGGGCTGGTGATTATATACTTGTTCGTATGTAGTTCCTGGCTGGTGGATAATGGTCCAACAAAGTCTAATCCCCATTTCTGGATGGTTCAGTAGGCATCGTAGGATGCAAAGCCATCTTCCTAGATCTTTGCAAAGGTCCTAGCCTCTGACACTCATCACATTCTTGCAAACTGGTACATCCTTGAATAAAGTACACCATGGACCTCTTCCCCCTTTTCCAGGTCTGCCCCACACTCCCTTTGCACCAGTAACCTGCAAATAGTATTTTTCCTACTGGTAGTCTCTTCTCCAAATGACCCAGCCACTCCTTTATGAACTTCTTCCAAAACTTTATTTACCTCATGGTGGTACAAGCATCGTTTAAAGAACTCCATCAGGTCCTAGCTTATACAATCTTCCACCTATCATAGTGTATGGTAATGCCTTGATAGCTATTCTTTTCCTCTGCCTTCCCATAACTGGGTGGGGCACTGACCATGAGTAAGGTGTTCTGATTGCCACTGCCAATCCACCAATCATCTGCTCCCTGCACCTCACGTTGAATAAACTGGCATCAGGTAGTTGATCCTATTTCCTGTGGCGGGCTCTCCTTTGAAAGGCTGACAGTGATCCGCCAACAAGATGCAAACGTCCGGCCTGTAAAAACTTCAAATTCAAACTCGTGGCCCCGATAATCAACCATCTTGCTAATCATGCTGCACTTAGCAACCATCTTGCTATCATGCCACTTATCAAAGGCTGTTCACCCGATAAATCAAAGCCTGATGATCCACATAAAACATAAACTTCCTTCCCAATAGATAATGCCTGAATTTCTTGACTGCATAAATCATTGCCAAAACTTCTCTTTCAGTAATGTTATAGTTCCACTGTTCAACAATCTGCTAGCATAGTACACAGGTGAATATGTTTCCTGTGACATTTGGGCTAACACAGCCCCCAATGCTTCTCCCGAGGCATCACAGTGTACATGAAAATACCACATGCCAGTGAGGGTTAATCAACACAGGTGTATAGTGTTACTGACATTATAAGTGCCTCAAATGCCTGTTGGAATTCAGTTGTCTATGCAAACACTGCATCCTTCTTCAAAAGCTTGCTCAATGATGCTGCCATCTATGCATACCGCCTGACAAACCTTCTGTAGTAGCTGGTTTCTCCAAGTAATCTCCTTAGAGCCTTAACATTTACTGGTGGTGGGGATGCTTTAATGGCCTCAGTCTTTCTAGGATCCACAAGCAGTTCCTTCTTACACACATGTGTCCCAGAAGTACCCATGAGTTCACACAGAAAAATACACTTTTCTGGATTCAGACCAAGACCTCTCATCCTGCATCTGGCCAAACATAACTCCAACTTCTGCAAGTGTTCATCTTAGAGCTGTACACATCCAGAGTGTACAACAATATCATCTATGAATACAGCAGCACATCCATGACGTTTTTTTTTTCCTCGACCTTCATGGAGATGCGAGTATAGTGTTTGTTCGGATAATACCCGTGCGCAAGCTTCCGCGTAAACCGGCAAGCGGTTGGGATCTAGGGGGGCTCGGGGGGGACATGTAGTATCCTTGGAAACCGAAAGGCGTCTGCTGATTCGATGACTGGTGCTGAACTCTGCAAAGCAAGAAGAGGAATGGTGGTAGATGTTAACATCCAGATATAGACAACGAAAGCCACTATTTCTCGAATAGGAACGACACAAGGAAATGCAACATATTTTGCACGACTACACAAGAACTTACTCACACTCAAAATCGGAGTCAAGTCCACGTCCAGGATCCTCGTCAGGCGCTTCGGGCTCCTCTAGAAGTCCCTCTGTGGATGGGCAGAAGTAGTGCCCGACTCAAGCTGACGAAGCTCGCTTGAGAAGAGCTCCGTATCAGCTTCCATGCCGAAGAAGTGCCTTCCGGCGAATCATCCAAATACTCATGGAAAGATTCACTTGTCACTCTCTGGAAAAGTTGCTAGTGCATTACAAAGTCCAAAAGGCATGACTTTGTATGCATAAGCACCCCAGTCTGTGATGAAAGCAGTCTTTCCGTGGTCTTCTTCAGCTACTTGTACTTGGTTATACCCACTGAAGCCATCCATGAATGAGTACATCTCATGGTTTGCCACAGTGTCCAGTACAGCTTCTGTGAATGGCAAAGAAAAGGGATATTTCTTTGTACAATCATTCAACTTCTTATAGTTCACACAAACTCTCAGTTTGCCATTCTTCTTGGGAACTATTACAATGGGTGATAGCCAAGTTGTATACTCTATCGGGTATATGAACCTAGCCTCAGCCAACTTCTTAATCTCCTCCCCAAATTCTGTGCATAGTTGATTCATCCTGTACCTTGCCTGTTTGATTGGTACTGACCCTGGTTCCAGTTCAATCTTATGCTGGTAGATCTCAGGTGGTATCCCTTTCAGATCTTCATAGCTCCAAGCAAATACATCTTTGTATTTGATAAACAGGCTCTTAGCTTCCTCAAAGAATTTTGGCTCCAAGTCAGGCCCAACTTTAACCATTCTTGGTTCCTCCTCAGTTCCCACATTCACTTCTCTCACCTGCTCTTCAGCCGTGATTGTCCATCCAACCACTACTTCATCCTGTAAACTCACAGTGGCTGGTTCCTCTAGGATTTCTATTTCTCCCTCTCTTTCTTCATAGAAGCAACTCAGGCCTCCCAATTGCATTTCTCCAACCTGCTCCCACTATGGGTGTGCAGCAAACAGTGTAGCTTCCTACTCCTCATCAAGCCCTCCCCTCCAGTCATACTCTCTGACTCCACGAGGTCTCCATGTAGCAGGTAGCCTATCAGATCTCTTAGTGGTGATCTGTATCTTGTGCTCCCCATCATGCACAGTCAGTAACTGGGAATTCCAGTCATGGAATACTCTGGCCTGTTTCAGCCATGGTCGACCTAGCAATAAGGAGTAAGCTTCCATGACATCATCCATTTTCAACACAGTCACTGTGATCTTAAAGATCATCTTCTGAATCTGTATCTTTACTCCTCTTATCAAGCCTAATGGCTATACACTCATTAGATCTGCCATTGTTACTGTGAATGGGGCTGGTTTCATGTTACCTAAACCAAGCTTCTGCCTTGATTGGTCTGTCATAATATTCACTCCTGAGCCTCCATCTATCAGTACATCAGTCAAGTCTGTGCTTCCAATTCTCAATTGGATTACTGGCATGGAATCATCAAAGTCCATGACTATTTCTCGCCCTTCAGGCTTCACATTATAACTTGTCACCTTGCTGTTCAGGTTTGTGTTCTCTGTCACATGAACAATCTGATTGATTGCTTGATACAACCTGTGTCTACAATGGGGTGCCACAGCCAATAGCTGCCCAATTGTAATCTCAGCTTTGGACTGGCATATTATTTCAGCCAAAGCCCCTTCATTATCATGCACCTGTGAAGCCTATTGCTTCACTTCCTCTTCACCTTCTTCATCTTCTCTTTCAGAGTCAGAAGAATCTGCCATAGGGATATCAGTATCCTTCTGCATTTCCCTTATGGTATCAGCCACTTCCTTTGCAGTTCCTTCTTTCCTCTCCATTCCTCATCATCTTCAGGCACATCACTGCCATTTCATTTACCTCTTCCTCCTCATCCACTGGAGGTTTTAGTTTAGCTTTGCTTCTGGTAACTATCATTGTACTTACTTCTGGTACAAAACATGGCATAACCATGTGAGCTGCCACTACTGGGCCCTCATTCACAGGAGCTCTAATCTCATTCTGGTGTTTGATCCAGAATGGACAGGCTGCTTTGCGATGTCCTGCCTGGTTACAATAGTAACACAGTTCCTCACCACTGGGTCCTCGCCCTTGGTCTATTCTGGGATTATTTTTTTAATCTTGATTCCCTGGCTGGTAATTCCCTCTTGGATTACCTCTTCCTGCCATACGATTGTTATATCCACCAGGCCTACCATAGTGGTCATGATCATTGTTTCTTCTTAGCTGGGGTTGCACTTGATGCACCCTCACTTGCCTAGGTTCTCTTGCAGCTGTCCTTCTGTTGTAATAACAATTCTCAGTAGAATGGTTATCTATTTTACACATAGTACAGGTTTCTCCTTCATGTGGCATTCAGCTGTGGTATGGCCTTCATTTTGGCATTTTGCACACCAAACACCCTTCCTCCAATGTGTTGCAGCCTCTGTGGCGTACTAATTCAAGATTTCTTCCAATCTTTTTTCATAGGTGTCCCTCTTCAACTTTTCGTTCTTCTTGCTCTTCCTCCTGAGCTCTTTCTCTTCTTCCTCATCTGACTCATCTTCGGAGTCCTCATCATCCCTTTTATCTCTCCTGAGCATTCCCAATTGCTCAATTCTGTTGGCTGTTTTGAATGCCTCCTCCACTGTATTATGTAGTAGCATATCCACTTTCTTTTGTAAATCAGGTCTTAGTCCACTCACAAACCAAGTCTTTTGTAATCCTGGTGCTGGTACATCAGCCAGCTTTTTCATCATCAACTCCATCTTCTCCATATATTCTTCAACAGTTTCATGCTTCTTTTGTCTTAACTGTTGTAAACTCCCATACACTTCATCCTCAATTTTGCTTGTCCTGAACCTGTTTCGGAATGCTATACTAAGGCCATTCCAGGTTAGGAAATGATTATTAGGAAATGCATACCATTCACTTGCTTTCTTGATAAGTGAATAAGGAAACAGTCTCATCTTGGCATCATCGCCATTCTCATTGTTCACTCAAATTGGCTGATGTGTACATCAAGATCCCCTTTTCGTGCATATATTGGAAAAGGTGGCTTTGCCCGTGTTGGAGGTACCGCCATTTATGGCCCTACACCTTGCCCTCTGACAGGTGCTGGTCCTCATGTTGGTGCTAGTCCTTGAGGACCTGCTGTTGTAGTGGTGGAACTCCAACTTGGTGTTGGCTCCTGAGCACTCCCTGCTATTGGCCCCCCTATATTTGCAGTACCCCCAGCTCCAGTTGCACTACTTCCCACACTCCCTGTCCCCCCAGAGCCAGATCCAAGCTGCTCGCCTGATCCCCCTGAGCCGACACCTTTGTTGGCCTGTGATCCAAGTGCTCCACTTGATCCAGGTCCAACAGGTTGGGATGTCCTGGTTGTAGTCTCAACCTCAACTGTTGGGTCTACTTCTTCATACTCTTCATCTTCCAAATTCTTCTCCCTGTTTTCATCTTCCAAGTTCTTCTCTTGGATTTCTTCTTCCTCACTCATATAACTCAACTGAAGTGGTGTTGGAGAGTTTGAACTCTCCGTTGGCTCTGCCACATCTTCCTCTTCTCCTTTATCTTGTATTTCAGAAACTAGAGTTCCTGCTCTTGGTGTTCCATGCCAACTCAGATCAAAGATTTCTGTCAAATCTTAACCCAGGGATGTACCTCAGATCTTTCCCCTCGTGGCTGATCTTTTCATGTACCAAATCCCCTAATCTTTCTTGTAAAGAATAAGAGTATGGGTGTAGCTACTCTGCAGGTCTGGCATCCAACTCTGGTTCTTCCGGTAGGTATTGTTACTCTCTGGCCTTAATGGTGTGAGAGGTCCAGATGATTCCCCTATGTCTATTCCTCTCTCCCAGAGATATGGATAATTAGCTTTCAAATAACTTTCTTTTTTTGCTGAATATCTGTGGAGTCTAGCTTCCCTTTCATCACTCATGTCCCATGTCTTTCATATCTTTAATGAGGCAATAACCAAAACTCTCTTCTGTAGTATCTCTAGTATATGTCTGGATTTCTTTCAAGCTTTAATGCACCCTTGGCTATACTTGAAGGCTCCATTACCATATAACCATATGGCAAGCACGTCTGAAAAGCTGTTCTTGGTGTAAGTTTGATCCACAAAATATCCTTAGGAATCCAATTCTCTACCAGTACAAATTCTTCATGCATATGAGTAAAAACATTCACTTTCCGTTCCTCCCAGCTTTTAAACTCCACTCGTTTAATGGATAGCAATTCTATCACATAAACCAGTGTTGGTAACCAACTTGCTCTCCCTCTATAGGCCACTTGATAAATCTCTATCACTCCTTTCTCCAGACCCCACTCTGGATCAGCATCATGCACTCTCTCAACAATGTTTTCCTTGCAACCATCTGGCAATTCCAAAAACCTCTGAAAGAATTGTTTGGACAATCATTCTTTCTCAGTTCCAGAAGGAATTTGACTCACATCAAATTCTTTGATTCTCCATCCACCATGATCCCACCAGATGCCTGTCACATCTGGTTGTTCTTGACTCAGTTCCCACGTATGGTCGCCAAATGTCGAGCGGCTTTTACTTACCCATCCCTTAGCTATCCGAGGTGGAAACTCCAAGATAGAAGAGTTGGAAATCTCTAAGCACTCAGCCCGCTCAGAACAATCAGTCATGACCTACAAATAGTGTATCATGGGGGGGCTTCCTATTTGTATTCCTTCTCGCATCATGTAGCAAGTTACCTTACTGTCTATGATTAAGTATCAGATTGCTTCTACAATCTTCCATGTTCCATCTACCCAAGCATTCATTCCACAACTTCACTCAGGTCTCTCTACACAGTGTGAGTATGAATAATTGTATCAGATTAATATCTATCAGTATCAGGCCGAAGCCATGGGTCTCTAATCTGCCTCTACAGTGCACTCTACAGCTTGCATGAATCCAGCATCATCTCGTTGTATCTCCTCCTCTGTGTAATCTCCATCCCTGCGCTCCGAGATCGTGCTCTCTGCCTGATCTCTTCCAATGATGTCCAAGAAGTGACCCCCTCCATGTCGCTACTCTGCCTATTCTACCTGCAAGTTGTTCTAACCACATAACTAACTAACTGTCATCCAAGACAGAATGCACGTTCCCTCTGCAGATATCGTTCCCACAGTCGTTCCCTACCAATGATAATCGTTCCCTGTGAACGCTATGACGGGTTGTGCCAAGCTGTGTCGGGCTATGACTGTGCCGAGCTGTGACTGGCTGTGTCGGACTGTGTCGGGCTGTGTTGGGCTGTGATAGACTGTGATAGACTGTGACTGACGTGATAGGTTGTGATAGGCGGTGTGTGTAAGGCTGTGTCAAGCTTGTTAAGACTGTGACAAGCGTGTTGTGTGTTCTGTGTCAGGATTGTTGTGTCAGGCTGCTTTGTCAGGCTTGTGACAAGCTGTGTGTAAGCCCGTGACTGACGTGTGTGAGCGTGCCTACCACCCCTAAGGCCTGTGTCTGTCACCCCTAAGGCCTCTGTTGGTCTGAATCTACCATCCGTAAGTCTGCACAAAATTAAGGGTACCCCACAGAACCCGTAAAACTGTCTAAGTCCCATACAACCCTCTATCACATCCAGTTTGCACTAGTACAGCAGCCCATGAGTCACATCTACTTTTGAGTCCACCCCGTGCACAAATCCATCCCAGCTGCTCACCCGATCAGTCACATATCACTCCACCTCCTAGTTCACATCACCAATCACCCCAATATATTCGGACAGCTGCCCCTTCCCAATCCTAGGCCCCCATAGGTGTCTCACGTGCACGTCCCCACCCGGACCCCTAGGAAGTGTAGGCCACCACCGGTACGTGAGGTACGACGGCCCGATGATCCTAGGGTTACTGATAAGGAGTATAGGACGATGTTGGAGACACCATTCAGGCCTAGCATTTGGCGCACTAGTGCCTCCGGTCCCCATTCCTCAAAGCCAACCATTTTAGTTTTGGGGTCGGCGATATTGTGTGAAAGCCGCCACCAACCCTTCCATGGGTCATGGGCTATTTGCAATGGAGGATATTGTGGTTTCTCTAGGGAGAGGGCACACAGTGGACTTATTTCCCTACTTTGGCCCATACTACATGTCGTTCCACTGGACGCAAATGCGACGGGTAGCCCCTTGGGTGAGACCTTATGGTCTTGTGTGTCAATGACCTGATGTCTTCAATCGGGTGTTGGACCCTGGAACAAGGGTCATATGTGACGGAGATCCCGATGTGTTCGGGAATGTTGCAGGGTTCATCAATAGTTCAATGGTAACCCTAAATGACCAATGTACTGTGGGATGAGCGACATGACGGGGATGTTAGGCTAGCACAATCGATATCAAATTTTGTTATGACATGTGCATGTACTACGATTCCCGCCGGTTCATAGTTGTTCGCCTCTTATGAGTTCTCTGATAAGGCTTGGGATGAGAGAGTCCATCGGGAGTGGAGCGAGTTTGGCAAATGTTACAAACGTCACTCCCACGGCCGCCGAGGAAACTTGTAGTAGGGGATGGTGATTAGTCATGTACACATATCATGGCCCCTATTGTGGCACCGGTAGGGATTGGTGATTAGGGTTTACGTTTTAGGCTGAATGTGCCAATGTACATATATTTTTGGTGCAAATGGAGCAATTCCCAACCATTGTATATTAAATGCATTGTGAATGTATTTATAGATCCAAGTACAGAACAAATGAGGTCAGCGAACCCTCCAAGGGGCACGCAGGCCGAGGTGGACAACAATACTGGTATTGGCCGCGGAGAACAAGGCCCAGACGACCATATTGCCCAAGACAATGACGAGGTGGAAAATGAACATGGACACTGACGATGTGAGAGCCATGGAGGATTTGTTAATGAACCACTTGGGGGAGGGACAACAAATTGGGGAGGATATGGCTCGCCCGGCCACACTGGATGAAGATGCCGACCCAAATCCAATGGAAGCCGAGGCAAAAACACCCTTGTATAAAGGAGCAAAAGTGAGTCGACTTTCCACTATATTGTTGTTTGCTTAATTTGCAATCCCGGTTTGGCATAAGCAACATTGGCATGTCCGCAATCATTGCGCACATTGCGGATCACATCCTCGCCCCCATTTGGAGCTAAAATGCCACGTTCTCGAAAAAGGCAAGACAGGTTCTAGACAGAGTGGGGATGGGCTACAAAAATTTCCATGCATGTCCTTGTATCGCACCTTGTACTATGGAGAGCATGCGCGTGCTACCACGTGTCCCAAGTGCAAAAAATCTAGATATCGAGATGATGTTCAAGGAAAGAAGATCCCACGAAAGGTACATTTCTTTATATTCTCTTTCTGCCATTTATTTATTATATACATTATACATGTGTCCACCAACTAATATATCAGTTTAGGGGTTGTAGGGTTTAAGAGGAGTATCATTCCGATATTATTAGGGTACGCATATAGGTTATATGAATCCTTCAACTAATGTAGACTTTACAAAATATCTACATACAAACCTTTGCAAATATAACCCCTCTCTTACGTACAATATGTGGATCCAAATGACAGAAAGTAAATATTGATATATTTGTTGAGTTTGTGGGGGAGGTTAGACAAATGCATTATTTTCCAGTAATTCCGCGCTTGAAAGCACAATTTCGGACGTCCATCATTGCCAAACTATGAAGTGGCATGCGGAGCATCGGAGCCCTCCCGGAAAGATGTGCGGCCCTCAGATTCGCCGGCATGAAAACAAACCGGAAACAATGGCCTTTTTTGAAGGACGATCCAAGACATGTTCGGCTCGGCTTCTCCGCAGATGGTGTAAACCCACATTGAGTCCAGTCAAGTAGCCATTCAACATGGCCTGTGACTTTGGTTAACTACAAACATCCCTCCTTATCTTTGCTATCAAGAAGGGTCATATCATGTTGGCTGACATTGTGCCAGGTGAATAACACAACTCTTTTTTGTTGCTTTAGGATGTACTGGTGGTAGTACATGTCGAATATATATGGAACTAAAGATATCATTGTTCTGTTTGAATTTGAAAAAACAAGTTGCAAATATGGAGCTCAGGATGCGAGTCATAACACTGGGCCTGTACATGCCCATACTTGCCACAATGCCCACACTGCAACTGTGCAGGCTGTGCCTGTGCTGGCCCTTTGCCTCCCTCTGGGCAATCCTTCTTGACATGGGTCCTCCACATATCCAATAAACTACACCCGTTTGTTGCTGGCCTGCAAATGATAAGAAGGAGACCCTGCATCTGAACTCTCTTGACTTCCCTGGGCTTCACCTTAGCCCCCTTGTTGCCTTGAGCACGTTGGGGTAGTGACTGGCTAGGAGCACCACGCCGTGGTGTCTCCTTATAAGCAAAGTTTTTCATGTATCACCACAGAAGTAATACCAATCACTGGTGTGTATGTAATCACTCACGCGTAACCACTGGCCGAGTGGTTCCAATCACTAAATGGTCTATAACCACTCACTCTAACCAACTTCAAAGTGGTACCAATCAATGGGGGTTTTTAAGCACAGATCTACGTATACTGTCCCGTCCACGTGGGAATAATAAGTTCATAATTAAATATATTTCAAAATGATAATAAATCTTAAATTAAATTGATATTACACGTGGAGTAGCAAGTGGTTTCAATCACCTCCCATCACTCAGGTGTCTTCAACCACTCACAAACCACCACTGTGCAAGTGGTACCAATCACTGGGGGGTCTTTAACCACTCCAGATCTATGTATACTATCCTCGTCCACGTGGAATAATATATTTTGAAATGATAAAAATCTTTAAAAAAAAGAATTATTACACGTGGAGTAGAAAGTGGTTTCAACCACTTCCCATCACTGAGGTGTCTTTAACCACTCATAATTTATCATTGTACCCGTCCATGTCGGATATTATCACTATTAATATAAATATTTGACCAAATATCGAATAATAAATATAAAATTAAATATTACACGTGGATTACTCAGTGGTTGAAACCACTTCCAACCACTCCATATGATGCCACCGTGGCATTTCATCGGAATTAACCACTGGCCAGTGGTTACCATTACTTGGAGTGATTTATAGAGTAGTAAAAGACGAGTGGTTAAGGGGGCCAGTGGTTATTCTGCGTTTTCCTTCTAGTGTTAGCAAATCCCACCATGACCACTTGTTCCTCCACCATGTTGAGCTCTATCCGCTCTGCCAGCAAAAACATATTTGCTAAGGTGGGTTGGGCCGCTTGTAGGAGAGTTGCATCCCGCACCCTTCTCCTCAGCTCCTTGTCCAATATCCCATACCAAAATTGGACTGCCTGAGCTTCCATAAACCCTTGGGTTACATTTATCAAGCGCCTCATGCAAGGAAAGCCTCCCTCAAGCTCTCAGTAGGCTTCCTCTGGAACTCTTGCAAGCTCCTCAACTTCTCTATCCTCACTGCTTGGTAGTTCCTTCTCAACTCTTCGAAAAACTCCACAACAGGGTTGAAGGCAGGCACAGGTACTGGTGCAGCAGTGGCTTGGGTGGACGTCGTAGCTCATGTACCACTAGTCCCCTTGCTGCTTGTGGAAGCCGCCAGTGTGGCTGCTACCCTTGTCCCTCTAGTGCATCTAGTGATGGAGACATAGTCGGGTGACCAGTACATCCTCCACTCCTCGATCTCAACATCATGCCCCCCCGCCTAAACTTCAAATGGTAATCATCCATGGGCGACCCCTCAAGGTGCTGAAACAGCCTCTTCCATGCCATGAAAGGCGTAAACAGTTGTTGATTGTGCATTTGCTGCAAGTCACACCAACTATCAAACTCTTGGATAAAATCATCCAACTCGATGGTGCCTACAGCCCCAGAGTACCGTTGTGGCCCCTTGGTATTCCCATACATCTCCTCCATTGTGTCCCACAACAATGGCATGAGAGTAACTTGCATCGTCGGCGTGAACCCTCTTGATTCAGAGTCTGAATCAGAACCTTCCTTGGAAGACACAGGAGGTGAAGGTGGCCTAAACTGCACACCTCCTCTCGTGTACCCACTAGTATCGCTAGTGCTCGTACCGGCACTCTCCCCAGCAACTAGTGGCACCTCCATGTTGACAAACTGACACTCAACCGGTCATGAACATGTCCCTAACCCCCTTTCCACAAGGTTACCGGGTAGAGAACCTATTGCGGCTTATGGTTTGGAATACTAGGTTCCTGACATAGCCTGCACCTGCACCCGCATCCACCGCAAGCACTCATGTGGTTGGCTGGTCATTACCTCCAACCTCACTACAGGAGAAACAAAGATGGTTTTGCTAGTCATCACCCCAGCCTCACCATCGACAACATGCTCTATGATTCGATCGGTGATCAAATCCGAGTCAACCACCTATAAAATCAAGCGCCTACACAAAGCTAACATGGCGCACAATCAAGCATGCAGGTGTGGAGGGGATCCAAACATAAGAATAAAAACAACAACTCCCCCACACCAAAAACAACTCCATAGTGTCGCTCCTGCAAGGACACCCCCGCCCAAACCCGGACTGACTCTTGCCTCCACCTACGGAAAGGTCTCGGTCTACAGAGAAGGTGGAAAGCTATGAGGAAGGGAAGCTAAAGCAATGCCTATCCCCAGCATGCCCTCATCCCAACACTCCCTTTTGCCTCTCTTCTCTGACTTGCATGACCACGAGAAACATCCTGTAGACACTCCTCAAACCGCCCTCCACGAGCTCATGAAACTTGGCCTCCAAGGCCCCATGCAAGCCTCTACAGGGTCCGCCAGTGCCTCCTTATGTCCATCGGCCATTCCTCATAATAGAACCACCTCAGGAAACCACTGAAGGTTAAAAAACGGAGCAAATTGAGGTACATATAGGCCCCAACAACAATCTGTCCAAAGGAATTACCTGCAGGGTGGTCTCCCCCATAGTTAATGATTGCACTGAAAACCCCAAAAGATTAACTGCAGGGAGGTAATCCCCTTTCTTAAAATGCAATAGGGAGGCAATTCTGACTTTTCTGCCAGATCAGCTAGCTCAAAACCGTTGTTTTTCAGAGCCCAGCCTCCCCATCAAGGTCCCACGACAAGTGTTTTTTTTTTTTTTTTTTTTTTTTTTTTTTTTTTTTTTTTTTCCACTCTGCCTGTTCGTGGCCTTCCGGGACCGGATGCCTCGGATAGGGTAAAACAAGTGGTAGTTAATTATTTGAGGGGTAGGGACATGATGAGGATGGAGAGTGCTTATGTCAGGCATGGATGGGAGGCGTTTCAGATTTTTCAGCATGGCGATTCATGACCACGGCCATTGTCCACAACCACGGTCAGGGCCCGTGGTATCTCGTGATACTGGCACCACGACCCATCACGTCACGACCACGGCCACGACCACGGTTCTCCCTGCGTTCCCAGGAACTCACCACGCGTTCCCACGCGTTCCCGAACGTTCCCGAGCTCTCCCCGAGCTGGGGTTTGCTTCCGCACCTGCTGTCGACGAGCTATGGCTTCTTCTGCGGTAGTGCCAAGCAATGAAGTCCGAAAGGACTACAGGATGCCAAGAACCGCACCACGAGAGGGGCAACAGTGATCAGAAAGGGAGGGGGAATGGTTTATATAGGCGCCCCCCCCCCCCCCCCAAAAAAAAAGGCATTATGCTTGAAAAAAGGCGACTGGCCAATGGCGCCTCGCCACGTGTCAGCGCGGCGCGACTGGCCAGTCGTACCTCGTCACGCGCACCCACATGGGAGAGGTCAAGGGTTCAAAACCCACCTCCCCCCCCCCTTCCATTTGTTTCGTTTTTCCTGACTCGTGGCGCCTCGCCACGTGGCCAGCCGTCGCTTGATGATTTTTTATTTAAAAACGACCGCCACACGGCGGGTCGCTGGATTTCCAACAAAAAACAAAAACACGCGACCGCTGCATGGCGGTCGTTATATTTAAAAAAAACAAATAAGAGCGACCACCACATGGTGGTCGCTGCTTTATTTAAAAATATATTAAATAAGTGACCGCCAAACGGTCTTTTTTATATTGAAAAAAAAACGACCGCCCAATGGCGGTCGCTGCATTTTAAAAATATATATTAAATAAGCGATCGCCAAACGGGAGGTTTACTATTTCATGAGCAGAAACCATGAGCCATGAGCCATGAGCCGCATGAGCGGTGAGCCGAAGTCTAAGACACGCGGATTTCATGAGCGGACTCCTCCAAATTTGGAAATGCGGCAGATTAAACAAGTATTAAAATAATAGTTTTTTAAATTTGACCTTGCCGTTTTTGGAAGTTCCAGATCCTGTAATGCGGCGAAGATATGTCGTCAGTAACAAGTCCGCTCATGGTTTTTTAGATCCGCTCATGGAAATGAGTGACCGTGCAACGAGAAATCCAGTATACCACGGCAAAAGGACGTCGCATATTGGCCTGTATAGAGTATTCCGCGGGTTTTACATGCCTTAACATTGGAATGAAGCTGACCCTTTTGCCGCGATTGAATCAATAGAGTCTGCACCAATAGAGTCTGCAGTACTTCACAATTCTGTCATCTTCGGGTATTCGGCGGGAAAGGTTTGCGACTCAACTGGGAAATGCGGTGCCGCATTAGGGTTCGCACGTGCGAAATTTCTGGGGGGTTTGGTGTTGGCGAGGGTCGGCTCCCCGAAGGCTGGGTGCGACTATCTTGCTATGACGAAGGCCGCATCTACCAGTACCTACGACGTTACTTGGAAATGCGGCGCTGCATTTCCTTGCCGGGGGTCGAATGAGGAAAGCAAAGTTTGGGAGAGCAGAAAAACAGGAACCCTCCAATAAACAAAAATACAACCACGTCGAAACAGAAGTGAATGACATAGTATTATCTTAGTTTGAGCAAAACAGGTTACTGGTAGGCAAGACATAAGTCGGACCTTTCTGTGGCCAAAGTTAGAGGTACTTGCAGCAGTACAGTTCTACTATCCGAAAAGGATGGGCGTACCATTGTGTGGGGACCGCAAGCCAAGCTCACTCGTCCCCTGGATCCATATTCAGAAGATTGTGCACCTCTTGGGGGCTCAACCCTGGTGCATGTATGAAGTGATGAATTGTGGAATTATACCGGAGTCTCTTTAGTACACGTTGTACAGATGCTTGCAAGGGCAGTATGATGCCCCCTTGTTCGCCATGATCTGGAAGTCGGTGCAATTGCAGGTGGGTAATTCTGAAATGGTGATGGTGTACACCTCATTGCGAACAGTTGAGCCTGCCGTGGCGATCTGATACACACGCCCAAGCCTGGTGGGGGCACTTCTATCGAGCTCTGGATTGTACAGTTCATCCGAAGTGCATTCTCCATCCTTGTCTCATTCACTTTTGAGGGAGATCGCCGCCTCTTCGGTTTCCCCCAACGGTGTGTAGGATGCTTAGAGCTGTCGCGTCCCAGTGTTCTTGCTCTCACAGGGATCGGTGGTGGAGGCTGTGGAAGCGGAAATGGTTGTCTGGGGACGTCAGTGCGCTGCACCATCCGAAATCCTGCGGCAGTAAGGGCGTCGGCCTCAACCTGACTCAGATCGCAGCCTGGTTCCACCGGCCACACCGGGGGAGCCTCTGGCATTGTTTGTATGCCGTACTTGGGCTTTCCATACACGCAAATCATAATGTCATGCCTGCAGAACCAGAACTGGGTGGTTGTCGCCTTCGCAAACTTTGCATGGACAAATCTTCCTGTAAAAGTAGGAGCAGGGACAGCCCCATCTGGATTCCTCCTTATCATCTCTAAACAACGTTGTTGTGTATCCACTCGAATTGTGGAACACCTGCCTCGAAACGCCGGCTTTGTGCGTGCAATTCTCCACTGTGACGCAGACACAGTCGTCTCCACAATGGCTTGGCCATACTGCATAACAGCGGGCGGAATCTGGGGCAAGCAAGCGGTGGGAATTTCTCGCACAGAATCCCCGCTTGAAGGCGATGGCGATCTGGAAACTCTTGGGCTTCCACTGCTGGAAGACACATTGTGCGGCAACATGACGGGACCTCGAGGTGCTGTCCGAATGTTCCTGTCGGATCTCCAGGAATCCTCTTCGCACCCGGGTTCCTCTTCAATCCTCTGTCTCACAAGGCGAGTACGGACATCCCCCTCTAGGTGTTCACTTCTGCGGTGCAGAGGCGTCCCTTTGATCTTCTCTCGCAATGCTGTCACCTATTTCAGTTGATTCTTCGACCTCGAAGCTGTTCGTACCAACAATTCCTCCCTGTCCGGCCCAAAGCCCCATTGTTTCCCGCTCAGGAACTTGTAGTACGTGGCTACATGATTGCTCTGTCGATGTCCTCCGTTGTGGCCGTCACTACGTCCACCAGATGTGCGGCAGAAGACGCTCGCCAGGAGGAGTGGACTGATTCTGCCATATTCGTGTTCGGCATGTCCGTGTCGGAATCCAAGCACCGCTCCTACAAGGACAGAAACAATGGTGAGGGACCAATGCAAAGGTCCGTAATAGAACGACAATTGCATGAAAAGTCTAGCATCATACCTCCCGCATGTACTGTCCGAACTATTGATACCGGAAATGCCACCACCCCAACCAGTTGTGCAAGGCTCCCAGATTGGTTGTCTCCACTGCACCTGACGTGTTCCACCAAGCCTCAATGATAGCAAACTTTACCTCCGCGTCATCAAATGTGGGTGCATCCTTCTACGCCGTACAAAAGACACGGTGTTCAGCCTGGAATGAGCTAGCAACAAATTTGGTAGTGTAGTGAGATAGACTCTGCATCCAATGGAATCCACAGGATCTCTCTTTCCCCTCCATTGGAACATTGGGGTCCTCACCATACACACGCCGCACCGCTGCCCAGTTGGCCTGAGCATTGTCTGCCATGAATCCCCTGAAATTGGGCTCTGGCAAACCTGCCCTTGCCATCTGCTCGTTTATGCCCTCCCACAGATGCATCTCCGACTGTGTGTCCTCCCCTTTCATCTCGTAGATTGCAATTGTCATGAACCTCTTGGAGTGATAGTCATAAACATGCGCACCCATAGTCACCTACTGATGGTTTGTAATTCGCTTGATGTGATCAAACATCACCCAAGCATTCGACAAGTTTCCAGTTGTCATGCGAGTGACCAAGTCTACTCCACTCCCAGGCCCACACATCGACATTTTAAAAATGTAACAACGATCGGATTCGCTGCCTTGCCCTGGAAACCTGCTACCTTGGATGTAGTCATATCCAGTCATTCTTTTCACCTCCAGGATTGAGTGCATGTCCGACCCCTGGCCGAACTCCTGCTTGCAAGATACGATGTGATTCCGCACATTTGGACTACAAACGTGCGAGACGGACTCCAACAGGTCAAGCATCTCCTCTTCGTTCAAGGGCACTCGGTCTGAACCATCTTCAGACATGATTTTGCCAAGAGCAATCTTGTGGGTTGCCTTCAGCTGAATCTGCTTTGGTCTGGCTCCGGGGCTCAATTTCACCTCCTCTTTTATGATGTCGTGTGCTTCTTGCATAGCCTCCTGCATGTTGCCTCTCGCCAAGGGGTGGCAGTGCACCCCAACGTATATGCAAGCTCTAGTCGAGTCCGGGAGCAAATGGATTACGTAATATTGCTTGGCTCTGCACATGGACATGCACGTCGGTGGTTCTTTGCAATGTGCACACTTGAAAGTACCCGTAGGAGCTTGGCTGGAGACAATGAATGGATGATGGGTTGTGCCAGTCCAATCCGTCTCGTTTCTCCGCCCTCCTTTGGAAAGAAAGTGGAAGCAGGCGGGATTGAGGCACCTCAGCTTCCCCGCACAGAGGATGTATCGTACACGAACACCATCAGCAATTTTCGTGCTACTGGTCTTCGTCACATACCAGGGGTGTCCGTCATGCTTTCGATCCATGTCTGTTAACATCCCTGAGGCTTTGTTTGACGAAGTAACAGGTGGAAACTCGAAGATGACATTGCCATCGACTTTGGGAGGCAGATACGTTACCTTCCTGACTGGAAATTTGGCATAGTCGAGAGCAGCCAGCTCGGAGTGAGAACCATCGAGGTGATGTTGCCGTAGGAGCTGCACAATGGACTGGGTTGGAGTAATGCTCGAGGATACATGCGTAGCACCTGCAGAGACGTCCATGTCAGATTTGAACAACCGTGTGGAGGACATGGGGACCTCAATGCACTCATCTTCTTCGTCGGAAATGTCAAATACGTCGACACGAGAAGCGATGGAGGGTCTTGATGGTCCAGGTCGGGAATGATTATCGTTGCATACCTCTCTGGTGGCAGTGGCCGCCTGTCGGTTTCCCGACTCCTTTGTGGATGGTGTCGGAAGCGACTGATTTGGAAAGGGAATGGGCATTCCCACAGCTCGGTACAAGGTGGTGTCTGATGGGGGTACGTGCCACTCGATTCCGCAACCTCCATCGTTACCTAGCACGACAATGGTCTCGTCAACCTGTCCAGGAACATCCTTCCTTTCTTCTTCCAAATAAACTGTGCCCGGTTTGAGTTTGAATTTGGAACAAAGGTAAGTTTCAGTCACTCTGCAAAGTCCTCCCTCGTTTGGGATCCAGGCTCGGCCAAGTTGGGGAGGACAACAAACTATAGCGTAGGAATTGGGAGCCATCGAACACAACACGGATTTGGCAAGTGCGAGGTTCACTATAGGGACAGACAAAAACTCACAAGCACCACGTAATTGGAACCGCGGAGTCCATCCACGATTGGAAGTCGCACATTGAAGTGGAAAAGAATGTCTCAAGCTACATGCGTGAAGGTGGGAGGTGTGATATGACAGTAAGTATGACAATGATGGCCGTTTCGGCGAATAAATAACAACTCCTGACAGTCTCCCCTGAGGGTACATCTAGCAGTATTCTTGGTGCAGACATGAACGTTTACATTGACAAGTGCCAGGACTGTTAGTTAAACTGTAAGACACCAAAGTTCTTCTCATTAAGACAAGCCGCAATTGTGTTGTTTCGGAACAATGCATCACACTGAACATAGCTTTCATCGACTGGGACACAAGTTTAGTGTGGAACGAATATGTGGTGCCGATTTTCTGTCCGTGCTCTTTCAGGGGAATCCAGAGGACGGTGCCGAATTTCCGTCCATGTGAAACCTTTACACTCTCCAAAACGGATATGCGACACCGCATTTCCGTCCAGGTGAAACCTTTACACTCTCTAGAACGGAAATGCGGAACCGCATTTCCGTCCAGGTGAATCATTTATACTCTCCCCAACGGAAATGCGGTGCCGCATTTCCATCCATGTCATACCTTTATACTCTCTGGAACAGAAATGCGGTGCCACATTTCCGTCCAGCTGATACTTTTATACACCCCGAATGGAAATGCGGTGCCGCATTTCCGTCCAACAAGTAAGGTATTTTGCAGTGGAACCGAAATGCGGGACCGCATTTCCGTCTAGGTGAAACCTTTTTAGTCTCCCGAACGGAAATGTTGTGCCGCATTTCCGTCCAGGTGAAACCTTTACAGTCTCTATAACGGAAATGCGGTGCCGCATTTCCGTCCAGGTGAAACCTTAATACTCTCCCGAACGGACATGCGTTGCCGTATTTCCGTCGATGTGATACCTTTATACTCTCTGCAACAGAAATGCGGTGCCGCATTTCCGTCCAACAAGTAAGGTATGTAGCAATGGAACCGAAATGCGGTACCACATTTCCATCTAGGTGAGACATTTATACACTCCCGAACGGAAATGCGGTGCCGCATTTCCGTCCATCCAACAAGTAAGGTATGTAGCAGTGGAACCGAAATGCGGTACCGCATTTCCGTCCAGGTGAAACATTTATACACTCCCGAACGGAAATGCGGTGCCGCATTTCCATCCAGGTGAAACCTTTACACTCTCTAGAACGGAAATGCGGTGCCACATTTCCGTCCATGTGACAGCTTTATACTCTGTAGCATTGGAACGGAAATGTTGTACCGCATTTCCGTCCGGATGAAACCTTTACACTCTCTGGAACGGAAATGCGGCGCCGCATTTCCCTTTTCAATCCAACTCATCAGATGGTGTTGTGCAAATGCCATTATATCTGAACACGTGGACGAACGGAAATGTGACACCGCATTTCCATGTCTGCACTTGTGGTAGGAGGCGGCACGGCCTGACCGTTGGTTAATGATGATATTTGGCCGACGGCAGGCGTACCTTTGACGATTCGATTTTTGTAATAACTCATAGTCCACGAGGAGACACTTTCGTCCCAGCCTTTCGAACCCAAGTGGTGCATTACCGCCATTTCATCTTCTTTTGTCGTGTCTACTCAGTCACCCCTCTCGCGCCCTTTCCATCTATACTCTTTGCCCCTTTTCCCTGTCTCTGTTCTTCTTATGCTCGAACCTGAGAGGGCGGGAGTTCGTGCACCAGAGAAGAGACATCGTCGCAAGCTCCGCAAATTGTACTTCGGATGTAGGCCAATGCCGAAGGGGAGGAAGCAGATGCGTCTTTAGGAGGAGATTGCCATCTCGTAGTAGTAGGCTACGCAGGCAACCCAGCCACCAGTGAGAGCTCCGTGCTATCGAGATGCGCGCAGCTGATCGAGCACCGAAACCCCCCTCATTTTTCTTGTGCAATTTGTATGCTAGGAGACTTGAATGCATAAGATGTTTGCATGCCTAACTGGAAAGGTGGAGGTGCTAGAGGGATTGCAGGAATCCGAAGAGCCGCAGGAAGAGTCCGTGGAGCTAGTTGCAGCACGCACACCCAGCCAATCCATGAGCACGGGTCTTCCTGCCGGGCCTAGCCCTGTGCGTTTCAAGGACGCGGCTTGGAAGGGCAAGTCTTTTCAGTTCAAAGCCCCAGAGAGCGACTTGCGTTCGAAGGTCATGGAGAATCGCCAGCAGGGGTCGGGCCCTTCTCCAGCAAAGACGAAGAAGAAGCAGCCCGTCCTTCAACTGGTTTCTGAACCGGACCAGGCTGTTTTTCCCCCACCCAAGCGAATGAAGCAGAAGGGTACAGGGCATATTCAAATGCAGCAGACACCTTCACCTGCAAGAATGAGGAAGCAAAAGGCAATCAGGAGGAGGGCGGAGCAGTCTCCCGCAAAACCGATTCCACGAGCTGAAGCCCAGTTCCTGCTTGATTTCCAGCCTAGTGATGTTGGGGGCGTCTCTGCTGCAGTGAAGGCAATGGGATCGACCGATTTCGTCGATCTGTCAGCGGAGGAGGGTGCTGCTGCTCAACGTTCGCAGCAAGACCTGACCGCCATTGAGGAAGATCTTCAGAATACTGCAAGCCCGGAGGAGGCCTCTGTAATGGCAGAATTGCCCGCAAAGATTCCCCAGAGTGCAGCTCCAGTTGGGGATGCTCCAGCTGCTCAGCCCCTACCGCCACCTGCAGAAATGTCTCTGGAGGAATTCCAAAGTGCAGCGGATACAATGTTGGAGGAGACACACAGTAGCATTGGCAGAGTTCTGGGCAGCAGGGTATTCCAGGGACTCTTCGAATCCCACTCTGTCGCATGGTCTCCCTTCCTATCATCAGACAGGCACTTCCCGGAGATGTGAATAAGCTCAAGTTCGCATTTCGAGAAAGGTACCGTCTAGGTTCGCCAGCCTTCTACGTTTCCATTGAGATTCACGACGGGGAAACTCGTGGACCCATTGCGGATGAATTGTCAGCATGGGATACCCACTGGCACACTCGCAACGACGAATTCGAGGCAACGCTGAAGGGTGATCCAGACTTCGGCCATATGTCGGGTAAAATGTTCGTTGTGTGGGACGGGAATCACCGACTTCTTGCCTGGTGGGAGTACATCAAGCAGAACCATGCCAAGCATATTGACTGGCATTACATGGTGGAGTGTGTCACCCTCAAGGTGATGGCGGCAGACTCCTCCCTGCTCAAGAATGCCATGGCGGACCTCAACTCGTAAGATACTCATACCCTCCCAAGCACGTTCGAAATGCGGTGCCGCATTTCGGTTTCCAATCTGTTTTGTTTCCGTGCTTCCGTGGACTGAACTGGAGAGTGTGCCTTGCAGGGTCACTGAAAATGCGTACGTGCATACCCACATGGCACATATGCTGTACAGGGTGAGGAAAACTGGTCTCACTAATCTGCACATGTTTGTGGAAATGCTGGAGCCCGAGCTCAGAAAGCCGTGGGTAAAAAAAGACCGGACATGGTATCGTCTCACTATGGATGGAATGGTGGAGGTGATATACGAAGTAAGTCGTCCTCCCATTTCCCTTTGCTCATCCTTCCCCAATTTTCAGTCCATGTCTGTTCTGGAAATGCGGCACCGCATTTCCATGTCCGTCATCAAATTTTCTTATTGGACAATGGGATGCGGTGCCGCATTTCCGTCAAAGGGTCTGGAATTGGACAATCAACGATGTCTGTTTTGGAAATGCGGCGCCGCATTTCCATGTTTGGCAATCGAAAGTTCTTATTGGACAATGGAATGCGGTGCCACATTTCCGTCCAAGGGTTTGGAATTGGACAAACAACGATGTCCGTTCTGGAAATGTGGCGCTGCATTTCCATGTACGTCATCAAAATTTCTTATTGGACAATGGAATGCGGTGCCACATTCCTGTCCAGAATCATGGAATGCGGAGCCGCAGTTCCGTCGATGGGTTTGGAGTTGGAAAAACGTCCATCTCCAAAATGGAAATGCAACACCGCATTTCCATGTCCGCCATTTAAATAACGTGTTCGATCTCCGCATGCGGGGTGGCATTTCCATTTACCTCCATGGAAGGAGCTAGCAATCGGCAAAACTGCCATGTCGAAAACGGAAATGCGGCACCGCATTTCCGTTCGGCCGAACAGTTTCTGATGTCCAAACCATGAAACGGAAAAATTGTTCTTGCCCCGGTTTTGGAAATGCGGTGCCGCATTTCCAAACGAGGTTTTTGCAGTTGCCACATTTCCGTTCCGACATGGAAATGCGGTGCCGCATTTCCGATTTTGGGAGGGACGTGGTTTGGACGATGGTGTCGTTGGGAAGCACATGGGAGAGGGGACATCAAAGACGGGGAGAATTTCATTTATATACTCTGGAAGAGAATTTAAATGTAGAGAGAGTTCATTAAAATTCTACTAATCTTGAAAATCATCACTATCGTCGTCCTGTCCTTGACTGTCCTGCTCCGCCTCCACCCCGTCATTGCCTTTCTCATGTCCAGCGGACTGCTCGTTGGCCAGGCTTTCGAAAATCCCATCTTCCCCTTGCGGAACCGACCATCTCACCTCCGTTGGGTCGTCGTCCTCCCTGTCTGCATCGCTCTCATCCGCTGAATCACATATGAACTTTCGCACCCGTCTACTTGTCTCAGCTGCTGCCAACTCTTTCCTTATCCTTCTATCCTCCCTAGCCCTCTCCAAAATCTGCTCTACTTTAATGGGATTCTCACATCGTCTAATCGCTGTATTTGCGAGTTTAGCTGCATAACTAGGAAGGGAGTAGTCCTTCACCGGGCTCGTCATGAAGTCACCCCTCGCAAAGAACGGGACATTCTTCCTGGCAGGAAGTGTAGGCCCTACATGTTTCGACCCGGATCCTGGAATCCTGCACATAACAATCACCCACGAGACCAATGAGAACCACAGTCCGAAAATGCGTTTGACAAAAAATCACCCAGAAGGCTTTGCAAACTTACAATGTTTGCACTCACTTGTATTCCGGGTTCTCCTCGGCATCAATGTCCACTGTCTCTTCCTCCGACTCCGACGAATCTGAGGAATCTTTGGCTTCGATGGGAGCCTTCACATTCCGTTGAAACCCTTCTAGATGGGATCCCCAGACGGATGTGTCCTCCTCGTAGGCAAAGAGGTGCTGGTCGGAAAACCGCCCAGCCCACATTGAGGCACCTGTTACAATGCCATCCACACATTATAACATAGCCCTTCAGATGTTGCGAATTAAAGCATAACGAGAATTTGCAGAACAACATAGTACAAGATTCTGCATACCTGTCCCACAGATGAGGTCGAGCACTGTGCCCTCCAGGTCAGCGCATGTCTCTATAATTGTCTGAATGAAGGCAGGGCTCCGAGTCCGTGAATACCGCAGGGGTTCCGTTGAAGTGAGGCTATGAGGGAGAAGTTCTGTGGGAATGTTGTTGAACATGACGTCTTAATGGATGGGGTCGCAATTCGGGTCAACCAACAATCCATCCTTCCGGAAAGCAAATGTGGAGTTCTCCTTCACAAAGCAGTATGCATCGAACTACTTTGTCTGCATACACAGTGGGGAACGATTAGAAATCGAATGCGACACCGCATTTCAAAACACCTAACAAAATGAAAGGACGAGTGCCTATGTCGTAATTACCTTCTTCCCTTCCGACCGAAGGCCCAATGTGTTGATGCACGTCCACTTCTTCTTCAGAATTGGGACGGCGCTCTTGCGGGTCCACTTCGCAATTCCTGTCTGCGTGTTTTTGCCTCTGCTCGCCAGGACAACCACACAGCCTCTGTCGTCCAACACCATGCAGGCGAGCCCGAATCATTTCTTCCAAAAGTCCTCGGAGTACTTGTTCCAAGATGGCAAAGCTTGCAGTCCTTCCACAGGCTCTCTGTCCGGAATATCCAAGATGATCATATCGCAAGACCACTCGGTGGCATTTCCGCCCCTCCTGCAGTCCTTGTCTACACACACCCTCTCAAAGAACGAGACCATCTTCAGAAACCCAGGGGTGTCGGAAGGCTCTTCAACAGCCGCCTTCTTCAGTGCTCTACCCTTCAGACCCTCCATGGTCTTGATGTATGCCAACTTGGCTGCCCGTCCATCCAAAGCCGCCAAGAAACTCTCATTAACACACTGGACTACTGTATCGGGCTCCACTTTCAGCCTCTTAACTTCCACTGGCTCGAAAGGGTGCCCCCCCGGGGGGTTGAAGAGTGCCTTCTTTGCCGAGCTTGTTCTCGTCCATTTCGTGACAACGGTGGGCACAGGGGATTTCGGCTGCGTTTCAGGGGGTGGGCTGGTTGCAAAGTCTCCATCGGAGTCCTCTTCGTCACCCTCTTCCTGCTCTATCTGTTTCTGCTTCTTCGTCTTCTTCGTCTTCTTTGGTGTCACAACTGCTGCTCCTTGCTGGCGAGTTCTCTTCTTCAACCCCTTTTGTTGAGCCTGCACAGCTGCATCTACCATCTTTTGTGCCATCTCAGCTGCCTTTCTGGATTGTTCCAGAGCAGCAACTTCCTTTGCCAACTCTGGCCCAGCAGGGACACGTCTTCCCTTTCTCTTCTCTTCTGCTTTCGCGTGCAGATCTTTCTCAGACTGGTCAACAATTCCGCCAGACATGTCCAGGTACCACGGGCATCCAACGAGATGCGCGGCATGCCATTGTTTCTGCATCTCGGGTGTGTAGACAGAGCTTGGGCCCACCACGGTCCAAGCCATGAAGAACGGGGGCTCTTGAGCTAGGGCCCCTGTCTGAAGAAGCACGTATTTCATATACCTGCAGGGCAGTCAGCATGTGTGAGCAAAAGTTGAGACCAACGTATTCGCAGAGTGCAACCAAAAACATAAAATGCGAATGCGGTGCCGCATTTCCTAGACAAACCTCATAACCAAGCTTCGCATACAAGGGCAGCTGGGCTTCACCTGTAAACAATTCGCATTGCAGCTTTTCCCGCTCCCTCCTGATGTGTAAACTCCACGCTCCTTCTTGCTGTCTGCAGCTCCCTGGCGAAGAGGTTGTCCTTGTACGCACATCTGAAACGTGTCATGTAGTCTTCCAATGTCTGTGTTCCATCCCATTTGACGTACAAGCCGGACGAATTTGTATGCATTATGACTTGCTCCTTCGCATTCGTCATAATCTGCGATTCCCACATGCATTGTCACGTAGCAGTTCACGGAATTCATTTTAGAAAAGCAAATCGGGGGAAGTACCTTGAATTACCTGGAACCACCAAGTCATGCGGTTGAGCCACACATCCACTGTAGGGTCGGAAACTTCGAGTGGAAAAGACCACATTGTCCTTATACTCTCCGATGCATTCCAGATCGACAGCCACCGTGTCTGCCATTTCCGATCCAATGTCAGGAGCAGGAAGTCGAGTGGCTATTGCTAGGAAGGAACTTCAGTGTAATGAAACCTCACCTTCTCTTTCGCCTCAACACATGCCGTTGAGAGGTGATGCAGTTTCTCCAACTACATGGTCGGCTGCATGGCCCGAGAATAGTGTTTTGCAATCTCGGGGATGAAGTCCTTTCCAAGTGCCGGATCTGCAATGGCCACCAGCTTCACAAGGTTTGACTTGTATTTGGTTCGGGACTTGACCCCGGCTTCCTTCAAGTGCTCAGTCAATGATTGCAACGTTTTGACCTGCCCCTCACTTTCCATGAAGAAGCATTTGGCATGGGCCAAATCCAGCTTGATGTTTGACTGCCAACAAAAACATGCAGAGACGTTACATTCGATTCATGTGGAAAGATGGCGATTGGACATGCTTGGACAATTCAAGGTCCAATATGGAAATGCGGTGCCGCATTTCCAATTCGAAGTATGGTAATGCCATGTCAAGAAATGAAATGCGGTACAACATATCCGTTACGACCACAACGGAGGAAAGGGAGCTGCCAGAAATCGCTGCATGGAGAAAAATGAAATGCGGTCCCGAATTTCCGAGCTTCAGCATGTATATGTTTCCTTTTACTCGTACATGGATTTCCTTCACCTCAAGACTCTGATATCGCTGACTCTGGTATATTCATGTGGACAGACACATTGTAGAAACGAGACCTCAAATTGTAAACAGTGGGCCAATTACGGCAGTTCTTGAACACATTGAAACAGAGCACACATAAGTGAGGTACGATGGGTTGTTTTATTGATCGAACACGGTGTCTCACATTAGCAACTCCAGACAAATCTAAGCCCTTCCTCCTTCTACATGGGCGTCACCAAGTCGACGGAACTTCGATAGCCCTCAAAACAAGCTCATTACTGATGCGGCAACAGAACTGCAATGGGGTCGTTCTGGTGCCCTGGGTGGAGCTGACGACAATGTCATGCCCATCAATGATACCACCATTATACATTGACAAGGTCACTGTGGGCCTCATGTGCCCGTGCGATTCATCTTCGCAACTCAGCCGAATGTCTCCATACACTGGAAGAGCGGAGTGAACTCCACGAATATAGTTTTCCCCGGTGCCGTCCTCCCTGGTCCACTGACAGCAGTTCCAGCGCCAAAGTGAGGCCGTGCGTGATCTGTCCGACATCCCATTCCAGCTTGGTATATCGAAATTTTCAGGACCCACGGACCGTATTGACCCTCGCCCTCACCTCGCTCAAAGCGGTAATAGCCCTCCAAATACTCCATTGCGCGCAAAGACTCCCGCTTGATTCCAGAAGCGTCAGTGAAAACAGAGAGCCAGACAATGATGTCTCCTGATTCTGGTTTGAACATAGCATAATCATGGCCATGATAAGGGCAGTCAGCAGGATTTCGGTGGCACAGCATCCTTGAAAAAGATTAGCAGAGTACGCTCAATGACAGCAGCTCCCGGATGGAGGAGGCAGCAGCACGGTGGCTGGAAGAAATTCAAGCAAACGCTGCAATTCCTCACAAACACTCCAGGGCACATTTGAATTTCCCCCCTACAGGAACCTGCACGGATGAAGATTGGTTGCTCCATGAATGTAGCCGTTTTAGTTTCCTTCCCTGCCATGCAAACTATGGGTAGTAAGTGCCAGGTGGGCCTATAGCCACTCGAGACGACAAAGTCCATCCTCCCTTCGATGTAAATGCGGCGCCGAATTTCCATCCGGGGGATGGACTTCAATGGCAGATTTCAAACTATACCCTGTGGATGAGAAAGAGGTATCGGTTCATCCACCGCTGGCGTGATGAACACGTTACACGATGATTGGTGGGTACGTGGGACCCAGATGCTCCATTATTGGAGCCCGCACTGCTCGTCCGCTTCTCATCATTTCGAAAATCTAAGGGCTTCGTTGTTGTCCGCAAGGTCATTGTCATTGGCATCAAAGACGTTCTCAGGTCCTCATTTGCAAAGATGCCGTGCTTCCGGAACCGGGATGACTACCCTTATGGAGGCTTCGATTATGCAATGTATTCGGCCACATCGAGAGACATCGTTATCTGGTACACAGTTTACACAGAAGATACTGGTTCGAATGTGGAAACATTGTCCGCTTTTGAGTATATCCCAGGCCACTACGCCTTCGAACGGGGTGACGATCTTGGTCTAAGGAGTCCGTGGCTCCTGCGCATCCTTGATTCCGATTTTCCTAGCTACGACGGACACCCATGTAGAAAAATACGTACTGTTATGCTGTTGCGGTGGAACTGCTGCCAGTGGACGTGGGTGGACTCCATCGGAGAGACGTATACTCCTGAAGGAGTGCGCTCCTCTTCTCCATTGTATGGGAACATTCGCATCGGTGTGGATGACGAAAACGTGAAGCTTTCCATATTCGATGGTGGTATGATTGAAGGGCACGACATTGTGGTGAACATCAACAGGGGCGGTACAACGACTGCAATCCAGTTTACCTGGACGAGCCCGATGACTCATGAGCTAGAGTTCAGAGCAGTCGAAGTCCTATTGACAACGTGACTTGTATTCAGAAGGCACAGGACTAAAGATTTGTTTGCACAATCAGCACAGTAGACGTGCTTCAAATGCAATTCATGGGGATCAATAAAAATCCCATTATGCCCTCTTTTTGTTCTATTCTGTATCCTTCGTTCCCAGAATGCATCATTCTTCATTTCGTTTGGGATTGGGAGTGTGGGTGGATTTTGCAAGTGGCTGGTAGGCTGAAATGGGCCCTCATTCTACATAGCAGTACCACCCTACCATTCGCGAAACATTGCCTTTCAATATGTAATTCTAAAAAACATTGCGGACACTCATTTCCGGAAAATAGTCCTGCTCATGTTTTTTTTTTTACACTTACGACTCTGCTCATGGCTCATGACTCATGAAATAGCAGCCCCTGCCAAAGGGCGGTCGCTTTATTTAAGAATCAAAATAAAAGTAAGCGACAGTCGTCAAATGGCGGTCGCTATATTTTTTATTAACAAAAATAGCGACGACCGCCAAATGGCGATCGCTGCATTTAAAAATATATATATTAAAGAAGCGACCACCAAACGGCGGTCGCTTTATTTAAGAATAAAAATAAAAATAAGCGACCACCGCTAAATGGTGGTTGCTAAATTAAAAAAAACACAAAAAAACGACCGCCACATGGCAGCTGCTGCATTTTTACAAAATTTATTAAATATATAATAATAATATAATATAATAAACTGCGAGCGACCGCCAATATGGGCTATCGCTCATTTAAAAAAATAATAAAATACAAACGTCCGCCAATATGGGCGGACATATTTTTTTAAAGGAATTAATAAATATTAATAATTGGCCACGTCTGTTTTACACCGTGACTGCCATGTCATTAAAAATGGTAAAAATAAATTGTAAAAATCAAATGTAAAAAAAATTACATGGATAAACGTTCAGATTCGACGTGACGTGAGAGCCCACGTGACAGCGCCACGTCACGTCAGGAATGATAACTAGGCCATCCGCACTTGCCTACTACCGCCGAGAACACCGAGCTCATCAAGGAGAAGCTTGCAAACGATTTCCAAGTTCACAAGATGAAGTAATACACCAAATTGCAAAGTATTCTTCTATTTGCAATCCTGCTTTGAGAACTCGGTATCTGTTTGAGATAACCACGCATTACAAGTTGTCTGCCGTCAATCAGAAGCCTGAAATGACTCTCAAGAAGTTGCAGATGCTGGCCACCAGCGAGGTCAGTCTTACGGAGAAGGTTTCATGGTTAAAGCTTTGGAATTCAAACTCTACCACCAAGAAAAAAGCGAAATTTCCCCATGCTCCAACAGATGTGGTCTTCGGCTTGTGGTGCAACAAAATGACACAGTGGTTCCAAGTACAAAGCTTGCATTCTTTGCTCTGGCTTTAAGTTTCTGTTTATGTCGTAAGCCTGAGTTTTGACATGTTTTGTGGATTTGCAGCAAAAAGAGGAAGTGTAGCGCCATTTGGACTGGCTGGTTCATAAAGGGTTCTTGCAGCTACCAACCCCCGAAAGAGGCACCGACGCTCAAGTCCCTCCCAAATTGGGTGGACGACCACCACCTTAAGTACTGAAAATAATTGTTTTGGTGCGAGATGAAGGATGGGCCTGGCCGAAGCTGGCCAATTACCGAGCAGCCTAGTGGGTCTTTGCCGGCCCGGAGGCTCGTTTACAGGTTTGCACATTACTTACATTGCCATCTACTTCTGTATTTGCAAAAGTTCTTGCAAACATGAAATAACATCCTCCCAATGGCTGATCGCAGTCCTAAGGCACAGTGCAACCTACAAACTATAGTTTCAGACCCATGAAAGAGCCTCCCAATCGCAGCCAATAACGGCACCGTTATCGGCTGCCCAACAGCGAACATGGAAGGAATGGGTGAGGCAAACCAGCCAGTGCAATAATGGCACCGTTATTGCCCAAATGCAGTGAAGTCTTACTCCACCGGAACCCACAGAAGAATGGGAATTCACAGTCCTCGGATGCCAGCCATAGAATGATGGTATAACTGTGCATTTATATGCATGTTACCTAAATCAAATTTGCATGGCTGCCAGTGTACCCCCCTCCTGCTGCGCAAGGTGCACACCTCTGCGTGCCTTCGCCAGCTTCCTAAAGAAGAGTGATGTGAATGCAATGCGCCACTTGTGAACATAGTCAGAAAGCAAGGCAGCTTTGTTGTAATCAATGGACAGCTTAATTTGGTTCGTCTGCACCTCCAGTTGTTCCTGTGCGTTTTGCATAACCTGACACAATGCAAGCAAATACTCAGATAATCCGTGCTACGCAGAGAAAACAGTATAATGGAAAATTGGGAAGCCACGCACCTGAAACCACCATGTCATCTTGTTCAACCACACGTCCATTTGCTTGTTGTCTGTAGGATCTTTCATTGGAAATCCCCACATCAGCTTATTGGCGTTGAGTTCCATATCTGCAGCCAGCGTGTCTGCATGCAAATGACAAACGTCTATTTAGAACTTACGATTGAGAACAGCACAACTTGAAGCACAATTCCACAAGTATATAGTACCTTTTCTGCCTCATCCACCAGGGCTGTGGAAAGCTGGTGCAATTTTTCCAATGACATTTCCGGTTTCATGGCCCTAGAGTAATGCAGGGATATCTCTGGCAGAAAGGCTTTCCCAAGTCCTGGATCTGCTATGGCCACATATTTCACCATCTTCGATTTGTATTTGGATGACTGCTCGAAGCCCTTCGTATGTCTTCGGCACATCTGGATCAGTCTCCATATACTGCCTCTTCGCATAGGCAAGATCCTGCATCATATCCAATTGCAAATAAATACAATGTGAATCAGAATTGGAATTGAAACAGCTTTCATGCAAAGCAGCTGCAGGTTTAAAGAGTCTTACCGAGAAAATGTGCTACACCATGACGTCAAGTGTAAGCCGATACCATGTGCGGTCCGCTTTTTGTTCGCATTTTCTCAACATTTCTGGGTCCAGACTTGTGGTGTAGTCAGAAAGTGGAGCCTGCCCAACCTCCCGCACCCTATATAGGTAGTGGGCCATATGTGTTTTCACATGGGCATGCTCTGTGACCCTGCACAGGGAGAGTGACAGTGAGAGTGACAGTGAGAATGGCAAACATTGAGTAAAAATTGACATCAAAAGACAATTTGGCAAATGGAGGTTGGAATGCATTACTGGTTCACGTGTGCCAAGCTTTGAGAAGGCCACGGTCCTTCACTTGCACCTGAAGAACCACACAGTCGACTCGGTAATGCCATGACAGATTATTTGAGTGATTTTGCCGGATAATATGATCTCTCCAAGCTAGCAACCGGTGGTTGCCATCCCACACAAAGAACATTTTCCCTTGCATATGATTGTAGTCGGGGTCATTGGCCAACTCGTCTTCAAATTCTTTGTTTCTCCTTATCTAAAGAGGGCCCCAGCTAGACACTTCTTCATGTGTGGGGCCCTTTGTTATGCCTTGTCATTTTCGATGGAGACGCAGATGGAGCCGCAGAACGCAGTTGCACCTGGTCTGTACCCCTCCCTGGGCCCTCCCTGAAACCGTATTTCAGTTTGTTCACCGGGGAGAGTGTCTCTGATAAGAGGCAGGCTGACCATCCTGCAAAGGGGAATCTTCAGAGAACATGGATACACCATACTTCCCAACACCCTCCCTATGTTGCTGTGTGTTTCCTCAAGCATTTTGGCAGCAGCCATGCTCATCTCCTTAGGGGTCAGTGTTACGAAATTGGAGGTCGCTTCGGGCATGGGGGTCATTTGCCTCCCCGTTTCTGACATAACCCACTTCATCCCCTCCTTCAATGGCAGGGAGATCACTCTCTTTCATTGCATCTTCATTTACGCCCTCCTCCCATTTGTCATCCTCCGAATGTTGCCCGCCATCGTACCCATGCAGCAGCTCATCGGAGTCCAGGCGACCCACGGCCCCTTCCAAAACTGTCTTATGAGTCTCCATCTCAAAGTCCTTCAGGAGCTGTGCTTCCATTGCTTTCATACCACGCAGGGGCGAGCGAGCAGCCACCCTAGCGGACTGTGATGGAAGGCGGAATGAAGGCATAGAGTGAAACCCTGCAACCCGGGCAGCTCTGGTTCTATCAACGGGGGGAGAGAACGACGACCGATGCCCGAGACTGCGGAGATCTCCCCTGCCCGGACCACCTCTCCCAACTGTACTCACCGATCCCACGCACAGGTCGCTGTAGGAGCTGGGTCTGCTCAGACTGCAATCCAACATGTGCACTCATCGCTCTGAGCGCCAGAGCTTCCGTTTCGTGGCCGACGTTTTGCTCTTGCTCAAAATGAAATTCTCGTTGAAGAATCCCCTCCGGATTGGCGAAGGGGGAGGCGCTTCCATCTCCGGACAATGCATCCACCTTTACCACCTCTACCAACTGCGATGCCGAAGGTGGTTGTGTTCCTTGTTCAGCATCCTGCACCCGCCCCACCAGCAAAGGTGTGAAACAGTTAAACATAGAGAAAGCAAGAGATACTTGCGAGAGACAGACTAGAGCACAGATATTTGGGAAGTGAGATTCTCACCTGAGCCTGAACGGTGGTGAGCTCTTCAGCAACCGCGATGGTCTCCACAAGGCCCTCGACCGCCGCCAACCTATGAAAAATATCCCTCCACCTGTCTATTTTGATACAAGAACGGTGCACACTACTACAAAAAGAGGGGGGGTTTATGACGCCCACGGCCCCGCGCTCGCGGCACTCTGCGACCCCACTTATAGCAACGCCAAGAGGGTCGCTATTCAGGGGTCGCTATACTGAAATCCCAGCAAAATGAGGATCCCAAAATGACCAAGTCATTGGGACCGACCCATGGCGTCGCTAATACCGCGGGGTTATTTCCCGTTGGTTTCTTCCTGCGACGCCCCTGTCGACGGTCCCCAAACATCCAACGTGGTATATGCCCATTACCACTGGGCTACATGCCAGTTGTCTTTGCAAAAATACTCACCGCGACCCCCCATGGGTCGCTGTTAAGTCAGCGTCGGGTTATTGTTAGGAAGTTGAAGCGACCCCAGGAAGGCGCCGATAGCACCCCCAAAAATATGGACAACTAGTAGTAGCGACCCCGAGGGAGTCACTAATAGAACCAATTTTTTATTAAATCGAATTTTAATGAATTTTAAATAAATATTATGATTTAGAATATCTAGGATTGCGGATTTGAGGGGCGTAATGATTTTATTTTTGGCTCTATTTTCTTCTTTGAATTCAGACTTTGGACTACTACATCTATGCAAAAGATTGGACCAAAAAAAAATGAAATAATAATAATAATAATAATAATAATCTTGGGTCACTATTGCAGAATTCTCTATGAAGAGTGCATGAAGTTGAAGAGAATTTAATCTTGGAGTGCAAATGAGGGAAGAAAATATGGTTTTGGGTCCAGATGATTTTATTTTGCTGCAAAATTTTGCACGCACATTGCACACGTTGTTATTAAGCATATGGCTAGAAAATGGAACTAAAAAAAAATCATGTGCAGGCGAAACACAGTTTTCCGTCTGTACGACACGTAGTTGCGTTCATCACTTGAATGACTATGCTTGCTTGCTTCCCATCAACCCTGAATGCAATGACGGGTACCTTAAATGATCTGAATGGAAACCCCTACCTTGAGCTTTATGCCTGATTTGTGGAGGGTTATCTCTGTGCTCCCCCCCCCCAACAATCCCTGAAAATAGCAATAGCACCTTCATGCCATCTGCGTTGGGTTGCCATAGCACTGAGAAGTGAAATGCAATTGTGTATACAGAGAAGCTGTTCCCCAACGCTGCAAACCGTGCACTAGAATTGAAGTTTGCTTGCTTGTGATCCCTATCAAAACCCAAACATGTCTGATCATAGTGACAGATTAAAATGATACAATATTGGATCAATGGACGACTTCTGATGGACAATAGGTGTCGGCTCTTCCTACCACAAATATGGGAATAAACTGCTTTATACACATACAGTGGGTATCTGAAAATTTGGATGGCCTGACATGTACCTCAATCTCGTTCTTTGAAATGGGTATAGGAATCTTGGGTTAGCGTAGGGACATGTACCGACCCCTAGGGAGGCGCTGATAGCACCCCAAAAATATTTTTAAAAAAACTCACACCGACCCCTCATGGATCGCTGTTAATTAGCGTCGGGTTATTATTTAGGGACTTGAAGCGACCCCCAGGAAGGCGCTGATAGCACCCCAAAAAATACTTGCAAAAAAATCTGACAGCGACCCCTAGGGGGTCGCAGGTAACCGGCATCAGGTTATTTAATTGTATGGACTTGTAGCGACCCCCCTGAAGACGCTGATCGCACCCCAAAAATATTTTGCAAAAATTCTCACAGCGACCCCCCATGGGTCGCTGTTAAGCAGCGTCGGGTTATTGTTAGGAAGTTGAAGCGACTCCCATGAAGGCGCTGATAGCACCCCCCAAAATATAGACAAAAAAATTTGACAGCGACGGCCTAAAGGTCGCTGTTAACAGCGTCAGGTTATTGTTTAGGGACTTGAAGCGACCTCAGGGAAGGCGCCGATAGTAGTAGCGACCCCCAGGGAGTCACTAATAGAACCATTTTTTATTAAATCGAATTTTAATGAATTTTAAATAAATATTATGATTTAGAATATCTAGGATTGCGGATTTGAGGGGCGTAATGATTTTATTTTTGGCTCTATTTTATTCTTTGAATGCAAACTTTGGACTACTACATCCATGCAAAAGACAACCAAAAAATAAAAAATAAAAAATAAAAAATTCTTGGGTCACTATTGCAGAACTATCTATGAAGAGTGCATGAAGTTGAAGAGAACTTAATCTTGGAGTGCACATGAGGGAAGAAAATATGGTTTTGGGTCCAGATGATTTTTTTTTGCTGCGAAATTTTGCACACGCTGTCATTAAGCATATGGATGAAGAATGGAACAAAAAAAAAATCATGTGCAGACGAAACACAGTTTTCCGTCTATACGACACGTAGTTACGTTCATCACTTGAATGACCCATTGAATGAACTTGGTTCAAGCTCATCTTTGGTCCACATGTGCTTAAGTATGTTCAGATCACCAATGCAAAGTCGCAAAAGATGAACATCAAGAAGAAATATTCACATCAATCGGTTAATCAAATGTATCCAAAGTGCATCATGAGGATATCTACAATGCCCTTCTACGCGATCCCGGTCTCAAAGCAACCCTAGTTCTGTTACACACATCCTACTCATGCTGTATCTGGAGGTCCCAAGCATCTCGCGAGAACTCGTATGATGCAAATAGCTACCCTAATAGTCGTACTAACACATGTCATCACAAACATGTGCATCCCCTCACAATATGGGGATAAATGGAGGCCGGTGAAATTGGAGTGCAAGTACTTCAAAACCATATTGTCTAACCAAAAAGACGTCTATCACTATGATATACAACAATTTGCAATTGTTCTTGTCATATTGGCAAATTGTTGTACATCATGGTGAGAGACATCCTCTTGGTTGGTCAATTTGGTTCCGAAGTAGTTGCCCTGTTCGCCTTGTAACAATGTGTCGCGTGGGTACTACATCATGTCATCGGGAGGGACATCATCTTCTTCATCAAGCTCCAACTCCTGTCTATTGTCCTCATCGAAGTCACTATATTGACCCCTCTCAAGAGAGTCATGATCCGAAGCCGAATCATCATCCATATATTCATATGGCTCTAGCACGACCGGAGGGTCAATAGGAGGCGGCACAATAGGATCTTCCTCTTCTTGTACATCCTCATTGTCATCGTCATCCTCATCGTCATCCTCGTCCTCCGGCGCAATATTCGCATCAACCACTTGATCTCCTCCAACATTGTTCAAGGCAGTGTCTTCAATTGCCTCTATCCATGAAGCATCATCTCCCGCATCGGCCACCTTGGCCACCTCGTCCACCTCGGTCGCTTCGGCCACTTCGGCCTCATCACCACCCCAACGGTTTGATCCCTCGCCATGGTAAATGCGTCTCCCTCAGCATGCACAACCACCTTCCAATTGCCCGATCTAGTCTTGTCTTCGGAAAAAAAGACTTGTTCCATGTCCTTCGGCCATGCAAATGGTTCATTGGAGATGCGTGTAGAGGGCGTGATCCTGGAAGTATTGACCCGCATGAAGCCACACTCGTCAGGCAAGAGGGTTGCATTTGGGCCTGCAATGGGGGGTTGGAACCACTCCCCTTGAAAAGAATAGGGCGATGGTGATCATACTCGAGTTGCAAAATGACATCAAGCTCCCCAATATATTCAAGCTTGCTTCTCTCGGGTTAAATGTCCCTTGTGCTTGACACGGAGTCTTGCCAATATGTTGCACACGAACCGGAGTCAAATGTGGTCTTCCGACGCATGTCAAGAGAACGGATGCGGAAATGACGATTGAGGAGAATGAAATGGCATATTGAGATGGCCCTCTCGCAAGCTCTTGCACTAAAGGCACCACCACCTCGCCCGCGGCCATCGCAGCCTCAACTCCACTCCGGAGCCAATGGCGAAATGGTCTCAATGGCTGCATCTCCGTGGGCAAATCACGCGCCCCCAATGGGGCCGTGCTCCTGGATCCGCGCCGTCCTCGTGAGTCTCGCAATTCCCTCGCATGTGTGCGTCTCCAAATTGTACTTGCTTCCAACCGCCGTGCATTCTCATCCGCGTGTCTTGCCTCCCACTCCACTATGCAAGGGGTGTTCTTCAATACAAAGTCATGTGCTTACTCCACCTCGCTGTTCGATAGTTTCACCCTCCTTGATTTTTTGGGCAAAACCATGTCATTGTTCTGCACATCATCCTCTTCCTTCCACATTGGAGGCATTACAACAGATTGCGGCTTTTACGACTCTGTGTTATGATTGCAAATGCAGTTATGAAAGCATTTACGACTTCATGACTCTGCAGTCGTAAAACCCTAGTCAGTTGTGGCATGGTAGATATGACTCGTCAACCTGGCTGTGACGTGGCGCATGAGCAGTTGTGGGGGTAGTCATACACGTTGGCTTTACTGAATGACTGAACGGGTCCATGTCAGCCGCTGTGTAAGAGAGACACGTGCTCTCTACAGAACACGCCACGTGTCAGAGTGCGACGCCATCCCGACTGCAGAGGAGGGAATCAGACGTCAGCACGTGTCGCATCATGATTTTGACACGTGGTTCCTCATGTCAATTGACACGCGTCACTGTGGGGGAGGGGGGGGGGGGGGGGGGTTGGGGATTTAATTTATTATTATTATTATTATTATTACTTTTGGCCAACATGGGACAGTGGCACATTATTAAATAACGAATTTTTGAAATTATATTCTTAGATAAAATATTTATTCGCTCACACCCTTACGGGAAAGGAGAGTTTGCCTTAGTGCCTATGCTGAATTGCGTCTGCTACTCTCTGTAATCTAGTAGGCATTCACTTTTTTGCCTCTGTTGTCCCACCATTGACTAGGGTCAGAAAAGTTCATTCCACAGCTTCTCCTCGTCTCTGTTACCTGTTTATGGATACTTCTTTATTGTCACTTTGGCAGTATCATGTCAAAGTCACTCCAAACTATCTACCATCTACCCATGACCATCTACCCATGCAGGTTTATTGTAGCTATCCTTCCACAGGGAATCATCGGTAATCTGGAGCTTGAAATCCGGCTTTCTTGGATGATTTGGACCCACACTCTTTCCCTGCTTCTTCAGCTATCCATGCCTCTGCACAGATCATGCATATATCCTTGCATTGTTGTTAGCAGCTGACAATGACAGCCTACATTTGTTCCAGCAAACACCCAACTCAACTTACCACACTAGTTCATATTCTCAATTGTATCTGCTACTCTCTGTAATCCAACAGGCATTTACCTTTTTGCCTCGGTTGTCCCACCATTGACTGGGGTCAGAAAAGTATTCATTCCACAGCTTCCCCTCAATCTCCGTTAACTATTTTTCGATACTTTCATGTTGTCACATTGGCAATATCATGTCAAAGTCACTCCAAACTAGATTCACTCAACCAGCTAACTTGCAAACATTGAAATTTAGGGCCGGTTCTGATAAGAGGGAAAAACAGGGTGAAATGTGTTGAAGAAGGTGCCTTTATTAGCAGTGCCTGATTTTATCAATTGTGCCGCTACTCCTACGGCTTCCAGTTCACCATCTACCCATGCAGGTTTCTTATAGCTAAATCCACAGGTAATCATAGGTAATCATGTGCTTGAAATCTGGCCCTCTTGGATGAATCTGGACCCATACTCTATCCCTGCTCTTTCAGTTATCACTGCTTCTGCACAAATCATGCATACTTCCTTGCCTTGCAGCAGATAATGACAGCCTAGATTTGTTCTAGGAAACACCCAACTCAGCTTATCACACTAGTTCCTATGCTGAATTGTGTCTGCCCTCTATAATCTAACAGGCTTTAACCTTTTTCCCTCGGTTGTCCCACCATTCCACAACTTCTCCTCGTCTCTGTGACCTGTTTCTGGATACTTTCTTGTTGTCACATTGGCATCATGTCAAAGTTCAGATCGACATCTAGTACAATTCCAGCTTGGACGATGTCACCACGAACCTCTTTGCTATTTTGCAGGGCTGCTAGGCTTGCACACATGTTGCAAATGTAACAAACGCGATGTGGTTGCGCTGCAGTATCCCTTCCCACACCACTTGCTCATAGACCTCTCCAAAGGGCCTCCATCCCGCGCCGCTGTTGTGCATATCCTGGGATCATCATCCTCCATGCACCCCAATTTGGCATACAAGTCCACAAGGGCATAGTTCAGAACAACATTTGTTTAATTCCAGCTTGGACGATGTCATCACAAACCCCGTCTTCACTCATTGCCTACTCTAGTTAAGTGCAATTATGGGCTAGGCTGGTACCACATCTCATTCAGCCATATTATCAAAACAGCCATGTATCCTTGTAGTTGCACCCTGCAACCTTGGCATACATGTCCACTACGGCAACGTTCAGAATCACATCAGATACAATACCAGCTTTGACAATATCACCGTGGACCTCTGTACCCTTTTTCAGGGCCAACGACGCAATGGCGTGAGCGCGCGAGCGTACGCTCACGCAGGAGTGACGTGGCGTGAGCGTGCACCCACGCTGACGTGGCGTGAGCATCATGTCAGCATGCTGATGTGGCGGCAAATGATGACGTGGCACTGTCCGTCATCTGCCACGTCAGCATTAACATGCGTCGCCTATAACCGAGGATGGTCCTATGACCGTGGAATTAATGCAGGGAATCTTGCCTAAATAGAATCAAGACTACCATGAGGCCTACAATTGTAGCATCCAACATTGTGCAATTACAAATGCTTGTTTCACTTTTACAATTACGAGGACGAGAAAATATCCTCACAAAGTGTGCGCCATAGAGGCTGCCACGGGAAGACCTTCCTCCCTCCTCAAATAACAATGAGAGTTAGGATCATCTTCAAAAGATGATTGTAGTGCATAGCGACAACAAGACATGTAGACTTCGAACGGTGCAATGACAAATGTGCTTTTAAAAGTTGCCACTCAGAGCTCACTCCGTATAGTTGGAGGCCATATCATTGCACCGCCGACGAATTGATGTGAATTACACATTTCAAATCATGGTCGTCCACATACCACATTGCATAGTTGATGCTACCCATGTGTTGTATCTCGCTGCAATAGAGTATCGACCTCGTTGAAACTCATAGTGGCCTGGTGAATGAAGTTATCACGTTTGGGATCGCAAACCATCCTCTTCAAAAATATGAAATACAAATGTTTGCAGGGTATGAATTTACCTCTCTTGCCCAAACTGGTTGATAGCATATTCACAAAATCAGGACATGTGCAATTGGGGAAATTGGAAACCGTGATGTTGTAGGTCCTGTCATGAACAACAGATGTGGAAGTGATGATTGTGAATACCCGACCATATCCTGGAGGGTACTTCCGTGGTGCTTCCAACACGAGCTTGGAGCATTCTTGCGGACTCCACTTTGCCAAAGTGTTCAGCGGTTGGAGGGAAACGCCGAACGAGCTTTCCATCTCGTTTGGTTGGCCACAAGTCAGGATTTGCCGAGGGGACCCGGGAGGACGCAGAAGTAGTAGCACATGCATGGAGTTGGGGTTGTCTCGCAAGGGAAAAACCTGCCTCCTCCAGCATTTCAATCTCCTGAAATCTGAGATGTGTTCCCACCTTCACGGGCCAAACGGTTGGAGGAGATGGCTTCATCACTACGGAAGGACGCACAGTTCCATGCACACATCTGGCACAATCATCTGCGCAAAACCAAAACTTGTGGTTCTTGGCTTATGGTTGACCGTATGGACGCATCAAACCCGTGAAAGTCGGAGCATGAATTTGGGCACCACCTCTGGATATAGATGAAGTGCACTTCTCAAAATTAGTTGCCCTGATCGCTGTACATTTCACACGAGACCCTACACTTGTGCGTTCTATGTGCCAAACGTGGTCGGGGCATGCGGACTCAAGCACATCAAGGGGGTTGTTTCTCTCCTGCACCATTTCAGTGGCACTGTTTGATGCTGGAGCTTGCCGTCGTGTTGGAGGTTCCTCCACAATGGAGGTTCCGGACATGGAGCCGTCATGCAGGGGAACACGAGGCTTCGAGAAGTTATCACGGTCTGCCCTGTGCAAATCAGAATCCGAACGAGGTGGAGTGTTCAATTTCCTCTTACAGGAGCCGAATCTCTCCTCCCCTTTAAGATGTGGAACTCTAGAAACAAGTGGCGTTCCCTGGGCATACATGCTCACCGCCCGTGCTATCTTGATTGGATCCCCAGATCTGTTTGCAGCACGCAACATCAACTCCCATTTGTCCGGACCCTTGCCACCAACCCCACCTCGTAAGAAATCACGGTATCGGGTTTGTTGTTGCAAGGCACGTATCAAATCATTTGTTGTTGCCACATACAAATCCCGACCTCGTTTCCCAGACTGCTACAACCATGCGTTGTGCATAGTTTCTGCCAAATTGCAAGATGGCATGTCCGCCATTTCCTCAATGGACATGTTCTGCAAAGTGGAGAACCACACTTCAAAACAGTGAACAAATAACAACATAAAGAAAGCGAGGACACAATAAAATGGAAAGTAAATGTATGAATAAAGCAAGAAATATAAGCCTCGTACCACTGGCATGGCTGCTCCCCGCTGTCTATACCGAAAGTGCCAAAACGCCAGCCAATCTTCCAATGTTCTCATACTCTCAAGTGATGCAGCTCCAGAAGAGAACCACCAGGCACGAATTGTCTGGAACAAAGTGTCCGCCTCCTTCATTGTTCTAGCATCTTTGTACTCTTTGCACAATTTACGGTGTTGAGTCTGCATCTCTGGTTTGATGTCCGATTTGTATGTTTTTCCAGAGATTGTGTCCAATGGAATAGATATGTATGCTCTCTTCCTCGCATTGGCACTTTTGGGTCGCCTGATCCGAAGACAATACGAATAGCATTGAAATTTGCTTGAGCACTATCCGCCATGAAACTGCGAAATTTGGAGATGGCAGCCCATGGCAGCCCATGACACGTATCAGGGAATTCCACATGAGCTTCTGGGATTCCGTATCCTCGGATTGCATGTCACAAACTGCAATTGTCATAACTTGTTGGTACACTGGATCGTAGACATGACAAGCCATTATCGTCCAATCCTTCACTCGTTTCACATGATCAAACATAAGAAAACAATTTTGCAAGTCCCCAGTCTTCTGCATCCGCTTCACGAGGCTAACCCACTGCCCTCCCCAACAGTCGACATTTTGAAAAGAAAAACTTTGATGGCACCTTGACCTGGGAATACATTGTCCTCGATGTAATCGTACTTGCTCACTCGTTTCAACTCCAAAATGTTGTCTATGTAGCCTCTGATACCAGAGCCCATTCTTAATGCATTGATCTGATGCCGAATGTTAGGTGAACTCAAAGTGGAGAAATGATCCATGACCAGGTCCAATGCTGCACCGTCAAGTTTAGTCCCCACACAATCCCCTTCACTCAAAATATGGCTTTCCAAGAAGGACTTGCTTGCGCCAAGAGCAATTGCAGATGTTGTTGCGGATGGGTTTCTCCCGAACTCCTGTTTAATCAACCTCGATACTGTTCTCAACACTCTACCTGTAATCCCCCTTCGAGACATGAGGTTATGGAATCCAAAATGCACACAAGCTCTTGTCATTGTTTTCAAACGGTGGACAACATAGTACATTCTTGCTCCGCAGAGCGCCAAGTAGGATGGCACAAGTTTGCAGAATTTGCAGACGAAAGTGTTTGCCGGTGGTGGGGCAATCCTAGGCTGAAATGGATTTTCCGCCAGACCCTCCCATTCGGGGGCTGCTATTTCATGAGCCATGAGCCATGAGCGGCATGAGCCATGAGCAGAGTCGTAAGTGTGGAAAAAAACATGAGCAGCACTATTTTCCGGAAATGAGTGTCCGCGGGAATAGGGTTTAGGGTGCCACGGTCATAGGGGAGAAGGACCTCCCGATGAAGGAGGTTCGGCAATGTTATTTAGAATTATATATTGAAAGGCAATGTTTCGCGAATGGTAGGGTGGTACTGCTCTGTACAATGGGGGCCCATTTCAGCCTACCAGCCACTTGCAAAATCCACCCACACTCCCAATCCCAAACGAAATGAGCAATGACGCATTCTGGGAACGATGGACACAGAATAGAATAAAAAGAGGGCACAATGAGGTTTTTACTGATCCACATGAATTGCATTTGAAGCACGTCTACTGTGCTGATTGTGCCATCAAATCTTTAGCCCTGTGCCTACTGAATACAAGTCACGTTGTCAATGGGACTTCGACTGCTCTCAGAACTAGCTCATGAGTCATGGGGCTCCTCCATGTAAAGTCGATTGCAGCCGTTGTACCGCCCCTAGTGATGTTCACCACAATGTCCTGCCCTTCAATCATACCACCATCGAATATGGAAATCTTCACGTTTTCGTCGTCCACACCAATGCGAATGTCCCCATACAATGGAGAAGAGGAGCGCACTCCTTGAGGAGAATAGGTCTCTCCGATGGAGTCCACCCACGTCCAGTGGCAGCAGTTCCACCGCAACAGCATAGCAGTGCGCCTTCTTCTGCATGGGTGACCGTCGTAGCTGGGAAAATCGGAATCGAGGATGCGCAGGAGCCACGGACTCCTCAGACCAAGATCGTCACCCCGCTCGAAGGCGTAGTGGCCTACGATATACTCAAAAGCCACCAATGTTTCCACAATCGAACCAGTATCTTCTGTGTAATCTGTGTACCAGATAACAATGTCTCCCGATGTGGCCGAATACATTGCATAATCGATGCCTCCAAATGGGCAGTCGTCCCGGTTCCGGAAGCACGGCATCCTTGCAAAGGAGGACCTGAGGACGACTTGGATGCAGATGACAATGACCTTGCGGACAGCTACGAAGCCCTTAGATTTTGGAAATGATGCGAAGCGGAAGAGCAGTCCGGCCTCCAATAATGGAGCATCTGGGTCCCACGTACCCCACCAACGGAGGTGGATGAACCCATACATCTTTCTCATCAACAAGTTATAGTTTGAGATCTGCCACCGAAGTCCATCCCCCCGGATGGAAATTCGGCGCCGCATTTACATCGAAGAGGGGATGGACTTCGTCGTGTCCAGTGGCTATCGGCCCACCTGGCAGTGAGTGCCCATAGTTTGCATGGCAGGGTAGGAAACTGAAACGGCTACATTCATGAAGCAGCCAATCTTCATCGGTCCAGGATCCTGTAGGGGGAAATTTAAATGTGCCCTGGAGTGTTTGTGAGGAATTGCAGCGTTAGCTTGAACTTTTTCCAGCCACCGCGCTGCTCCTCCTCCATCCGGGAGCTGCTGTCATTGAGCGTACTCCGCTACTCTTTTTCAAGGATGCCGTGCCGCCGAAATCCAGCCGACTGCCCTTATCATGGCCACGATTATGCTATGTTCAAACCAGAATCAGGAGACATCATTGTCTGGCTCTCTGTTTTCACAGACGCTGCTGGAATCAAGCAAGAGTCTTTGCGCGCAATGGAGTATCTGGAGGGCTATTACCGCTTTGAGCGAGGTGAGGGCGAGGGTCAATGCGGTCCGTGGGTCCTGAAAATTGTTGACCTCGATATACCAAGCTGGAAAGGGATGCGGACAGATCACGCACGGCCTCGCTTTGGCGCTGGAACTGCTGCCAGTGGACCAGGGAGGACGGCACCGGGGAAAACTATATACGTGCAGATCACTCCGCTCTTCCAGTGTATGGAGACATTCGGCTGAGTTGCGAAGACGAATCGCACGGGCACATGAGGCCCACAGTGACCTTGTCAATGTATGATGGTGGTATCATTGATGGACATGACATTGTCGTCGGCTCCAGCAAGGGCAGCAGAACGACCGAATTGCAGTTTACCTCGAGGTGCCGCAGCAGTGATGAGCTTGTTTTGAGGGGTATCGAAGTTCCGTCGACTTGGTGAAGCCCATGTAGAAGGAGGAAGGGCTTAGTTTTGTCTGCAGTTGGTAAATGTGAGACATCGTGTCCGATCAATAAACCCATCGTACCTCACTTCTGTATGATTGTGTTTCATTCTGTTGAATAACTGTCGGAATTGGCCCACTGTTTACAATTTGATGTCTCATTTCTACAATGTGTCTGTCCGGATGAATATAGCAGAGTAACCGGTATGTGAGTCATGTGTCAAGAATATACCAGAGTAACGCCACCATGTCGGTTATCATTTGGAATTGCGGTGGCATCATTTCCGTCCAGGTACACGAAATACCAACACGGGTCTATAAATTGGACAGACAACGAGGTTGGCATTGCAAATGCGGCGACGCATTTCCAGCTTGGCAATGGAAACTTCTTTTTGGACAAGGGAATGCGGTGCCGCATTTCCGTCCAACACTTCGAAAAGTGTGACATTTCCGACCAGCGCGATGGAATGCGTTACCGCATTTCCGTGAGAGGGTCTGCAAATGGACAAATTGCGATGTCCGTTCTGGAAATGCGGCGCCGCATTTCCATGTCCGTCATCGACTTTTTTTTACAATGGAATGCGGTGCCAATTTTTGCTGATGGGCCTGCAGTTCGAACAACGACCATCCCCAATATGGAAATGCGGCACCGCATTTTCAATTCCGCCATCTCGACCTCCTTGTTCGACCTCCTTGTTCGACCTCTGTAAGCGTGGTGGCATCCATGCAATGAGCGGGAGAGGCCAAAACTGGCGTGTGGACAAAGGAAATTTTGGAAATGCGGCACCGCATTTCCAATCGGCCGATTACTTTTTACTATGCCAACATTGAAATGGAAAATTTAGTCCCTCCCCTGTTTTGGAAATGCGGTGCCGCATTTCCAAAAGAGGTTCTTAGAGTTGCCAAAATTTGGAAATGCGGCCCCATTTCTGATTTTGGGAGCGTCGTGGTTTGAGCGATTGTGTGGCTGGAATGCACACTGGAGAGGGGTCACGAATGTCTGGCAGAATTTCCTTTATATACTCTGGAAGAGAATTTACATTTACAGAGACTTCATTAAAATTCTATTAATCTTGAAAATCATCCGAATCCTCATCCTGTTCTAGACTGTCCTGCTCCGCCTCCACCCCCTCAGTGCCTTCTCATCTCCAGCGGACTGCTCGTTGGCCAGGCTTTCGAAAATCCCATCTTCCCCTTGCGGAACTGTCCATCTCACCTCCGTTGGGTCGTCTTCCTCCCTGTCTGCGTCGCTCTCATCCGCTGAATCACATATGTACTTTCGTACCCGTCTACCTGTCTGAGCTGCTGCCAACTCTTTCCTTATCCTTCTGTCCTCCCTAGCCCTCTCCAAAATCTGCTCTACTTTACTGGGATTCTCACTTCTTCTAATCGCTGTATTTGCGAGTTTAGCTGCATAACTAGGAAGGGAGTAGTCCCTCACCGGGCTCGTCATGAAGTCGGCCCTCGCAAAGAACGGGACATTCTTCCTGGCAGGAAGTGTAGGCCCTACATGTTTCGACCCGGACCCTGCAATCCTGCACATGACAATCATCAACGAGACTAATGAGAACCACAGTCGGGAAATTCGTTTGACATAAATGACCCAGAAGGCTTTGCAAACTTACAATGTTTGCACTCACTCGTATTCCGGGTTCTCCTCCGCATCAATGTCCACTGTGTCTTCCTCGGACTCCGACGAATCCGAGGAGACTTCCGCTCTGTCGGGAGCCTTAACATTCCGTTGCAGCCCTTCCAGATGGGATCCCCACACGGATGAATCCTCCTCGTAGGCAAAGAGGTGCCGGTCGGAAAACCGCCCAGCCCACATTGAGGCACCTGTTACAATGCCATCCACACATTACCACATGGCGCTTCAGATGTTGCGAACTACATCCTAACGAGAATTTGCAGAACAGCATAGATCAAGATTCTGCATACCTGTCCCACAGATGAGGTCGAGCACTGTGCCCTCCACGTCTGTGCATGTCTCCATAATTGTCTGAATGAAGGCAGGGCTCCGAGTCCGTGAGTACCGCAGGGGTTCCGTTGAAGTGAGGCTATGAGGGAGAAGTTCCTTGGGAACGTTGTTGAACAGAACGTCGTAATCGAGTGGGTCGCAGTTCGGGTCAACCTTTCCTCCCTCCTTCCGGAAAGCAAAGGTGGAGTTTCCTTCACAAAGCAGTATGCATCGAACTGCTTCGTCTGCATACACAGGGGAAAACGATTAGAAACCGAATGCGGCACCGCATTTGAAAACACCCAAGCAAATGAATGGACGAGTGCCAGTGTCGTAATCACCTTCTTCCCTTCCGACCGAAGGCCCAGTGTGTTGATGCACGTCCACTTCTTTTTCAGAATCGGGACGGCGCTCTTGCGGGTCCACTTCGCAATTCCTGTCTGAGTGTTTTTTCCTCTGCTCGCCAGGACAACCACACAGCCTCTGTCGTCCAACACCATGCGGGCAAGCCCGAATCCTTTCTTCCAAAAGTCCTCCGAGTACCTGTTCCAAGATGGCAAAGCTTGCAGTCCTTCCACAGGCTCTCCGTCCGGAATATCCAAGATGATCATATCGCAAGACCACTCGGTGGCATTTCCGCCCCTCCTACAATCCTTGTCTGCACACACCCTCTCAAAGAACGAGACCATATTCTGAAATCCTGGGGTGTCGGAAGGCTCTTCGGCAGTCGCCTTCTTCAGTGCTCTGCCCTTCAGACCCTCCATGGTCTTCATGTATGCCAACTTGGCTGCCCGTCCATCCAAAGCCGCCAAGAAACTCTCATTTACACACTGGACTACTGTTTCGGGAGCCACTTTCGGCCTCTTCATTTCCACCGGCTCGAAAGGGTGCCCCCCTGGGGGGTTGAAGAGTGCCTTCTTTGCCGAGCCAGTTCTCGTGCCTCTCGTGACAACGGTGGGCACAGGGGAGGCAGCCTGCGTTTGGGGGGGTGGGCTGGTTGCAAAGTCTCCATCGGAGTCCTCTTCCTCACCCTCTTCCTGAACAGGCTGTTTCTGCTTCTTCGTTTTGGCGGGTGTCACAACAGCTGCTCCTTGCTGGCGAGTCCTCTTCTTCGACCCCTTCTGTTGGGCCTGCACAGCTGCATCCACCGTCTTTTGTGCCATCTCAGCTGCCTTTCTGGATTCTTCCAGAGCAGCAGATTCCTTTGCCGACTTTGGCCCAGCAGGGACACGTCTTTCCTTTCTCTTCTCTTCTGCCAAGGCGTGCAGATCTTTCTCAGACTCGTCAACAATACCGCCAGACATGTCCAGGTACCACGGGCATCCAACGAGATGCGCGGGATGCCATTGTTTCTGCATCTCGGGTGTGTAGACACAGCTTGGGCCCGCCACGGTCCAAGCCATGAAGAACGGGGGCTCTTGAGCCAGGGCCCCTGTCTGAAGGAGCACGTATTTCATATACCTGCAAGGCAGTCAGCATGCGTGAGCAAAAGTTGAGACCAACCTACTCGCAGAGTGCCACCGAAAACATAAAATGCGAATGCGGTGCCGCATTTCCGAGACAAACCTCGTAACCAGGCTTCGCATACAAGGGCAGCTGTGCTTCACCTGTAAACAATTCGCATTGCAGCTTTCCCCGCTCCCTCCTGATGTGTAAACTCCACGCTCCTTCTTGCTGTCTGTAGCTCTCTGGCGAAAAGGTTGTCCTTGTACGCACATCTGAAACGTGTCACGTAGTCTTCCAATGTCTGTGTTCCATCCCATTTGACGTACAAGCCGAACGAATTTGTGTGCATTACGACTTGCTCCTTCGCATTCGACATTACCTGCGATTCCCAAATGCATTGTCACGTAGCAGTTCAGGGAATTCATGTCAGAAAAGCAAATCTGGGGAAGTACCTTGAATTACCTGGAACCACCAAGTCATACGGTTGAGCCACACATCCACTGCAGGGTCGGAAACTTCAGTGGAAAAGACCACATTGTCCTTATGCTCTCGGATGCATTCCAGATCGACAGCCACCGTGTCTGCCATTTCCGATCCAATGTCAGGAGCTGGAAGAGAGTGGCTATTGCTAGGAAGGAACTTCAGTGCATTGAAACCTCACCTTCTCTTTCGCCTCCACACATGCCGTTGAGAGGTGATGATGCAGTTTCTCCAATTGCATGGTCGGCTGCATGGCCCGAGAATAGTGTTTTGCAATCTCGGGGATGAAGTCCTTTCCAAGTGCCGGATCTGCAATTGCCACCAGCTTCACAAGCTTTGACTTGTATTTGGTTCTGGACTTGACACCGGCTTCCTTCAAGTGCTCAGTCAATGACTGCAACGTTTTGACCTGCCCCTCACTTTCCATGAAGAAGCGTTTGGCATGGGCCAAATCCAGCTTGATGTTTGACTGCCAACAAAAACATGCAGAAGCGTTACATTCGATTCATGTGGAAACATTACTGAAAATTGGGGAAGGATGAGCAGAGGGAAATTGGAGGACGACTTACTTCGTATATCACCTCCACCATTCCATCCATAGTGAGACGATACCATGTCCGGTCTGTTTTTGCAACGGCTTTCTGAATGAGCTCGGGCTCCAGCATTTCCGCAAACATCTGCGGATCAGTGAGACCAGTTTTCCTCACCCTGTACAGCATATGTGCCATGTGGGTATGCACGTACGCATTCTCAGTGACCCTGCAAGGCACACTCTCCAGTTCAGTACACGGAAGCACGGAAACAAACCAGAATGGAAACCGAAATGCGGCACCGCATTTCGAACGTGCTAGGGAGGGTATGAGTATCTTACGAGTTGAGGTCCGCCATGGCATTCTTGAGCAGGGAGGAGTCTGCCGCCTTCACCTTGAGGATGACACACTCCACCATGTAATGCCAGCCAATGTGCTTGGCATGGTTCTGCTTGATGTACTCCCACCAGGCGAGAAGTCGGTGATTCCCGTCCCACACAAAGAACATTTTACCCGACATATGGCCGAAGTCTGGATCACCCTTCAGCGTCGCCTCGAATTCGTCGTTGCGAGTGTGCCAGTGGGTATCCCACGTTGACAATTCATCGGCAGTGGGTCCACGAGTTTCGCCGTCCTCATTCTCAATGGAAACGTAAAACGCTGCCGATCCCAGACGGTACCCTTCTCGAAATGCGAACTTGAGCTTATCCACATCTCCGGGAAGGGCCTGCCTGACGATGGGAAGGGAGACCATGCGACAGAGTGGGATTCGAAGAGTCCGCTGGAATACCCTGCTGCCCAGAACTCTGCCAATGCTACTGTGTGTCTCCTCCAACATTTTATCCGCTGCACTTTTGAAATCCTCCGGAGACATGTCTGTAGGTGCCGGTAGTGGCTGAGCAGCTGGAGCATCCTCAACTGGAGCTGCACTCTGGGGCCTGTCTGCGGGCAATTCTGCCATTGCAGAGGCCTCCTCCGGGCCTGCTTGCTCATCGGTGGTGAGGTCTTGCTGCGAACGTTGAGCGGCAGCACCCTCCTCCGGTACCAAATCGAGATCAACGGTCGATCCCATTGCCTTCGCTGTGCAGCAGAGTCGGCCCCAACATCTGCAGGCGGGAAATCCTCCAGGAACTGAGCTTCAGCTCGTGGAAGCGGTTTGCGGGAGATTGTTCGCCCGTCGCCCTGATTGCCTTCTGCTTCCTCATCCTTGCAGGTGAAGGTGTCTGCTGCAATTGAATCTGTCTTTTACCCTGCTGCTTCATTCGCGTTGGGGGGGGTGAATCGGCCTGAGCCGGTTCAGAAGCCAGTAGAGGGACGGGCTGCTTCTTCTTCGACTTTGCTGGAGAAGGGCCCGACCCCTGCTGGCGATTCTCCATGACCGAAGAACGCGAGTCGATCTCTGGGGCTTTGAACTTGCCCTTCGAAGACGCGTCTTTGAATCGCACAGGGCTAGGCCCGGCAGGAATACCCGCGCTCGGGGATCGGGTGGGTGTACGTGCTGCAGCTAGCTCCTCGGACTCTTCCTGCGGCTCTTCGGATTCCTGCGATCCCTCCAGCACGTCCACCTTTCCTGTTAGGCATGCAAACATGTTCTGCATTCAAGTCTCCTAGCATTCAGTCTAAGAATTACAGAAGCAAAATGGGGGGTTCGGTGCTCGATCAGCTGCGCGCAGCCCGATCGCATGGAGCTCTCACTGGTGGCTGGGTTGCCTGAGTGGCCTGCTGCTCGGAGATGGCAATCTCCTCCTGTAGACGCATCTGCTTCCTCCCCTTCGGCATTGGCCTACGTCCGAAGTATAATTTCCGGAGCTTGCGACGAGGTCTCCTGTCTGGTGCACGAACTCCCCCCCTCTCAGGTTCGAGCATAAGAAGAACAGAGAGAGGGAAAAGGGGCAAAGAGTGCAGATGGAAAGGGCGCGAGAGGGGTGACTGAGGAGACACGACAAAAGTAGATGAAACGGCGGTGATGCACCACTTGGGTTCGAAAGGGTTGGACGAAAGTGTCTCCTCGTGGAGTTTGCGTCATTACGAAATTCGAATCGTTCAGGGTACGCCTGCCGTCCGAAAAACAAACATCATTATCCAACGGTCAGGCCGCGCCGCCTCATGCCCCTTCAGTCAGATAGAGTGCCGACATGTGCAGCAATTCCGTTGCTCCACGTGTTCACATTTCAAGGCATTTCCGTCCCAGCGTCTGATGAGTTGGAGCGAAAATGCGAATGCGGCGCCGCATTTCCGTTAAGTACCATCACGAAGCTACACATCCGTACTTGTTGGAAGAAAATGCGGCACCGCATTTCCGTTCCACCTTCACATACCTTAGTTGTTGAACGGAAATACGGTGCCGCATTTCCGTCCCACAGCTCCATGTATGAGATTCAAAAGGGAAATGCGGCGCCGCATTTCCGTTCTGGAATGTCGAAAGGTGCGATTCGGACGGGAATGAGGCACAACATTTCAGTTCCCGTGGTTCATGATTTTCAATGTGAACGGAAATGCGGTACCGCATTTCCGTTTCCCCTTCACATACGTTAGTTGATGAATGGAAATGCCGTGCCACATTTCCGTTCGGGAAAGTATAGAGGTCTCACCTGGACAGAAATGCGGTGCCGCATTTCCGGTCTCGAAAGTTTGAAGGTCTCACATGGATGGAAATGCGGCAACACATTTCCGTAGCACAGCTCCAGGCCCATATAGAAACGGAAATGCGGCGCCGCATTTCCGTTCTAGAATGTCGGAAGGTGCGACTCGGACGGAAATGCGGTGCCGCATTTCTGTTCCCGTTGCGCACGATTTTCAGTCAGAACGGAAATGCGGTACCGCATTTCCGTTCTGTAGAGTATTAACGTCTGACGCTGGCGGAAATGCGTGCCGCATTTTCGTTCCACAGCTCCATGCCTCACATACAAAACGGAAATGCGGCGCCGCATTTCCGTTTTGGAATGTCGGAAGGTGCGACTCCGACGGAAATGCGGTACCGCATTTCAGTTCCGATGTTTCAGGATATTTCATCAGAACGGAAATGCGGTGCCGCATTTCCGTTCTGGAATGTTGGGAGGTGCGACTCGGATGGAAATGCGCTGCCGCATTTCAGTTCCGATGGTTCACGATTTTCAGTCAGAACGGAAATGCGGTACCGCATTTCCGTTCTGGAATGTTGGTAGGTGCGACTCGGATGGAAATACGCTGCCGCATTTCAGTTCAGATGGTTCACGATTTTCAGTCAGAACGGAAATGCGGTACCGCATTTCCGTTCTGGATAGTATGAATGTCTCAAGCGGTCGGAATTGCGCTGTATGAAGCTGTCGGAATCGCACTCGGCTCCATGCATCAGATACAAAATGGAAATGCGGCGCCGCATTTCCGTTCTGGAATGTCGGAAAGTGCGACTCGGACGGAAATGCGGTGCCGCATTTCTGTTCCCGTTGTTCATAATTCTCAATCAAACGGAAATGCGGTACCGCATTTCCGTTTGGAGAGTATGAATGTCTTTTAAGGACGGAAATGTGCTGCAGCATTTCTATCCCTCAGCTCCATGCATCAGATACAAAATGGAAATGCGGCGCCGCATTTCCGTTCTGGAATGTCGGAAAAGTGCGACTCGGACGGAAATGCGGTGCCGCATTTCTGTTCCCGTTGTTCATAATTCTCAATCAGAACGGAAATGCGGTACCGCATTTCCGTTCCACCTTCACATACCGTGCTTGCTGGATGGAAATGCGTTACCGCATTTCCGTTCTGGAGAGTATAAAGGTTTCCCCGGACGGAAACTCGGTGCCGCATTTCCGTCGCTCTGGTGCATGACCAAGATGCAAACGGAAATGCGGCGCCGTATTTCCGTCCACCAGCAATCGAAAGAATCACTCGGGACGGGAAATCTGGAACCTCAATGGGTTGCATTGTTCCGAAACACACATTGCGGCCAGTCTTGATGAGCACAACTTGGTTGTCTGACCGTTTTAACCAACAGTCCTGGCACTTGTCAGTGCGAACGTTCCTGTCTGCACCGAGAATACTGCTGGATCCACCCTCAGGAGAAACTGTCAGGAGATGTTATTTCGTCGCCGAATCGGCCATCATTGTCATACTTACTGGCTATGGAATCAAACCTCCCACCTTCATGCATGTAGCTTGAAACAATACTTTCCACTTCAATGTGCGACTTCCAATCGTCGATGGACTCCGCAGATCCACTTAGATGGTGCCTGTGAGCCTTGGTCTGTCGCTATACTGAACCTCGCACTTGCCAACTCCGTGCGGTGTTCGATGGCTCCGAATTCCTACGCTATAGTTTGCTGTCCTCCGCAACTTGGGAGAGCCTGGATCCCAAACGAGGGAGGACTTTGCAGAGTGACTGAAACTTACCTTTGTTCCAAATTCAAGCTCAAACCGGGCACAGTTTATTTGGAAGAAGAAAGGAAGGATGTTCCTGGACAGGTTGACGAGACCATTGTCGTGCTAGGTAACGACGGAGGTTGCGGAATCGAATGGCACGTTCCCCCGTCAGACACCATCCTGTACCGAGCTGTGGGAATGCCCATTCCCTTTCCGAATCAGTCGCTGCCCACACCATCCACAAAGGAGTCCGGAAACCGAGAGGCGGCCACTGCCAACAGAGAGGTATGCAACGATAATCATTCCCGACCTGGACCGTCAAGACCCTCCATAGCTTCTCGTGTGGACGTATTCGACATTTCCGACGAGGAAGATGATTGCATTGAGGTACCCATGTCCTCCACACGGTCGTTCAAATCCGGCATGGACGTCTCTGTAGGTGCTACGAATGTGCCCTCGAGCATAACTCCAACCCGGTCCATTGTGCAGCTCCTACGACAACATCACCTCGATGGTTCTCGCTCCGAGCTGGCTGCTCTCGACTATGCCAAATTCCCAGTCAGAAAGGTAACTTTTCTGCCTCCCGAAGTCGATGGCAATGTCATCTTCGAGTTTCCACCTGTTTCTTCGTCAAAGAAAGCCTCCGGGATGTTAACAGACATGGATCGAAAGCATGACGGACACCCCTGGTGTGTGACGAAGACCAGTAGCACGAAAATTGCTGATGGTGTTCGTGTACGATATGTCCTCTGTGCGGGGAAGCTGAGGTGCCTCAATCCCACCTGCTTCCACTTTCTCCAAAGGAGGGCGGAGAGAAACGAGACGGATTGGACTGGCACAACGCATCATCCATTCATTGTCTCCAGCCAAGCTCCTGCGGGTTCTTTCAAGTGTGCACATTGCAAAGAACCACCGACGTGCATGTCCATGTGCAGAGCCAAGCAATATTACGTAATCCATTTGCTCCCGGACTTGACTAGAGCTTGCATACACGTTGGGGTCCACTGCCACCCCCTTGGCGAGAGGCAACATGCGTGAGGCTGTGCAGGAAGCACACGACATCATAAAAGAGGAGGTGAAATTGAGCCCCGGAGCCAGACCAAAGCAGATTCAGCTGAAGGCAGCCCACAAGATTGCTCTTGGCAAAATCATGTCTGAAGATGGTTCCGACCGAGAGCCCTTGACCGAAGACGAGATGCGTGACCTCTTGGAGTCCGTCTCGCACGTTTGTAGTCCGAATGTGCGGAATCACATCGTATCTTGCAAGCAGGAGTTCGGCAGGGGGTCGGACATGTACTCAATCCTGGAGGTGAAACGAATGACTGGATATGACTACATCCAAGGTAGCAGGTTTCCAGGGCAAGGCAGCGAATCCGATCGTTGTTACATTTTCAAAATGTCGACGTGTGGGCCTGGGAGTGGAGTCGACTTGGTCACTCGCATGACAACTGGAAACTTGTCGAATGCTTGGGTGATGTTTGATCACATCAAGCGAATTACAAACCATCAGTGGGTGACTATGGGTGCGCATGTTTATGACTATCACTCCAAGAGGCTCATGACGATTGCAATCTGCGAGATGAAAGGGGAGGACACACAGTCCGAGATGCATCTGTGGGAGGGCATAAACGAGCAGATGGCAAGGGCGGGATTGCCAGAGCCCAATTTCAGGGGATTCATGGCAGACAACGCTCAGGCCAACTGGGCAGCGGTGCGGCGTGTGTACGGTGAGGACCCCAATGTTCCAATGGAGGGGAAAGAGAGATCCTGTGGATTCCATTGGATGCAGAGTCTATCCCACTACACTACCAAATTTGTTGCTAGCTCATTCCAGGCTGAACACCGTGTCCTTTGTACGGCGTGGAAGGATGCACCCACATTTGATGACGCGGAGGTTAAGTTTGCTATCATCGAGGCTTGGTGGAACACGTCAGGTGCAGTGGAGACAACCAATCTGGGAGCATTGCACAGCTGGTTGGGGTGGTGGCATTTTCGGTATCGACAGTTCGGACAGTACATGCGGGAGGTAGGCTGCTGTCATTTCGTTCATTTGTCTTTCTGTTACGGACATTTCGATTGGTCCCTCACCATTGTTTGTGTCCTTCTAGGAGCGGTGCTTGGATTCCGACACGGACATGCCGAACACGAATATGGCAGAATCGGTCCACTCCTCCTGGCGAGCGTCTTCTGCCGCACATCTGGTGGACGTAGTGACGGCCACAACGGAGGACATCGACAGAGCAATCATGCAGCAAGCCACGTACTACAAGTTCCTGAGCGGCAAACAATGGGGCTTTGGGCCGGACAGGGAGGAATTGTTGGTACGAACAGCTTCGAGGTCCAAGAATCCAGTGAAATGGGCGACAGCATTGCGAGAGAAGATCAAAGGGACGCCTCTGCACCGCAGAGGTGAACACCTAGAGGGGGACGTCCGGACTCGCCCTGTCAGGCGGAGGATTGAAGAGGAACCCGGGTGCGAAGAGGATTCCTGGAGATCCGACAGGAACATTCGGACAGCACCTCGAGGTCCCGTCATGTTGCCGCACAATGTGTCTTCCAGCAGTGGAAGCCCAAGAAATTCCAGATCGCCGTCGCCTTCAACCGGGGATTTCGTGCAAGAAAATCCCACCGCTCCCTTGCCCCAGATTCCGCCCGCTGTTATGCAGTATGGCCAAGCCATTGTGGAGACGACTGTGTCTGCATCACAGTGGAGAATTGCTCGCACAAAGCCGTCGTTTCGAGGAAGGTGTTCCGCAATTCGTGTGGATACACGGCAACGTTTAGAGATGATAAGGAGGAATCCAGATGGGGCTGTCCCTGCTCCTACTTTTACAGGAAGATTTGTCCATGCAAAGTTTGCGGAGGCGACAACCACCCAGTTCTGGTTCTGCAGGCACGACATTATGACTTGCGTGTATGGAAAGCCCAAGTACGGCATACAAACAATGCCAGAGGCTCCCCGGTGTGGCCGGTGGAACCAGGCTGCGATCTGAGTCAGGTTGAGGCCGACGCCCTTACCGCCGCAGGATTTCGGATGGTGCAGCGCACTGACGTCCCCAGAGAACCATTTCCGCTTCCACAGCCTCCACCACCGACCCCTGTGAGAGCAAGAACAATGGGACACGACAGCTCTAAGCATCCTACACACCGTGGGGGAAACCGAAGAGGCGGCGACCTCCCTCAAAAGTGAACGAGACAAGGATGGGGAATGCACTTCGGATGAACTGTACAATCCAGAGCTCGACAGAAGTGCCCCCACCAGGATTCGGGCGTGTGTATCAGATGGCCACGGCGGGCTCAGCTGTTCGCAATGAGGTGTACACCATCACCATTTCAGAATTACCCACCTGCAATTGCACCACTTCCAGATCATGGCGAACAAGGGGGCATCATACTGCCCTTGCAAGCATTTGTACTACGTGTACCTAAAGAGACTCCGTTGTAATTCCACAACTCATCACTTCATACATGCACCAGGGTTGAGCCCCCAGGAGGTTCACACTCTTCTGAATATGGATCCAGGGGACCAGTGAGCTTGGCTTGCGGTCCCCATACAATGGTACGCCCATCCTTTTCGGATAGTAGTAGAACTGTACTGCTGCCAGTACCTCAGACTCTGGCCACAGAAAGGTCCGACATATGTCTTGCCTACCAGTAACCTGTTTTGCTCGAACTAAGATATTACTATATCGTTCACTTGTTTCCACGTGCATGTATTTTTGTATGTTGGAGGGTTCATGTTTTTCTGCTTTCCGAAAACTTGCTTTCCTCATTCGACCTCCGACAAGGAAATGCGGCGCCGCATTTCCAAGTATCGTCGTAGGTACCCCAGAGGCGGCCTTCGCCAACACCAAACCGCTCCGAAATTTCGCACGTGCGAACCCTAATGCGGCACCCTATTCCCAGTTCAGTTGCAAACCTTTCCGCCGAATACCCGAAGAAGACAGAATTGTGAAGTACTGCAGACTGTATTGGTGCAGACTCCATTGGTTCAATCGCGGCAAAAGGGTCAGCTTCATTCCAATGTTAAGGCATGTAAAACCGCGGAATACTCTATACAGGCCAGTATGCGACGTCCTTTTGCAGTGGTATACTGGATTTCCCGTTGCACGGTCACTTATTTCCATGAGCGGATCTAAAAAACCATGAGCGGACTTGTTACTGACGACATATCTTCGCCGCATTACATGATCTGGAACGTCCAAAAACGGCAAGGTCAAATAAAAAAACTATTATTTTAATACTTGTTTAATCTGCCGCATTTCCAAATTTGGAGGAGTCCGCTCATGAAATCCGCGTATCTTAGACTTCGGCTCACCGCTCATGCGGCTCATGCGGCTCATGGCTCATGGCTCATGGTTTCTGCTCATGAAATAGTAAACCTCCTCCCATTCGCTTTGATTATGAACCCCAGACTTGAAGAAAGGGTCTGCAATTCACATTATCACACCTAAGGTGTCCATGACAACTGTTCTCTGAACAAACAGCTTCTCATCATTCTGAGTATTGGATTTGTTTTTGTTCTGCACCACGGGTGCCGTCGTTGTTCTTTGTCCATTCCATGCATCATGATTGTTAACCTCCAAATCGCGGAGGGAGGAGGCAGCTTGAAAAGGATATCGCCACAAAAGTCTCTTGCAAGAACTTCACAGGCACCTTGCTCAAAAGATTACCAATCAAGTCCTCGCAACTCACTTTGAATCAAGCCATTCCTCCCATCGCCCGTAATTTTGGAATGACACTACAAAATCTCTTCTTCATCAGCTTTCCAACCACAGTACGAAGGACTGGATTTGGGAATTTCACTTATGTCATCATGGACGAATCCGAAAGCTCAACGATTGGAGTGGAGGACGTCTGTTCTTTTTTCACCACCCACCTCCCTCTTGTCTTCAACGACCGAAGCAGCAGTCCCGGGCGTCACATATGACCCAAAGGACTTTCGCCGAGGCTCTCCAAGTACTCTGTATCGACCAGGGCGCACTCTCCACTGGTGATATGAGCCGTCTCATCACGGTTTTGGAAAGAGTATTTCAACAACTTCCCTTTTCAAATCGTACACCTCTTTCTCCAAAAAGATGGAGCCCATTCTGAAGCTGAAAACGGGTAGCCAAGACATGTTCCAGAACAATTGCAAATCCATTGTCAAGGACTTCCTGGGAGAACGGCACTGGTTTGTCGTCAGAGAAGAACTCCGCTTCAGAGGAAGCCATCTTCCTTCCTCGCGTACGTTGATACCTTGCTATCGCAGACCTTCAGTGTAAATCGGTTTACTGATGTTCCAGAACACAGTGAAGAATGAGCAGAGAATATGGCGGAGGAAGCTCAGACGACGAACGTGCATATTCTGTTTTCCTTCCAGATATGCAGCCATCCCATTTTAATGACTTTTCTTGTGGGCCCAGTGGTCAGAGTATCCCTAGGAGCAATGTTGTGGCAGCTGTTAAACGTTAATCAGAACACGCATCAATAAACACAATAACAAGATGACTTCCTGGAAGCATGCCACAGGATCTGAGGCTGGATTGCAGATTAAGTAAATGTATCTTTTATACTACTACCAATGATCATGCGCACCTGGAAAGTTCAAAATGTGAAACGGAACGTGGGTTGGCTAACAAGGATCACTGTATATGATATCCCAAACATTTGTCATCAAACTCTCGTCCTTACATATATTTGTCTTGTCTAAGAATGGCACACCAAGATTTGCGGATTCGTGGTATTTGAAATATTGAAAAACCGTTCTAATAAGAACGTCGTTTATTTGGCGACACCCACGTCAGACATCGATAACGGAATCGAATAGCTGTCACTAATGCTGGAGTGCACGAATCAGGGAACGCCTATGTGTAACGGTCACGCAAGAGGGAATCCGATGCTCTAGCGACAAGCAACAACGATGCAATCCCGCAAGAAATCGGGAGTCACTTCGTTTTTCTACTTTTCGCGCTTAGAGGGAGAGTGGTAGTCAAGCTGGAGAGGGTTCCTTCTACAATACGAAAGAGAAAAAGTCTCTTTATTTTACTTCCCTTAGAGAGAGACGCAGAGCAAGAGAGCAAATGACGAGGCGTCGTTTGTTGGAGAACACAGGGCCAAGGCAGCAGGGTGAACGCGGAGACTGATTCACAAGAGCAGACCGAGACTGAGCAGCGGCTGTGACACAGTCGGTGATAACAGTGCGCGTTGGAAACCAGCCTGTGGATGCAGAGATGACTCACAGGGAAACTGAAGGAGGTGGAAGTACGAGGAATGCTGAACCGGGAGAAGGTCCAGAAACCCTAGAGCAGACAGAAATTCCAGCAGATGTGAGAGGGAAGAGGAAAGCTGCAGAAGGGGATCCAATTTCAAAACCTAAGAAGGCGCCAGTAAGTTTTCTCTAACTTACATTTCATTGTTGAAGATCTGCGTAGAGATTGAGTGGAATGTCCCAGAAAGGGATTGTCGCTACCGACCATCACCACGAAACAACGGTGATTTGCTTTCTACTCCTCTGTTAAGGTTTACCGCACAATGAGTGGGTGACTGACGGTACCGTCATTCACCGTTGTTCAGATCATACAGTCTGTCTGATTGCCTTTCAAGCAGTCCTTCCTCTTCCCTTCTTTAGCAGGAACATATGATTGAAGTCTACTGAATTGCGAGCGTCGTTAACGCCATTCGATTCTCCTCATGAGATTTATTTACCTATGTGTTTGAAGAGAGAGTGAGGGTCGGCATATTCAGTCATAATGTATTGCAATGCATTTTCTTTGTATGAGGTTGAACAGATAGAGAAGTGGAAAGGCGGTACCGCCAATCAAAAGATTTGAAGACCATACTGTAGATTCAGGTAGAGTATCGATTGGAAAGTACTCTCGACATAGACACGAAACCGTGAATGCTTGTGACGGTAATCACAATGGAGTCAATCTGAATAATCTGCACTTACTGTCCGCCCTAAACTATACTGAATGTCGTTGCCGCAAATCACTTATACATATATGTCATTACACCACCGATCCGGCATGTCCTTGTCTTTTATGATTGTCGTTAACGCCGTTCGCTATCGCTCTCGCTTTTGTTTTGAATTTGGCAGGATCAGCTTTGCTTGTGTAGATGGTTCTGAATTTGTTTCACACCATTCATTGTGAGTTTCGTCGAGACAAAGTGATGGTCGTTACCGCCGTTCACTATTTGCACATTACTCAGTCCGATTTGAATGGCATCGTGCAGAAAACTGTGAGGTCCAAGCCTACAGGATCAGAGGGGAAAGGATCTGGAGATGGGGACGAGTCTGGAAAAAGCTCAGAGAATAACGATGAAGCAGATGAATCTGAAGTGCACTACCTTGACAAGGTGAAAGAACTCATGTCATTCCAGAAGGTAAACTCTCAGGAGGTTATAAGGGACATGCTCGTATCTGGAGGGCGTCTGGACATCCCTCTGTGTTGGATGATATCTATGTCTGTTGTGCGTCCACCTCTTTCCCATGACATAACAAAATTGGAGAGTGATTTCGTGCATGGATACAGACTTGGTGCACAAGTTTTTTATGTGTCACTGACGGATATAAATGGGAAAAGCACATTAGTGTCTCCAGAGATCAGTGATACCTGGGATGAGTGCTGGAAAGATGCCAATGAGGAGTTCGAGCTGGGCCTCATGATGGGAAAGATCACCCAGCAATTCTGCAACCACATGTTCTACGTCTGGGACGGCAACCACCGATTGCTGGCATGGATGGGATACATCCAGAAACACCATGCGAAAGACAAAGACAAGCATGTTGCTGTGGAGGCAATGGTTTTGGATCCGGGAAACGACATCGCTAGGCTTTTTACAGCTATGCACGACGTGAACAAGTAAGTCATCCTAGAGATTTCATTCCCTCTATAGTGTCTTGTTAATCCCAAAAAAACAGTGTTAAGGAATGCAATGTTTCCAATGTTTTTGCAGATCGACAAAGAAATCGCATGTGACAACAAGCTTGGTCCACACACTATTCCGAATTCAGAGGATTGGTCTAATGAAGCTGGATGATTTTCGGACAGTACTCCCCCCCAATATAATCAAGAAGTGCGAAACAAGAAGAGCTGCAGGCACTTGGTATTCTTTGACTCGAGAGGCGTTTCTGGAGTACATGTATGCGGTAAGCCCGAGTCTGTACTCAGTTTACTTTTCGAATACATGTTTGTAGTCCCTTCGGTGCTAATCACTATTTGAATCAATGCGGCAAGAACTGGCAGAGGCAGCTGAGAAGGGAAAATCCGAATATTGCCGCACTACACCAGAGGAACTAAGGACATCAAAGGGTGTGGAAGCAGCAATAAAAAAGGAGTTTGAAATGCGAAGAACCAAATTGATGTCCGCCTTCGGAAAGCAGCTTAGAATAGTAGATCCTGGACTTGGTTCTGAGTTCCTTCAGCAGATCAAATCTCACTATGACAAGCATGTGCATCCGGAAATGCAGCAGGAGAAATTGTACCGGCTGACCATATCCATGGTCGACCCACAAACAAAAATAAGGTGGCTGGAGATATGGAACTCAGATCAGACAGTAAAGGACTTGAATCAGTTCCCAAAGAGCACCATACAGCCTGGCACAAAGGTGGAAGGAATCAGTGATTTGGTGTTTGATAACTGGCTCCACAAGGCTATATTTTGGAGTCAGGTGTGTATTCAAATAAGCCGTTTTCTTTTCTTCAATTATGTGATGAGTATCTTATTTGCAATACTGACAAATATACAATTTGCAGCTCAAAAAGCGTGCCGTCATTGTGCTGGATCAGACTTTGAAGGACTTGAACATTTCGATTGTTTCCCCTCCCCAAATGTCATTGGAGGCATACATAAGGAAGTGGAGAGGTCTCACCTGGAGATACTGTTTTTTCCGGGAGTTCTCCAAAGATGGTAACATTTTACGGTCCAACGACTTTGACAGTCAGGTTGGAGGAGAGTGGGCCATGATGCGAGTTGTGTACAGGTGCAATATCATACTGGAAACTCTACTGCACTTTTTGGGAAATAATTTGGCTTCATAAGGATTGTAATCATAGATCCAAATTGAATGTCGTTGACGACATTCACTTCTTTGTCTGAGTCATTCTTAAGCGAGAATTTGAATTCACCTGGATTAGGAGCTTAGGGTATAATTATAGTGTCCCTGATTAGAATTGATAATGTCCCTGAATGGCGTTGACGACATTCACATCCAGAGTTGTTGAGAGGTCCTCAGAGTTATGTAAGTTTTTGTAATGTCCATAGAGTTTACAGTGAGGGTTCCTCACTTCAGTTTGCTGAATGTCAATGCAGACATTCAGTTGTTCTGCATTGCTTTTGCCTCTTGCGAGAAATCTTGAGGCTTGATTAGCTGTGTTATCAGAGATCCAAAGTGAATGTCGTTGACGACATTCACTTCTATGTCTGTGTCATTCACCAGCGACAATTTGAATTTACATGGATTGGGAGCTAAGGGTGTATTAATTGGTTCCTTGTTCGTAATTTTGTGAATGGCGTTGATGCCATTCACATCTAGTGTTATTATGAGGTCCTCAGTGTTATGTTCGTTATGAATGTCCATTGAGTTTTTGGGGAGGGTTCCTTACTCGAGTTTCTGATTTCCATCCAATGATTTTGCCTCTTTTGAGAAATCATTAGGCTTGATTAGCAGTGTATTCACAAATCCAAAGTGAATGTCGTTGACGACATTCACTTCTATGTCTGTGTTATTCCAAAGCGAGAGTTTGCATTCACGTGGATTAGGGTGTATTTACAGTATCATTGAATGGAATGTTTTGAATGGCGTTGACAACATTCACATCCGGAGCTGTCGTGTGGTCCTGAAAGGTGTTTGGGTTCTGTAATAATTTCCTCTCTGATGCAGGGACACTTCTGTTTTTTCAGTCATGTGACAAAGATAGTCGTCGGGCATTGGCATCATACCTGAAGTCTTTAGGGTTTGAAGTTTTGCGCACATGGAATTGTGTGAACAGCCTCTACCTTGTGAAAGGGGGTTTCCCTGGTCAGCTGGTATGCCGTCTCCCTTCTGCTTGTGTTTTCATGATGAGTTTCAATGTTCTCTGCAGCTCCACTCTAGAAGAATCTGTCATGATCGACACCGATCATCGTTTTGTGCCTGAGTTCTGAATAGCCGATGTACACACTTCCACTATAGATTGTGTTTACCACACTAACCTGCTATCTTTGGCAGACGAGGATGTTCGAGGCGATCTGCCTGCGGAGGATTCGCACCTCAAAGACACCATCCTCCATCTGCAGCTTTGAGATTTATGACCAGGGTTGTTTCGTCAACCCCCCCTATGAGCCGCATGTCGATGACATTTTGTACAACTTCATGCAGTCCAGTCAGACTCTGAAGAGACCAGATGGCACTCCCTAGAGAGGTGCAAAGGAAAAATCCCCAGCGTTCATGCAAATACTGCTGGAGTCATGCAGCCACCACTCTGCACGGGTGGTCGATCTTTCTGTGTCCACATGTTCGTTCTCTCCCTTCCGAATTGATTTTCTTTCACCAGTTTCCATCTGCTTAAATCCCCCCCACCAAACTGTTCATGTTCTCCTGTCTGGTGCAGGAGCAACTTACCATGCATGCAAGGCAGGCGGAAGAAGCCTTTTTGGCATGGAGGGTGATTCTGACCTCTACAACACAGTGCTCCTCCCCCTTTTGTCTGGCTCCACTTCAGGCACACAGACTGATCGGATTCAAATTCAAAATGATGACGATCCCGAAGATAAGTAGGTCGACAACGACTTTTCATGTGAGTAAGTGCTAAATCCACTTTGGGAGTCATACTCAATTTTTCAATAACATCAAAGTTACAGTAATAACTTTTTCAGGCTGTCTTTCAGGAAAGGCAGCGGTGGATCTTCAGGAGATACAGTCATTTGTGGCGAGTCTGTTTTTGACAACCCCCTTTCCAATTTTCTGCTTCTTGATTATGCCGAAGCAATGGCACTTCACGCGGCCGAGTCCCCATCCCCTGAATTTTTACTGCCCGGCCGTAGGTGTAGCCAGCGTAGATCCGGAGTTCTTAAATACTTAGACTTAGATGCAGAGGAAGTGGGGATACATTGTACTGACTTTGAGTCAGACTGAACTATGTTATTTTAATATTTTGTTTCATCCTCTTTGGAAAACGTTGAATCCCCTTCCTCCACCGTAGTTGTTCATTTGGAAAGAAAAAACTACCATCAACTACCATTTAAATTGCAATATGTATGAATCCATCTCACAAACCTCCCTCACTCTTGTCATATCCATTGTGCTTTCATCTACAGTGTATTCATGCGTGCTCCATTCATGAATGTTTTCATTTGTTCAACATCCATTGTACATTCATCCTCTGTACTCTTTAATCCACCCCACAAACCTTCCACACTCATGTCATATACGTTGTGCATTCGTCTAAAGTTTTAGTCATGCATCTTCCTGTCATGAATGTTTTTCATTGCTCAACATCCATTATACATTCATCCATTTGACTCTTATCCATCCCTCATTCATCCATCTACATTCATTTTTCACACTCATCCATCTGTTTATCATCCAACTGTACATTCATCCATCCTTTATTCATCTGTTGCTTTCAGGTGGGAATGACCACTGCCTTTTATTATGTCGTCCAGCTTGTTTCCGCGGTAAAGGGTGCCAATCCGCGGGAATACACTCCACTTCTTCCTGGGCGCGTGGTGACGCGGTCTTCAAGTGTGATGACGTGGAGTGAGCCCCGTGATGTGGCATTGGTGCAAGGTGACGTGGCGTGAGCGCAGTTGCGCTCACGTGACCAGGCTCACGCCGAGGCATCCCTGTTTCAGGGCTGCCAGGCGTGCATTTGACATACATATCCACCAAGGCAATGTTTAGAGTGACATCTAGTGGTACAATTCTAGATTTGATAATGGACCTTTGCGTCCTTTCCAGGGCTACCAGGCTCGCATTTGACATACATGTACACCAGGGGAATGTTTAGAATGACATCAGGTACAATTCCAGCTTTGATGATGTCACCATGAACCTCTTGGCCCCTTCCCAGGGCTGCTAGGCTCGCATATGCATATTAACAAACACAAATGAACATGACCTGGTTTGGCTTCATCCTTTCCCACATCATTTGTTCTTAGGTTTCCAAAGCCTTACTCCCACACCTATGCTACACACACCTTACAATCATGGCAGTCCACAACACCACATCTCATTTAGCCATGTTGTCGAACTCTCCCTTTGCATCAGGCTTGCTGCACCCACATTTGGCATACATGTCCACTAGGGCAGTGGTCAGAATGACAACTAGTACAATTTCAGTTTTGACGATAACACATGGCCAAGAGATATCCCAATATCCCGCTACCAATGGGTTCAATGCATACTCTTGTCACATTGGCAGTATCATGTCAAAGTCACTCCAACTAGATTCACTCAACCAGCTAACTTGCAGAATTGAACATGAAAATTTAGGGCCGATTCTGATAAGAGGGGAAAATAGGGTGAAATGTGTTTCAGAAGGTGCCTTCATTAGCAGTGCTTGATTTTTATCAATTGTGTCGCTGCTGCTGCGGCTTCCAATTGACCATCTACCCATGCAGGTTTCTTGTATCTATCCTTCCACAGGGAATCATAGATAATCTGGAGCTTGAAATCTGGCCCTCTTCCACACTCTATCCCTGCTCCTTCAGCTATCTATGCCTCTGCACAAAATCATGCATACAACAATCATTCCAGCAAACACCCCCAACCCTACTTATCAATAAGCAACGAGCTAACTTACATAATTCAATATGCATCTCAAGGCCGAGTCTGATGAGAGGGCAAAACAGGCTGAAATAGGTCGAAGAAGAACCCATAGAGGATTTGACCGACCATCAACCCAAAAGGACCTCTTGTGTGTGCTGCTTGTGTCTTGTAGTCAGGTAATGTCGGATTGGTCTGTGAGAACCAGCACGGTGCAGATGAGCAGGCAGAGATTGAAACACGGCCTGCTAAGACCAAGCTGACTCTCCCAAGAACCTTGAAACATCAGGAAGAATACCAAATCATGGTACTAACAGGAGCCAACAGCCCACATTTGCAGGATGGACAAACTTCTTCACATCGTACATTAAGGAAAAGCCACACCTTGCCATTGCGGTTGTCACACCATCGTGAAGGATCTTTAAAAATCTCATGCCAACTCTGCTCCGTGCTGCAAATGAAGGGCCGAGTCTGATGAGAGGGCAAAACAGGCTGAAATAGGTCGAAGAAGAAGGTGCCCTCACCACATTGTCCTCGACCTTGTGTCATGACCCATGGAGGATTTGACTGACCATGAACCCAAGAGGACCTCTTCAGTGTGCTGCTTGTTTCTGTAGTCAGGTAATGTCGGATTGGTCTGTGAGAACCACCACGGTGCAGCTGAGCGGGTAGAGATTGAAACACGGCCTGCTAAGACCAAGCTGACTCTCCCAAGAACGACGAGCTCCCAGCCAAAACCTCCTCGCACACATACCCTAGCATTTCTAGGGTTGCTTGCTTCAGATGCGAAGGTTGCTCCAACTGCGGCCTCCCATGCATGTTTCCCTTCCCTCCCGCTCGCTTGCTCTAAGTCCCAGCCCTCTCTCTCTATCTCCCTCCCTCCCGCTCACTCTAATTCTATTCACGGCTACCGTGATGGGCAACTTTTTAAGTTTTTTAACCTTCTTGCAAACCCTATAAGCAATTTTTTGAATTTTTTGATTTTTTTTTTTTTAAAGGAAGCCTCAGGCCCTTGAGGAGGGGGGAAAATTAACCCCCTTTCATTTGGGCCATGAGACCTATAGGACGATCAACGCCCAAACATATCGTCACGAACAATCCCACACACGGGGTAGGGCAGCGGGTTTGAACCCCGAACCACCGGGGCGACACACTGTGCACCTCCAGCCGACGTGCTTTTTTCAAATCTTTTGCACTTTGATTTTTTTTATAAAATTCATTCTAGTGGTTAGAGTCTCCGACATTTTTTCAAAATATAAATATTGATATATTATATATATAACCAGAAAAGCATGTGTCGACACGTGCAGTCATGTAGTGATTCATCCATGTGATGATCTGGCAAAATGCATTAGAGTGAGAGTCATAAAGTCATATGTCCGTCTAGCAATTTGTACACGTCATTCCAGTGTGGGTATGACCGTGACTGGTAGTCATATCTGCCATGCCAATATTCGTGGTCAAACCTGTTTGACCTGTGTTGCACAGAGTCCGGAGTCATGCAATCGCATATACGCCTTCCCCGGACCTGCGTTATGACTTCAAAAGGCATCTACGACTTCAAATGGCATTTCTGCCACAAATCTGTCATGACTGCGCAGCCATGGGAGTCATAAAAGCCGCAATCTGTTGTAGTGAGGGGCCTCTTTGTCCACCCTTCTCATGTACTCCGTACATAACACCATAGCCTCTTGCAATGTGTACCCCTCCGCCATGCTACCCTCGGGATGTGCCTTTTGCCGCACGTGTGCCTTGACCTCCTTCATGTAACACTCTAGAAAGTACATCCACTGAGCATGGACCGGTCCGGCAATCTCCGCCTCTTCCACCAAGTGCACTACCAAATGCACTTGGATGTCAAAGAAATTAGGGGGAAGATGCATCTCCAACATACACAAGACCGTGGCCGCCTCCTCCTTCATTCGCGGAAAATCCGCCTCGTCCATCTCTTTTGTGCAAAGCTAACGGAATAAATCAGCAAGTCGATAGACGGCTTTTCGAATGCCCTCATGGAGTGTCCCTCGTATTGCAATGGGAAGGATGTCTTGCAAAATGTTGTGGTAGTCATGAGACTTCAAACCATGGATAGTGGTGGTACTCAAATTTGTTGCATAGTGATGCGCCATACCCGGTCGGGGTCCGGATAGGTCGTATTGTGGTCCGCACTTGCTTGTATGCCTCCTTTGTCCAAGTCCAAGTTGGCGCCCTATACTTCCACTTGGGAGCATTGTTCACGTCCACACCATCAGCTGTCATGGCATACGGTTTTGGGCTTGGAGCTCTCGCCTCACACCAAGGGAATCACCGCCGCGTTTCTTCTTCCGCCCGGTTAAGTTTGCCAGTACACGAATAAGTGATGAGCACACATTATTCCCAATATGCATGGGATCAAGGAGGTGCCGGATTTTCAGATCCTACGCATCATGAAATTTCCATATAATTTGTCATAAACCCTGAACTCGATGCAATTTCATATGAATATGTCATGACATTCAATGAAATATGTATGGTCCAATGCATTTCGGACTTGTACCTCCCAATAAGGCAACTCGTAGAAGATTGAGAGCCGGACATGCCACACCTCTTGAGCCGGGGTTTTTTATCCAACACCTCTTGCCACCGGGCTTTCCAAAATGACCCAGGGGGACGCACGGGTGGAGATCTCCTCTCCACGGTCCCATCAAATAATTTATTGCCTCTTGTTCTCCATGGATGGTTGAGAGGAAGAAATTTCTGGTAGTTGGGATAGATCATTTTCGCGACGTTCTTCGAATGCTTTGCATCAAGGTTATCCGGCCCACAACATGAACATGCTGCGTACCCCTTTGTGCTTAGTCCCGAACAAACTGAAAGCCCTGCACAAAACCATGAATTTAGTTGGGATTTAACATTTGTCGCCTCGTATAATTTCAATGAACCGAGCAAAAACATGAATTGCTAAAGAAAAATCATGACGAGCACATACAAACACATGATATACGGTAGAATATATATATTATAGGTAATATCAAATTAAAATGTATCTGGATAGTCATGCATTGTCCATAGCAAAAGCCCTCGCAAGAGAAAAGAACGTTGGCCAGTAGGTGCCGATGCATCATAAGCTGGAACTCCATTCCATAATATATTGAGTTCGTCAACCAATGGACGCAGATACACATCCATATTCGCAACTTGTTTTTTCCCTACAACACAAATTATTTGCAATATATATAAGATCATTTCAAATTCAAATAGAACAAATGATATTCTTAGTTCCATATATATTCGACATTGTACTACCACGTACATCCTAAAGCAACAAAAAAGAGTTGTGTTATTCACCTGGCACAATGGCAGCCAACATGATATGACCCTTCTTGATAGCAAGATAAAGAGGGATGTTGTAGTTAACCAAAGTCACAGGCCATGTTGAATGGCTACTTGACTGGACCGAATGTGGGTTTACACCATCCGCGGAGAAGCCGAGCCGAACATGTCTTGGATCGTCCTTCAAAAAAGGCCATTGTTCCTCGGTGTGTTTCCATGCCGGCGAATCGTGAGGGCCGCACATCTTTCCGGGAGGGCTCCGATGCTCCGCATGCCACTTCATGAGTTGGGCAAATGATGGACTCCGAAATTGTGCTTTCAAGCGCGGGATGACTGGAAAATAATGCATTTTCTAACCTCCCCCACAAACTCAACAAATATATCAATATTTACTTTCTGTCATTTGGATCCACATATTGTACGTAAGAGAGGGGTATATATTTGCAAAGGTTTGTATGTAGATATTTTGTAAAGTCTACATTAGTTGAAGGATTCATATAACCTATATGCATACCCTAATAATATCGGAATGATACAACCTCTTAAACCCTACACCCTAAAATGATATATTAGTTGGTGGACACATGTATATATGTATATAAATATAAATGGCAAGAAAGAGAATATAAGAGAAATGTACCTTTCGTGGGATCTTCTTTCCTTGAACATCATCTCGGTATCTAAATTTTTTGCACTTGGGACACGTGGTAGCACGCGCATGCTCTCCATAGTACAAGGTGCGATCACAAGGACATGCATGGAAAATTTTGTAGCCCATCCCCACTGTGTCTAGAACCTGTCTTGCCTCTTTTCGAGAACGTGGCATTTTATGCTCCAAATGGGGGGTGAGGATGTGGTCCGCAATTGTGCGCATGATTGTGGACATGCCAATGTTGCTTATGCCGAACTGGGATTGCAAATTAAGCAACAACAATATAGTGGAAAGTCGACTCAAAATTTTTGTGCAGACTTACGGATGGTGGACTGAGACCAACAGAAGCCTTAGGGGTGACAGGCGCAGGCTTTAGGGGGGGTAGACAGCCCGTCACAGTCTGACATAGCCCAACATAGCTTCACAGCCAGTCACAGCCCGACACAGCCCGACACAATCCCGCTTCTGCCTCTTGGACTGGTGCTGCCCCTCCAATCCACCTTCACCATGTGAAGAGCCCTGCTCCTCAATTGCAGTGGTTGTTGTCTCAAACACTCCCATCTCCTTGCGTTCTCGTGCATCAAGTATGCAAGAATCAAGGACAATTTGCGCAATTATTGGGCCAGACACTATGATCGGAGACTTAGCAACAGTGCCCTGTAACCGCTTCATCTCTTCTACCAGACCATTGTACATTAACTCCGCCCAAGCTACATCCTCTCCCCTCAAAGCTTTCAGTATCTCCTCCGTGAATGATCTGCTCAAGTACTGTTGGTTCTGTTTCATGGCAAACAAAACGTTCAGTATTTGGCCAACTTCTCTTAGCCCTGGGTACTCGGCCTTGGTGCAGGTGTATCCTTGAGTCTTAAAGAAACTCCCTTCTTGGAACAAATTCCCTATCTGCAATCTTGCCCTGTGCTCATCCACATCCACATGACCCGATGGCAAATCGAACAATTGCTGCAGGTACTGGGGAGTAATTTCTATATCTACTCCCCTCACCTGGGTAATTCCTGTCCGAGGCTCAAAGTTATGAATAAATTGAATCATATACTTCCGATGATGCAAGGACCAGTCCTTGCATAGCAGCCCTTCCAATCGCAACTCCTTCAGCAGCTGCACTGCCTGTGGTGTAGCAATTGTTTGCTTCTGCAGAATCGTGGTGCTCTTCACCCTGATATCCTCCATTCCCCTAACTCTCTTCATTCCAGACAAATAAGAAGGCCTTGTTTGAAACAGCTTTAGGAAAGCTTGCAGGGCATAGAGCATACTTGTATGGTTGGCATAGAATGGAACGGGTAAGTGCGTGTAAGCCTATGGGGCTTGCAGATAGTGGGTGAGAGAAAATGTCTTTCCCACCCGTCCGTCCTTGCGCCACTGCGTGAGAAGTAATGCTAGTGTGTAGTCTGTAATATCCGCCATAGCTACAAAGCTATAGCTTTGATTACTCCTCTCGTCGAGACGCTGACTATTTGGAGCAATCCCGACTCTTCCGCTCATAACTCTTCTTATTTCTTGTTCTTGTTTCTTGGAGGAAACCACCTGCATGAAATTCTCGCTCCTGATTGGCTGTTGCCTCCTTGGGTAACTTCTTAATTTTACCCCCCTCAGTGGACATTCCCACCTGTCGCGCAGCTTATACTCACCCATCCCTTCGCTATCCGAGGCGGGAACTCCAAGATAGAAGAGTTGGAAATCTCTAAGCACTCAGCCCGCTCAGAACAATCAGTCATGACCTACAGCTAGTGTATCATGGGGTTGTTTCCTATTTGTTTTCCTTCCCGCATTCATGTTAGCTAGTTACCTTACTGTTGGTATTTAAGTATCAGTTTGCTTCAGCAATCTATCGGATTCCATCAACTCATCCATTCATTCCACAGCTTCACTCAGATCTCTCTACACAGTGTGAGTATGAAGTATGTATCAGATTAATATCTATCAAGTGTCAGGCTGAAGCCATGGAGTCTCTAATCTGCTCTACATTACAACTCTACTGCTTGCATTCATCAAGCATCAACAGATCGTTCTCCTCCTTCTTCGTGCTCTCTCTCTTTCTGCTCAGAGATGCGCTCTCCGCTTCATTTCCCCCCCAGTGATGTCCGAAGTCCCCCAAGAAGTGATCCTTTTTCCAGTCCTCGCTCCTGGCTTTATCTTCCTACTCGTTGTTCTAACGGTTTCCCTCATTAACCGTCATCCGTGAACTAACATGTTCCATTCGCAGATGTTGTTCCCCACAGTCGTTCCCTGTCCTGTTATCCGTTCCCTATGGTCGTGACAGCTGTATCAAGCTGTGACTGGCTGTGTAAAACTGTGACTGGCTGTGCGACTGTGTTGGGCTGTGTCGGGCTGTGTTGAGCTGTGACTGGCTGTGACGGTTGTGTCGGACTGTGACGGACTGTGACGGGCTGTGTTGGACTGTGACTGGCTGTGACGGCTGTGACGGCTATGACGGCTGTGTATCTCCCCCTAAAGTGCGCTGCTGTCACCCCTAAGGCTCCTGTTGATCTTAGTCTGTGCAAAAATTAAGGGTACCCCACAGATCCCGTAAAAGTGCCTAAATCCCAGACAGTCCTCTAACATTACCCCTTCCCCTCTCAAAAAGCCGTGTCCTCACGGTTTACTGTTTGGAATTTGTAACCCTTTGTGAGCGAGCACCCTTCTGACGGTTAGACTCTCGTGAAGGACTCCGTGTGCGAGCCCGTGTCCTGTCGCTGGTTGAGGGAGATGATTGAACACTACTTGGATATGTCAGTCCTTCTGGAGGCTGATATCGAGGTAATCTTTCAGGCATAGGAGACCCCCGTCGCTTCTTCTCTGCCATTTGAATTGCATAGTCCTCTGCCATGTCAAAAGAGTCCGCTGAAGAAACAGTTGTATCAGAATCCTCGTCCCCCCTGAGGTGTTTTAACTGTCGAACTCTAACTGGAATTCTTTGGGGCATACAATGTTGTCCCACCATGTCTGGAAGTTTAAACTGTAAAACTTGTTGTAAGCGTTGAATTGCAAAATTGGTGAAGACCCTGAGCTCCTTGTCTGTCCAGGTGAGTGGGGTACCAATGACTTGTGAATTGTGCAAGTATTTCCATGCCTCATGTCCCTTAAAGAAAATATCGTCAGGGCTGAATTTCTGTGTTGACAAATTGTTCCAGGCCGCATGAAACCATGAACGAATCTGAGAATCCTTTTGCATCATAACTTTTGCCTCATATAGGTACATATGAGGTGGCACTGAAGGTAAGACCCAATGATCCCCACTGGAATAACTCAGAAAGCGCGTTTGCATCTTCTGCTGCTCAATGTGATAACGTACCAGAAAACAAACAGCGTAGTATAACCCGCAGCCCATGACAATACTTGCTACCTCTTTGGTCTTGGTATAAATGAATCCATGTACAACTTGGAAGGCAATTAATTCCTTCAACATGGTACTTGCCTCATGCCAGTACTGCGCAAAGTGATGATCCTCAATTGGTCGATTGTTCGGAAGAACTTTAGTCCTAGTTGCCACTGGTAGCCAAATGCGCATGATTTGATAGTAATGTGCCAACGACTGCGGAGGACTAAATTCCTTCCAAGCCAAATCCAACACAATGGGAATTTGGTTGAAGGGCATAATCATAGCCCGACTGTATTCCCGTGCAGCTGGAGTTTTAGGTGGGTTAAAGGCAGCATTCCCCCATACCTCAGGCTGTGGTGGCTGTGGTGGCTATGGTGTGGCTGTAGTAACAACAGGGTCAGCTACTGGCACAGTGACTTGTTGTGGTGTTGGTGGCACTGGCTCTTGTACCATTGGCATCTCCTGCACCCCCTGTGAAGAAGACTGAAAAGCCAAAGTTCTCGCTTGTAAATAAGAAGCCATTAGCTGTTCCTCAGGTACACAGACTCTCTTGTCGATATTTGAAGTGAGGTCCTCCACTTGTGTCTACAGGCCGTCTACATCCTCCTGTAACTCCGCTATTCTACTATAGACATTGTCTATAGTAGTTGTGGCAATGTTCTGCACTTGCAGTCTGAGCTCATTCATCTCGCTTTGGGTGAGCTTTCGTGGTGCTTTGCCCTCCACCGGCCCTTGTGCTAACCAGACCTGCATAAGGTGGTTATCCACCAAGTTGCTTGTGGCACCCCTTAGAGTATGCTCCTATGTGAGCCTGTACACATTTATCTGCTGCTGTAAAGCCTCTATGCGCTTCGCATGAGGTTCAACCAAACTCGCATAGGCAGCAGCCAGATTATTGGCTTCCTTCCAAGCCTTATTAGCCACAGAGAGTTCATTTCTATTTACCATGAGCGTTTGTTGCAACTCCAGGATGTACCTCTCTTGGTCAGCTTCAACCTGCGTGTATTGCTTGAAAGTATTCTCATTGCGACAGATTGTATTCTTCATATCGACAATGAGTTTCACTTGCTCAACATTCTCTGCCTCTGCCTTTGTACATCTTTCCGTTTGACTGTTTATTTCTATTGTAGCTTGGTCAAGCATAGTTGTGAGTGTAGCACATTGTATGGCCATCCTGTCATGCACTGTCTGCAACTCCGTATGTAGTGCATTCACTTCTTGCAACTTGCTTTCATGCTTCACCTGCATTTGGTATAGTTGTTGCTTATGTGCTTCGTGCAACTGGTCTTGCGCGAGGCCTGCCTCAATCAATTGTTCCTTAGCCAATTGCAAAGCCGCTTCTGTACTCTCTAAGTCTTGCTGCATCTTGAGAGTGACCTCTTCATCGACCTTGTTTGCACACTCAGTGGCAAGTCGAGCCTCAAACTCCTTCCTGAGTTCCTCCCTCAAAGCTGCCAATTGGGTAGTTGGAACATGGGATTTGACATAAGTACCCAACAAATTAAGTGTCCTGCTTATGGAACTCATAAGCATGGCCTGTTGAGGGTCATCATGGTGAGCTTGCTGCTGTTCTCCCTGATCCTCAACAGTGTGATGCCTCACGAACCACTCAGGCCATTGCCCCACCAGATTTTTTCCTGAACCACTTCATCCGTCACCGTGCTGCAGTGTCTTGACATTCTACCTGTGGTACCTCCGTCACAGGTGTGTGTATTATATGCACCGCAAGGTTTCCCCTGGACAACCGTTGCACCTCCGGAATCACTGTTTCCCTGACCAGACCAGAATATTCATAGAGAAGGTCCCCCTTCTCAATTTCTGCCACCACCTGTTCTGTAGTGGGAATATCTAACCCTTCTTTCTCCAAATCAATTATTTCTGGTAGAACTGCATGGACAACTTGTGGTAACTCTGTGACAAGCCGATCATCTGGCTGTGATGGCTGTGATACTGAAGTAACTTCCTCTTCCCTCTCTGAAGGTCCTGCTTCCAATAATAGCAGTTCTTTGTGCTGCTGTGCCCCTTCATGCACAAGAGCTTGGGAAACACTATCATGGCGGTTTTCGTGAAGCCAATGGATCCGCCACTACAGTCTTTCCCCGCCTCTGTCTCTTAGTCTGGGGTTGCCCTGCCAGTCCACCCTCACTGTGTGAAGAGCCTTGCTCCTCCATTGCAGTGGTTTCAGTCTCAAACACTCCCATCTCCTTTCTTTCCCGAGCATCAAGTATGCAAGAATCAAGAATTATTTGAGCAATGATTGGGCCAGACACTATGATAGGAGACTTTGCGGCAGTGCCCTGTAATCTTTTCATCTCCTCTACCAGTGCGTTGTACATTATGTCCGCCCCTGCTACCTCTTCTCCTCTCAGGGCTTTGAGTATTTCCTCTGTGAAGGATCTGCTCAAATACTGTTGGTTCTGTTTCATGGCAAACAGAACGTTCAATACCTGGCCTACCTCCCTTAGCCCTAGGTAGACGGCCTTGGTACAAGCATAACCCTGAGTTCTAAAGAAACTCCCTTCTTGGAATAGGTCCCCTATTTGCAGTCTTGCCCTGTGCTCCTCCACATGCACCTGACCTGATGGCAATTCAAACAATTGCTGTAGGTATAGGGGAGTAATTTCTAATTCAACTCCCTTCACCGTTGTTGCTCCTGTCCTAGGCTCAAAGTTTTGCAAGAATTGTAACATGTACTGTCTATGGTGCAATGTCCAATATTTGCTTTGCAATCTTTCCAATCGCAGCTCCTTCAGTAACTGTACCGCCTGTGGAGTAGCAATTGTTTGTTTCTGCAGGATTATGGTGCTCTTCACCCTGATTTCTTCCATTCCTCTCACTCGAGGTTTACTATTTCATGAGCAGAAACCATGAGCCATGAGCCATGAGCCGCATGAGCGGTGAGCCGAAGTCTAAGATACGCGGATTTCATGAGCGGACTCCTCCAAATTTGGAAATGCGGCAGATTAAACAAGTATTAAAATAATAGTTTTTTATTTGACCTTGCCGTTTTTGGACGTTCCAGATCATGTAATGCGGCGAAGATATGTCGTCAGTAACAAGTCCGCTCATGGTTTTTTAGATCCGCTCATGGAAATAAGTGACCGTGCAACGGGAAATCCAGTATACAACTGCAAAAGGACGTCGCATACTGGCCTGTATAGAATATTCCGCGGTTTTACATGCCTTAACATTGGAATGAAGCTGACCCTTTTGCCGCGATTGAACCAATGGAGTCTGCACCAATAGAGTCTGCAGTACTTCACAATTATGTCTTCTTCGGGTATTCGGCGGGAAAGGTTTGCAACTGAACTGGGAAATAAGGTGCCGCATTAGGGTTCGCACGTGCGAAATTTCGGAGCGGTTTGGTGTTGGCGAAGGCCGCCTCTACCAGTACCTACGACGATACTTGGAAATGCGGCGCCGCATTTTCTTGTCGGAGGTCGAATGAGGACAACAAGTTTTCGGAAAGCAGAAAAACATGAACCCTCCAACATACAAAAATACATGCACGTGGAAACAAGTGAACGATATAGTAATATCTTAGTTCGAGCAAAACATGTTACTGGTAGGCAAGACATATGTCGGACCTTTCTGTGGCCAGAGTCTGAGGTACTGGCAGCAGTACAGTTCTACTATCCGAAAAGGATGGGCGTACCATTGTATTGGGACCGCAAGCCAAGCTCACTGGTCCCCTGGATCCATATTCAGAAGAGTGTGAACCTCCTGGGGGCTCAACCCTGGTGCATGTATGAAGTGATGAGTTGTGGAATTACAACGGAGTCTCTTTAGGTACACGTAGTACAAATGCTTGCAAGGGCAGTATGATGCCCCCTTGTTCGCCATGATCTGGAAGTCGGTGCAATTGCAGGTGGGTAATTCTGAAATGGTGATGGTGTACACCTCATTGCGAACAGCTGAGCCTGCCGTGGCCATCTGATACACACGCCCGAATCCTGGTGGGGGCACTTCTGTCGAGCTCTGGATTGTACAGTTCATCTGAAGTGCATTCCCCATCCTTGTCTCGTTCATTTTTGAGGGAGGTCGCCGCCTCTTCGGTTTCCCCCAACGGTGTGTAGGATGCTTAGAGCTGTCGTGTCCCATTGTTCTTGCTCTCACAGGGTCGGTGGTGGAGGCTGTGGAAGCGAAAATGGTTGTCTGGGGACGTCAGTGCGCTGCACCATCCAAAATCCTGCGGCGGTAAAGGGCGTCGGCCTCAACCTGACTCAGATCGCAGCCTGGTTCCACCGGCCACACCGGGGGAGCCTCTGGCATTGTTTGTATGCCGTACTTGGGCTTTCCATACACGCAAGTCATAATGTTGTGCCTGCAGAACCAGAACTGGATGGTTGTCGCCTCCGCAAACTTTGCATGGACAAATCTTCCTGTAAAAGTAGGAGCAGGGACAGCCCCATCTGGATTCCTCCTTATCATCTCTAAACAACGTTGCCGTGTATCCACACGAATTGCGGAACACCTTCCTCGAAACGACGGCTTTGTGCGAGCAATTCTCCACTGTGATGCAGACACAGTCGTCTCCACAATGGCTTGGCCATACTGCATAACAACGGGCGGAATCTGGGGCAAGGGAGCGGTGGGAATTTCTCGCACGAAATCCCCGGTTGAAGGCAACGGCGATCTGGAATTTCTTGGGCTTCCACTGCTGGAAGACACATTGTGCGGCAACATGACGGGACCTCGAGGTGCTGTCCGAATGTTCCTGTCGGATCTCCAGGAATCCTCTTCGCACCCGGGTTCCTCTTCAATCCTCCGCCTCACAGGGCGAGTCCGGACGTCCCCCTCTAGGTGTTCACCTCTGCGGTGCAGAGGCGTCCCTTTGATCTTCTCTGGCAATGCTGTCACCCATTTCAGTGGATTCTTGGACCTCGAAGCTGTTCGTACCAACAATTCATCCCTGTCCGGCCCAAAGCCCCATTGTTTGCCGCTCAGGAACTTGTAGTACGTGGCTTGCTGCATGATTGCTCTGTCGATGTCCTCCGTTGTGGCCGTCACTACGTCCACCAGATGTGCGGCAGAAGACGCTCGCCATGAGGAGTGGACCGATTCTGCCATATTCGTGTTCGGCATGTCCGTGTCGGAATCCAAGCACCGCTCTTAGAAGGACACAAACAATGGTGAGGGACCAATCGAAATGTCCGTAACAGAAAGACAAATGAACGAAAATGACAGCAGCCTACCTCCCGCATGTACTGTCCGAACTGTCGATACCGAAAATGCCACCACCCCAACCAGCTGTGCAATGCTCCCAGATTGGTTGTCTCCACTGCACCTGACGTGTTCCACCAAGCCTCGATGATAGCAAACTTAACCTCCGCGTCATCAAATGTGGGTGCATCCTTCCACGCCGTACAAAGGACACGGTGTTCAGCCTGGAATGAGCTAGCAACAAATTTGGTAGTGTAGTGGGATAGACTCTGCATCCAATGGAATCCACAGGATCTCTCTTTCCCCTCCATTGGAACATTGGGGTCCTCACCGTACACACGCCGCACCGCTGCCCAGTTGGCCTGAGCGTTGTCTGCCATGAATCCCCTGAAATTGGGCTCTGGCAATCCCGCCCTTGCCATCTGCTCGTTTATGCCCTCCCACAGATGCATCTCGGACTGTGTGTCCTCCCCTTTCATCTTGCAGATTGCAATCGTCATGAGCCTCTTGGAGTGATAGTCATAAACATGCGCACCCATAGTCACCCACTGATGGTTTGTAATTCTCTTGATGTGATCATTCGACAAGTTTCCAGTTGTCATGCGAGTGACCAAGTCTACTCCACTCCCAGGCCCACACGTCGACATTTTGAAAATGTAACAACGATCGGATTTGCTGCCTTGCCCTGGAAACCTGCTACCTTGGATGTAGTCATATCCAGTCATTCGTTTCACCTCCAGGATTGAATACATGTCCGACCCCCTGCCGAACTCCTGCTTGCAAGATACGATGTGATTCCGCACATTCGGACTACAAACGTGCAAGACGGACTCCAAGAGGTCACGCATCTCGTCTTCGGTCAAGGGCTCTCGGTCGGAACCATCTTCAGACATGATTTTGCCAAGAGCAATCTTGTGGGCTGCCTTTAGCTGAAAAGCGCTTTGGTTTGGCTCCGGGGCTCAATTTCACCTCCTCTTTGAGGATGGCGGGTGCTTCCTGCACAGCCTCACGCATGTTGCCTCTCGCCAAGGGGGGGCAGTGGACCCCAACGGGTGTATGCAAGCTCTAGTCAAGTCCGGGAGCAAATGGATTACGTAATATTGCTTGGCTCTGCACATGGACATGCACGTCGGTGGTTCTTTGCAATGTGCACACTTGAAAGAACCCGCAGGAGCTTGGCTGGAGACAATGAATGGATGATGCGTTGTGCCAGTCCAATCCGTCTCGTTTCTCCGCCCTCCTTTGGAGAGAAAGTGGAAGCAGGTGGGATTGAGGCACCTCAGCTTCCCCGCACAGAGGACATATCGTACACGAACACCATCAGCAATTTTCGTGCTACTGGTCTTCGTCACACACCAGGGGTGTCCGTCATGCTTTCGATCCATGTCTGTTAACATCCCGGAGGCTTTGTTTGACGAAGAAACAGGTGGAAACTCGAAGATGACATTGCCATCGACTTCGGGAGGCAGAACGTTACCTTTCTGACTGGGAATTTGGCATAGTCGAGAGCAGCCAGCTCGGAGCGAGAACCATCGAGGTGATGTTGTCGTAGGAGCTGCACACCTTTGGAGTTATGCTCGAGGGCACATGCGTAGCACCTACAGAGACGTCCATGCCGGATTTGAACGACCGTGTGGAGGACATGGGTACCTCAATGCAATCATCTTCCTCGTCGGAAATGTCGAATACGTCCACACGAGAAGCTATGGAGGGTCTTGACGGTCCAGGTCGGGAATGATTATCGTTGCATACCTCTCTGTTGGCAGTGGCCGCCTGTCGGTTTCCGGACTCCTTTGTGGATGGTGTGGGCAGCGACTGATTCGGAAAGGGAATGGGCATTCCCACAGCTCGGTACAGGATGGTGTCTGATGGGGGAACGTGCCATTCGATTCCGCAACCTCCGTCGTTACCTAGCACGACAATGGTCTCGTCAACCTGTCCAGGAACATCCTTCCTTTCTTCTTCCAAATAAACTGTGCCCGGTTTTGAGCTTGAATTTGGAACAAAGGTAAGTTTCAGTCACTCTGCAAAGTCCTCCCTCGTTTGGGATCCAGGCTCTCCCAAGTTGCGGAGGACAGCAAACTATAGCGTAGGAATTCGGAGCCATCGAACACCGCACGAAGTTGGCAAGTGCGAGGTTCAGTATAGCGACAGACCAAGGCTCACAGGCACCATGCGGAGTCCATCGACGATTGGAAGTCGCACATTGAAGTGGAAAGTATTGTTTCAAGCTACATGCATGAAGGTGGGAGGTTGATTCCATAGCCAGTAAGTATGACAATGATGGCCGATTCGGCGACGAAATAACATCTCCTGACAGTTTCTCCTGAGGGTGGATCCAGCAGTATTCTCGGTGCAGACAGGAAACGTTCGCACTGACAAGTGCCAGTACTGTTAGTTAAAACGGTCAGACAACCAAGTTGTGCTCATCAAGACTGGCCGCAATTGTGTTGTTTCGGAACAATGCAACCCATTCAGGTTCCAGATTTCCCGTCCCGAGTGATTCTTTCGATTGCTGGTGGACGGAAATACGGCGCCGCATTTCCGTATTGCATCTTGGTCATGCACCAGAGCGACGGAAATGCGGCACCGAGTTTCCGTCCGGGGGAAACCTTTATACTCTCCAGAACGGAAATGCGGTACGCAGCAAGCACCCATGCAAACGCGGAAATGCGGGGCATTTCCGTTCTGATTGAGAATTATGAACAACGGGAACAGAAATGCGGCACCGCATTTCCGTCCGAGTCGCACTTTCCGACATTCCAGAACGGAAATGCGGCACCGCATTAGACGAACGGAAATGCGGTAACCATTTCCATCCAACAAGCACGGTATGTGAAGGTGGAACGGAAATGCGGTACCGCATTTCCGTTCTGATTGAGAATTATGAACAACGGGAACAGAAATGCGGCACCGCATTTCCGTCCGAGTCGCACTTTCGACATTCCAGAACGGAAATGCGGCGCCGCATTTCCATTTTGTATCTGATGCATGGAGCCGAGTGCAATTCCGACCGCTTCAGCGCAATTTTGAGACATTCATACTATCCAGAACGGAAATGCGGTACCGCATTTCCGTTCTGACTGAAAATCGTGAACCATCGGAACTGAAATGCGGCAGCGCATTTCCATCCGAGTCGCACCTCCCAACATTCCAGAACGGAAATGCGGCACGCATTTCCGTTCTGATGAAAAATCGTGAAACATCGAACTGAAATGCGGTACCGCATTTCCGTCGGAGTCGCACCTTCCGACATTCCAAAACGGAAATGCGGCGCCGCATTTCCGTTTTGTATGTGAGGCATGGAGCTGTGGAACGAAAATGCGGCACCGCATTTCCGCCAGGGTCAGACGTTAATACTCTACAGAACGGAAATGCGGTACCGCATTTCCGTTCTGACTGAAAATCGTGAACAACGGGAACAGAAATGCGGCACCGCATTTCCGTCCGAGTCGCACCTTCCGACATTCTGAACGGAAATGCGGCGCCGCATTTCCGTTTTGTATATGGGCCTGGAGCTGTGGGACGGAAATGTGGTGCCGCATTTCCATCCATGTGAGACCTTCAAACTTTCCAGACCGGAAATGCGGCACCGCATTTCTGTTCAGGTGAGACCTCTATACTTTCCCGAACGGAAATGTGGCACGGCATTTCCGTTCATCAACTAAGGTATGTGAAGGGGGAACGGAAATGCGGTACCGCATTTCCGTTCAGATTGAAAATCATGAACCACGGGAACTGAAATGTTGTGCCGCATTTCCGTCCGAATCGCACCTTTCGACATTCCGAACGGAAATGCGGCGCCGCATTTCCCTTTTGTATCTCATACATGGAGCTGTGGGACGGAAATGCGGCACCGTATTTCCGTTCAACAACTAAGGTATGTGAAGGTGGAACGGAAATGCGGTGCCGCATTTTCTTCCAACAAGTACGGATGTGTAGCTTCGTGATGGTACTTAACGGAAATGCGGCGCCGCATTCGCATTTTCACTCCAACTCATCAGACGCTGGGACGGAAATGCCTTGAAATGTGAACACGTGGAGCAACGGAATTGCGGCACATGTCTGCACTCTATCTGACTGAAGTGGCATGAGGCGGCGCGGCCTGACCGTTGGATAATGATGTTTGTTTTTCGGACGGCAGGCGTACCCTGAACGATTCGAATTTCGTAATGACGCAAAGTCCACGAGGAGACACTTTCGTCCAACCCTTTCGAACCCAAGTGGTGCATCACCGCCGTTTCATCTACTTTTGTCGTGTCTCCTCAGTCACCCCTCTCGCGCCCTTTCCATCTGCACTCTTTGCCCCTTTTCCCTGTCTCTGTTCTTCTTATGCTCGAACCTGAGAGGGGGGGAGTTCGTGCACCAGACAGGAGACCTCGTCGCAAGCTCCGAAAATTTACTTCGGACGTAGGCCAATGCCGAAGGGGAGGAAGCAGATGCGTCTACAGGAGGAGATTGCCATCTCCGAGCAGCAGGCCACTCAGGCAACCCAGCCACCAGTGAGAGCTCCATGCGATCGGGCTGCGCGCAGCTGATCGAGCACCGAACCCCCATTTTGCTTCTGTAATTCTTAGACTGAATGCTAGGAGACTTGAATGCAGAACATGTTTGCATGCCTAACAGGAAAGGTGGACGTGCTGGAGGGATCGCAGGAATCCGAAAGAGCCGCAGGAAGAGTCCGAGGAGCTAGCTGCAGCACGTACACCCACCCGATCCCCGAGCGCGGGTATTCCTGCCGGGCCTAGCCCTGTGCGTTTCAAAGACGCGGCTTCGAAGGGCAAGTTCAAAGCCCAGAGATCGACTCGCGTTCTTCGGTCATGGAGAATCGCCAGCAGGGGTCGGGCCCTTCTCCAGCAAAGTCGAAGAAGAAGCAGCCCGTCCCTCTACTGGTTTCTGAACCGGCTCAGGCCGATTCACCCCCCCAACGCGAATGAAGCAGCAGGGTAAAAGACAGATTCAATTGCAGCAGACACCTTCACCTGCAAGGATGAGGAAGCAGAAGGCAATCAGGGCGACGGCCGAACAATCTCCCGCAAAACCGCTTCCACGAGCTGAAGCTCAGTTCCTGGAGGATTTCCCGCCTGCAGATGTTGGGGCCGACTCTGCTGCAGCGAAGGCAATGGGATCGACCGTTTCTGTCGATTTGGTACCGGAGGAGGGTGCTGCCGCTCAACGTTCGCAGCAAGACCTCACCACCGATGAGCAAGCAGGCCCGGAGGAGGCCTCTGCAATGGCAGAATTGCCCGCAACAGGCCCCAGAGTGCAGCTCCAGTTGAGGATGCTCCAGCTGCTCAGCCACTACCGGCACCTACAGACATGTCTCCGGAGGATTTCAAAAGTGCAGCGGATAAAATGTTGGAGGAGACACACAGTAGCATTGGCAGAGTTCTGGGCAGCAGGGTATTCCAGCGGACTCTTCGAATCCCACTCTGTCGCATGGTCTCCCTTCCCATCGTCAGGCAGGCCCTTCCCGGAGATGTGGATAAGCTCAAGTTCGCATTTCGAGAAGGGTACCGTCTGGGATCGGCAGCGTTTACGTTTCCATTGAGAATGAGGACGGCGAAACTCGTGGACCCACTGCCGATGAATTGTCAACGTGGGATACCCACTGGCACACTCGCAACGACGAATTCGAGGCGACGCTGAAGGGTGATCCAGACTTCGGCCATATGTCGGTAAAATGTTCTTTGTGTGGGACGGGAATCACCGACTTCTCCTGGTGGGAGTACATCAAGCAGAACCATGCCAAGCACATTGGCTGGCATTACATGGTGGAGTGTGTCATCCTCAAGGTGAAGGCGGCAGACTCCTCCCTGCTCAAGAATGCCATGGCGGACCTCAACTCGTAAGATACTCATACCCTCCCTAGCACGTTCGAAATGCGGTGCCGCATTTCGGTTTCCATTCTGGTTTGTTTCCGTGCTTCCGTGTACTGAACTGGAGAGTGTGCCTTGCAGGGTCACTGAGAATGCGTACGTGCATACCCACATGGCACATATGCTGTACAGGGTGAGGAAAACTGGTCTCACTGATCCGCAGATGTTTGCGAAATGCTGGAGCCCGAGCTCATTCAGAAAGCCGTTGCAAAAAGACAGACCGGACATGGTATCGTCTCACTATGGATGGAATGGTGGAGGTGATATACGAAGTAAGTCGTCCTCCAATTTCCCTCTGCTCATCCTTCCCCAATTTCCAGTAATCTTTCCACATGAATCGAATGTAACGCTTCTGCATGTTTTTGTTGGCAGTCAAACATCAAGCTGGATTTGGCCCATGCCAAACGCTTCTTCATGGAAAGTGAGGGGCAGGTGAAAACGTTGCAGTCATTGACTGAGCACTTGAAGGAAGCCGGTGTCAAGTCCAGAACCAAATACAAGTCAAAGCTTGTGAAGCTGGTGGCAATTGCAGATCCGGCACTTGGAAAGGACTTCATCCCCGAGATTGCAAAACACTATTCTCGGGCCATGCAGCCGACCATGCAATTGGAGAAACTGCATCACCTCTCAACGGCATGTGTTGAGGCGAAAGAGAAGGTGAGGTTTCAATGCACTGAAGTTCCTTCCTAGCAATAGCCACTCTCTTCCAGCTCCTGACATTGGATCGGAAATGGCAGACACGGTGGCTGTCGATCTGGAATGCATCCGAGAGCATAAGGACAATGTGGTCTTTTCCCCACTGGAAGTTTCCGACCCTGCAGTGGATGTGTGGCTCAACCGCATGACTTGGTGGTTCCAGGTAATTCAAGGTACTTCCCCAGATTTGCTTTTCTGAAATGAATTCCCTGAACTGCTACGTGACAATGCATTTGGGAATCGCAGGTAATGTCGAATGCGAAGGAGCAAGTCGTAATGCACACAAATTCGTTCGGCTTGTACGTCAAATGGGATGGAACACAGACATTGGAAGACTACGTGACACGTTTCAGATGTGCGTACAAGGACAACCTTTTCGCCAGAGAGCTACAGACAGCAAGAAGGCGTGGAGTTTACACATCAGGAGGGAGCGGGGAAAGCTGCAATGCGAATTGTTTACAGGTGAAGCACAGCTGCCCTTGTATGCGAAGCCTGGTTACGAGGTTTGTCTCGGAAATGCGGCACCGCATTCGCATTTTATGTTTTCGGTGGCACTCTGCGAGTAGGTTGGTCTCAACTTTTGCTCACGCATGCTGACTGCCTTGCAGGTATATGAAATACGTGCTCCTTCAGACAGGGGCCCTGGCTCAAGAGCCCCCCGTTCTTCATGGCTTGGACCGTGGCGGGCCCAAGCTGTGTCTACACACCCGAGATGCAGAAACAATGGCATCCCGCGCATCTCGTTGGATGCCCCTGGTAGGGAATGTCCCTAAGCCGACTTCATGACGAGCCCGGTGAGGGACTACTCCCTTCCTAGTTATGCAGCTAAACTCGCAAATACAGCGATTAGAAGAAGTGAGAATCCCAGTAAAGTAGAGCAGATTTTGGAGAGGGCTAGGAGGACAGAAGGATAAGGAAAGAGTTGGCAGCAGCTCAGACAGGTAGACGGGTACGAAGTACATATGTGATTCAGCGGATGAGAGCGACGCAGACAGGGAGGAAGACGACCCAACGGAGGTGAGATGGACAGTTCCAGGGAAGATGGGATTTTTGAAAGCCTGGCCAACGAGCAGTCCGCTGGAGATGAGAAAGGCACTGAGGGGGTGGAGGCGGAGCAGGACAGTCTAGAACAGGATGAGGATTCGGATGATTTTCAAGATTAATAGAATTTTAATGAAGTCTCTGTAAATGTAAATTCTCTTCCAGAGTATATAAGGAAATTCCCCGACATTCGTGACCCCTCTCCAGTGTGCATTCCAGCCACACAATCGCCCAAACCACGACGCTCCCAAAATCAGAAATGGGGCACCGCATTTCCAAAATTTTGGCAACTCTAAGAACCTCTTTTGGAAATGCGGCACCGCATTTCCAAACAGGGGAGGGACTAAATTTTCCATTTCAATGTTGGCATAGTAAAAAGTAATCGGCCGATTGGAAATGCGGTGCCGCATTTCCAAAATTTCCTTTGTCCACACGCCAGTTTTGGCCTCTCCCGCTCATTGCATGGATGCCACCACGCTTACAGAGGTCGAACAAGGAGGTCGAACAAGGAGGTCGAGATGGCGGAATTGGAAATGCGGTGCCGCATTTCCATATTGGGGATGGTCGTTGTTCGAACTGCAGGCCCATCAGCAAAAATTGGCACCGCATTCCATTGTAAAAAAAAGTCGATGACGGACATGGAAATGCGGCGCCGCATTTCCAGAACGGACATCGCAATTTGTCCATTTGCAGACCCTCTCACGGAAATGCGGTAACGCATTCCATCGCGCTGGTCGGAAATGTCACACTTTTCGAAGTGTTGACGGAAATGCGGCACCGCATTCCCTTGTCCAAAAAGAAGTTTCCATTGCCAAGCTGGAAATGCGTCGCCGCATTTGCAATGCCAACCTCGTTGTCTGTCCAATTTATAGACCCGTGTTGGTATTTCGTGTACCTGGACGGAAATGATGCACCGCATTCCTTGTCCGACACTGAAATGCGACATTTCCATGTCCGACATGGCGTTACTCTGGTATATTCTTGACACTGACTCTCATACCGGTTACTCTGCTATATTCCCGGACAGACAATTGTAGAAATGAGACATCAAATTGTAAACAGTGGGCCAATTCCGACAGTTATTCAACAGAATGAAACACAATCATACAGAAGTGAGGTACGATGGGTTTATTGATCGGACACGATGTCTCACATTTACCAACTGCAGACAAAACTAAGCCCTTCCTCTTCTACATGGGCTTCACCAAGTCGACGGAACTTCGATACCCCTCAAAACAAGCTCATCACTGCTGCGGCACCTCGAGGTAAACTGCAATTCGGTCGTTTCTGCTGCCCTTGCTGGAGCCGACGACAATGTCATGTCCATCAATGATACCACCATCATACATTGACAAGGTCACTGTGGGCCTCATGTGCCCGTGCGATTCGTCTTCGCAACTCAGCCGAATGTCTCCATACACTGGAAGAGCGGAGTGATCTGCACGTATATAGTTTTCCCCGGCCGTCCTCCCTGGTCCACTGGCAGCAGTTCCAGCGCCAAAGCGAGGCCGTGCGTGATCTGTCCGGCATCCCTTTCCAGCTTGGTATATCGAGGTCAACAATTTTCAGGACCCACGGACCGCATTGACCCTCGCCCTCACCTCGCTCAAAGCGGTAATAGCCCTCCAGATACTCCATTGCGCGCAAAGACTCTTGCTTGATTCCAGCAGCGTCTGTGAAAACAGAGAGCCAGACAATGATGTCTCCTGATTCTGGTTTGAACATAGCATAATCGTGGCCATGATAAGGGCAGTCGGCTGGATTTCGGCGGCACGGCATCCTTGAAAAAGAGTAGCGGAGTACGCTCAATGACAGCAGCTCCCGGATGGAGGAGGAGCAGCGCGGTGGCTGGAAAAGTTCAAAACGCTGCAATTCCTCACAAACACTCCAGGGCACATTTAAATTTCCCCCCTACAGGATCCTGGACCGATGAAGATTGGCTGCTGCATGAATGTAGCCGTTTTCAGTTTCCTACCCTGCCATGCAAACTATGGGCAGTCACTGCCAGGTGGGCCGATAGCCACTGGACACGACGAAGTCCATCCCCTCTTCTTCGATGTAAATGCGGCGCCGAATTTCCATCCGGGGGATGGACTTCGGTGGCAGATCTCAAACTATAACTTGTTGATGAGAAAGATGTATGGGTTCATCCACCTCCGTCGGTGGGTACGTGGACCCAGATGCTCCATTATTGGAGGCCGGACTGCTCTTCCGCTTCGCATCATTTCCAAAATCTAAGGGCTTCGTAGCTGTCCGCAAGGTCATTGTCATCGGCATCCAAGTCGTCCTCAGGTCCTCCTTTGCAAGGATGCCGTGCTTCCGGAACCGGGACGACTGCCCATTTGGAGGCATCGATTATGCAATGTATTCGGCCACATCGGGAGACATTGTTATCTGGTACACAGATTACACAGAAGATACTGGTTCGATTGTGGAAACATTGGTGGCTTTTGAGTATATCCTAGGCCACTACGCCTTCGAGCGGGTGACGATCTTGGTCTGAGGAGTCCGTGGCTCCTGCGCATCCTCGATTCCGATTTTCCCAGCTACGACGGTCACCCATGCAGAAGAAGGCGCACTGCTATGCTGTTGCGGTGGAACTGCTGCCACTGGACGTGGGTGGACTCCATCGGAGAGACCTATTCTCCTGAAGGAGTGCGCTCCTCTTCTCCATTGTATGGGGACATTCGCATTGGTGTGGACGACGAAAACGTGAAGATTTCCATATTCGATGGTGGTATGATTGAAGGGCAGGACATTGTGGTGAACATCACTAGGGGCGGTACAACGGCTGCAATCGACTTTACATGGAGGAGCCCCATGACTCATGAGCTAGTTCTGAGAGCAGTCGAAGTCCCATTGACAACGTGACTTGTATTCAGTAGGCACAGGGCTAAAGATTTGATTGCACAATCAGCACAGTAGACGTGCTTCAAATGCAATTCATGTGGATCAATAAAAACCTCATTGTGCCCTCTTTTTATTCTATTCTGTGTCCATCGTTCCGAATGCGTCATTGCTCATTTCGTTTGGGATTGGGAGTGTGGGTGGATTTTGCAAGTGGCTGGTAGGCTGAAATGGGCCCCCATTGTACAGAGCAGTACCACCCTACCATTCGCGAAACATTGCCTTTCAATATATAATTCTAAATAACATTGCCGAACCTCCTTCATCGGGAGGTCCTTCTCCCCCTATGACCGTGGCACCCTAAACCCTATTCCCGCGGACACTCATTTCCGGAAAATAGTGCTGCTCATGTTTTTTTCCACACTTACGACTCTGCTCATGGCTCATGCCGCTCATGGCTCATGGCTCATGAAATAGCAGCCCCCTCTGGCTGGCAGTAAACCGCTATGGGTGTAAGCCTGTTGTCGACCGCTCTGTGGGTATAGTCTGTTAGTTCCTCCATAGCTTCAAAGCTATGCATTGATGGTTAGACGTGGACAAAGATCCTTTTTCTGGCTTTCGAAACCGCTGTGACTGGATTTTAGATTTAATTTTCTTAGTGGACTTTCCCTGCCTGTCCACTGGATAACACATGACAAGAATTTCGCTTTTCTGTACTTGGTTTGTTCATTCATTAATGGGCATCCGAATGACAAAGGTACCGGCCATTCTGTCCTCTTCTTGATGACACCTGTTCTTGCACTTCCTTCTCAGCTGTGTGTCGTGCCCTGACTTCCACGTGTGGCTTCCGTCCTTTCTTGCCGGCCATTTGAAGTTATCTGCGTCCACCTGTCACTGATTCATGGATTGTGTAACCCTAGTAGGCTGTGTCATACACATCACTGTGGTAAGCTGCTGTTCATCATAACTGCAACCATAATGGGCTGTGATAAGGCACATAAATGCTCCATACTCCGTTCACTGGCGCAGCCCGTGTTTCAACATGCAAATCATGCTGCAATGGTTTGTCATGGATACCACTGTGGCATTTTAATCTTTCATTTTTTCTGCATGGCCTTCATCAACTGTTCCTTTCTTTATCTGAATTGGTCATGTTATCAGCTGCATGGTATAATTCATGTTTCCTGACCTTAATGAATCTTGCAATTCCATTCTTTTCCCCATTCCGTTCTCATGGTAGGTAACAGGAATTCCACTGGAAGTAAAGCTTCCATACCATAAACTAATTGGAATGGTGTATACTTAGTGGTGACTTTATATGAAGTCCGTATGACCACAAAGCTGTCAGCAGCTTTGTATCCCAATCCGTTCTGTTTGCATTGACTATCTTAGCCAAGATAGTACATAGTATTTTGTTGGTAGCCTCTGCCTGCCCATTACCCTGTGGGTAATATGTTGTACTTTTCCTATGCACAATCATGAACTCTTTAGTCAATAATTCAATGGTCTCATTAATGAAGTGACTTCCGATCACTGATAAATTCCAAGGGACAGCCAAATCGTGTAAGTATGTTCTCATACAGGAACCTTGCTGGACTTGGCTGTGTTGTCCCTCAAAGCTTTAGCTTCCACCCACTTCGTAGTATAATCAGTGGCTGTAATTATGTACCTGTTCTTGTATTCTTGGCTGGTGGGTTAATTGGTCCAACAAAGTCTAGTCCCCATTTCTGAAATGGTTCCGTAGGCATTGTAGGATGCAAAGCCATCTTCCCAGATCTCTGCAAAGGTCCTAGCCTCTGACATTCATCACAACTCTGACAATACTTGTGTACATCTTTGAACAAAGTAGGCCACCAGTAACCTGCATGTAGTATCTTCCTGGTAGTCTCTCTCTCCAAAATGACCTCCTGCCACTCCTTTATGAACTTCCTCCAAAACTTTATTAACTTCATGGTGGTATAAGCATCGCTTCAGCACTCCATCTGGTCCTAGCTTATACATTCTGCCCCTACCATAGTGTAAGGTAGAGCCTTGATAGCAATTCTCTTTCTCTGCTCCTTTCCATAACTTGGTGGGCACTGACCATGAGCAAGGTAGTATCTGATTGGCCACTGCCAATCTAACCAGTCATCTGCACTTCCCTGCACCTCCACTGCAAATAGACTCGCATCGTAATTGATCATCTACTCCTGTGGCTGGTTCTCCTGTTGATAACGTGACAAGTGATCCGCCACAAGATGCAGCCTCCCAGGCTTGTAAACAACCTCGAACTCAAACTCGTGCAAGATTATCAACCATCTTGCTATTCTTCCGCTTATCAGAGGTTTGTTTACCAGGTATATCAGAGCCTGGTGATCCACATAGAACATAAACTTTTGCCCAACAGGTAATGCCTGAATTTCTTCACTGCATAGATCATTGCCAATGCTTCTCTTTCCGTTGTGCTATAATTTCTTTCGGCATTGTTCATCAACGGCTAGTAGTACACAGGTGAATCTATCCTTCCTGTAACATTTTGGGCTAACACTGCTCCTAGTGCTTCTCCAAAGCATCAGTGAACATGAAATATTTCCTGCCAGTGAGGATTAATCAGCACAGGTGTAGTTGTTACTGACACATGTAAGTTCCTCAAAAGCCTGTTGACATTCAGGTGTCCATGCAAACACTGCATCTTTCTTCAGAAGTTTGCTCAATGGTGCTGCTATCTGTGCATACCGTGACAAATCTTCTGTAATAACTGGTTTGTCCAAGGAATCTCCTTAGACTCTTAACATTCACTGGTGGTGGAGAGGCTTTAATGGCCTCTGTTTCCTGGGATCCACAAGAAGTCCCCTCTTACACACAATGTGTCCCAGAAGCACCCCTGAGTTCACACAGAAAGTACACTTCTCTGGATTCAGGCCCAGACCTTCATCCTGCATCTGGCCAGACATAACTCCAATTTATGCAAGTGCTCATTCTTAGAGCTGTACACACTGAAATCATCCAAGAACCTGCATGAAATCATCCAGATACTCATGAAAAGATTCACTTATCACTCTCTGAAAGGTTGCTGGTGCATTACAAAGTCCAAAGGGCATGACTTTGTATGCATAAGCACCCCAGTCTGTGATGAAAGCTGTCTTTCCTTGGTCTTCTTCTGCCACTTGCACTTGATTATAACCACTGAAGCCATCCATGAATGAGTACATCTCATGGCCTGCCACAGTGTCCAATACTGCTTCTGTGAATGGCAAAGGGAAAGGATCTTTCTTCGTACAAGCATTCAGCTTCTTGTAGTTCACACAAACTCTTAGTTTACCATTCTTCTTGGGAACTATCACAATGGGTGACAACCAAGTTGTATACTCTATTGGGTATATAAACTTAGCCTCAGCCAACTTCTTGATCTCTTCTCCAACCTTCTGTGCGTAGTTGGGATTCATTCTGTACCTTGCCTGCTTGATTGGTACTGACCTGGTTCCAGTTCAATCTTATGCTGACAGATTTCAGGTGGTATCCCTTTTAGATCCTCATAGCTCCAAGCAAATACATCTCTGTATTTGATGAACAAACTCTTAGCTTCTTCAAAGAATTCTGGCTCCAAATCAGCTCCTACCTTCACCATCCTCGGTTCCTCTTTAGTTCCCACATTCACTTCCCTCACCTGCTCATCAGCTGTGATTGTCCAACCAGTCACCACTTCATCCTGTAAACTCACAGTGGCTGGTTCCTCTAGGATTTCCATTTCTCCTTCTCTTTCTTCATAGAAATGTGATGGGTAACTGCTGGTTTCCTCTTCAATTGGTTTGCTGACACTACACCACAGCAGATACCTCTTAAACAACTTAGGCCTTCCAGCCGCATCTCTGCAACCTGCTCCCACTCTGGGTGTGCAGCAAACAGGGTAGCTTCCTGCTCCTCATCCAGTCCTCCTCTCCAGTCATACTCTCTGACTCGAGGTCTTCTCGTAGCAGGTAATCTACTAGATTTCTTTGTGGTAATTTGTATCTCGTGCATCCCATTATGCACGGTTAGTAACTGAGAATTCCAGTCATGGAATACCCTGGCCTGTTTCAGCCACGGACGTCCCAATAATAAGGAGTAAGCCTCCATGACTTCATCCATCTTCAACACAGTTACTGTGATCATAAAGATCATCTTCTGTATCTGTATCTTAACTCCTCTTATTAATCCCAATGGCTGTACACTTCTTTGATCTGCCATTGTTACTGTAAATGGGGCTGGTTTCATGTTACTTAGACCAAGCTTCTTTAATTGGTCTGTCATGATATTTACTCCAGAGCCTCCATCTATCAGTACATCAGTTAGTTCTGTGCTTCCAATTCTCAATTGGATTACTGGCATAGAATCATCAAAGTCCATGACTGTGCCCTTCCGGCTTCACATTATAACTGGTCACCTTGCTGTTCAGGTCTGTGTTTCCTGTCTCCTGGGCAATTCGATTGATTGCTTGATACAGCCTGTGTCTACAATAAGGTGCCACAGCCAATAGCTGTCCAATGGTAATCTCTGCTTTGGTCTGGCATATTACTTCAGCCAAAGTCCCTTCATTACTTTGCATGTCTGCATCTTCTTTCTTCCTTTCATCCTCACTCACTTCTTCTTCTCCATCAGAATCAGAGGAATCTGCCACAGGAATATCAGTACTCTTCTGCATTTCCCTTATGGTATCTGCCACTTTCCTTGTGCAGTTCCTTCTCATCTCTCCAAGCCTCATCATCTTCAGGCATATCACTGCCACCTTCATTATCATCATCTTCCTCAACTACTGGAGGTATTAGTTTGGCTTTGCTTCTTGTTACTATCATTGTACTTACTTCTGGTACAACACATGGCCTAACCATGTGAGCTGCCACCACTGGGCCCTCATTCACAGGAGCTCTCATCTCATTCTGGTGTCTAATCCAGAATGAACAGGCTGCCTTGCGATGTCCTGGCTGATTACAATAGTAACATAGTCTTCACCATTGGGTCCTCGCCCTTGGTCTGCTCTTGGATTATTTCTGTAATCCTGATTCCCGGCTGGTAATTCCCCCTTGGATTACCTGATAGTTGCCTCTGGAATTTCCTTGGTAATTCCCTCTTGAATTACCTCTCCCTTCCATGCCATTGTTATAACCACCAGACCTACCATAGTGGTCCTGATCATTGTTTCTTCTTGGCTGGGGCTGCACCTGATGCACCCTTACTTGCCTAGGTTCTCTTGCAGCTGTCCTTCTGTTGTAGTAACAATTCTCAGTAGAATGGTTATCCATTTTACAGATAGTACAGTGTTTCTCCTTCATGTGGCATTCAGTGGTGGTATGGCCTTCATTCTGGCACTTTGCACACCAAACACCCTTCCTCCAATGTGTTGCAGCCTCTGTGGCATACTTCTTCAAGATTTCTTCTAATCTTTTCTCATAGTTATCCCCTCTTCAACTTCTCCTTTCTCTTACTCTTCCTTTTTAGTTTGCTCTTCTTCTTCATCTGACTCATCCTCAGAGTCCTCATCATCCCTTTTCTCTCTCCTGAGCATTCCCAATTGCTCAATTCTGTTTGCAGTTTCAAATGCCTCCTCCACTGTATTATGGGGTAACATATCCACTTTCTTTTGCAACTCTGGTCTTAGTCCACTCACAAACCAAGTCTCTGTAAACCTGGTGCTGGTACAGCAGCCAGCTTTTTCATCATCAATTCCATCTTTTCCATATACTCCTCAACAGTTTCATGCTTCTTTTGCTTTAACTGTTGTAAACTTCCATACACTTCATCCTCAGTTTTACTTGTCCTGAACCTATTTCGGAATGTTGTATTCAAGCCATTCCAGGTTAGGAAATGATTATCAGGGAATCTTGCATACCATTCACTTGCTTTCTTGATAAGTGAACAGGAAACAATCTCATCTTGGCATCATCGCCATTCTCATTGTTCACTATACACATGTGCTCAAATTGGCTAATGTGTACATCGGGATCCCCTTTTCCTGAATATATTGGAAAAGGTGGTTTTGCCCGTGTTGGTTGTAACGCCATCTGTGGCCCTACCTTCTGCCCACTGACAGGTGCTGGCACCCTTGCTGGTGCTGGTCCTTCAGGACCTGTTGTTGTTGTGGTGGATCTTCCACCAAGTGGTGGCCCTTGAGCACTCCCTGCTACTGGCCCCACGATATTCACAGTATTCCCAGCTCCAGTTGCACTACTTCCCACACTCCCTGTCCCCCAGAGCCAGATCCAGGCAGCCGCCTGATCCCCCTGAGCCGACACCTTCGTTGGCCTGTGATCCAAGTGCTCCACTTGATCCAGGTCCAACGGGTTGGGATGTCCTGGTTGTAGTCTCAACCTCAGCTGTTGGGTCTACTTCTTCATACTCTTCCTCTTCCAATTTCTTTCTCTTTTTTCATCCTCCAAGTTCTGCCCTTGGGTTTCTTCTTCACTCATGTAACTCAACTGCAATGGTGTTGGAGAGTCTGAACTCTCCGTTGGCTCTGCCACATCCTCTCCTCCTTCTTCACCTTCCGCTTCAGAAACTGGAGTTCCTGCTTTTGGTGTTCCATGCCAACTCTTATCAAAGATTTCTGTCAAATCTTTTATCCAGGGATGTACCTCAGATCTTTCACCTCGTGATTGATCTTCTTCCCGTACCAATTCCCTTAATCTTTCTTGCAAAGAAAAAGAAGGAGTGGCATCCACTCTAGTTTCTTCCGGTATGGGTGATGTACTCTCTGATCTTAATGGTGTGAGAGGTCCAGATGATTCCCCTATCTATTCCTCTCTCCCAAAGATATGGATAATTAGCTTTCAGATAGCTTTCTCTTTTTGCTGAATATCTCTGGCGTCTAGCTTCTCTTTCATCACTCATGTCCCATGTCTTTCATTTCTTTTAATGGCAATAACCAAAACTCTCTTCTGTAATATCTCTCGTATATGCCTGGGTTTCTTTCAAGCTTCAATGCACCTTGGCTATACTAGAAGTCTCCGTTACCATATAACCATATGGCAAACAAGTCTGGAAAGCTGTTCTTGGTGTGAGTTTGATCCACAAAATATCCTTTGGAATCCAATTCTTTACCAGTACAAGCTCTTCATGCATATGAGTATAAACATTCACCTTTCTTTCCTCCCAGCCTTCAAACTCTACTCGCTTAATGGATAGCAATGCTATCACATAAACCAGTGTTGGTAACCAACGTGCTCTTCCTCTACAGGCCACCTGATAAATCTTTATCACTCCTTTCTCCAGACCCCATTCAGGGTCAGCATCATGCACTCTCTTAAGAATTTTCTTTACAACCGTCTGGCAATTCCAAAAACCTCTGAAAGAATCGTTTGGACAATCTTTCCTTCTCAGTTTCACAAGGAATTTGATTCACATCAAATTCTTTAATTCTCCAACCACCATGATCCCACCAGATGCCTGTCACATCTGGTTGTTCATGACCCAGTTCCCCAGTATGGTCGCCAAATGTCGCGCGGCTTTTACTCACCCATCCCTTCGCTATCCGAGGCGGAAACTCCAAGATAGAAGAGTTGGAAATCTCTAAGCACTCAGCCCGCTCAGAACAATCAGTCATGACCTACAGCTAGTGTATCATGGGGGTTTCCTATTTGTTTTCCTTCCCGCATTCATGTTAGCTAGTTACCTTACTGTTGGTATTTAAGTATCAGTTTGCTTCAGCAATCTATCGGATTCCATCAACTCATCCATTCATTCCACAGCTTCACTCAGATCTCTCTACACAGTGTGAGTATGAAGTATGTATCAGATTAATATCTATCAAGTATCAGGCTGAAGCCATGGAGTCTCTAATCTGCTCTACATTACAACTACTGCTTGCATTCATCAAGCATCAACAGATCGTTCTCCTCCTTCTCCTCTCCCTCTTTCTGCTCAGAGATGCGCTCTCCGCTTCATTTCCCCCCCCCGAAGTCCCCCCCAAGAAGTGATCTTTTTCCAGTCCTCGCTCCTCTTTATCTTCCTACCCCTTGTTCTAACCGTTTCCCTCACTAACCGTCATCCGTGAACTAACATGTTCCATTCACAGATGTTGTTCCCCACAGTCGTTCCCTGTCCTGCTATTCGTTCCCTATGGTCGTGACAGCTGTGTCAAGCTGTGACTGGCTGTGCGACTGTGTTGGGTTGTGTCGGGCTGTGTCTGTGACTGGCTGTGTGGCTGTGACGGCTGTGACTGCGGCTGTGTTGGACGGCTGTGTCGGCTGTGGCTGTGACTGTGACCTGTGACGGCCCCCCCCTAAAGTGCATTGCTGTCACCCCTAAGGCTCCTGTTGGTCTCAGTCTGTGCAAAAATTAAGGGTACCCCACAGATCCCGTAAAAGTGCCTAAGTCCCAGACAGTCCTCTAACACCACCTGGAATGTCCACTAGGACAGCACATGTGGCAAAGGTCCCCCTTTGCTGTACATGTAAAGGGTTCCGTTACCTTTGCCCTGGATGCATTAATGGGCCCACAATTAGTTTTGGCTGATGTACCGGGTAGGTACTTTGACGGCCCAGTTTGTCCTCTTGCATTATGACACCCACTTTTGCAATATATGCACCGCGGTGTGCTTTGCCCTAGTGGCCACATGTTCGATTTTAAACATGCTTCCGTCTTCCCCTGTCCGCTTGGCACATTCTCCGAGTTTAACTTCCAAGCTGTCCTTTCACTTGCCGGCCACTTTTCTGATGTTAACCCGCGTCCACCTGTCACTGACCCTTTGGACTGTGCAACCCGCGTAGGATGTGTTGGGCTGTGACAGGCTGTGTCAAACTATGGTAAACTGTGATAGGCTGTGTGATGTTGTGATGGGCTGTGATAACTGTGTGAACACCCGTGTTCTCCACTCGGGCTATACACATTCGGCTTTACAACAAGTGCTTCATGCTCCGTTGGTATCACCGGTGCAGTCCATGACTGTGTGTTTCAATATGCAAATCATGATGCAATGGTTTGTCATGGATACCACTATATCCCTTCAACTTATTGGCATTGACTCTTCCCAACATCTTTTTGTTAATGGTTTGTAACATGACTGTGTTGTTATCATACATCTTCTGTATGACATAAGGTCCTTTCCATGGTGACTTAAGCGTAGAAGCTTTAATCTTTCCCTTCTTCTGCAACCACAGAACCAAATCACCCGTCTTAAAAGTTTTCAGTTTACCTTCATCAAATTGATCTTTCCTCTTCATCTGAATTCTGGTCATGTTATCTGCTGCATCATCACGTACTTCTTCCACATGATATAATTCATGTTTCCTGACTTTAATTGAATCTACCAATTCCATTCTCCTTCCACATTCAGTTCTCATGGTAGGTAACAAGAATTCCACTGGAAGTAAAGCTTCCATATCATAAACTAATTGGAATGGTGTATACTTAGTGGTGACTTTATATGAAGTCCTGTATGACCACAAAGTTGTCAGCAGCTTTGTATCCCAATCCGTTCTGTTTGCATTGACTATCTTAGCCAAAATAGTACATAGTATTTTGTTGGTGGCCTCTGCCTGCCCATTACCCTGTGGGTAATAGGTTGTACTCTTCTTGTGCACAATCATGAACTCTTTAGTCAATAGTTCTATGGTCTCATTAATGAAGTGACTTCCCTGGTCACTAATAAATTCCAGGGGACAGCCAAATCTTGTAAGTATGTTCTCATATAGAAACCTTGTTGTGGACTTAGTTGTGTTATCCCTCAGAGCTTTAGCTTCCACCCACTTTGTAGTATAATCAGTGGCTGTGATTATATACTTGTTCTGTGTATTTCTAGATGGTGGGTTTATTGGTCCAACAAAGTCTAGTCCCCATTTCTGAAATGGTTCAGTAGGCATCGTCGGATGCAAAGCCATCTTCCCAGATCTTTGCAAAGGTCCTAGCCTCTGACACTCATCACAACTCTTGCAATACTTATGCACATCTTTGAACAGAGTAGGCCACCAGTAACCTGCAAGTAGTATTTTTTCTGCTGGTAGTCTCCTCTCCAAAATGATCTCTAGCCACTCCTTTATGAACTTCTTCCAAAACTTTATTTACTTCATGGTGGTACAAGCATCGTTTAAGAACTCCATCAGGTCCTAGCTTATACATTCTGCCATCTATCATAGTGTAAGGTAAAGCCTTGATAGCTAATCTCTTCCTCTGTTCCTTCCCATAACTGGGTGGGCACTGACCATGAGTAAGGTAGTATCTGATTGGCCACTGCCAATCTAACCAATCATCTGCACTTCCTTGCACCTCCACTGCAAATAGACTCGCATCAGGTAGTTGGTCGTCTACTCCTGTGGCGGGCTCTCCTGTTGATAGGTGTGACAAGTGATCTGCCACAAGATGCAAACGGCCAGGCTTGTAAAACTTCAAATTCAAACTCGTGCAAGATTATTAACCATCTCTGCTATCCTGCCACTTATCAAAGGCTTGTTCACCAGATAAATCAAAGCCTGATGATCCACATAAAACATAAACTTCCTTCCCAATAGGTAATGCCTGAATTTCTTGACTGCATAAATCATTGCCAATGCTTCTCTTTCAGTGGTGCTATAGTTCCTTTCAGCACTGTTCAAAAACCTGCTAGCATAGTACACAGGTGAATCTATATTTCCTGTGATATTTTGGGCTAACACAGCTCCCAATGCTTCTCCTGAGGCATCACAATGTACATGAAATACTACGTGCCAGTGAGGATTAATCAGCACAGGTGTAGTTGTTACTGACAATGTAAGTTCCTCAAAAGCCTGTTGACATTCAGCTGTCCATGTAAACACTGCATCCTTCTTCAGAAGCTTGCTCAAAGGTGCTGCCATCTATGCATACCGTCTGACAAATCTTCTGTAATAACTGGTTTGTCCAAGGAATCTCCTTAGACTTTTAGCATTTCCTGGTGGTGGAGATGCTTTAATGGCCTCTGTCTTTTTGGGATCCACAAGGAGTCCCTTCTTACACACAATGTGTCCCAGTAGTACCCCTGAGTTCACACAGAAAGTATATTTTTCCGGATTCAGTCCGAGACCTCTCATCCTGCATCTGGCCAAACATAACTCCAACTTCAGCAAGTGCTCATTCTTAGAGCTGTACACACTGAAGTCATCTAAGAACACTTGCATGAAATCATCCAGATACTCATGGAAGGATTCACTTATCACTCTCTGAAAAGTTGCTGGTGCATTACAGAGTCCAAAAGGCATGACTTTGTATGCATAAGGTCCCCAGTTTGTGATGAAAGCTATCTTTCCTTGGTCCTCTTCTGCCACTTGTACTTGGTTATACCCACTGAAGCCATCCATGAATGAGTACATCTCATGGCTTGCCACAGTGTCCAATACCGCTTCTGTGAATGGCAAAGGAAAAGGATCTTTCTTTGTACAAGCATTCAACTTTTTATAGTTCACACAAACTCTCAGTTTGCCATTCTTCTTGGGAACTATCACAATGGGTGACAACCAAGTTGTATACTCTATTGGGTATATGAACTTAGCCTCAGCCAACTTCTTGATCTCTTCCCCAACCTTTTGTGCATAGTTGGGATTCATCCTGTACCTTGTCTGTTTGATTGGTACTGACCCTGGTTCTAGTTCAATCTTATGCTGGCAAATCTCAGGGGGTATCCCTTTCAGATCCTCATAGCTCCATGCAAATACATCTTTGTATTTGATAAACAGGCTCTTAGCCTCCTCAAAGAATTCTGGCTCCAAGTCAGCCCCAACTTTCACCATTTTGGGTTCCTCCTCAGTTCCCACATTCACGTCTCTCACCTGCTCTTCAGATGTGATTGTCCATCCAGCCACTACTTCATCCTGTAAACTCACAGTGGCTGGTTCTTCTAGGGTTTCCCTTTCTCCCTCTCTCTCTTCATAGAAATGTGGTGGGTAACTACTTGTTTCACCCTCAATTGGTGTTGCTGTTACTGTACCACAACAAATACCTTTAAAACAACTCAGACCTCCCAGTTGCATTTCTGCAACCTGCTCCCACTCTGGGTGCGCAGCAAACAGGGTAGTTTCCTGCTCCTCATCGAGTCCTCCCCTCCAGTCATACTCTCTGACTCCACGAGGTCTTCTGGTAGCAGGTAGCCTACTAGATTTCTTAGTGTGACCTGTATCTTGTGCTTCCCATCATGCACAGTCAGTAACTTGGAATTCCAGTCATGGAATACCCTGGCCTGTTTCAGCCATGGTCGACCCAACAATAAGGAATAAGCTTCCATGACATCATCCATTTTCAACACAGTCACTGTGATCTTAAAAATCATCTCTTGGATCTGTATCTTTACTCCTCTTATCAAGCCTAAAGGTTGTACACTCCTTTGATCTGCCATTGTTACTGTAAATGGGGTGGTTTCATGTTACTTACTCAGACCAAGCGCCTGCCTTAATTGGTCTGTCATAATATTCACTCCCGAACCTCCATCTATCAGTACATCAGTCAAGTTTGTGCTTCCAATTTTCAATTGGATTACTGGCATAGAATCATCAAAGTCCATGACTGTTTCTCGCCCTTCAGGCCTCACATTATAACTTGTCACCTTGCTGTTCAGGTCTGTGTTCTCTGTCACATGAGCAATATGATTAATTGCTTGATACAGCTTGTGCCTACAATGAGGTGCCACAGCCAATAGCTGTCCAATGGTAATCTCAGCTTTGGTCTGGCATATTACTTTTGCCAAAGTCCCTTCATTACTCCGCACTTGTGCAGCTTCTTTCTTCACTTCCTCTTCACCCTCTCCATCTTCTCTATTAGAGTCAGAAGTATCTGCCATAGGGATATCAGTATTCTTCTGCATTTCCCTTATGGTGTCAGCCACTTCCCTGTGTAGTTCCTTCTCATCTCTCCAAGCCTCATCATCTTCAGGCACATCACTGCCATCCTCATTAACATCTTCTTCCTCATCCACTGGAGGTATTAGTTTAGCTTTGCTTCTGGTTACTATCATTGTACTTACTTCAAGTACAAAACATGGCCTAACCATATGAGCTGCCACCACTGGGCCCTCATTCATAGGAGCTCTCATCTCATTCTGGTGTCTGATCCAGAATGAATTGGCTGCCTTGCGATGTCTCGCCTGATTACAATAGTAACACAGTTCTTCACCATTGGGTCCTCGCCCTTGGTCTACTCTGGGATTATTTCTATAATCCTGATTCCCTGGCTGGTAATTCCCCCTTGGATTACCCTGATAGTTGCCTCTGGGATTGCCTTGGTAATTCCCTCTTGGATTACCTCTCCCTGCCATACCATTGTTATATCCACCCGCCTACCATAGTGGTCATGATCATTGTTTCTTCTTGGCTGGGGCTGCACTTGATGCACCCTCACTTGCCTAGGTTCTTTTGCAGCTGTCCTTCTGTTGTAGTAACAATTCTCAGTAGAATGGTTATCCATTCTACAGATAGTACAGTGTTTCTCCTTCATGTGGCATTCAGCTGTGGTATGGCTTTCATTCTGGCATTTTGCACACCAAACACCCTTCCTCCAATTTGTTGCAGCTTCTGTGGCATACTTCTTCAAGATCTCCTCCAGTCTTTTCTCATAGTTTTCCCTCTTTACCTTTTCCTTTTTCTTACTCTTCTTGTTGAGCTCTTGCTCTTCTTCCTCATCTGACTCATCTTCAGAGTCCTCATCATCTCTTCTCTTCTGAGCATTCCCAATTGCTCAATTCTGTTGGCTGTTTCAAATGCCTCCTCCATTGTATTATGGGGTAACATATCCACTTTCTTGTGTAATTCAGGTCTTAGTCCACTCACAAACCAGGTCTTCTGTAAGCCCGGTGCTGGCACAGCAGCCAACTTTTTCATCATCAATCCCATCTTTTCCATGTACTCTTCAACAGTTTCATGCTTCTTTTGCCTTAGCTGTTGTAAACTCCCATACACTTCATCCTCAGTTTTGCTTGTCCTGAACCTGTTTCGGAATGCCGTACTAGGCCATTCCAGGTGAGGAAATGATTATCTGGAAATCTTGCATACCATTCACTTGCTTTCTTGATAAGTGAACAAGGAAACAGTCTCATCTTGGCTAATGTGTACATTAGGATCCCTTTTCCCTGCATATATTGGAAAAGGTGGTTTTGCCCGTGTTGGAGGTACCGCCATCTGTGGCCCTACACCCTGCCCACTGATAGGTGTTGGTCCTCTTTTTGGTGTTGGTCCTCATGGACCTGTTGTTGTAGTGGTGGAACTCCCACCAGGTGCTGGCCCCTGAGCACTCCCTGATTCTCAGTATCCCCAACTCCAGTTGCACTACTTCCCATACTCCCTGTCCCCCCAGAGCTTGATCCAAGCTTCCCGCCTGATCCCCCTGAGCCGACACCTTTGTTGGCCTGTGATCCAAGTGCTCCACTTGATCCAGGTCCAACAGGTTGGGATGTCCTGGTTGTAGTCTCAACCTCAACTATTGGGTCTACTTCCTCATACTCTTCATCTTCCAACTTCTTCTCTCTGTTTCCATCTTCCAAGTTCTTTTCTTGGATTTCTTCTTTCTCACTCATGTAACTCAACTGGAGTGGTGTGGGAGAGTCTGAACTCTCCGTTGGTTCTGCCACATCTTCCTCTCCCTCTCTATCTTGTAATTCAGAAACTGGAGTTCCTGCCTTTGGTGTCCCATGCCAACTCTTATCAAAGATTTCTGTCAAATCTTTGATCCAGGGATGTACCTCAGATCTCTCCCCTCGCGGCTGATCTTCTTCCTGTACCAAATCCCTTAATCTTTCTTGTAAAGAATAAGAAGGAGTAGCATCCAACCCTGGTTCCTCCGGTATGGGTGATGTACTCTCTGATCTTAATGGTGTGAGGGGTCCAGATGATTCCCCTATGTCTATTCCTCTCTCCCAAAGATATGGATAATTAGCTTTCAAATAACTTTCTCTTTTTGCTGAATATCTGTGAAGTCTAGCTTCTCTTTCATCACTCATGTCCCATGTATTTCATATCTTCAATGAGGCAATAACCAAAACTCTCTTCTGTAGTATCTCTCGTATATGCCTGGGTTTCTTCAAGCTTCAATGCACCCTTGGCTATACTAGAAGTCTCCGTTACCATATAACCATTTGGCAAGCACGTCTGAAAAGCTGTTCTTGGTGTCAGTTTGATCCACAGGATATCCTTAGGAATCCAATTTTTTACCAGTACCAACTCTTCATGCATATGAGTGTAAACATTCACTTTCCGTTCCTCCCAGCCTTCAAACTCCACTCGTTTAATGGATAGCAACGCTATCACATAAACCAGCGTTGGTAACCAACTTGCTCTCCCTCTACAGGCCACTTGATAAATCTTTATCACTCCTTTCTCCAAACCCCACTCAGGATCTGCATCATGCACTCTCTTAAGAATGTTTTCTTTGCCACCGTTTGACAATTCCAAGAATCTCTGAAAGAATTGTTTGGACAACCTTTCTTTCTCAATTCCACAGGGAATTTGATTCACATCAAATTCTTTAATTCTCCAACCACCATGATCCCACCAGATGCCTCTCACATTTGGTTGTTCTTGACCCAGTCCCCCAGTATGGTCGCCAAATGTCGAGCGGCTTTTACTCACCCATCCCTTTACTATCCGAGGTGGGAACTCCAAGATAGAAGAGTTGGATATCTCTAAGCACTCAACCCGCTCAGAACCATCAGTCATGACCTACAGCTAGTGAATCATGGTTGTGCTTTCTGTTTGTATTTCTTCTTGCCTTTATGTTAGCAAATTACCTTGCTATGTATACTGAAGCATCAGATTGCTTCAGTATCTATCAGGTTCCATTCACTCATCCATTCATTCCACAACTTCACTCAAGTCTCTCTACACAGTGTGTTTGTATCGAATAAGTATCAGATTTAAGATTTATCAGGTATCAGGCCGAAGCCATGGTATCTCTAATCTGCTCTACAGTATCACTACCGCTTTGCATGTAACAAGCATCTACTGATCATTCCTCCTCCTTCACCGTGCTCTCCATCCTTGCTCCCATCCTTGCTCTCCGCCTGATCTCCTCTCGTGCATGACCAAGAAGTGCTCCTTGTGAAGTCCCCCCCATGATGCTTGCTCTACCTATTTTATCTACAAGCTGTTATAACCTGTCAAGTTATTTTACCACTAGTGTGAAACGCTTGTATTTTCAGGTTTGTGGCCGGTGCAAGAAATGAAGCAAAGGAGCTGATTCTCTTATGGTGAGAATGGGGCATGTGTGGAGCATGCCTTCAGCCCATTGAGGCTTTTGTTTTCAAGCTTTAGAGAGCTAGAATGGAAGGGCTAGGGCTGGTTCCCACTTGGGTGAAATAAAAGCATTTGTAGGGCATATGTGAGGTGGGGTTTCAACCTCAAGCCTAGATAGAGCATGGCTCTTGAAGTGGCAGGTGTAGGGGGCTGGAATAAGCTCTAAGACAGATACTATGGCCAAGGAAAATGCTTGAATGAGTGCTCACAAGGGCTAAAAACCAGCAAGGCTTGGTTATTTGCCATTGAGTTTAGTGGCGTGTTTGGGGAGTCTAAGTGAGAAAGAGCTGATTTCTTCACAGCCGCCATAGCTCGGTGCAAAGAAGCCTAGAGTCCAAGAGACACAAACCCTAGCTTGGCGTGGCTAAACCCCTTGGAGAAATGGCTAAACTGTCATGAGTGGCCATGGATGGGGCTGTGACGGACTGTGATAGGTTGTGGCGGGCTGTGACAGGCTGTGCCCTGTGGCCTGTGGGGCTGTGACGGGTTGTGATAGGCTGTGACAGGTTGTGGCCTTTGGGGCTGTGACCCCTGCGACCTGTGTAGGGCTGTGACAGGCTGTGCCTGTGGCCTTTGGGGCTGTGAGGGGCTGTGACCGGCTGTAAGGGACTGTGACAGGCGGTGACCTGTGGCCTGTGGGGCTGTGACGGACTGTGACAGGCTGTGACCTGTGGCCTGTGGGGCTGTGATGGGCTGTGACAGGCTGTGACATGTGGCCTTTGGGGCCGTGAGGGGTTGTGATGGGCTGTGACCTGTGGCCTGTGTGGGGTTGTGACGGCTGTAACCAATGATCTGTGTGGGCCTGTGTTGGTCTGTGGTGGCCCGTGTTGACATGTGGACGGCTTGTGCTGACTTGTGGAGGCATTGGTGGACTGCCTAAGGACTGGCATGTGATCTTGAAGGCCAAATTTTGAAGCTCGTGGAGGGCGGTTTGAGGAGTATCTTCATGATATTCCCATGGTCATGCAAGTGCGGTAGGTATTGGGACTTAGGTAATGAAGTCTGGCAGGGGTTTACCACCTGGTTATATTCAGACAAAACGGAGCGATCAAAATTCATTTGGACCCAAAACCACAGTTTCTTCCCTGTTTTGCACTCCAAACTTGATTTGTGTTCTACTTCGACCAAGGACCGGATTTGGCCACGAAAGATCCATCCATATCAGTTTGGCATGGTATCAAGTGTCCTAAAGTAACCAGCTTCTAAAAGAGGCTAAGTTTCCAATGCTTGTACATTCAAGAACACCGTCTGGTCATGAAAACAGGTCTGCCCTACATTGTAGCATGTTACCAGATCTCTTTAAAGCCATCAGCTTGTCATATCGTTGCTCCATTGTCACATCAGTATGCCATAGGGAACAAGAGATAGTCGCCCTAATGATTGTCATAAAGTAACAATCGGGAAATCTTATATCAGACTTTTAGTGTTTACCCACCCCTTGTTTTGGGTGTACAAAACCAAAGGGGGCAGGTATTGGGACTTAGGTAATGAAGTCTGGCAGGGGTTTACCACCTGGTTATATTCAGACAAAACATCTACCAGCAGCATATCATAATTGGGTATTTTTTTTTATGGTGCTATAAAGAGCAAAGCCATAACCAGGAGAAACATGGAAACATTTGAGCCAAAGAAATGGAACTCGTTCTGATCATAAGGTATCTAAATCTGACATAAGGCATCGGCTACAGGGGACCGGCAAACAAGAGTAATGTGCATTGACCGGATCATGTATAAGGTGTACACGTCTACTCCAGCAAGCTGTCTTACCAAGGCCTAGCTCAAAATTTCAGCATTCAGAAGCCCTATAGATTTCTATGCTTATCTCAGGTACCTTCAAGGATGCCTTACTCTCCATGACCAATTAGCCAACATATTTTTGCTGGAGAAGATCTTACCTTATGAAGGACTTGCTTGCTCCACACCATGGTCATGGCGGGAGAGGAGGCTGATATCTCATGGCTTTGGCCTTCCCATTGCCTTGGGTTCATCACTTCAATCAAGAACATATATTGATAACCTTTTGTCATGCTCAGACCAAGGTGTTAGTAAATCAAACATAAAACTGAAAACAGAAGGGAGATTGGTTTGATAATGTGTACAAGAACCACCAAGTACACTGGTCTAAATCAGAGAGGGAAGATACTTATGTCTCGTCGAGACATGGACAAAGACCCGACAAGGTCATTGTAAAATTAACGACGAATCAGCCTCGTTATCAACCATTCTTCATTCACAAGTCAGCTTTATGACAAATCCCAGACTTCAAAGTCAATGAAGTCTCTGGGTGGGAAAAATTAGAGACTCAATTACCACTGTTCATAGCAGGAAACCGTTGTTCAGCATGCTAAAAAGTGCCATTCATGACATGCCATGTCATTCGGTCTGTATTTTTTGGTCAGCTTACATACCAAGGCATAACCAACCATCCTAATTTATTGTTGGCCCAAAAACTAGTATAGTTTTGGGTTCTTTGTATCATTGGACATACCAAAGTGACTGAGCAGTAAGTATCCATGTCCAAATAAAGATCCATTGATCACTGTTCACGGCTGGAAATGTCTGTTGGTCTTAAAGAAGCCATTTATGATCGTAGAAGGCGTAAGAACAAAATACTCCTGTGAATGAGGGCCCAGTGGTGGCAGCTCACATGGTTAGGCCATGTGTTGTACCAGAAGTAAGTACAATGATAGTAACAAGAAGCAAAGCCAAACAAATACCTCCAGTAGTTGAGGAAGATGGTGATAATGAAGGTGGCAGTGATATGCCTAAAGATGATGAGGCTTGGAGAGATGAGAAGGAACTACACAAGGAAGTGACAGATACCATAAGGGAAATGCAGAAGAGTACTGATATTCCAGTGGCAGATTCCTCTGATTCTGATGGAGAAGAAGAAGTGAGTAAGGATGAAAGGAAGAAAGAAGCTGCGGACATGCAAAGTAATGAAGGGACTTTGGCTGAAGTAATATGCCAGACCAAAGCAGAGATTACCATTGGACAGCTATTGGTTGTGGCACCTTATTGTAGACACAGGCTGTATCAAGCAATCAATCGAATTGCCCAGGAGACAGGAAACACAAACCTGAACAGCAAGGTGACCAGTTATAATGTGAAGCCGGAAGGGCGAGAAACAGTCATGGACTTTGATGATTCTATGCCAGTAATCCAATTGAGAATTGGAAGCACAGAACTAACTGATGTACTGATAGATGGAGGCTCTGGAGTAAATATCATGACAGACCAATTAAGGAAGAAGCTTGGTCTAAGTAACATGAAACCAGCCCCATTTACAGTAACAATGGCAGATCAAAGAAGTGTACAACCATTGGGATTGATAAGAGGAGTTAAGATACAGATACAGAAGATGATCTTTATTATCACAGTAACTGTGTTGAAGATGGATGAAGTCATGGAGGCTTACTCCTTATTATTGGGACGTCTGTGGCTGAAACAGGCCAGGGTATTCATGACTGGAATTCTCAGTTACTAACTGTGCATAATGGGATACACGAGATACAAATTACCACTAAGAAATCTAGTAGATTACCTGCTACGAGAAGACCTCGAGGGGTCAGAGAGTATGACTGGAGGGGAGGTCTGGATGAGGAACAGGAAGCTACCCTGTTTGCTGCACACCCAGAGTGGGAGCAGGTTGCAGAGATGCGGCTGGAAGGCCTAAGTTGTTTAAGAGGTATATGCTGTGGTGTAGTGTCAACAACACCAATTGAAGAGGAAACCAGCAGTTACCCATCACATTTCTATGAAGAAAGAGAAGGAGAAATGGAAATCCTAGAGGAACTAGCCACTGTGAGTTTACAGGATGAAGTGGTGACTGGTTGGACAATCACAGCTGATGAGCAGGTGAGGGAAGTGAATGTGGGAACTGAAGAGGAACCGAGGATGGTGAAGATAGGAGCTGAATTGGAGCCAGAATTCTTTGAAGAAGCTAAGAGTTTGTTCATCAAATACAAAGATGTATTTGCTTGGAGCTAGGAGGATCTAAAAGGGATACCACCTGAAATCTGTCAGCATAAGATTGAACTGGAACCAGGATCAGTACTAATCAAGCAGGCAAGGTACAGAATGAATCCCAACTATGCACAGAAGGTTGGAAGAGATCAAGAAGTTGGCTGAGGCTAAGTTTATATACCCAATAGAGTATACAACTTGGTTGTCACCCATTGTGATAGTTCCCAAGAAGAATGGTAAACTAAGAGTTTGTGTGAACTATAAGAAGTTGAATGCTTGCACGAAGAAGGATCCATTCCCCTTGCCATTCACAGAAGCAGTATTGGACACTGTGGCAGGCCATGAGATGTACTCATTCATGGATGGCTTCAGTGAGTGCAAGTGGCAAAAGAAGACCAGGGAAAGACAGCTTTCATCACAGACTGGGGTGCTTATGCATACAAAGTCATGCCCTTTAGACTTTGTAATGCACCAGCAACCTTTCAGAGAGTGATAAGTGAATCTTTTCATGAGTATCTGGATGATTTCATGCAGGTGTTCTTGGATGATTTCAATGTGTACAGCTCTAAGAATGAGCACTTGTATAAATTGGAGTTATGTCTGGCCAGATGCAGAATGAGAGGTCTGGGCCTGAATCCAGAGAAGTGTACTTTCTGTGTGAACTCAGGGGTGCTTCTGGGACACATTGTGTGTAAGAGGGGACTTCTTGTGGATCCCAGGAAGACAGAGGCCATTAAAGCCTCACCACCACCAGTAAATGTTAAGAATCTAAGGCGATTCCTTGGACAAACCAGTTTCCTCCTTTTTCACCTTCCGTTTCAGAAACTGGAGTTCCTGCTTTTGGTGTTCCATGCCAACTCTTATCAAAGATTTCTGTCAAATCTTTTATCCAGGGATGTACCTCAGATCTTTCACCTCGTGGTCGATCGTCTTCCCGTACCAATTCCCTTAGTCTTTCTTGCAAAGAAAAAGAAGGAGTGGCATCCAACTCTAGTTCTTCCGGTATGGGTGATGTCTCCCTGATCTTAATGGTGTGAGAGGTCCAGATGATTCCCCTATGTCTATTCCTCTCTCCCAAAGATATGGATAATTAGCTTTCAGATAGCTTTCTCCTTTTGCTGAATATCTCTGGAGTCTAGCTTCTCTTTCATCACTCATGTCCCATGTCTTTCATTTCTTTTAATGTGGCAATAACCAAAACTCTCTTCTGTAATATCTCTCGTATGCCCTGGGTTTCTTTCAAGCTTCAATGCACCCTTGGCTATACTAGAAGTCTCCGTTACCATATAACCATATGGCAAACAAGTCTGTTGGTGTGAGTTTGATCCACAGAATATCCTTTGGAATCCAATTCTTTACCAGTACAAGCTCTTCATGCATATGAGTATAAACATTCACCTTTCTTTCCTCCCAGCCTTCAAACTCTACTCGCTTAATGGATAGCAATGTTATCACATAACCAGTGTTGGTAACCAACGTGCTCTTCCTCTACAGGCCACCTGATAAATCTTTATCACTCCTTTCTCCAGACCCCATTTAGGGTCAGCATCATGCACTCTTTTAAGAATGTTTTCTTTACAACCGTCTGGAAGAATCGTTTGGACAATCTTTCCTTCTCCGTTTCAGAGGGAAATTGATTCACATCAAATTCTTTAATTCTCCAACCACCATGATCCCACCAGATGCCTGTCACATCTGGTTGTTCATGACCCAGTTCCCCAATATGGTCGCCAAATGTCGAGCGGCTTTTACTCACCCATACCTTCGCTATCCGAGGTGGGAACTCGAAGATAGAAGAGTTGGAAATCTCTAAGCACTCAGCCCGCTCAGAACAATCAGTCATGACCTACAGCTAGTGTATCATGGGGGTGTTTCCTATTTGTACTCCTTCCCGCATTCATGTTAGCGAGTTACCTTACTGTCTGCAATTAAGTATCAGTTTGCTTCAGAAATCTATCAAGTTCCACCATCCATCATTCCACAGCTTCACTCAGGTCTCTCTACACAGGTGAGGTATGAAGTATGTATCAGATTAATATCTATCAAGTATCAGGCTGAAGCCATGGTGTCTCTAATCTACTCTACATTACAATTCTCAGCTTGCATTCATCAAGTAACAACAGATCGTCACTTCTCCTACTCTCCGTGCTCTTCATCTTTCCACTCAGAGATGTGCTCTCCCCTCTATTTCCAAGCCGTGATACCAGAAGTCCCCCCCACCCAAGAAGTGATCCCCAGACGTCCCCGCTCTTCGCTTTATCTCCCTCCAAGCTGTTCCAACTGCTTTCCTAACTAACCGTATCCCTGTAGTAAACACGTTTTTTTTTCAGATGTCATTCCCCACATTCGTTCCCCTGCCAATGATAAGTTCCCCCTAGCTGTGGCCGAGCTGTGACTGGCTGTATCAGGCTGTGGCGGGCTGTGACTGGCTGTGTCGGGCTGTGGCCGGCTGTGCGAAGCTGTGACGGCTGTGTCGGGATTGCTGGCTGTGTTGGACTGTGACGGGCTGTGACGGCTGTGTATCTCCCCCCCTAAAGCCTGTTGTTGTCACCCCTAAGGCTCCTATTGGTCTCAGTCTGTGTAAAAATTAAGGGTACCCCACAGATCCCGTAAAAGCGTCTAAGTCCAAAGCAGCCCTCTAACACATGGCCAAGGACACGGAGGTCAGGGTGTTGACCAAGGCATGGCCCACCGGCTTCAGCAGCTAGAGCAGAGGCTCGCTGCCATGGCTACAACTCATGTGGTACCGGCTCCAAGGCCGGATGGTCCACCTCCGGCTCCTGAGGGAGGAGATATGGGAGGCATGGGATTCATGTGCGGGGCAGCACTACCACTAGTGCAAGTGGAGTCGGCGGCGGCAGTGACCCGAGGAGCAGCACGAGTTCCTGAGCCACAAGGTGCAGAGGTGGAGTTGGATCCATAGCGTGGGGAGGCAAGCCGTCAGGCTAGGCTGCCTCAATCATTCACATTGGCGGAGACAGTGTCGACGCCATCCATGGTACCTAGTTCTCGTCCGACTGCTACCGAGGCAGAGATTACTATGCCATTGGGGAGAGCCACACAGGCAGCACCACTACCTGCTGCCAAGGCTACGGCAGCTAGTGTGCTGCTGGGGGCGGCCACATCTGTGTGCCAAGCTCCATTGTTCTCGGCTACCATGATTGCGATGCCGGGGGGTAAGACCAGCTGAGGTGTTCAGGCTGGAAGCTACTCTCTGTGAGAGTGGGGAGGTTACTACATCTTCTGCGGAGATAGTGGGAGGTGTAGTGCCGGAGGGATCCTCGGATTTGAGGGTCAAGACTGCCACGACGGTGCCATGGCAAGCTGCAGCTGCCAGGTTGATGGAGCTGCCAGCTAGGCCATCCATTGAGCGCGCCATGGTGACACCTGGAGTTGTCATGTTAGATAACCATGATGACATTTTCTATTTGAGTGGACCGGCAGGCAAGAGGAACCGGCCACTGCGGGTCTTGTTGGACTCGAGAGCTCAAACATTGATGCTGGGCAAAGCTGCTATTGCAGGCTTGGGCCTAACGGAGGCGGATATGGAGCCTTGTCCTTTCTAGATACAGACGTCTCTGGGAGGATCGGAGCAGGCTCGGGGCATGACACGGCGTGAGTTGGCTATCAGACTACGGCCGGATCACCCTACAGATGGCTCAGTGATGCAAGCCAAGGCCATTGTAACAGACGCGGTCTCGTACGATGTCCTGGTTGATGGGGCAGTGTTGTACCCCATGGGCTTCACCCTGGATATTTGGGAGGAGTCAGCTTCCTATAGGCCTGGATGGCAGTCAGGGGAGGGCCGGTGTATGCAACTCCATGTGACATTCATAGGAGGAGTTGCGGTTGCCCAGTGAGGCAAGATGCCGACACTAGCAGCATTCACAGTTGCAGTGAGTTGGCCTGGAGAGTTGCTTGAGGGCAACGCTCATTCAGAGGATGTGTCACCTCCGGGAGAGCAAGATGACATGCATGGTATGGTGGAGTTGCCTGTCATGATTGCTCAGACTCCATTGTGGGGCACGAGCAAGGATTTGCAGCAGGTTGTTGATCGACGTGTGCAACAAGCCTGGGTAGAGGCTTTTGTACCATCAAGAGAGGAGGAGAGTGCGGGGATTGTACCAAGACCACCTCAATTGTCTCCATTGGACACCACACCTATTGTGTGGCAGTATCCGGATGAAGGCATTTGTCTTCTGGACTTGTTTGGCGGGATCAGCACCGGATTGGCTGCTGTGTTACAGGCAGGTGTACGAGTTCGGCGTTACCTATATGTGGAGAGGGATGAGACTACACGACACATTTCACTTTGCCATGTTGCTCAGTTGGTGCAACAGTACCCTGAGTTGTTGCCGGTGTCTGCAGTTCGTGAATATCAGCAGGCCTTGCCAGCAGACATTTCGTTGCTGGGGGCGCAGGATTTGGAGCGGGTTGGCTTTATTGATCTGGTAGTGGCAGGTTGGCCCTGCCAAGGGTATTCATCAGCCGGGCATGGCAATGGATTGCGAGACTCGAGGTCGGGTCTGTTTTGGGAGATGGTGCAGGTTTTGCGCCACTTGCAGCTTCATCAAGCTGTATCTCCAGCATAAATCTTGGAGAATGTGCCACTAATGGGCGATTCTCGGGCCAGGGTGATGGCCAGTGTGCATCAAGTCCGGTCATGGCTTGGGTCAGCAGTGTTGCTAGATGCAGCTATAGTGGGGTCAAGGGCTCATCGTCCACGGCTATGGTGGACTAACTTGATGCCACCCGCACTGCTCAAGCGTGCATTTGATGGGGTGCAGCGGCCAGCACACCTCACAGTGGATAGCATTTTGGACACAGGGAGGCAGTCTCAGCGCGTGAGACACGATGACTGTTCACCTTTGGCAGTGGTCAACAAGGTGGGTCAACCACGAGCAGCATTACCTACACTGCTCAGCTTCCCAGGATCGCATGCTTTCCGAGATAGTGGACCTGGCCTCATGTGGGATGCTCAGTTGCAGCAGTTAGTGGAGCCTAATGCTGACGAGCGTGAGCGGGCAATGGGTTTTACCACTGGTACCACGGCTGTGCTGTCTCTTTCTGAGGCATCACGTCGTCAGGTGTTGGGGCAAGCAATGGATCTCAATTGCTTGACCGGGATTATCAGCTTGGCTATGGCTGAGCAACGCAGAGTGCGGAGTACACTTCCCTCGATGGTCGCTCTGCCTACCGAGACGGAAAGGCAGTGAGTGGGAGCGAGCATGAAAGGACCACGGGGTGCAAGCATCCATGGCACACGTGGGAGGTGCTCGAGGTTTAGAGAGAGTTGGCAGCCAAGGTGACGGTGATGGATGAGGTTGGGGATTTTTTTTGAGTCCTCGAGGATGAGATGATGGGGCGGGATGAGGCTTTGTCATTGATTGAGCAAGTAGGGAGTACTGCTCAAGAGGTTGCAACATAGCAACCACTGGACGCGTCCTCTACCTCTAAGCCCACTAGACTTAAGGTTGCAGTCACGGAGGACAATTGGGAGCCTGACATTGGACCCATTGTCACCGGAGGAGAGAGAGACGACGGCAGTTCCTAAGTGCTTACACGAATTGCTTTGCCTTCAGTTTGAAGGACTTGGGAGCACTGAAGGGTCAAGAGATCCATATTGAGTTGGCCACTGACACGCCAATATTTTGGAGACCTTATAGATACAGTGACATGGAGAGGTCTTTGATTCAGATGAGGACTCAAGATATCTGGGAGGCAGGTTTGGTGGAGCTCTCTGGTGGAGAGTATGCTTCAGCCACAATGATGCCAGCCAAGAAGGATGTCTATGGCAATTGGACGGAGAGACGTATGTGCGGTGATTACCGGCCTGTAAATCGTCAGATCAAGTCCGATTAGTATGCCATGCCAACACCAGAGGAGATCTTTGATGCCATCGGGCATGCTAAGGTCTTTAGCACTTTGGATTTCCGGATATCACCAGTTGCCGATCAAGAGAGCGGACAAGCAGAAGATGACATTCTGGGGGATCAATGAGCACAGCAAGGATTGCCTATATCAGTGGCGGTTCTTACCATTTGGGCTTAAGAACGCTCCTGCAGAGTTTCAGAGAATCATGGATAGGATTCTAGCAGGGATGGACTTTGCTCGGTGCTACATAGATGACATCATCATCTTTAGTACTACGGTGGAGGAGCACGAGAGACACCTTCAGGTGGTATTGGAGCGCTTGAGAGCGCACGGATTGAAGTTGCATCCGGGGAAGTGCAAGTTTTTCCACAACCAGATTGAGTATCTAGGTCACATGATATATCCTGGAGGATTGGGGATACAGCAGACTAAGGTAGAGACCATTGCACAAATTCCACACCCCACGGATGTGAGCCGAGTTCGAGCTTTCATGGGGTTGGCAAACTATTATAGACGGTTCGTCAAGGGATTTAGTGCCATTGCAAAGGCTCTAACCAAGCTGACCAAGGTGGATCAGAAGTGGCAGTGGGAAGATGAGCAAGAACGAGCTTTTCAAGAGCTCAAGGCGAGGATGACCTCGGCACCTATCCTGAGACGACTTATCAGGGGGCGTCTCTTTCAGCTGCATACGGATTGGAGCATGCTGGGGCTTGGAGCGGTGCTCACACAGGTGGATGATGAGAGAAGAGAGTTTGTAGTAGCTTATGCTAGCCGCTCGAACAACGCTGCAGAGGCTAAGTATAGCTCATTTGAGGGAGAGTGCTTAGCTGCAGTGTGGGCCGTGGCACACTTCAAGTGCTATCTATACGGCAATCTCTTCACCCTTGTCACGGATCACCAGCCACTCAAGTGATTGATGGAGTCAGACAAGCTTACGGGGAAGCTTGCACGATGGGCACTCATACTCCAGGAGTATGACTTTCAGGTTGTGCATCGACCGAGTTTGGTCAATCGGGATGCGGATGGATTGAGATGCAATCCATGCACGAGCCAGCAGGATGATACTGGAGCTCGGTGGCATGGTGAGACG